>OX411307.1:103014467-104214467 GCA_948150685.1 Rhaphigaster nebulosa
CTAATATAAAATTTTAATATTACGTAATTATGGAAATCACATTGTCTTCTTCCGATTCCGAGTGGAAAAATAGAAGTTTAGTTTCTCCAAGGAATAATTGGTTTAGGAATGAGATAGTCAATGAAAGTTGCGTTAGAGCGTTGAATTTTAGGGTTCGCTCTTCGTACAATATCCATCCAGTTTGAAGAAAAAGTAAACTTTATTGGATCCTCCTCCTAACTTGGTCTCTAAACAGGGCTTGATTTAGGGAGAAACGTCTCCTGGCTGAGGGCCAGACGCCACTCCATTCGATTCTATCAAAGAGAAAATAAAAAAACCGTTCTCACAGCCATTTCCCATCCTTATAACTCTTTTCAAATAATGTCGACACATCATTTAATTGCTATGATTAAAAAAAATCAATTTGATTGAACGCTCTTACATAAAACAGGTATCAAGTCAAACTCGAATTAAGAAATTCCTGGATTTTTTTTTCCAAGTCTTTTGAATTGGATTATCAAAATTTCGAATATCATTCCACCCAGACAGTAAGCAATGAGCAGTATTAAAGAAAAAAAAAGTTATCTACTGGCTTTGTATAAAAAGGATAATACCATAATACGACCATAGTCCGGCTTTTTGACCGAAAATATAATTCCGGGCTCCGTAAGTATTATCCACCATCGCATGCTAAGAAGGTGGGTAAGTAATTTTCTTATTATTTCAGATAGCACTGTAATTTTTTAAAGTATTTTTTATTGATTTTATTTGAATCTCAGATACCGTTGTCTAAATATCCCACCGTAAATGTTTCTAGAACGGAATATGAATAAACATATTCCAATCTTCAAAAGTAAAGGGGTGAGGGAAGGAGAATTGAGTGAGGGAGCGAGGATGAGGGAATATAACAAAGAGGAAGAGGATGAGGAAAGTATAATAATAAAATAAAAAAACTATATTTTTATTGAAATATTTATTGACATATAGAATAAAATACAATTTTTATAATAAATAAAAAGTAAAGGAGTAAGGTGTGAGGGAGTGAGGTTTTTGTGTTATTTCATTGTTTACTGATTACGTCTTAGATTCAGATCCTCCATGTTTACACCTCACCAAATCTCATAAAGTCTGATGAAGTATAATACAATATATATTCATCAATATTTAACGTGCCTTCTCTATTCTATGAGGAGGTGAGAAAATGACGATCACCAAACGCGCAGAACATTTTTTTAACTGACCATCTCTCAGTCAAAGCATGTTAATAGGTTTCTCTGCCAGAGAACTGGTACGACTTGCCAACTGTTTTCCTCTGAACAGTAGAAGGCTGTTAGTTTACTTTGCCCTCACTTTTTAAAAAAAGTAAGAGGGTGAGGTTCATGGCCAGAGAATGAGCATTTAATTTAAATAATTGTCAATGTAATTATTCTTAAAAGAATTTGTTTTTATTTTCTGAAAACACTGAGCTTGTTTTCTCACCTAATTTATTTTTAGAGCGATAGGTTAGGTTTTCTGGCAGCTAAACAAAGTCAATGTTTAAAATTCAAGTAATGGGACTTGTGAGGGAGTGAGGATTTTAATGTTAAAATCTTGTTTACATTTGTAAAATAATTAATAACATGAAAGCTAACCGCTGGTAATTTTGAGTTGACTTCTTCATTTTGAATTTGCGATATATTTGTTCTTGTCTTGTTAAAGAAACTATTAATGTTCATATCGTCTTACATATTTGTAATGTCTTCGTACGAGAGTAGGGAGAGAAAAATAGAGGGAGAGAGAATGGAAGATGTAAGATTAAGATTTTGAATGGAGTTCATTCAACGTCAGAGATTGATGAGTAAAAATAATAAAACAATAATTTAAAAAATTCTTCTTCAGCCAACGCACATCTTGTTCAGCCATTCGACGCCGCAGAGTGGTTGGAAATCGTTTTTTTTTTCGGGAAAAACCCTTGTCAAGCCCGATCTATAAGCCACAGAAAAATAATTTTGATTCCATCTTCATCACAACGAAATTTGGATTAAGATGTATAATTTTCAAAGATTTTATCACTGATGCCGCAGGCGAAATTTTGAGATATCTATTCCGGAAAGAAAACTGATATTATTTCTCACCTTTATGAACTACCTAAATAAAAGTTATTTTGTAATTTTGCGGAGAGATAGAGGGTTGACAGTTTATTTTGGGTTACATGCTATAAACTCCAATGTATTCAGGTTTTGAATTCGATGAAATTTCGAGTTTTTAACTCAAAATAAATTAAAGCTAATGAAAACTAATTATTTCTTGAGGCCAAAATGATAAATTTAACTATAATAGAAAGACTTACTAATTGATATAATAAAATATATATATATATATATTTTTTTTTCTGTTGGCACTATAGACCATGCAGATCTTTGGCCGCGCGATGTGGTCTTCTTACAGACATTTTTTTTCGCTTGCAGGAATTCAGACATCCTGGAGGGGGTAACCCAACCTCACGTTGCTGCGAGCCATGGTTTCCATGGTGCAGCGGCAGGCTGCCCATTGCTTATAGCCAGTCCCTTTGGGGCCAATTTGGCAGTGTCTTTCCCACCGACTCTCTCGGGTTCAAGGACAGTGACAAATTGGTCTAGACCCACGGATTATGGCTGTTCGGGGTCAGCAGGCGCACGAGGACCAATATTTCTTTCCCCGAAGCAGACCGTCCATGGACCAAACCTCCGGGCGGCTATTTAACATCCTGGAAGACCACAACGCGATTCACAATTTAAGTACACGGGATAGGGTCATCACTCCTACGCCCATATATATATATATATATATATATATATATATATATATATATGTATATATATTGTTTTGTTTGAAGTAGTACAATTCGTTTATCCACCTCATCAAGGTTTTAGTTTTTATAATATTCCATCTCGTTTAATCTATATATATTTTTTTTATTTCACTAGTACGTTTATTTTGGAAGATGGAAAGGTTACATTCTTCTTTTGTGAAGCCAAAAATAAATATTTTTATATTTTATAATAGATATAAAACAATGATTAATAATTGTTCATTTTATAGGTTGCTGTAAAGTGTAACGACCCACTGACATCCTTTGATTTTATGAAAGAGGAAGAAAAAGAACTCGAAAACCTTCAGGTGTCTAATGTGGTAAGCTATTAATTCCATATTCCATTGCCTAATTCATTCATACAACCATTATGACATTTTAAAATAAATGTTTAATGATTTTGAAACGTAAAATGTTTAGAACAGTCAGGATTTCGATATTATGTTCGTCATTTTAATTATAATCATTATAGATTTGTGGCGGACCCAGAGTGGGAAAGCAGTCAGCTGAGCCGGGCGGAAGTGGGGAGCGGCGATTGGCTCGTCGCCCCCCTCCCTCGCCGGCCGGCTATAAATACTCGCCCTGGCCTTACAGCAGTCACGCTGGAGGGATTAAATATTACAGTTAACCCCAAGAAGACGGACTGCATCATTTTCTCCTTCCAGAGGAATAAGCGCCCACTCCCTAAGATCTATAGGGTAGCGGGGAGAGAAAACAGACCGGCGAGCAGTTTAGTATACCTAGTATTACCCTTGACAGGCACCTGACACTTGCTCACCACTGTAACAAGAAGCTCAGGATGGTTAGGACCAAGTCGTACAGACTTAAACACCTGCTCACATCTCCGAACTTATCCCTCCGCCTCAAACTAATGATATATAAGAGCGTACTAAGACCGGCACTCCTACAAGGAGCGCCGTTGTTAGCAAACATCACGCCCAACACTGCGAAGAGACTCCAACAGTTTCAGAACACTGTTCACGTATTGTAAGACATACAACACTACAAAAAACAAAAACTGACTTACTGCACACAACCCTTGAACTTCCAACGGTAACAGACTTCATCACACGGAGGCATGTCAAATTCTTTGATAACCTCCAACACTGTACTAACCCTCTTTTCAGAACATTAACGCCTACAGGACGGCTACAAAGATGGCAAAATTATATAAAAAGCCTCAGCCTAGACTAAGAAAGCAAATAAATAAAAAAGGAACTACAAAAACCCGGTGAGCCCCGTCACTGGAAAAAGATGCTTATGTGATTAAATAAAGAAACAAAAAACTATCAACTCCACATCCCTCTCATAAAATGTACACTGTACAGTAGAAGAGATCCTGATAAATCCTATTTCCCCCCGAATCTCAAATCCCAAAATCCCATAGGGGCTAAGAAAAAAAAAGAAAAAAAAAAAAAAAAAAAAAAAAAACAGCAGTCACTCCTACATCGGCCGGAGGCACATCAAATTCTTTGATGGGCTGAAGGCCTGTGCTAATCCCCTCTTCAGAGATATCGCCCCACCACCCAGGCCTGGGAGGTGGCAAGGCACTAAATTCCCCTTGGTCGCCGAGGGAAGCGGTCTGGGCTATGCAGTCTAAACCCTAAATAATAAATATAAGTATCAGGAGAATGGTCCCTCCCCATTCCGTCAAGCTACTAAGGCAATAATGCCACAAAAACATAACCGCACACAGCGGACAAAGAAAAACATTACCTTAGAATACCATTAGGTAATATAAGGCCTGAAAATATAGTGTACATATTTTATATTTGTTATGAATGTATTGTATCTTGTTTTTGTTTTTTTAATAAATAAAATCGGAGGGAGAAAAAAAAAAAAATCAGCAGTCACTCCTGGCTCAGGAGCGGCGCAATGGCTAGGCTGCTCTACTATTCCGCTCCGCCCATCCTTCTCCTCTGGCTTTACGGTCTTTGTAGTCGGTGGCTAATAAAATTGTTTACCACACCTGGTCTACTCTTTTCTTTTTACCTCTCTCATTCTTCTCTGAAGCCAGTGCGGTTTTAATCGACCAAGTCTTCAACCCGCCAGTGAGGCTCTGATAGGCCAAGGCGGGGGTTCCTATCTCGGAAACAGTGCGGTCCTAATCGGCCTAGTTTCCAACTTACCTGTGAGGCTTTAAGCAGCTGAGGTAAGGTGCTCCTCTCCTATCCGACACAGTGAGGCTTCGATCAGCCGAGTCTCAAACACGGTCGTGAGGTGCTCATCCATCCAGCCGTGGGAGGTACCTTCGGGTTGCTCATCTCCCCCCTGAGCGGATCTCACGAGCAAGCATAGTACCTGGGCCCTTCTGGTTCTTGAGGAAACCACAAACACAGACCCAGAGTACAGATTTTGGGATTAATTGAATTTGTACTATTTATATTATATTATATATATCAATATATTTATAATACATCAATATAGTAATATTTTTCTTGTTGAGGATCTCTAAGAAGAAATCAAACCTCACAAAAGGCATGGTTCTTATAAAAAAACATTGAGTACACAAAATAAAATAATTATGAAATATTTTAAAAATTAAGATAGTGGATACATTAAAAGCGATTATAATTATTTTAAAATAAAATGAAAACAATATAAAACCCACATAATAGAAGATGTTATCTATAAAGTTGACCGAATCCTCACTTAAGAGTAGCTAAAGTTAACTACCACACTCCACAGAAACTTGGTTAAAATGGCAAACAATTATGACAAAGATTAATAAAGCTAGGAGTGGAAATAATAGTTTTTATTTATATTATTTTTTAATAAATAAACATGATATAGGCTTTAAAAAGTGTGTTATTTACTTATAAGTATACACAAAAAAAACCAAAGTATAAATAATAAATTAAAAATTTGAATAATACGGTAAATGCACTAGCGGAATATAAAAAATAAATATATAGATTAAACGAGATAGAATATTATAAAAACTAAAACCTCAATGAGGTGAAAAAACAAATGGTACTGCTTCAAATGGAAAATATTACAATAACTGAACAAACGAATTATTTATGTATTTTATTGTTAGTGAAGCTGGGTTTAAGATAGATATGGATTTGACTTTTAAGAGAGTCTTTCTTCGTAGTTTGAAATTGTGGCTAATATGGAAGGAGTTTAGTGAGTTTAGGGGGAAAATAACTTTATGGAAAATAACTCCTTATTCTCTCCAAAATATTTATTACCAAATCATGAGATAGAGGTGAAAGTTCAGGTCGTGAGCATTATAGAAAATTCAATCAAAAAGGCATTTTTAACACCGCAGCAACCAAACTTAGTAACCAACCAAACAGTTGGCGAGAGGTTTCTAATAGATTTTCCAGTGAAAGATGTGAAAATACTGACTGTAAAATAATAATTTAGAAAATTAATAATAAATGAAAATGAGAAGATATAAAATGTTGAAAATAATTAAACCAGTGGCAAATCCGTTTTACGCAACCTCTCTGCTCAAGGCAGCTGTGTGATTATAACCTACTTATTTAAACCTTGCGCTGTATACCCGTCGCAGGAGAATTAATATAAAAGAAAGGGTAGAGGGAAAGGGTGTGCCCAGATAGTTTGGGACGGGTGCATTACAGGAATAGATGGTGTACTTATGTTGGTTTATACGGATCTTAAAATAATTTTGCACTTCACCATCATAGGAAGAATTACTATTAAGAGTGAAACAAGGGATACGGTAAACTATATTGAATTGGTGCAGAAGTGTGATCTTTCAGCTTGCTATAAAATTTATTGATTTTTTTATTACTTTTGAAACTGAGGCTTATGCGAACGAAACTAGAGTTAAAATATTTTTAATTTTTTCAGACAGGATATGGAGAGAGACTGAGAAGGATTGTATAAAGAGGCACAGGTAGATGGAGAATTTTGGATAAGATTTTAGTAGGGGGATTAAAGAATTTAATCGATTCTAAGACATTAGGGTAGCTGGGGGGCAAAGCTCTAAAATTTTTTATTTTACTTTCCTACTGCAAAGTTAATTTTCCTTCAATTTTGTATTGAAGTTTTCGATTGGGTCTTGCCTGGATGTACTAGTCTTGTCAGATTATTAACTGTAGAGAAATTTGAAAGAAAAAAAATAAAAATAGTTGCAGGCCAAAATATTTAATGTAAACTCTTTAATTTCTTAGTAATAATATAAATATCAAAAGCTTTATAAAACTATATCAATTGTGCATTAATATAACGGGTTTAATCAAAATCGTTAGAGCCGTTTTCGAGAAAATTTTAAAATCGATTATATAGTGGTACCAATATGTCGGTTTTAGCAAAGAAGTTTCTGTGACATCCCAGGCATATGCCTACCTCAATGCGTAAATTCAGTTTCGTACAACTTTTGGTTTTTGAGCTAAACTGTTCGCATACACACATACTACTGGTTATTGGTGAGACTTGGTTATTTGGAATCCAGGGAACTTAAGACGAGTATTTCCGTTGAAAACTCGGATTCAAGATTTGAGAGAGAGAGAGAGAGAGTGAGAGAGAGAGAGAGAGAGAGAGAGAGAGAGAGAGAGAGAGAGAGAGAGAGAGAGAGAGAGAGAGAGAGAGAGAGAGAGAGAGAGAGAGAGAGAGAGAGAGAGAGTGAGAGAGAGAGAGAGATGTAGAAACCTCTCATCCCTACTCCGACCACTATTGAACTATTTTATGTTTGTTTGTCACATTAGCCCTGTTCTTTAATTGTGCCTAATGGGCAGTAGCCTGCTTAAGCTTAGATTTTCTTCAACTTCTTTGGTAACATCCTCTATTATTCTATTACTTCAGTCGTGTTGTGTTTTAAAATCACTTTTTATATTATAGCATATCTTTAGATTATAATTATTTTCATGTGTTCATCCTTAATTCATCTATATTTTTTGTAAACATGGAGATGAAACTAGTATAAAAATATAACAACAATGCAGTCGTTTTTTTTAATCGACTTTACTGATCATCGACTGAGATATTATCTTGTAATTTATTATAAAATTTCATCTAACGAACATAACTATGCATTAAATTTGAATGTGCAAGGAAGCCAGGTGGCGAAAGTCAGTGGCTAAACTGTTGAAATACCACAAAAGCAGTTGATTATCCTGGACAACTCCATTGAGATTCTCTTGAAATTACGTGAATATCACTTTTAATTCATTTTCAATGGCCGCTCCGTTGATTAGCAGTTCTGTTTTAGAAATCATGGGAAAAATGTAATCAGAATTGGGTCAGGATTACACTTATTCAGTGAACCGGGATCGAGTGCTCTTCTAACTGGATGACACACGGTCCTACACTTCCAACATGGGCCAACAGAAAATTGATTTGTTTCATACAGATTGACTCTACTGATTATCAATTTTATTTCCGAATAATGTATTTTTGCTTCCTCTCTGCCGAAGATAGGAAAGCTTTGCATTCACGCAGGAAGTGACAAAAATTGATGTCCTCGGAATTGAAAATTTCCACTCGCGTTATACGTTTTAGACATCAAGGAACAAATTTGTTCTCGGGTCTGTCTGTCTGTAGTCAAATCCACGTGGCTGTCATAACACCAACTACTGTTGATCCGATTTTGATGAAACGTTTAGGGATTGGTACCCAAATGGTCATATATCAATTTTATCGAATTCCATCAAGTGCTTTCGCATACCCATGCGCAAACGTATTTTCTTTGACACGCCTATATTTGAAATAGCTTTTCCGGTTTGGTCTAAAGTAGGAGAAAAGTTGCAGATTAGCGTAAAAATGGTTCAGTACCAATGTTATTAAATTGCATCCATTACTTTCGCTAACGCACGTATAAATGTAGTTTTCTTGACACGCCAAAATTTTAAAAACGGCTCGTCTGATTTGGCCCAAAGTTAGAGGAATGTTGGAGACTAGTGTGCAAATGATCCAGTATCACAGTATCAATTTAGTCAAAACCGATGTGTGTATATATATATATATATATATATATATACTGGGGAATCCTAATTGGGTAACCTGAGGTTAGTTTGAGGCGTATTGCCGACTTAGTAACCTACTGGAATGTTTCTCCAGCGACTCAAACTCCGGAATTTCCAATGGGAAGGGGCATTTTTTTTTACGGAATGTGATAGGACATGAAATCTTAAAACGAATTCATATCGGGCACTTTTTTGACCCGATGCACCCAAAGCTGCTGATTGCAATAACACGGTTTTTATATAAAGTTCCATATTTCTCTAAAGGAAATTATATTTTTTAGAAAACTATTCAAGTAAACGTTGTAGAGAATTAAAATCAGTATTAAATGAGTCTTTCATTCTAGAACAGTAAGTATTAGAGTGGCAATATTAAATTGGAAAACAATAAAAAGTATTATTTAAAACAATTATTATTGTTATAAATTATTAAAAATTATAGTTATTGGCTGATAAAAATGCATTATTAAAACAAATGACCGGAAGCTTGTCCAAAACACTTTTTTTTTTGTTTTATTTCAAAGTGATTTTAAATCTTTAAAATGTTTAATTGAATAGTTTTCTAAAAAAATATGCTTTCCTTCAGAGAAATTTGAAACTTTGTAAAAACCGTGTTTTTGCAATTACCAATCGCAAATAAGCGCATCGGGTCAAAAAAGTGCCCGATATGTATTCGTCTTTAAATTTTAATTTCCTATTAGAATCCGTAAAAAAAAATTATCCCATCCCATTGATGGTTCCAGAGTTTGAGACGCTGGGGGAATACTCAAGTAGGTTGCAACGTCGGTAATACGTCTCAAACGATCGTGCATGCGTGTTTCGTTTTTCCGTAGCTGTTGAAGTTTATTATGATATAGCAATCGTTTATTAGGTTTACGAAGGTTCTGGACTCCATTTGTTGAATTGGACTTTTGATTGAACATTCGCATTTCGATTTACAGATATTGAAGTTTCCTTTGATATAGCGATCGTTTATTAGGTTTTCGGGGGTTCTAATTCCATTTTTCGAATTAAATATTTTATTGAGCTTGCTCATTTCAAATTACCACTATATTTGACATTTTTTTGAGTATATCATCCTTCAACACCTAATAAACAATAACTTCGCCTAAAAAAAAAATGTAAATTGTAATGGTTATTCGAAATTAGCATATTCGATAAAATATCCAATTCGAAAAAGCGAATCAGAATCTTCGAAAACCTAATAAACTATCCCTATATCACAGAAAAGTTCAACGGTAACGGAAAAGCGAATTGCGTATGAGCGATCGAAAATCAAATTAAAAAAAATGGAATCTCAACCCTCGATAACCTAATAACTGATCCCTGTACCATAGAAAACTTCAGCACCAACGGAAAATCGAAATGCACATGCACGATCGAAAATTCGATAGAAAATTCATAAAAATAGCGCCCTTAAAAGCATAATGAACGATGGCTATATCGAAGAATTTTGATACCTAATAATTAAGTTGAAATGCTCGTGGCCGAACCATATTTCGAAAATAAATTCGACATTAACAACTTCGAAAACCTAATGAACGATTGCATGGGCTAAATGATCGGAATGAAAATGCATTTAATTATACAATAAACATTTATTTAATGGAAAATTGCAGATTGATTATCAACAAAACAGGAACTAAAGGTGATCAAGAAACAAATAAAAACTCATTACTGACAAACATAAAATTTCCTGGAATGGCCGATCATTAGTTTCACCTAACAACTCCGTTTGCCTGTAATACTGTCTCACAATGTCCGTGCATATGCATCTTATGCTCCGTATAACATTTTGTATGTGATCTTGGGAAATTTGTTGCCTCTCTTTGTGTTATATTTTTTCCAAGTTCCAGACATTCTGATGCTGGTCTAATGGTTGTCCCATAGGTGCTCGATCGGATTAAGGTCGGGACTAAGTGCTGGTCATTGCAATGTTTCAATTTCATGGTCCTCTATAAACTCCTGGTGGTGACCCTAGATGTATGCGCGAAGGCTACGTCTTGCACGAAGATAAAAATCTGATCCCTGGCTGCAGCTGCTAGAGGAGTAACCTGAGGTCTCAGTATCTCATTTATGTAACGTTGAGCTGTCAGAGAACCATTAGTAGAATGATTAAATCAGTTTTTCCTTCCATATGAATTCCTCTTCAAACCATCACCGAAAAACCGTTAAAAGGGAATCGATTTTGCATGGTTACATATGTGTAGCCTTCGTTTCTTCTCCTCCAAACTCGACTACGTCCATCATTTAAGTACAAATTAAATTTGGAATCATCTGTGATTAAGACTGAGCTCCAATGTCACACATCCCATAGTCGGTATTCATTTGTGAAGAAATTTACGGCAATTTTGTAACACCTAGTTAAAGGTGGAACTTTTTTAGGAACTCTTGAAATCAACTGCACCTCCCGTAGTCTATTTCTCACCACCTGATCAGAAACAAGTACCACATACGTACCAATAGCACATGTTCTATTATTGGAGAAGTTTCAAGCTGTCGGTAAATCGGTTCCTCAGGGCCTAGCGTCTCAAAAATCTGTCATCTTTTGCATTTGTTTCCCTTCTGCGACCTTGCCCTGGAGTTCTGGACGTTAAATAACTTTGCCACAACCTTCAAATCACAGCCTGTAAAACCCCCAGACGGATTCCAACTTGAGGCTGAGAATGTTCTTTCTCCTGCAGAGTGACAGTTCTTGACACTTCAACTTCATTTGAATGCCTTAATTGAACTCTATTTTCATTCATTATTTAAGAAAATTAACAATAATTATTATTTAGGAAAATTGATTGCTTATCACAATTAAAATGAAAACAGTAAACTGAATAATTTTCGGGTTTATTATTGTTGGGAATAGAAATGAGCCTATTAAGAATGAACCTATTCGTGTATAAATAAATAAACATTTTTAATCTTTAGTCAACACCTTTATATACTTTCTGTGTCAACATCAACACTGAAATCAGTTTAACATTTGAATATAACTTAAAAAACAACAATAAACAACATGATCCTTACATTTTTTTCAGGAGTATATGTATATATATATATATATATATATATATATATATATATATATATATATACATACATAAATAGTATGTTAGAATAAAAGGCTACGCTTGATTTCGATCCCTGGCATGAATGCATAATTAGTTATAACATAATTGTATACGAAATTGCAACTATAATTTTTAATTGTAATTCCTTAATATTAATTTTAAAATTTTCTAAATTGTAAATTTAGGAAGGAATGTGGTCAGAATGGTCGCCATGTTCTCGAACATGTGATGGGGGCACATCGTTTCAAATTAGAAAGTGTAATGAAGTAAATGGCTGCTTTGGTGAAACTCTTCGATACAGGTTGTGTAATATGCAGGTGAGTTATTTTTAAATGTTTTAATTTATATAATTAAATTTAATGTAAATTAGGTTATTCTTAAAATATTTCAAAACAAAATCATCAAGTGTCACAATATAATTACTAAAAGTTTCACCAAATTTAGCCATCTTCAGGACTGAAATTTTACAGTTAAATCATTTTATTAGATACAATAATTAATCTTGAGCAAACAATACTGCTTTTCAGTATTCAGATACTGCTTCTCATGTTATTTTCAACATAAATAACCAATTCAGGAGAAAAACATAGAAATTATAGTACATCCCACGTCATAAAGTTAGCATTACTCAGTCTCATATTTAAACTGATGTGAGTGTGGTCACCTTTGTTATAAGATTGTATTTTAAGGTTCCCCTTGGTATCCTATACTGCTACTTGCCTTTCTCATCTTGTCGTATACTTATGATTAGTGTATTTCAGATTCCGTTATATTTTTCGCTGATTATTTATTTCTACTTTATCCAGGCAAAAGCTATTCATATTCATTGGTTCGTGCTAAGGTTTTGATTATATGTATCTTATAATAGAACATTTAATGCTGCAATTTATTAATTCTCGAATCAAATTAGCCTATATTTAGAAATTGTTCCACCAACTTTTCAGTTAGTATGTATTTCGGTGGTAAGAGCGAAATAAAGAATTATATTTAAAAAACACAGAAAAATGTATTTCCATAGATTCACAAAGTTTTATAAATTAACAATAAACACCTCTTTTTGATCACTACCTTACTTCTAGCAACATTATTCCACGATTTCCTCTACTGCCTCCGCTAGATTTATTCAAAGCTTCTGGAAGTTTATGAGGAGGGTCAATTACATAAGCCTGTAAAATTTGGGTTGTGGCATGTTTTTTAACATAGATAATTGATTTCTGTGTATTTTTTAGCGCTGAATCCACAAATGATCTTCATTTTTTCCCATCATGTCAGGATTTTTCGCAATCTGGATATAAATTTATCGCAAATATAGAAGAAAATCCTTTTCTGTGTACCTAAACTAGGATTGTGAGGTGCCAGCTGCTAGCAAGTCTTCTCTCTTATCCTCGAACCTAGCAATTCTGAATTTTCTTTGGTCAGATGTAAGTCTCAAACCAAATCGTTTAGCTCAGACTGTGAAAAAAAAATATAAGATTGCATAGGGTGAGCCAAAAAAATGAATAATTTATAAGAGAAAAATATTTTTAGTCTATTTTGAAGTCTTATATTTCCACAGTTTTTTTACTTTTTACACATTTTGAAATTTGCGTTTGCGAAAAATCCTGACGTGATAGAAGAAAATGAAAGTCATTTTCGGATTCAGCGCTAAAAAAATACATGAGAGTCAGTTATCAAAAACTAAAGAACACAATCATTGTATGCTAGTGTTATTCTTCTCACAATTCTGCCGAGTATCTACTTCACCGGGATTTTCTGGTGGTTTTCAGTTTGTATACAGTTCGTAATGTGTGGTCGTGCATTAAATGAACTGGCACAAAAATGAAATTTTTGGGAAACGATGGAACACTAGCCTTCAGAAATATTGAACCTCACGCCATAGCTGAAAATTCTCCAAATCGCATTCTTATGCAGTCACATCAACGCTCATCTTGCCATTGGTAAAATCTACCATTTTAAATATGTAACATAACTCATCGGAAAAATTCAATCTTCATACCATTTAATGGTGTCTAAATTTTAGCCTGATTTAAACATAACAAAAACGCGGCTAATTATTACACTATTAGCTTATAATTTCCAAATAATTATGGATCCAAAAACAAAAAAAAATCGAAAAATTATTTGCTTGAATTTTTATTTTATTAGCCTTTGGTGTAATGATTCCAGGGCTTTATATGTTTCCTCTATCTTCATGAATTGCTGAGATATGGGCGTATGAAATATCTAATCGACCGCTATTTTAGGACGAAACGGCTAATGGTAATGTCGAGTTCATTTTGTGATGACCTGTGACTTTGATGCCGAATAAAAAAAAATTCGGCCGAGTAATCTCGAAGCGCGGACAGTTGACGGCCAAATTTTTTTTTTATTCGATTTTTGGATTCTAAGTATCTTGAAACGTAAAATCTAATTTTTTTTTTTTCCTCGGTCGATTACAAAGGTTCATTATTGAAAATAATAAACCAAAAACAACCCTAATTTATGTATAAGTAGTTAGGACGTAAATTAATTCACAGGAATACACATTAAAAAAAAATTCAAAATGCTTCACTTGTTTTATGGATCAATTTATATTTAGGAAAGAATTATTGGGTATCCAACAAAGAGATTATAGGTCTTTTGCAATATTCAATTTACTTGTATTTTCATTCATCTATGGCATAATTGATCTAGGCTTCTATATTATGATGCACTTTTATGGGAAAATTATATATACCATTCATTATTGTATAGATCTTTTGGCGTGATTAGGATGATTATAGAAAATAATAATAATTCTCACTACAAATCTGTATTACAGGATAGAGGACAAACGAGAGAAATACAATATAATCAATCAAAAAAGGAGAAATTTTGCACAGTAATACACAACTAACCACCAACAAAAAAACAACAGCTGGCGCGACGTTTCTAATGGTTTTGCCACTGAAAGATGTCCTTGTTCAAAGTGTAGTATGAAATATAAAAATATAATACGTGATTCAAACATAGTGAATTTTTAGTGATCCAATTTCTTAAAACGAAATAATTTTAGAGCGACCTGAAGGGTCAATTGAATTATATGTAATGAAAAATCTATTCTAATAAGTATTTTGCTCAGGCCATACTCTTCAATTTTTTTTCAAGATTCAAGATATCGCTCAAAAATCAGGAACCTTTTGAACGATTCAAACCAAATTCGGAGCATCGGTGAAGGTTCTTAAACTAACCGATTTTCTATAACGGTGGTGTTCCTGCGTGTTTTAGAACCAACGTTATCCGCAAAAAAACTCAACTCCTATTTGGTAATCACATTTGATTACATAGAACTACTGAGACAATGCAAAAGTTGTTCACTCGAGACCAAAAAAAACCGAAGCACTTTGAATTTCACTTAAAAAATACAGATTAAAGATATATAAAGTATTGTTGGACTCGAACCAGCTCATTATAAGCCAGGTTAGTAGGCTTTATATTACAATCGTCCTATGCAGTAATCCATCTAGGATTAGTGACTAATGTCCAAAGATTACAAAAAAAGTTAATTCAGTTAGCCGTCAGTTCAGTAGAATAGTGCTATATCTACCCATGTGCGGTTTTTTTTTTTAATTTATTCATTATTTTCATCTTTTTGGTGTTTTTACTTTTTGAAAATGAGGTTGGATGCCACGATAATCGCTCGAGTCATCGCATTAATCGAGGACGGGAGAAACCAGAGATACGCGGCCAGAGCCCTCAAGCTATGAGAAACAACGGTTTGGAGAGCGCCCCAGAGGTAATGGGAGACAAGCAGCTATTACAGAAGGTGGGAGTCAGGATGGCCAAGAGCGACAGACCAAGCCGACGACAGCTTCATTGTTATTCAGACTCTCCGAAATCGCTTCCAGACCTCAGAAGAGACGTCTGGCCGGTTGCGTGTTGCTCGGAGCGTGTACGTCAGTGTACAAACAGTAGGCAGACGAATCGCTGAGATGAACCTGCACTCCAGGATGCCAACCATATGCCCTCTCCTAACCATAGCTCACTGGACAGCTCACCTCCGTTGGCCAAAATCATGACCCCTGGCTCAATCATTGGGCTTCCGTTGTGTTTCCAGGTGAGTTCAGATTTAACTTGAATGGTTCAGATGATGAGTTAGAGTGTAGTGAAGAAGATGGGGACATAACAGAAGCCGTATCAGCTGCAGTCTAGCAGGCATGATTTTGGGCAAAATGGAGACGTGCTGCTCGATGCGCTGTGGTGAGGAGTGGATCTTTGGCAGACACCCAGGAGTGCAGTTTCATTTCAATGATTCGACTAAGTACTCTTTGCACACTCACATTCACACCCCGAGATAGACGCAACCGGCTAGTCGTCACTTCTAAGGTCTGGAAGCGGTTTCGGAGAGTCTGCATCAGAATGAAACGGTCGTCGGCTTGGCCTCTCTCATCCTCGATTGATGCGATGACTCGAGCGATCAACGTGGCATCCAGCATCATTTTAAAAAAGTAAAAACACCAACAAGGTGAAAATAATGAATAAATTAAAAAAAAATGCACCCAGGAAGTATAGCACAACTAAAGAGAACTGAATTATCTTTATTTGCAATCTTTGGATATTAGACACTAATTCTTGATGGCTTACTGCAAGGAGCGATTGTAATGTAAGCCCTATTAACCTGGCTTATATATGAGCTGGTTAAAACTCAACACATTTCTTTAATCTGTATATTTTAAGTGAAATTCAAAGTACTTCAAAGTGGATTTTTTGGTCTCTAGTGAACAAGTATGTATATGCACGGAAAGAAAAAATCCCCTCTTTCTAACGAGTCCAAGAATGTCTACATCAAGATACTTTGAGGAGGATATACAGAGCTTCAAATCGAAACATAATTTTGTGGCTTTTAAAAATTTTGAGAACCCTCAGAACTGAAAAAATATTTTTGTTTTCGGTAATTTTTTTAACATTGTTTATTGGTGTGCTGAATAAACCTCTTCCCTGATTTTTGGTGAGAAAAAATCTATAAGGCTAGTTTACTTCGTAATTTTAACACTTTTTAAAATTTATTTGACCAAAAATCAATTATTTTTTAATGTTTATATGTTTCCTTTAGTATACTCTGAAAAACAAACTTGTTGCTGGAAAAACCATATTGATATATTTTTTCAAACTTGAGATAGAATAAAACTGCTTCAGCGTGTTTTATTATTTTTTATCATCTCCTAGGGCCCATTGGACGAAACGGCTGAATATTTGTCTACTTTTTTCAGTGTAGAATCACCCAAATTTTTTTTATCCAAATTGGCAATGGATACACCGTCAGGTGTTCACTTTGTCAGGTGTTTCCCTTGACAGGTTGACGTAAAGTGAAACCTGACAAAATTTAATCTCATGCTGCAGAAACTGATATATTTAGAACATTTGATTTAATCAATGATGCTGTCTGGCACATCCTTCCAAGTTAAGAGCTATTTTAGATTTCCCCATACCGCCGTCTTTAAAAAGATGAATTGGTTTCGTATACCTTGCTGGTTATTTGTTAAAAACGTTGTCCCCTTGTTGCTAGGCCGCTTACGAAACTGTCAAGATGATGATGATTTCGAATGAACACCCATTCTTTAGCAAGTATTTGACGAACAAAAAAAAAAAGTTTAATGGAACTTCTCTTGAAATACTCCGATTTTTAAACACTTTTCATTCCAGCCACTGATGCCTCTGGGATCGGTCTTGGTACAATCCTCTCCCAAGATTTTAACGGTAGAGAACATCCTATAGCTAATTCTTCGAGAAAGCTAAAAAAGAGCATTTAGAACTATTCTACCATCGAGAAGAAGCTTTAAGCTATTGTCCGCACTCTACTATCTCTAATGCTATCTCAATGGCCGTCATTTCAATTAGCTCAAAGATCAAACGCCATTGAACTGGTTACTTTAACAGAAGGACCTCTCTTCATACATCTTGCGGAAGCGAATGAGATTTTATGAGTTTACGTTCGAATTTGTGCACTAAACGGGGAAATCAATCACTAACGTAGATAATCTGAGCCGAGTTTTCAGAGATTCTGAATTGGAACTACAAGAAGCCTTTTCGTGGGTCGACTTCAAAGAAGTGTAATAAAGTGAAGGATAAGAAGGATACAAAGTGCCAGCTCTAAAAGCAAGATCAGACTAGAAAAATTAACGGAGATGAAGAAGGTCTACTTTACTGGAGATTTGGAGGTGTTTGACGTTTGGTTATCCCCATCTTCCTCCCTTGTATCTCGAATACTAAATCATATCCATATTAAACTATTTGCTGCTTACTTGAGTAAAAGATGTAACAGTACGTTACTTAAGCCTGGAGTATGCTTTAAGCCAGAATTCACAAAGAGCATTGCTAATTGAACCATATCAATCATTTAGTAATGAACAATTTGTAGCAGTGAACATTGTAGGACTCCTAACATGCTCTTCTTGCTGAAATAGGTTCATACTCAGAATGATAAATACTTCTACTGTAAAGATCGCCAAACGGTTTTCGAAGACCTGTTCGTTCGACATGGAGTGCCTGAGAGGATTTCAATCGATCGGGGAGCCAACTTTATCTAGTCCATCAAAACATTTGTCAGCTCTTGATTGTGAAGAAACTTCAGATATCAACAAACAGGTCCTCGGTGAATAGAAGAGTTGACATGTGTCACAAGACCCGGATTAACAATCTTGTTCATCATGTTAATGACAGATGTACAAATCGTGATGAATACTACCATGTTGACCGAACTTTTCCCTATAAAGCAACTGGGCACTTGACCAATCATATGATTTTTGGAAGAGAGCTTCGATCACCCTTTGATTTTCTGGTTGATTCAAACTGATCCGATCGTGGTCAACTTTGGCCACCTGGAGCCATCATCGGGTTTATCGCACACAATTGAACAAAACGACATAAGTAAATATGGTGAAGAACGGACGCCGAAAAGTTGACTTCCACAGACAGTTCGGTAGCTGATCACACTGTGTTCTATAGAGGACATGAAACTCCTCTATCAATGCCTGCCTCTATGGCCTTATTTATTTATATACCTAGTCATTTATATGAACTTTTTATCATTCATCGAGCAGCATCTTAATAATAATTATTAAATGTATATCATTCTGGATAATTAAATGGCTTTGTATAATTTATGATTTTATAACAATGATTGCTTAAATGCTATTTAGTCTTTGTCATTTTGAATAGGCTTGTCCCAATGGAGTGGAGTTCAGAGATCAGCAGTGTGCTTCCTACAACCAAATACCATATGAAGGACAAATCCTTGAATGGAGTGCTTATCAAGGACCTCAAGATGACCCATGTGAGCTCCGTTGCATTGCAAATACAGGATTGGTTGCTACACTTGCTCCTCAAGTGCAAGATGGTACACGTTGTAAACCAGGCACTCTTGATCTTTGTGTCAATGGTAAATGCCAGGTATGAATTATTAAATTAATAAGAAGTTATTTCTATAAAAAATTTTTACTTTACTTTTTGGCACTTTATTCGGGAACTTACCTTGTAAATCGCGACATTCAGCACAAAGTTATTGTTGTTGTTCCTACAGTTTTAAATATTCTGTATTGCACAGCTATTGTTGCTGCTAATCCAGATATACAATGTATTTGTTTTTTCCTCAGCTATTATTAATTTTCTGTATGTGTAACAAAAAATTCACTTTGGAAATATTCTGATCCATCTGGACATCCTTAAAACTTCTTTTAATATTCACTTTTATTATAAAGGGGATGGAAAAATCAATCTTCGTAACCTTCGCCTCCCTATTTATTCCAATATCAATTTAATGATTCTTATTTTAAATCTGCTGCTTCATACCTTTATGTAAAATTTATGAAGTATTCTAAAACTAGCTTTTAATCTTTACCTTCATGATCTGTCTTCCTTGGGTTTGTGTGTTGCGAATGCAGGTATTCTGAAGCATGTTTAATTGTATATATTCTATAAATCATTAAATATATAATTTATTATTTATTTAAATTATTGATTTATTAATAATATATAATTTATGTATAATATAAATATATAATGTATAGTATATTTATAATATAATGCATACAATTTAAGAAGTATAGTTTGACCACAAGAGGTTATCTATATTCTCCTTGGAAAGTTTACACCAATCTTTCAGTCCGAAGTTTTCAGTCTGAACATTTGTGCTCAATCTCTAATCACTGAGGAGTTGCATGATAGAACAATCATGACCTATAGTAATACTGAACATTGGTTGGTACAAGGAATGGGTATGCATCTCAATCAAGATTAGTGAAGACTGTAGGAGGATTCTTAAAGCCCTCTCCTTATACAACAACCTAGCTTGAGTTGAATGGGTCCCTGGCTATTTAGAAATACCTGGTTATAAAAGTGCACACAGACTGGCCAGAAAAGTAGTGTTTCTTGGCGCATGATCTCACATGATGTATAAGCCCGAGCTATGACTAAAGTAAAATAAAAATGGCTTATGCCAATAGAGCTAGAAGTTGCTGGTATAACATGAGGAAACAACATTATTTCATACTGTTCCTTTTTGTTCCAAAATGTTCTCTTTTCTGTATATCATTAAAAAAAACTATAATTAAATAATACAGTGAGTAAAAGTTAAACCTACTAAGAGATTGCAAAGTGAAAGAAAATTCAGTAGTATAAGTGAAATATTTTTAACACATAAGTTTTATATCAAACAAAACCTATTGAGGAGCTAACATTCTTAAGATCACGCATCAGTTCAATGAGAACTGGGGAAGACAAAAAATATTATCATGTTACGTTGAACAGGAAAAAAAATTATTGGCTTATGGTTAAATGATTTGATGTATAATTTCAATTTATAGATTGATGATTTTAGGAATTAGACTTTTAGCATGTTCAGAAGTCCATACTTTGTCAATACCAATCTTGATGCAGGAAAAAGTCCAATAGAGAATAGCAGGATCAATTTACTGATATATTTCCACAATTAACTTGTTTCCAACTGAATACAAACCCAGCAACAACAATATATGTATAACTGTTTTGAAGGTAATACAGGGCGTAATTAATAATCAAATTAAAAGAAATATTACTTAAAATGTGGTTATAAAACTTCCAAAAATAAATAAATGATTTTAACTCGAATTAATAAAAAATATATTTGAAGATATAGTACATTCAGCAGTGGCAAACCATTGTCCTGCATCTCAGTATCACCGTGTCAAGCCCTGGTACTGGTTCTTGCAAAAATGGGGAGACAAAGCCTAGTGGTCCTTTTTGCCTACCCCGGGGATGACCAATAGAGAAAACCTATTTTTCCTTCGTGCCGAACCTTGTGGTTTTCCTGATGAAGTTCAGAAGGACGTCCATTCAATGGAGGAAGCCTCATGTTCTTGGATTCTGTCAGATCCTAACAGTTTATACCTTAATGAGGCATATCTGTTGCAGTCATTTATGTACTGTCAGTCTCTGGTGCCTGCCCATAGAAGAGGTGGAACTCGTCCCCTACTACTCCACAAATCTTTCAAGCCTACAATGACCTGTGAGTACTCTGATTAACAGTCGGAGTTCCTTTCTGTTGAGGCCCAGCAGCCACATGGTTCTTGAAGGAGAGGGTTTTTAATTAGTAGCTTAGCTTGCCTAAGGCCTACGCAATCCCTCCACTCCTTATCGTGGCAACTCTCCTTTCGCTGATATCTCTTTGAGATACCTAACACAGGTTCAGGCCCCAAGACAGCACCTTTTTTTGCAAGCTGGTCAGCCATCTCGTTGCCTAAGATTCCTTTATGGCCAGGAACCTAAACTAATTTCAAACTCTTGGAGCAAGCAAGTGACTTTAATGCCTGCTTGCACTCTTTTCCCAGTGCGGAAGTCACCCTAAGGGATTCTAGGATTTTCATAGCTGAGTGGCTGTCTAAGTAGATCGTAATACCAGCCCTGTCGCTGCTAACAACTTCTGTACATATTACTGCGGAAAATATCGCATACACTTCTGCCTGAAACACAGTAGAGTGTTTGCCCAATGGAATACTTAAATTAATGTCTAAATCCTCTATATAGACTCCGCACCCCTTAAGCCTGTCGAGTCTTTCCTTGAACCATCCATAAAACAGGGTAGTTTGTGCATTTGAGTTACTACTGAACCTTGTTCCTATTCGAATAAAGTTGGGTAAGAGTAGCTTACTCTAGAGTCTAGAATGAGGTTTCTATCAAGTTGTGGGCAACAATATTGAAGAATCGATAACTTCTTTTCCACTACTTTGGCTATTTATGAGTGGCCTGTTGGTTCTCCCCACGCCTGCCACTCTCTATTCTTTTTGATTCTAAGGTAGACCATAACCGCTTCACCCTTTAGCTATAGGTGAAGCGGTATTAAATAGAAAAGAACTTCTAAAGCCTTGGCAGGTGTGATACGAAACGCTCCCTTAATGCTCATACATGCCATTCTTTGAATCTGGCTGAGCGTTCGAACATGGAAGGCACTATTTAGGGTTTTCCACCACACAATGCTTCCGTATTGAATACTAGGTTTCATTATTGCTGTGTATATCCAAAGTATAATCCAAATCTTTAGCCCAGGTGGTGTCCACAGCGTGTCTTACATGCCAAAAGGATGCTATAGCTTTCCTTTTGGTTTCAGTCAAATGGAGGTCTCAGTTTAGTTTGGCATCCAAAATGATACCGAGGTATTTGACATTTTGACTTAATTGGAGCTGTTTTCCAAGGAAAGTCGGAGTCCTGGAAGCGTCCAGCTTCCGTTTCTTGGTAAAGAGAATCAACTCAGCCTTTAATGGGTTTACCGACAGTCTCATTTTGATCAATGTGCGCTCAAAAATGGTGGAAACAAATTTACCTATGATGAGTATCGCACCATCATCTGTGAACGAGTGGGCTCGGAGAAGTGTTCTGATTCGGGGGAGCAGAGCATTGAGGCCTTGTTTGAGCATACACGGAAGGATACCACCTGTGCCTGAGGCCAATACGGCTTGAGCTCCCCGACAACCCCCCTAATGGCCCCATCACTGATTATGGACTTCATTAATGCCCAATCCTCCTCTTTATCATCAGTCTGGCTACCGAAGTCGGTATTTGAAGGATATACTAAATTAGTAATGTTACATCCTAGAAAGTAAGTCTGCATTAAGTGGGACAAAGTATCCACTAAGCTGGAGGTCCACAAACCATTGGGTTTCTTTAAGGCTCCTATTGGCTGCTGGACACCCTTCTCTATCACCTTAACAAGTCGAGAGGCTTCAGGCGTACTTTCTATGTTAATGCAAAATTACGGCAGCCTGACCGTTAATGCTTCCTAATTTTTTTTTAATATAAGTTAGAACCAACACGGTACTAGTCCCAGTCTGCCTCCTGCTTTGATTTATATGCGTTATTATAGGCTTTCCTAGTACCTTTTTGTAACTTAGTCAACTCAGCGGACCACCACCTAATCTTTTTCCTAGGTTCTGCCTTTAAAGGGCAGGCCTCCTTATAGGCGTCTTGTACTATGCTCTTTACTTTCTTCGTCTATCTGAGCTCACTTCTGACTCTAGTAACAAAACTAGCTTCGCTACCTCTATTTAGTATCTCTAAGTTTGATCGAGCAAGGACTCTCATCGCTCGTTCGAACATGAGCTACCCCCCACGAGGTGGTGAGCGTTAATGTCTCCTCCTAATAAAAGAGATAAATCTACCTCTCTAGCAAAGCCGAAGAGCCTATCTATATATTGATGAGGTGGATCCAAGTTATGGGTAACATATATGGATGCAATTACCA
Source organism: Rhaphigaster nebulosa (assembly GCA_948150685.1). Taxonomy (NCBI): domain Eukaryota; kingdom Metazoa; phylum Arthropoda; class Insecta; order Hemiptera; family Pentatomidae; genus Rhaphigaster; species Rhaphigaster nebulosa. The sequence continues at coordinate 103,038,000 of OX411307.1, forward strand.
TTTTAAGTTTAGTTGTACCAACCTTGATTGTTATGGCCAGGTCCACCACGTCCTTCTTGTTTAACTGAGGTATTAGCAGTATCTGTAGGTCCTTAGTGATCGAGATGCACACTCTCGGGTCTTCACATGAGGGCAGGCGGATGATTCTTCCGTCAGTTCCACCCATTCCTTTAATCATTCCTCTGAAACATTAAGGTTCTTGTATTGGAATGAAGGTGGATTTCACCCCAGAAAGAATCTTCGTCAATTCAGCTGTGGCCAACTTATTATATTGCAAGTTAACTTGTCTAACCTTGACCGCAGTGGACTCCATAGTCGTGGTAGGTGGAAGGGGATGAAGTAGGGAAAGCAGTAGCCCATTGGCGCCCGCTCCTCCTGTTTTCCTCGTGGGGGGGAGAAGATAAGGTCTGGTTGATGCTGAAGGCACTCTCCAAACGGTCAGCGTCACCAGCTCATAGCTGATTCGCCAACCGTGCGCCTCCAGCCAGGTGTTCATGCTATCTGGCACCCTGAAGATGGCCCTCAGATGTCCTAGATCGCCTTCCACTCTCAGAAACTGTCACTGGGTTCTGGTATTCCTAGAGACAGACCAGTCTGTTGGGTTCGATCACCACAGCCACCTTCCCAATAGCAATTCTAGTAGACCAGAAAGCCTTGGCTGACAGCCTCACAACAAACCTGTGGTCTGTAGGAGGTACCAGGTGAGAAGCCAGTCTCTTTTCTCTTCATTTTTACAGGTGAGGAGGAACCATCCCGGTTCCGCCTGATGTCCAGAGTTTATAAACTCTAAGGGTCCTCTCCTGGGGTGTGGTTCATTCCCCCTCATTTAAATTTTGGCAATGAGGAGCCTACGGATGAGATGAGCTTCCTCCTGAGAGGTGGAATCGCCCTCTTGGCTTCCCATGATAACCACCTGCAGGGCTCTTGATGAGTAAGCAAACTCCCTATAAGATCGGTTTCTCCCCTGACCCTCCTGGGCACTTTGCTGGGAAGAAGATCAAGCAATTGGTTCGCTGGACCTCATAGGAGATGATTTAATTCTTTTAGAGTCTTGCTGACGCGTGTCAGTCGGTGGAGACTCCTCCAAAGGCCTAAATCTTTTAGAATGTTCAGGAGGCGGGCCTAATATCTGTGCGTGCGCCAAGTCTCCTCCACGTCGAGAAACAGGGGTGGGCGGAGGCCTAGCCTCTTCCCCTTTCTCCCGACAGTCATTGACCCGTTCCCCTCCAGCCGAGCCAGAGGGGAACGACCCGTCGGGCGTCCGCTGGTGCCAGACCGCCTGTGGGTAGCCGGATCAGAGATGGGGTTTTGACGCCTCACTCTTATGCCCCCCCCCCTTCGGCTTGCCTTTGTATAGCTTCTGCCCGCCTTTTCTTCTGTCTATACGTCTTCTTTTTTAGCTTGGCCATTGCTATTGTAGCGGTTCCATTCTGGGCGCTAGTTGATGGCTGATTTGGCCGTTCCATCTTGATCGACGGGGTCGACCGAGATCGGGAGAGCTCTTCGTCAGAGCTTTCCCTTATACTTGGAAGGCTAGGAACCTGCTCTGACTCCTCTACTGTCAAGCGGGAAAACTGTTCTTCCTCTATCTCCACTGGGGCAGCTGGCACTTTTGGCTGCATTTTTTCATTGTTGTTATCTATCCATTGTTATATAAAAAGAGGGAGGGTTTGTATTGTTCATTGTGTAGTGTTAGTGTAGGTGTGCAGCCTGCCCCGCCGGCTCCCCCATCTGGCCGGAGCAGCTAAACTTCCGGGTGAGGAGTCCAGTGGCCTCAGGGGAGCAACTCCGTTCCGTGCAGCAGGGTCCCATCCAGTCGCCAACTGGCAACACTGTGACGTCCGAACTTTTATACTGGGCTGAAAGAACAGCCACTCCTTCCAGGTTAAACAGAGCGGGCTCCTGTACTGTCTCGGCGACCGAGGAGTGTCACATCTCGTTTTTCTCCGGTACCCTCTAGCGCAACCTCCTCGGGAGAGCTGGACCAGCTGCAGAGTTGGCGATAAGGGGCAGCTGTAGTGGCCTTTGTGAGTTTATGTGCTGTAATTGGGTGCGGTAGTGAGCTATGCTCCTCCAGTTGCTAAACTGGAAAGGCGCGCACCTGGCACTAAGAGTCAGGTGGAGAAGTATCCCCACTAAGCAGCCTGGCTTACTTCCCCATCCGGGCGGCTTCCCAGGAAAGATGCTTCTGGTGTGTGTAATGTAAATGATCTTAATATAATTGAGCGCTGTGATAAGTGTACTGTGTGGTGCCAGAGTAGGTGTTCCCCCAGCCTGGAGGACCAGAGGCTGATAGCAGTACTAGCGTGTCAAGCCATAGTTCACCTGTACTCACTCAGCCTGACTAAAAATTTTCATTGGTTTTGTATTGCATTCAGAAAATGGACTTTAATTATCGCTGAATTGGTAGTGAAAAAGAATATTTAAATGCATTTTTTTTAAATTGTTTTTATTGTATTTTTATTTTCATTTTTAAAATATTACCCATTAAATAATATAATCTTCCATATCTCTTTACAAAATGTTCCAACTTCTCGGTACCTTTAGGTTTTATAATTTGTCAATCCTGAAGAAAATATTATCTTGTATTATCTGTATTAAGTAATATTATCCTTAACAAAACAGTATCTTGTAATTTTAAAATGTTATGCTGACATTTTTATTGTTAAAACTATAAGAAACAAATGTAGTTGATGTGTATTTATCATATGGTTCATACATTATCAAAAAACTTTAATGAATTCAGTTATTACTTTAGAAAAATTCTCATTATATGATAATTAACTCTCATATAATCAAATATTCAAACTCAGATTATTAATCACTAAAACACGTATATTTTTTTATTCATCAGCGAATAATGTTATAATAATTTGATGCAGAGAGTTGGATGTGACCTTGTTATCGGTTCTGAAGCAAGAGTGGACATCTGTGGGGTATGTGGTGGAGATGGTTCTACCTGCACCCAACCATTATACCACTGGGTAGTTGAACCAGCTTCATTATGCTCTGTTACATGTGGTAATGGTAAGTGAGCCTACCAAAAATAATAAATTTTAAGTCATAGTTCAAGTAGAAATATGTAGGTTTCATTAAGAATTTTTTTATAAATAAAAAAAATGTTTTATAAAATTTAAAACTTGTTAACTAAAAGAAATTGGTATTAAAACATAAACCATCAAAGTATTAAGGGTTTCAAACTATGAAAAATGATAATACAAATATAACACTTAAATAAAGAAAATACTTTGTTCCTAAATAATTTCAATATTTTTGTTTATAGTGTATTTAAATTATTCAATAAATAGAGTAGAGATTAAACTTATGACGTAGGTTACTGTTCCCTTAATAGAAGGTACAAAATTTACTTGGCTGCATGGTTTGGGATAACAAAACTACCCAAGATTCAAGCATGAAAAAAAAATATCCTTTTACCTTTCTCTGTCCACTGTAAGTTCACCTGTCCACATCAGCTGTTTTATTTCTGTTCATGTTTTCTCCTACCGACCTCTTCCCACTTGAGAATACTCTTTGTATGTCTTCCTAATGATCAAACTTCCATTACCTTCCTTGTGTTCCAGTCCTGGCTCATTCTACAAACAAGTCAAAACCACCTCTACTGACATTTATGGATAGTATTTTTTTTTTAGCATAATGGCTCCTAAATCCTCCCTTAACCTTTTATTCCTAATGCAGTCCTTTCCTGTTTTACCTGTTAATCTGCCTAAGTATTTCATTTTAGCTGATGTAATTCTGCTTATGTGTTTGTCTATTGTAGCCCAATTTTCACATTCGTACATTAGGATAGGGAGAAATACTGCTTTAAAATAATGGAATTTTACCTCAATGATTGCCTCCCATTTGCCCACAATGGTGTTAATAATCTGGTTATTTAACTGATTTGCTTTATTAATTATATTTGAAATTCCTTGGTATATCCATATATATATATATATATATATATATATATATATATATATATATATATATATATATATATATATATATATATATATATATATATATATATAATATAAATATACACTGATTACTATTCCCAACTAAGCATGTTCATTGGTGTTTTCAACTCCTTTGCAGTGTGCGCATTTCTTTCATCTTCTCTGGAAACTACTATAATACAGTGCTATAACAATAGTAATTCCCACGCCATTACGCAGAAGCTCTCCTACCATTGCAGAATGGCCAACTGCAGTTGCTCTTCAGAATCAGTAAGGAGAACAATATCCTCTAAATAGAGGCAACATTTTATGAGGATCGTTCCGTGATTCAATTTTTCAATTGCAGTTCAGGCTGTCCTCTTGAAAAATGTTATATACTTCATCCACAAGAATATCACAAAGTTGTAGGCTCAGACTATATCCCTACTTTGCATCTTGTTTCAAATGGGATGCTTGCCTATGTCTACGTACTACATTTTTCATGTCTTGATAAGTGGACTTATTAGCATCCCATGGACTTTTTGGTATATATATATATATATATATATATATATATATATATATATATATATATATATATATATATATATATATATATATATATATATACACACATATATATACATATATAATATAAATATATATATATTTTTTTTATTATTATTATTTTTTTTTTCCTTTTATGGTAATCCCAAAGAAGGAGAGCTTATTGATTTCTATGTTATTTGTTCCGTGCCTATTAAATGAGGCACACTACACATAATAAATATTACATTTTTATATTATGTGATAAATTTTATCAGCTTGATTAAATTAGGTCATATAAAAAATAAAAATGAAAATAATTATAAGCAAATAAGTTAAATAAAAGAAAAATACATAAATATATATACGCATATACACACACATATATATATATGTAACTAAATATAAAATATAGGTACACATAGAATATAAAATAAAAAATAAACAAAAATTATTAAAGAAAATTGATAAAGCATAACAAAATTCGCCAAACTGTCTGAATTAAACTGCCTTGCTACAATCTTCAGTAAGTTGTTTAAAGTCTAATTTTTTTAATTTTTAAATAGTGGAACTATTTCACGTTTCGAGAACTAATTTAAAGGCGTCCCTTCGCTCTGCCATCTTGTTGGAGTCTCAATATATGTATATACATGATTAATATTACTTTTTTTATTACTTCATCTGATTTTTTTTTAAACCTAAAATCAGATGTTGATTCAGTTCCTAAGAAATAAATAAATAAATATATGTATGTATGTACATTTATTTATTTATTTCTTAGGAACTGAATCAATATTTGATTTTAGGTTTTTAAAAAAATCAGATGAAGTAATAAAAAAAGTAATATTAATCAAATAATAAATAAAATATATTAATCTAGATCTTTTGTATGAATAATGCTTACAAATATAAATATTGCATTGAGAATTCATCTCATAGTATAGTACTCATTTTTTTAAAAATAAGTTAAATTACTAATTAAACCCTTATATATCAATCTAAATATTTTTATTTTATTTCACAACTTTAACATGTTTTTTTTCTTTATTTCAGGCTATAAAATGTCTCAAGTTCTATGTAGAAACATTGTCACTGGTCACATTGTAGATTCCCAATTATGTGATGAATCACAGAAGCCAGAAACGAAAATGATTGAATGCAATATTCACCCATGCCCTGCCAAGTTTGTATTTTTGCAATACGTACATAATTTTTAGTTTATGCTTGAATCTGAAATAAACACATTAAATTATGTAGCTGTTTTTTTTTATATTTATTTTTTATTTGTTTTGTTGAATCAAATATAATGCATTTGTTCCATAATTTCAACTTAATTTAATTAATTATTGTGGTCTTTAAGATTTTACTACCATTATTTATCATTTAACTCGGAATAAATAAAGAATTTATTACCATGATTATGAATTTCTCACTTCCTCAGAATTTTCAGGAATATTCGTCTACCTAGGCTTATTTATTTGATATTTAAAAAATTTCTAACAATCTTGGCTGTCAAAAAATAACACACAGCTTTTCTCCAGTACTTTTTGAGAAATTTCCAGTATTTTTAAAGTTTGGATTGTCTCCCAAGGAATTAATCCATTTTTTGATGTAATGGGAAACATTCTGGTTTTATTCAAGCAATATATTTGTTTCAGCTCTTCAGACAGCTTTTAGTATTTTCTATTTTTTGCTACTACAACATTATTATTACCATATACTTTTCACTTCCATGGCCAATGCTGGGAATATTTAACTACCCAGTCTATTAAATAGTGGAGGGTTAGGCTCAGTCTGTTTAATATTGATAAATTTCTGATATTACTTGGAAATCTCCAGCCTTGGATAGAATAGTGTGTCCTTTGGGATCAAATCATTGCAATAAACAACAAAACCCTACATTTCTCCAATCAATAAAATTGTTTTGATTCTTCTGTCAAATGCTGATGTTTCTTTGCCTCCCCTTCCTTTTCTTTCTTTTACTATTATAATTTTTTGTTTCATCCAACTAGATATATGAAGTAACATTTTCATCCAAAAAAAAAAAAAGATCAATAGAATTCGTAGGATGTTGTATTATTTCACTTATTAAAACATTTTCTCAAAATCCTGCAAGTATTAATATAAGAACTGTTTTTTTGAGCCAATATCAAATGTTGTTGGTCAAGGACAAGATCTGTATTTAAAACAGATCTTTATTATTATTAATATTATAATAGGTGGAAAAATATACTCATTAAATTCACATAATTGTTCACAGATTTTCTTCAGATTAAAAATACACTTTAATTCATTGTATCATAATTTTATTTGACTCTGACTGCTACTGTTAGTATTAAATAGTTTACAATGTCTGATATTAAAGGCTGTCTATATTTCATTTGCAATTCATATTTGTTTATAAATTATACCTAAATATCTTTGTGTCACATTGTTTTATTTGGGACAAATTTAATCTTAAGTCTAATAAATGCATAAACACTCTCACTCTCTCTCACTCTCTCTCTCTCTCTCTCTCTCTCTCTCTCTCTCTATATATATATATATATATATATATATATATATATATATATATATATATATATATATATATATATATATATATTCATGTTGATAAGATATTTATAAATTTGCACATCTGTGACTTCTTCTCATAATGGCAGCTTTAAAAGCATAATAATAATGTGTATATATTAAATTAAATAATTTTAAAAATAGCATTGGTCTGGATCCTGATTTCATTTTCTTATGTCAAATCATCCTGCTGATTATTCATTCTTGAAAGGATGTGTCATATGATCTAAAATGAGTCAAGTACCTACCTCCTTCATTATTGGTTTTTTTTTAGCCATTCTTGGTTGATTGCTATTTTATTGTATTAAAATTATCGCATTTATTTATTTTCTTCATTTTTTATTAATGATGAGAATGAAAACAATAATTAGCATGGATGGTGTATATGATATTATCTCTAAATAATTAATAGTATTTGATTTCCGCAATCTTCCTGAATCAGGAGATAGAATCTTTTATGTTCTAACTCCAGTAATAGCTTTAATATTATTAATTATTGATCTAACAAATTCTATCATGTATGAAAGTGTTTCTCTTTTATGGGTTACTTTTAATTTAGATAGATATTTGCCTTTAGGTATCATTTTTAATTCTTTTTTGTTTCTTTATTTTGATTTATACAATTAAATGCATGTCGATCCTCTTAGCTTTATTGTTTTTGTTTTTTTTTCGAAAAATTTAAAAAATAAAAATGTAGTCATTGTTAAATGATTCTGAATTGTTACAGATGGGTAGGAAGTAGTTGGAGCAAATGCTCTGTTAGTTGTGGAGGTGGATCAAGAAGTAGAACATTCAGCTGCATGAGAAAAGCAAACTCTACTCTAACAAAGGCATGTAATATTTGTAGAAGTACTAACAGCATTAAGGAAAATGTATTGGTGTAGTGTTTCCTTAGAAAAAAATGTTGGTATTCTTGATGACAATATATTAAGCTCAGCAGAATTGTCATTTTCTTTCAAGGTTCCATTATTAGTTAATCATGATTCATGATTGACAATTATTCATAGCAGAAACTTAGATCATAAAAATCATTCTACTTTGGCATCATACTTTTATTAAAAATATTAAAATCCATTATACTTTAAAATACCCATAAGATGATTAAATGTCCTATGTAATGACAATGGTTTTATAATTTGCAATACACTCATTGCATATTCTCTCAGTTATCACTATGTTATTGCTTCTAACTTTTAGAGCTAATTTCCTGATCATAAAGAAAGCCAAAGCCACTAAAAAACTATTAGCTCCTCTGATATCTTATTTTATAGATTCACTTAAAATTAAATCTTTATTACTAATCATTGAAAGGAATTCATATTTAATACAATAATTTATACATATGTCATAATTATGAAAATAATATTATTTTTTAATTTTGTTTTGTGGTCTTGTGAATTATTTCATTATTATTATTAGTATAGATGCATCAAACTACCTATATTAACAGAAATATCTATTTCAAGTTATTATACTTTTATGAAATAATAGACTGCTGGCCCAAGCTTGATTAGCAATGTGTTTTGAACATCACATTGACATTAATCTGATTTTTTTCTCATATTCATAAATATAAAAAATATCTTAAGATACCTAATGATATTTTATTGTGTTAAGTAGTGCTTAAAAACTTACTGATTACTCCACTTTTTCCTTAAATTCATTAATCTTGTTTGTTTATTTTATATTTTTATTACTTGTTATGCTTACAATAATTTAGTTTAAAAAGGTAATTTGAATGAAGACAACTAATTGTTTACCATGAAATGTTTCTAAATATATGAAAAGCAATGTAATAAAATACATTCTTTTTTTAATTTGAATTAGGGTAGCTGGGGGCAAAACACTGCCCAAAAACTGGGGCAAACCACGGCAGTACAAATTATTTAATAAAAACTCTTTAATTTTTTATTAATAATATAAATCTCAAAAACTTTATAAAACTAGAACAAAAAATAATTATTTCAAGTTCAACGGACGGCTGCCAAGCTGCCAGTTAAATAGTGAAATCAGTTAAGGCTTTTGAGAAACCTACTACATTATGAATTGTGGGTTTCGATAATTTCAGTACAATTTCATGAACATTGATCTTTATTGGTTTTGTCTAAAATTAAAGGTACCTGTTAGTTTCTTGTAAAACACCCCTTCATAGTCTCTGTCTTTGTACATTTTCCTTGCATACTTGGAAAATCTTGTTTCATCAGTATTGGAATATTCTTCCTTGGAATTTTTTTTTTTTTTAATTCTTGAATAAAATTATTATTCTTAATACTATAATAAAAAAAAAATACCATGTAGGTTTTTGTTGTGTTTTTTCTGCTACTAAAAACGAAATTGCCGAAAACCATATTAATTTCTCAATATGTAGGTACTATAAAATATTGTAGTCCAAAACTCCAAAACATGCAAAATAGTTATATTATAAAATTGTAAATTGAAAAATTTCTGGAATAAAATTATTAATATTATATTCTACCTTGCCTCTTTAATGAAAAAGAAAACATTATGCAATTTAATATGGGAATCGGGCCCCATGAATAAGTGATTCTCAGGTTAACAAGTATACTCATCATTAACAAAACCCTTAATTACTAACACAAGCCTAGCATTTGAAAACTGGAGATATATGTTACCTCATAACCACTTCCATTAGTGGAAATTTATTGGAAAATTTATAAATTCTTCTTTTACTGATTCTTTTTATTCCCCTGACTGTTACTAAGTCAGAAAATATAGACTTGATTTTCTCATTAGGACTATCTGTTAATCCATACAACCTACTGCATAGAAAATTGAATAAATCTCCAACCACTGTGTCCATATTACCATTTAAAGGAATCTTTTAAAAAAAATTATCGAATATCAGGACGATATACCTACCTCATACATCTCTTGTTCAGAAGATATTTATGTTTAAATTTAATTCGTATGAAAAAGTGATTTATATATGAAAAAGTGGTCTATATGAAAGGCTTATGTGCCAATTTTTCTATTTATACATCATCAATGTTATATATTTTTATAAATGTTCTCAGTTGGTAAAGTTGATATCCTTTGGTAAAGCTGAATTTCCATTGGTAAAGTTTAATTTCCATTATTGTTCCTAATGAATTGAAATTATAGCCCATATTTTGTTTTTTCAATAGACTTAACATTTAATAAATGTACTGCAGCATTTATTATTTAGGAATTATTAATCGTTAAAAGGAAATATTATTTTATGTTTTTCGATTGATATATTCATTGTGGGTATGAATTAATTAATTAATTACATTACATTACATAATAAATTTATTAAAACTTTTTCTTCTAATTCAAACAAAAACATATCAATTTTGACAAATTATGTTATAATATATTTATTAACCAATTAATTGTATTATTTGTCAGTTTAAAGTTGTCTATATTATGAACAATGTCTTCTGTTGGCTAGCTTAGATTTGGATTAAATTAATATTAATGTATAAATATTATAAGTTAAGATATTTGCTTGATTGTAGTACCTCTAAAAAATAAATTTTATAAAAATGTATTATATTATAAGCCATTGATGTATCTACAGGTCCCAGACTTTCTTTGCAAGGGAACAAGACCTAGGGAAAGAGAGCCCTGTAACACTGTACCTTGCCCTCCAAAATGGGAAGTGGGCCCTTGGTCTGGTGTAAGTAAACATTTAAAAAGAAATAATTGATAATTAAAATAATTATAATTTTCTGATATAATTCGGAATATTTGAATTGAGTTATATAAGCAGATAAACATGTTTAATCTTATAGAAATAAATTATACAAATTTATTATTTCTATATCGTTTCTTTTTATTTTTCTCTGATTTGATTAATTAATTAATTTCTATTTTTTTAAATATCAAGAGTTCACTATTTTATAAATATTGTCACCAATTGACTTGTTCCCCCAACTAGCTCAGTCTATTGAAAAAATTATGTTGAGGGAAGATAACAAAATGTGTTATGTTTCTTATTAACACGCTCAGTGCAAAGGATATGAATGTTCACATAAAACTAAGTGAGCATTCATGTCCTCAGTACTAAATGCGCTAATAATAAGCACAAAATTTTGCTATAATAGAAGAATTTTAGATTTTTTTTTATTTTATAATTGTTTCTTTTTTGCTTTTTTTCTTTATTAATTTATTTTATCATCTTTTTTTAACAAATATCAGTTTTTGATACTTAAATTCTAATATCGATATATAGTAAAAAATATATCGGACAAAAATGCTCTATTTTTTCGACATCCGTTGTCTACTGTTATTTATAACAACCATAATATTTCTTTATTGCTTCAATTCATTAATTTAGATTGAATAGCTAATGTATTAAAAAATTATAAGTGTTTGTTTAATGCTAAGTAATGATACATATTTATATATATATATATATATATATATATATATATATATATATATATATATATATATATATATATAAAATGCATCTCTTACTTTTAGTGCTCAGTTTCTTGTGGGGAAGGTGTTCAAACAAGATCTGTGACTTGTAATACATCTCCATATTTTAGTGGAGAGAGTTCTTGTGATAAAAATGTTAAACCTGATAGCACTCAATCTTGCACTACTGGCATTCCTTGCAACACAGGTATTAATAATTTGTACATAAAATTGGTATTTTAATTTAATTTAAGAACTGTGGCATATTTCAATCTGTATTGAACCTATTCTGGATGGTTCTGAAGAAAAATAAATAAATGGTCTATAACAATCAACTGTTAGTCAAAGAATATTGAACATTCCTGATTGAATTTGATTGCTTTAATCACAGTAAAAAATAGATAATTCAGAAAAATATTTGTGGTATTTTATAACTTTTCAGAGATTTGCCTAATTTTCATAATCTCCCTATTTGGAATTTTTTTATAGATATCTCCAAATCTGGCCATTTTTATTATTTCACAAAGTCATTACTTTATAGAGTATTATATTTAAAAAATTGTCAAGTCATTTGGTTTATAATGACATCTATCATTTCTGTAAAAGTTCATATTTTCTTTTTAATCTAAAAAATAAATCAAATAAAACAGATGGATCTTGAATTTGTTTATTTATTTTTTAACAAAAAATAACAACTTTAATAGCTACAACTATAACTATATTTAACTATATTTATTAACTATATTCTAACTATATTTAACTTACAACTATAACAGCTTTTATAACAACTTTTAACATGTTATAAAACAAAGAATAAATGGAAAGTTAATAAAATTTTAGCTGGAAGAGGAATGAAAAAAAACAAAAAAAAACTGAGTATTGCAAAATTTACTTTGAAATTTTCAATTAATTGCAAAATATAAATTAATATTAAGATAGAAATCGATGGCAGAGGTAAAGGAGGGAGATAGTAACACTGTACTAATCAAATCAATCACCATTTTATTGGTTTAACAAAATTTCCCTTCCCTATTAACTTTTTTAATTAATTTACTCCCAAAAATGGTAAAAGGTTTGTGTACAGAAAAAATGTGTGTATATGTAGGGTGTTCAAGACTCAATTAACACACCCCTTAAATTTTGGGAATTTTAGAGTGAAACTTGATGGGGTACAACTGTGTCGCCTGAAGTTTCATTTGAGCTCATATTCAACCCCTTAACTTTGTTCAGCACTTCTCCAGCTTATATAACTCTGGAATTATCAATGGAATGGGGTATATTTTATTACACTAATTGACTCACCCAACCTTACTGGGATATTAGTTAGATGCTGAAGAGGGAAATAAAGCATCCCTGAAATGTCTAGAAAAATATATAGAGATTAAAACTATTGGGCTTTAATTGTGACCTTGAGGAAAACTAGAGAAGGCAACCTAATAATAATTAATAAACCCTATTTGGGTACAACACTGGATCAGACAGAACACAGGCTTAGCTTCCTTCGTCTTGGGCCTGTTTGCTCATGTCGGCCATTGTGTTAATATCAGCTCTCACTTATGTTTTGTTTTAATAACCCCTCATCCACAACAGTTTATTGGGAAGTATTTTTGATAAAAGGCTTTCTTTTGGAGGAAAATGAAAGTTTGTCTGAAAAAATCTGATTTGTTGCATTTTTTTTTTTTTTTTTGTGATTAACGCTTTATCGATGCGTCCGATCAATATTTTTACTGATATAACATAATTTTTGAATTTTTTTCCCATAAGAATCCGTCATAAAATATACCCCATTCCATTAAAAATTCCAGAGTTGTGTGTACTGGAGAGGTAATGGAGAAAGTTTTAGGGTTGAAGATGAGCTCTAAAGAAACTACAGGTGACACAGTTGTGCCCCAACATGTTTCACCCTTAAATTCTTAAAATTACGGATTTTAAAGAGGGTATCAATTGATTCCCGAACACCCTGTATATAGTGTATATATTCAAGAAGCACTATTTTTTTTTTTTTTTTGCTGTTTAGTACATCTCTTCACTTTTTTGTACTTTATTTACTATCTGTTTATTTTCTTAAAGGAGACAAAGGAGGTTTTCTTCATGGCTATTTACCATTTAGACCAATAGCTGAAAGACTTATAAGTGAACCTGTTATATCATCTCTTTCGTCTAACCAACCAGAGTATGTATTTCTTTATCTCTTAGCTCATATATTATAAGTTAAAAAAAATTAATAATTAATCCACTTTTCTATGAACAAATATTTAATCATAGAAAATAATGCTATTGTCATTATCAGCTTCAACAAAATGAAAAGCAAATATTATTTTAATGTACCTATCAAAAATACCATAATTTTTATGTTCTACTCCATTTCTTTTTTTTTTAATAGACACTAAGTTATTAATTTAACATTGAATAGTGCTTAACTCAACAAGAAATTAAAGGTTGGTGAAAGATTACTTACTCAGCAACAAAACTTACTTTTACTTTTTACAGTAATTGTTTCCAAAAACAATTGTTTGCACTTATATTTTTTTTAATCATTAAGAATGAAATAAAAATTAATATAAGTGAGTCTGCCTTTCCTTTAAGATATTAAATGTTCTTATGAGTTATTTGTAAATGTTGGAAGAACCTCAGAGGCACATCATCACATAAATATAATACTCTTGTTATTGATCATCACATACATAGTTGACCTTTAAGGTACAGGTTACAATAAATCTTTCATGATACATAAAATATACCATGAGCTCCTACTATTCATTTTGTGTGTTTATATATTTTTGGAAATGTGGATTTTACTTAATGGTAACGACAATAAAACACTTATAAAATTAATTAACTTTGATTGTGGATTAGAAATTTATAGAGTTCTGTCAAACCCAATAATATACTAAATTTTCTACTGTCAAGATACAAATAGGAAGTATACACAATTTAACTTAAAAATTAACACTTTTTCTGTAATTTTAACTATTCCAGCTATTTAGTGTTAATTTGTTAGAAATATTTTGTTTGTGGTTATTTTTGTTTCCATGATATTTAAAAATTTATTTTATTGAGATTTATAAATTCCAATTATTATTTATTTAATCATTAGATTTCAAATATTTATGACTGAATGAGTAGTTATGTGTTTAAGATACTTCTAAATAACTATCCAGATATTAGCTCTGGAGTTGTAATATGATTTTTTGTAACATGTTTAGGTGTGGGGGGGGGGGGAGTACATGTGTCTCTCACAAAAACAATTTATTTGTTTGTAAAGTATAAAAGAATACACTGAACGTGAAACAAACCATTAACATTTATTTAAAATATTTTTATCAATTTAAAATTTACATTAAAGCAGTTGGCAATTGATATTCAACTTATCTTTTAATTAATTTTTTCTTCAAGCTATTTCAGCCATTTTAGCCAGATATTAGCATTAGTACTACATCTAATATTTGTGCTTGACATTAATAAAAACAAATAACAAAATAAGTGATATCTATAACAATAAAATCTAGTTTGGACTAATAGAAATTAAACCATTAATTATTAAATGACTAATTATTAGATTAAAATAAAAAAATAACATTTTAAAATTGATGTGAAAATCATGGTTATTTGAATGATAAAGTTATGTATGTATTTGTATGAATATTATAGAATAATATGATATTATATAAATTATTCAAATTGTTAAGCAAAAATTGCTTTTTGAAAAAAAAGGAATAAGAAGTATTTCTAAAATATTAAAAAAATAATCATTGTAAAAGCCTTCAAAGAAAGAATAATCACAGATTCAATGAAAGAAAATAATGAAATGTAGTTAGGCATGCTGGGGACAACTGTCCCCCTACTCTAGAGAGTTCTAGAGAGAAAAGCAAGCTGTAGGTAACTGACAGAATTGAGACAAAATTTTGCAAAATCTAGTCCTAGATGGGATTATTGGAGGCAGCTATTAGGAATCGCAGATTCCCATGTAAACACAAAATGAAGAATACTGTGTTCTAGATGGCATGGGGAGATCTGTATTCCACACTCCTATTTCAGGGTTAAGCAGTGAGATTAATGATATTACATGAGAAAGATTAATGATATTATGGCTAACTAAATCACAAGCATCTATATTTCTCATTTATTATCACTAAAAGTATATGCATACATATTTAAAATATGTTTTCAATACTACAATTTATATTATGAACTAAATAGTATTTGCTGAAATAAATTAAATTGTTATGATTTTTATTTATATGTATTGTGTGTGTGTGTGTATGTAACTGTGTTCGCGCATGCGTGTGTGTGGGTGTGTGTACGACATGCACATATATAGACCAAAGAAGAGTATAATAAAGATGAATGACTCAAAGGAGTAATCTGAAACCTATAAATTATGCGTATCATTTACAATATTCAAGTTTCAGAACAGCTATTGGTTTTGAGTTACATCAAAAATTACCTCAAAAAAGTTACATTATGTATGAGTTAGTTGATCGTGGTTATATGTATATGTGTGTGTGTATATATATATATTTCTTTAACCAAAAAAGCATGTAGGCTTTGAGATACTTAAATAAAAGCTAAGATAAGTAATTTTAATGAAGGTTTATGGTAAATTACTGTACTAAACATGATAAATTCAGTAAGCATTGCTAGATCTAGTTAATCATTTAAAATACAATACACTTAAAATCTTGAAAACATCAAAGTATTTACTTTAACTTCCAACTATGTATAGGCAAATTTCTAAAAGTTTCTGCCATTGGTTATACCAACAATATAATTTTTTACTATAAATTGGTTAAACAGTTTATTTTTGAAACTTTAAGTTTGAGAAAATCCCTATTATGTTCTTTACTAAATAGGGTGAAAATCTTTATGATGTTTAATGATTTTTTAGCTCATTTTGCATGCCTCCCTCAGGTCAAAACAAGAACTGAAGGGAAAAGAAAATATAAATTTTTCTGTAAACAGGCAAAACAAATCTGATACTGTTCCTATGAATAGTGGGTATATGTGTTGTTCATTTATGTCAGGACACGGAATAGTACATATTAGGTAAAGGATTTTAGTGTGCACTCAAGGAAGAAACGTGAAACGTTGAAACTGTGGATACTGTTAACAAAAAGTATGTTTCAGAGCACGTGATGGGTTCATAGGAATCCAATTGAGTATGAGAATTTGATACTGAGTCCTGTTTTGCATATTCAAGGAAATGTGTATCTTCTCTTCTCCTTTCAGTTCTTTTTTTACACTTACCATGACCTACAAAGTGGGCCAAATGTTTGTAAACAATAAATAATATACCTGTTTCATTTTTACTCTTCTCCTGTCCACAGACCCTTAGATATCTTTAAAAAGGCAATATAGAGAATACTGCATTCTAATCACCAAGTTTTTCATCCTATTTAGTGAATAACATAATCAGAATATTCTGTTACTAAAAGTTTAAAAAACAAACCATTCTTTCCAATCTTTTCCAAATCAATTATCACCTTTTCCATTCCAATTGTAACTTTTTCCATTTCAATTGTAACCCTTTCCAAATCAATTGTCAACTTTTCTAATTCAATTGTAACCTTTTCCATTTCAATTGTAACTTTTTTCCATTTCAATTTAACACAGTGGGACATGAATTAATTCTATTTTATTTATTTTATTATTGAAAAATTATTTTATTATTTTAATTAATTTTATGACTTTTGAAATGATTTTGGCATATTCTTCTGACATTTTTTTCGTTTATAAGATAATTGATATTAAGTGCTAATTTCAAGTAGTTGAAATTTTTTATATAAAATTGTTGTTTATGTATTTTTAAATAATAATTATTCTTTATTTATTCGGAAGAGGAGAAGGGAGTTGATTTCATCGATTTGATGATCGTTCATTGGGTTTCTGAAGTTGCTTATGTCAAATTTACCTCCGAAATTTTGTTCGGCCACCACCATTATTACTTATTATTAGATTTCAAAATTCTTCGGTATAGGTATCGTTTACTATATTTTCAAGACCGCTATTTCTGAATTTACTATCGGAACGCGCATTTATTTCGATCGCGCATGCGCATTTCGATTTTCCGTTGCTGTTGGGGTTTTCTATGATAATTGGATCGTCCTTTAGGTTTTCGAGGATTCTGATTCCAATTTTATAATTGGATTTTTGATCGCGCATGTGCATTTTGCATTTCCGTTACTGTTTAAGTTTTCTATATTACAGGGGTCGTTTCTTAGGTTTTCGAAGGTTCTGATTCCATTTTTTGAATTTGATTTTCTATCGAACATGCGTATTTCGGTTTTCCGTTACTGTTGAAGTTTCCTGTGAATGGTTTATTAGTTTTTAGAAGGTTCTAATTCCATATTTTAGATTGGATTTTCGATCGCTTGTCCGTTACTGTTGAAGTTTTCTATGATATAGGAATCGTTTATTAGGTTTTCGCGGTTCCGATTGCATAGAAATTTTATTTTTTATCGAGCATGAGCCTTTGAAATTACCATTATATTTGGCTTTTTTTAGTATGTCATCCTATAAAAACTAATAAACAATAACTTCACCGGAAAATGTTAATAGTAATGGTTATTCGAAATGAGCATGTTCGATAAAATATCCAATTCGAAAAACCGAATCATGAGAGCAACCTAATAAACTTCCTCGAAAACCTAGTAACGGTCCTTATATCTCAGAAAACTTCAACAGTAACGGAAAAGCGAAATAAGCATGCGCGATCAAAAATACAATTCAAGAAATGGAATCAGAACCCCTGAAAACCTAATGAACTATCCCTGTATCATAGAAACCTTCAACAGTAACAGAAAAGCGAAATGCGCATGAGCGATCGAAATCCGATAGTAAATTCGAAAATAGCGCTCTTGAAAACCTAGGAAACGATACTTATGCCGAAGAATTTTGAAAACTAATAATTAAGTAGAAATGCTCGTGGACGAACAAAATTTCGGTAGTAAATTTGACATAAGCAACTTCAAAAGCCTAATGAACAACCACCAAATCCATTAAATCAACCCCCTCCCTTCCAAATAAATAAAAATATATAAACAACAATTCTATTTCAAAAATTTAAACTACTTGATATTAATACTTAATATTAATTATCTAATAAACGAAAAAAATATCGGAAGAATATGCCAAACATTTCAAAAGTCATAATTGTAATTAAAATAATTATTTTCAATAATATAATATAATTAATTCATGTGCAGTTGGGTTATAATTGAAATGGAAAAAGTTACAATTGAAATCAAAAAGGTTACAATTGAATTGGAAAAGTTGACCATTGATTTGGAAAGGGTTACAATTGAAATGAAAAAGGTGACAATTGACTTGGAAATACTATAATAGTGCTATAATCAACAGCAGTGACCACTTAAAATTTCCCTATCCAAGTCTCAAAGTTGTAATAACTACTTTGATGTTTTTAAAATTTTTAAAGGTTATTGTATTTTAAAAGATTAACAAGATCTAGCTATGTTTACTGAATTATAATGTTTAATTTAGGAATTTACTTTAAACTTTTATTTAAACTACTTATAGTAGCTGTTATTTAAATATCTACTCTAAATAAACATTGCTGATTAAAGAAACATGTATAATAATTTATTACATTTTTATGGAAATAGTGAAAATGTATGTAATATGTGATGCTCTATATAAGTGTGTCAAGGCTTATTTTTATTAAAATTATCTGATTTGGTGATTTCAAAATCATATTCCAAGTTATTTCGAATCTATGTTTATGTACTGAAAATATTTCACTCAGAAGCTGTATTGTAAATGGTTTTCTTTATTTATGTTTATGTTTTTATAACGTTTTCTCTAAGTAAAATGCAGGGTGTGGTCTTTGTAGTCTCTAATCGTGCAGTGTGGTCTGTACTAATACCATTTAGAATTTTAAAAAATCTTTAATTAAAAACCATTAATATTTAAAATTAATTGCTTTGTTTGATTCAATTAAACCATATACTATTTATACAATAGTGTCGAAGATTCAACTATTAGAGTTATTCAGCATTACGAAATTCAAATATTAATTTTTATCATCATCAATTCACTTTATCTTTGAAATAGTTTGTAGTATTTAAACTTTCAGTTGGAAATTGACCAGAGTTGACATGTAAAATGTTGACTTTTTAAAATCAAGCTAAAACCTTTTAAAGAGCTATATAATATCAAGTCCATCAAGAATAAAGTACAGCACTGAGCAATTGTACACTATAGTGTCACATGTTTTATTGGAAATATGGTTTACCTCAAAAGAGCTTCAATTTTCTCTTTGATAACACAAAAAAAATAATAGCAATAAATAGCCTGTTATTAATTATAAAATCGTTAATATCAAAAAATGTAATGTAACAATTTGGATCCATTCGATGCACTCCCTATCAAAAGATTTTTGTGAGACAGTCAAAGGTTTGAAAACATATTATTATTTTTAATAAATTTAGTTTTGGAATATTTCTTTTGGTTTAATTATAATACTAAAAAAATTATTATTATCTAATTAATTGAATTGTGTTGCTTGTAGTTATAATTGTAACAACATATTTAAAAGGCTACAGAATTTCACTTTATCCCCAGCAACAAATCAGCTTACAATAAAAATCTTTCCACATTAGCCTATAGTGAAAGTTAGATTACAATTGACAGAATTTATCATTCAGTGAAATTCCCATATTAACACCGAACATTTTCCCACATAATGATATCCACAAAGTACAATCAAGGTACATTTAGCTGAATATTTAAGGTGTACAGTTAAATGTTGTTAATTATTATTCTTTAAAATCATAAGCGAAATTTATATATTCAATCAGTTTATCCTCTGTTGGAAAATTTGATAGTGAAATTCATAAAGTCTAATATCAGTTCTATGTATCTAATCAACTACTACAATTACTATCAAATCAGTAATTATATATTGAAGAGGGAATTATCTGAGAAAGATATTTTCATTTATCTTATTGAAAGTGTTCTTGGTGAATTTAAGTTATTACAATTATTTAATATTGACTTTACAATGCTGGGCTTGACATCTGTGAAATGATATGATAATGCCTTGGGATAAGCTTAAAATGCCAAGAAATCCCACCTATATTCTAAGAAGCAGCACCTATGAAGAGTATTAAGAAAGTGGTTAAAAGAAGTTTGCACTGCAGTTCAACTTCATTGAAGTATACTTGGACAACAAAGAAGTGGCCCAGTGTAGAAAATCAAAATAAAGGTTTTGAGGAATTATGTCAAACTGACCAACACATACCTCTATTTACCAACCATTATCACCACCAACCATATAATAGGTCGTCGTTTGAAAAGATATGGAAATATATGTGTATCTTTTTTAGGAAGGAGGATTGGCATGGTTTGCTAAAAATTCACCCGATGGAATGTCACCTCAGTTTCTCTTCCACCATATTTTTTATACCTATTAACACATTCAAGACGACGGCCATATTGCTGAACTTACCCAGCATATAGCGCAATAAACAAAAAAACATCGGCTGTGACTGATACTGCCTTTTAACATAAACTACTTTATTTTATTGTTAAATGTATGGTTAAATATTTTTAAAATTCCCTTGATGTTTTTTCATTATAATTAAGGTGCACGCAATAGTGTATATAGCTATATAAAGAGGCTATAAATGATGAAAGGTATCCCAAAACTATCGCCTGCTCCTGGTTTTTGAATCCTTTCCAGAAGTCCTGAAGTGGTAAGGAAGGCTTTTTTTGAATGACTGGAGAGCTCAGAGACAGCCTAAGCACTGAAGGGACAGAGTGCACCGATATGCTCTCAGTCATTGAGAAGGGGTAGGGAGAGCACAATATAGCGTGCTCAGTCACTGAGAGGGACTCGATGAGCGTACCATTGCGCTCACACTATAGAATGAATTAATGAAATTGATCAACCTTGTGATGAATTTTGTTAATAAAATTATTAATTTGTCATGAAAGATTCATTTTGGATGTTACAAAAGGGGTACAAAATGAAATACTGGTTATTTGAAATGGTTAACATCAATGGTGTACATTCATATGCACTGATATTACTGCCTATTTAAAGATTCTAATAATTTAAATCTCATTCTGAAATAACTATCATATCTCAAAGTATTCACTTTATAAGATGAATTCAATCAATCCAAAATATTTTATACCCTTTAATATCAACTAATTGTATATTCCTCTGATAAATATTTTTAGAGTTTTAGTTAGTAGTTTAAAGTTGTATGTTTTAAATAAACATATTTGATATTGGGTATTAGATTGGACTAAAATAATTTTTTGTAAGTAACTGGCATAGCAGATATTTTTTATTGCAATATTTGTATACAGTTTTTAACACTAAATAATTTGAAAAAATATCTCTTTGTAGTCTATGTATACCTATATTGTTCAAAAGTTGTAAAAATAATAACAAAACATACTTGAAACAAATGTTTAAATTTTGTTAAATAATTATAATTCCAACAGAGTTTTGGAATTATATAATGAAAGTATCTAATTTTTTAGCATTATATAGTTAATGCTTAGAATTATTAGATGAAGCAATTTAGAATTATGGAAAAAAAATTCTATAAAAAATCAAATGTGGATTCAATAGGTTTGTGGTGGCATTTTTAAATAAAAATGCTATTTTTTTTAATAATAATAATTCGAATAAATTAATTCAACATTTTTATGTTTATAATTAATTTAGTACTCAATCAAACATGGTTAAATAAACATAAAATAATTTCTTTAACTTTATGGACATTCTCGTATATATTTACTTTTAAAAAATCTGTACAGGCAAAAAAATTTCTGAGTCTTATATTTGAAAAAATTTCTTCTAAATTTTGATTTATGTTTTTCCTCATCTATTTTTTTTTTATTAGGTTGTTTATTCATTTTTTGTATAAAAGTTTTTACAATTTGTAATTATCTTGGTATATTGTGTAAATTCTAATCATTTTTCAGCCAGATCACTGTGAAAATGTACTTTGCTTGTGGATGGTTTTATGAAAGGTAATTTTAAATTATTCGTGCTTGAAATTAAAGCATAAGCACAGTATGGCAAAATCTTTCTTTTTAATACTAATTTTGTGAAATATTAGATTAGATAACTTTTTTAAACTTTTTTTTCCTACATTTTTCTGCACTTCTTATAAGAATTATTGATATTTATATATATGTTTATATATACATTTGAGTATCCATATGATTAAGTGTGATAATAAATATATTTTATAGATATTATCACTCAAACATAAATATATTTGCACTTTTATGTCATTGTATTAATTAGAAAATATGTTAAATATATATCAATGATCTTTTTTTCATTAGCAATAAATAGCCTAATTAATACCTTAAATTTTACTTAAAATTTTTCTAATTAAGAGTTTCTTTGACTAGCAGTGGTAAAATCCCCTCCCCTCCCCCCCCCCCATGTATTTTCAAGTTATCTTTATCCTTAAAAATTTATGTTATGAAAAAGATGAGATTTAACTGTATTGGTTAAAATATTTTCTCAAAATCTGCTTATATATTATTGATTTATGGACAATTTTGCAACATATCGGCATTACCAGATTATATATGAACATGTTTGAATTCCGTAGATACAGAAATCAATTCAGTTGACTGCATCACATCACATAACTAATTAAAAAAAATTGGAATCAAAAAAAGAAGTTTGGAACAAAATATGGATTTAATAAACCTTTATGATCATGACAAACCCAATGTTTGTTTTTTAACATTCCTACAAAAAATAAAAAAAAAAATAAAAGAGAAACATAAAACACATTGGAGTCGACTGGAGAAACAACTAAAAACCTTGGATGATCAGATACAATGTGACTGATTGCTTCTGTTTCAGTCAACATTATGAGTTTTTTATTATTTATTGAGTTTTTATATAGAAAATTTATCAATCAACATGTAAAATTTTATTGTCTTTTAGATGTATTTCATTACAATGGAAAACTTAAAATTTGTTTAACAGAGAAATAGAATTTTTCCCTCTTAATCTTACATCATTGTACCAACCCCTCAACCATCAAATAATCAAAGATTTTAAAATGGCCTACAAGATCGAAATTCTAC
This sequence comes from Rhaphigaster nebulosa, assembly GCA_948150685.1. Lineage (NCBI taxonomy): Eukaryota > Metazoa > Arthropoda > Insecta > Hemiptera > Pentatomidae > Rhaphigaster > Rhaphigaster nebulosa. The sequence goes on from OX411307.1 coordinate 103,061,555, forward strand.
TATTGTTGCCCATATTAAATACTAAAAAAACGATAATTGGCCCTATTGAATTGGTGGTCCCCTTTGTTTCAGATATTGGGTAAAACATCAATGATCCTTCATTTGTAAAAGAGGTATGTGATAATACTTTTATTCAAAGCATTCCAGAAATAGGTTTCTGATTTCAGCAAATCATCATCTTTTATTTATATCACTAAATTTTATTTGTCAATTTAATGATATCACAGTTAGTTGTTCTTTTCCTTGAAACTATAATCATCATTGGAATTTATAAAATACAGGATTATATTAAGAACTGATGCAACTTTAAAACTCATAGCATTCTCATAGCAAACTCATAAGCCAGGATGATGATGTTTTAGCCTGCATTCGACAAAGTCCTTTACTCAAATTATGAAACTAGGTTTGAAGAAGTATAGACAATAGAAATACCGTAATAGACTATCAATCCCTAAATTGACATTGAAGAAATGAAAGCCATATTACAAGAAGAACTGATTGGAATAATCACAAACAAAGAAGAAGGTGCAGTTTAAAAAGGGGTATCAGCAATTCTTGCTTCAGAAAGACAAATGTTACATATTCTGCATTGTGGACTATCGCAAGAAAGCTTTTAATAGCTTTTCCATCTTCATACGTCATAGAAAGGGGATTCCAGTGCAGTTGCCAATCTTTTTACAAAAAATAGAAACAAATTGCAAATCACCCTCCAAGGAAATTTATGGTTAAACCTAAGTAAATTGAAGCCAAATATTGAACTTTTGTGATCAAAGCAGCGCATTAAAGCATTTATTTGTAAAACTTTTATATAAACAGCATATTCTTTTTTATTTTAAAAATTTTCACTCTAAAATAAATCCCGTCAAAGTGAGTAGCTCTGTTTCAGCTTCAAAAACACATTTTAAGTTGATGAATTTGAAAAGTCAATATTAGGAAGGAGGAGATCTACCCATAACAGAAGGGGTTGATATGTTAGTTATAGGGAAATAAGTTTGGGGGGCCTCTGCCTTATATTATATAAAAAAACAAGTATGGTAATCAATATCTACAAAATTTAATTACAAAGCTAGTAAATATTGATAAATGACCAGAAGAAATATAAGTGGACATTGAACTAATATAATTCATAGTTAATATAAATTTGATTGAACAGTATACATATAAATAAATAACAGATCTACAAATAATGGACAAACAGTTGTACCAGCAGTATCATTCTGTTTAATTAAGCTGCTGTATTGTAACATTGTTGTTGATAAAGTTTTTCCTTTCACTGCTATAGACCGTCAGTAAAGAATTTGTTACAGTACTTTATAAGGAATAATGGAAAATATGTTTGTTTTTTATTTCTATTTCTATTTGTAAGATTTCACTTAATTTTGTGGGTGTTTTAACTCTTTGCAATGATATTGAATATCAGGATTCATGATATACCAATATTATGATTCTTTTATGGTACTTTTATATAAACTCATCTCCATCTATACTCCCGACTTAAATATTTATAGCATATTCTGTTTTGTATGCCAGTTACTTACCTTTTTGATTTTTTTCTGGAAGTATGCAAAATTTAGTAGAAAGTTCTACCAAAAGACAAATAAATTTTTCCAAGATTTCATTTACTATATTTAAATAATAAGTAACAGATTTATAAAATACTTAAGGTGTTAGGTTTTTCTGAGTTACTAAATATTTAAATTTGAACATAAAGAAATAGGGAATAATAATATGTTTAATTATTATGGGAAATACTACTATAAATAATACTAGTTCTGGGTTTGTAGAAGGCACTATGAATGAAAATGAGAGGTGATTAATTATATTCATTGTTCGGATGCTTTGATCTATTTAAAGAAAACAAATTTTAAAGATAAATAGGTTTTTTGATTCATAAAGAATTATTCCTGCTGAAAAGGGATAACTAATCCCATATTGATGCAACATCTTTTTTTAAGAACTCGTGAATTATTTCATATGGCTGAGTCAGGCTTTACCAATGTTTTCTATCAAATCACACATATATGAGCTGTATGCCAATCTTTAAAAATTTTAAAATAGATTCTCAGATATTTTTTATTAAAATTTTAAAGATTATTAAAGATTTCAATTAATAAGGATTTAATGCAGTAAAATAAATTTCTGACATGATCAAATGATTCAAGAAATCATACCCATAGATTGTTTCAAGTTATTTTTTCTCCAGGAATTGTTTCATTTATTGTTCTAATTAATTATATTTAATTATAATTATATGTTATGATTTATAATGAATATTAAATTCTACATCATAATACTGATGAGTTTTTGGCACCTCTTTGGTTATGCTGAAGATATTAAACTTTTTTACAATGTAATGGAATTTTATTTTCATTTTTGCTTTAAAATATTTGTGAATCTGCACTACTTGATGAATCTTTTCATAAGATTCACTGTTGAATTTACATTTACAGTATCTTAACCTCCAATTTATATATAATCAAGATCATTATATTATTATTATAAATAAATAATGTCTTTGAAAACAGGTGAGGTTTTTAGTTTTAGCTTACAAATAATGCATATTTATAAATGTTATATTTATAAAGGGTTTAATATAAATCTTAATCGACTTGCAAAGGAAGAATGATATGTACTTATCATAAATGATAAATAGATTACCAATAAATAGATATCCAGTAGATTCAACTGATTTTACTGAATTCAATATATTTATACAATTTATTTTATTAACTATAAATACAGTTTTTTAATTAACTTCAACAGTACTGGAAGTTGTCGAAAAAAAAAGCACGTGACTTAGTAGAAAGGTGTATCCCAGTTTATTAATTAATACCCTGAGCTATCTGTGATACAGATCTATTTTTATGATCAACATTTTATAAGGCTTATTTGCTTATTTTAATGAGGAGCCACTGGTTGATTTGTTTTTTGTTAACAATTGATTAGGAATAAATATGAACATTTTTATGAACACTGATTATAGTTTTCCCAACTATGCAGAACCTAGATGTGTTTATTTTTATGAACACTTTTTGCTGATGCTCTTTACAGTTTTACTTTTTGCAAAAAGATGTAATGTCAAAAAGTTCTCTTATATATATTTCATTAGAAAAATATGGTTCTCTAAGTTGCATAAAACAAAGCATTTAGACCTGATATAAGTACCCTGATTTGCTGCCATAATCAATTTACATGTCTTTGATTAGAAAACTACGAGGACTGATTTTAAATATCTACTTTTATTAACATTGCAGCAAATTATATCTATAAAAAAGAGTTTTGGAAATTAAAAATGGTTTTGAAATTATTATTATTATATTTATAATATCATCATTACATAATAAACTGAATAATTAATGGATGGGATATCACTTTAACTTTTTTTTTACACCCTAGTGTTAGTTTCTTATGAATTAAATATATATATATATATATATATATATATATATATATATATATATATATATATATATATATATATATATAAACTCTAATTGTTTACAGCACTATCACAATGGCTTTAATCTATACACACTTGTACACTAAATATCTTAATTTATTCATTTTTTCAATATATTTGTTTTTTTCCCATTTTTAAGCACCTAAATATATATATACACTCAATTGCTAAGCATTAGTTTTTATCTTTATTACACATACTCTTGCATTTTTGCATGTGTGCTTCAATTTTATATTCTATTTTACTTCAATGAACATTTCATAAATAATAAATTAGGAAGCATGGGTATTATTGTTTAATTAATGATTAAAAGGAACTGATAGTTTTGTAATAGTCTCTCATCATGTACAGATAACATTTTAGCATTTAAAAGTAGACTTGTAAATTTTTAATTCATATAAACAAAATCACTTTATTGATATTATTCCAATTATATAATATAATGCTATTGCATTGTTTGTTTTTGAGGAAATCAATAAATAATATATTTATAATAAAATTATTAAAGAAAATGTATAAAAAACTAAAAATATTACAGGAGACCCTAAAAATTATTATGAATTTTACTTACTACCCTTTTTTTCAAGGTTCAAAATTGGAATAGATAATTTTTGGGTTTACTTACCTATTTTAGGAAGATTAAATCACTATTGATTTTATAAGGTCAACAAACTCATAAATATAGCAGTTAGACCTAAAGCCTCTTGCTTCATTACAAAATTTTAAAGTAAATTTTAGCATTGTTTTTATTTTATTTTTTAAATGAGCTATCCCAATTTAAAATATTTGCATTATACTATGCAATAATAAAGTTACTTTATGTTGATTGTCTGTAACAAGAAAGCATTTCAATTATTACTTTTGCAAACTTAACAGTTTTGGAATAATTATAAATCAATATTCATATTCATTAAAAATCTTTATACTTCTTCGCCACTGTCAGGATATTTTCATAATTTTATTATTATTTTTTTAAGATCCCTTTGATAGACTTGTTAAAGCATGCATTACATTTTTATAAACTTGGATTATATGGTGTAGTTTCTCTTGAGGTTCAATACTTAAAAAATGCCTGAATTCATATTTCACAGTCAGTTGGAGGAAATATTCAAAAACAAATGACTAAACGATAATTTATTTTTTTATTAAAGTTACAAAGACTAATGAAATTCTGTTATATACTTTTTATGAAGATGAAAATTCATTAGTATATATATATATACACAGACTAGGGTGTAACAATAGACCTTGTGCATGGAAACATTATTGCCTTTTAAATTACTTCTTTAATTTTTATTTTAATCTTTGGTCTATATAATTTATTTCATAGTCTAATTCTTTATTCAGTAATTTACTTTAACCATCTTTGTGATTCATTTGCTATTGTATATTGCAATGATAGCATATGAAAACAAAAAAAATAGTGTTTCTCGGTATTCCCAAGACATTATTAGGAAAACAGGACCATGTGCAAACAGAAGGTGCCAACCAAATAAGTGCAATGGAATGCATTTTTATATGGCAGTACTTTGACTTTAAATCTTCAATGGCTATCAATAGCTAAGAAAAGTTATGCTTTGTGTTTGGTGGAATTATAAGTATCTATTTATCATTGAACCTATTCTAAATGGCTGGGCTATTAAATCTTAACTTTATACTCATATAGATAGCATCATTTATACTCATATAGATATATAGATATAGCACTGAATTGATTTACTTTAAGCCGTTTATCAAATTTTAATGGTAAATTTCCCACTTTAATCCCTCCAAAAAAGCAATTTTTTAGCAAGGCATCACTCTTGAACATATTTCCCCAATTATTGCATTTGGCACTGGGGAACTTTACAGAAAGGAAAGGATTCAGTCTTGCCCCATCCAGCCTAATAGATGCTTATGTCATATGGCATTCACTTGTCAATGGCATATTTTTTGAAAGAACATGAAAAAAAAAATGAGAATATTGACTCAAGAGGCCAGGAGTTTTGCCTATGTTATAACAAATTACATATTGTTTTTTTGTCTTAATATGTGAACAATGATGGATTTTTCAATGCTAATATCATCATTTTTGGACAAAGTTGGAATTAAAACTTTGTATATGTTTGGAAATACCTAATAACATTCAACAAATTCAGATTAATTAAAACCTGCTTTGGTAAATCTGAAAATATTCAGGGATTGCTAATGAACAAAGTAGAATTGGCAATATAATGTAACCAACTCATTTAAATATCTTGAATAGCTGTCCAGAACCTGTATGAATAATTTTAATGTATTGTATGTCATCAACTGCTTCAATTATTTTATCTAAGAAAAAGAGCTATATTATTAAGGAATATATTCCAAAATTGTATATAAATATATTTATATTGATATGCAAATCATAAAGCTTAAAAAGATTTATTTAAAAAGAAGTTATAGGAACTAATAATACTATTATTTTTAAAAAACGACTGCCAGGTAGGCCAGTATAGCTGCCTCATCATTTCTATCGAGGAAAAACATAAAGAAAAACAAATGCAAACTACAAATATTGAAGGAAAAAAAATGCATATTTTAATTGTTTATTTCGACCTGTTTTAAAAAAATACACACCAAAAAAGTTTCGATCAAAAATCCGATAAAAAAAACCCGAATTAGACCCCTCGATTACCTAATAAACGATCCCTATATCGAAGAAAACTTAAAAAAATAATAGTAAATCGAAATGCGCATGCGTGATCAAAAATCGGAATCAGAACCCTCGATTGCCCAATAAACTACACCTATTTTGAAGAAAATTTTAACAGTAACAGTAAATCGAAATGTGCACGCGTGATCGAAAATCCGATTAAAAAAACGGAATCAGATTACCTAATAAGCGATCCCTTTACCGAAAAAAATGTCAACAATTACACTAAATCGAAATGCACGATGAAAAATTCGATTTTAAATTCGGACTTGGCATCCTTAAAAACCTAATGAAAGATCACTATGCCGATGACTTCTGCAAAATTTATAGGTGATAAATTTGTAATGGTTGTGCTCGAACAAAATTTTGATAGTAAACGAAATTAGCAACTTCGAAAAAATAATGAACGATCACTAAATCGATGACATCTACACTACCCCGCTAAACAAAAAAGAGTAATAAATATTTAGAAATAAATAACAATTATTTTTTTAACTACTTGAAATTAGCACTCATCATCAATTATGTAATAAACGAAGAAATTATCGGAGGGATATGCTAAAAAAATTTCTTCTCTTCTTCTTTCCCTTCCTCCGTATGCCTTTCAGTGTGGAGGAGCCTCTACCCAACTGTGCCAGTCCTGTCGGTCCCGTGCCAACATCATCATCTGCTCCAAGGTTTTACCTTTTTCCTCCCCCAACTTGCGAACATTATCTCTATACGAAGTTCGAGGTCTTCCTCGCGGTCTTCTGCCTGTAGGTCTAGCTTCGAACACCTTCCTTGGGTCTCGATCGTGACTCATTCGGCAAATATGTCCAAACCACCTCAGCTGCCGTTTCTGCAAGGAATCTTTTAATGCCGGGATTCCCAATTCTTCCCTTATTCTTAGATTTCTCACCCGGTCTCTTCTTGTTTTGCCAGCGACTCTGCGGAGGTATTTCATTTCTACTGCGGTAATTCGGCTTATATGCTTCTCCGTTCTGGCCCAACTCTCACATCCGTACATCAAGGTAGGGAGAAATACACCTTAGTATGGAGTTTTACTTTTATACTTACCTCTCGTTTGCCTACAATTGTGTTGCAAATCTGATAATAGACCTGGTTAGCTTTTATTATTCTGTTGGAAATTTCTTGGTCTATCCTTCCCGACTTACAAATAATTGTTCCCAGGTAAGTAAAGTCATTAGTGCTTTCTAATTCTTCTCTATTGCAGTAGAAATGCACCTATGTTTCCTCCTCTCTAGAGACTACGAGTACTTTACTCTTTTTAGAGCTAATTTTCATTCCTTTACGCAGAAGCTCCTCCTGCCACTCAAAACTACTGCTTGTTACAACTTTTCTTTAGCATCGGCAAGAAGGACAATGTCATCAGCGAACAGGTAACATTTTGTGAGGATTGTCCTGAGATTCCACCTTCCCAACGATATCCATGCTGTCCTCCTTTTGCAAATTTTATGAACTTCATCTACTAGTGTAATGAAGACCAGTGGGCTAAGGCTATCTCCTTGCTTCACTCCCTGTTCCATACGGAATGGCTTAGATGCTTGCCCCATTTATACGTACTACCCCTTTTGGGTCTTGGTATGTCGATTTTATAGCATCTATAAGGTTTTTTGGGGCTTCCTTTGCTTGGAGGGCTTCCCATATATATTTCCTAGGAACGGAATCAAAAGCGGATTGCAGGTCTAAGAATGCAAGGTACATAGTCTTACCTCTTTCCCACGACTTTTCCAATATATTTCTTAGAATGAAGATATTATCCTGAGTTTGTCTCCCAGGACGGAAGCCAGCCTGTTCCTCTTCCAACTGATTCTCCACCAGTTCTCTGAGCCTATACTGAAGGATTGATGTTTACATTTTATACACTACTGAGGAGAGACAAATTAGCCTATAGTTGCTACAGTCACTTTACTTCCCTTTCTTGTATACTGGGACTATGACATTTATTTCCCAATCATTCGGTATCTTTTTATTGTCCCATACTTTCTGAAATAGAGCCTGTAAGACTTTTATCATCTCCTGTCCTCCATACATAATCATTTCCGGTGAAATGCAATCATATCCCGCAGCTTTGCCGGTCTTGATTTTTTCTTTAGCTCTTTCCACATCTTCCTCCTAGATAGCTTCCTCATTGTCCTGACTATCTTCTATTGTTGTCTCGTTGGGTTCCATCACATCTGTTCCAGAAAAAAGATTTTCATAATGTCTTTTCCACCTATCTAGAATTTCTTCCGGCTTGGCAAGGATTTTATTATCTTCACTCATTACATTTCTTATCCTTTTAATACTTTTGTTTCTCAGGGCTTTTGTCTTCTTCCAGAATATTTTTATATTTTCATAATAATCCTTGTCAAGTGATTTGCCGAATTCCTCCCAGGATTGCTTCTTAGCTTCACGGACAGCTATCTTGGCCTCATTCCATCTGAGCCTGTATTCTTGTAGGTTCTGTTCTGTACGCAGTGACTGATATGCTTTCCAGGGTTCTTTCTTTTTATTCACAAATATTCTAACTTCCTGGTTCCACCACTTAGTGCATTTTCCATTTGTATTAATCTTCTTCAGACCACATACATGTACAGCAGCTGTTAGAACTGTTGACTTAAACTTTCTCCAGAGTTCTTCAAGTCCCAAGTTTGGTATACTCTTCTGGCTTATCGATTGCTTCTAGTTCTTGTATATTAATTTTTTCATAGGACTTGGTCTGCTGTCTGGGCTCTTTCAGAATGCATGTGTCTGCTACCAGCAACAGGTGATCCGTACTTATTTCGGCGCCTCTAATTACTTTTATATCCGTGAAGTATCGCGGAAAAAAAAAATTTTCAAAGGTTATTATTGAACTAATAATAATTATTTTTAAATAAAAAAAAAAGAAATAAAATATATTTATGAATTAATTCAAGTCCAATTACATTAATTTGAATTGTTAAGGGGAAATTGATAGTGGGTCATTTGCTTACTAGTCCCCGACGTTCCTCCAACTTTGGGCCAAATCGGGAAATGTATACGTGTCAAGGAAAATACGTTTGCGCATACGTAAGCGAAATAATTAAGGGAATGGAATTGAATTAAATTGACAGAGGGCCATCTAGGTACCAACCTGCAAAATCCCTGAAAATATCATCAAAATCACATGGATTTGAGCACAGATGGACATAGATGAAATTTATTCTTTGATGTCTAAAACCTAAAACGCAAGTGGAAATTTTCGATTTTGAGAGCATAATTTTTTTTCACTTTCTGCATGAATACAAAGCTTCCCAACCTTCAGTATTGAGGAAGCAAAAGAGAGGTTACAGGATTTTCAAGTGCTAACTTGAATGATGAAATGAGAGACAAAATCTTTGAAAAATTAACGGTGGCTGTTAAATGTATCATGCTACATTACAGACTATAATTATAAATGAGATAGCTTAAAAGGATTGGTAAGAGGCGTTGGTCTGAGCTGTTGAAGATTCTACTATTTAGTCCCTTTTCAATTTTAGAAACACTTGAGGGACGTAAGAAGCTAAGCTACTCAATATCTCTCCACTTGGCAGTATTTTTTACTTTACATCTCTCTCTCTTCTGCTTATTCTCAATCTTACCAGCACTGTGTTCTTTCTCTCTCCTCTCTTAACTTTCTGGTTGTTTGTGATATTTTTCTTTTAATCAACCTTTTTTTATCATTTTTACTAACAAATGTAATTGTTAATTATGTTTTATTACCATTTACATAGCTCAATTTCCCTCAAAATTTTTGCTACTAAAATTCGGCTGATCTTTTGCAATCAAAAAGTTGCTTCTAACATTGAAAGCATGTATTAAGATCAAATTGAAAATTTCAAGATATCCTTACCTCTAGCAATTTCCTTTTACCCTAATTAAGGTGGGGCTATTTATTTGTCAATTACAAATTCCAGAAAATTAATATACAAACTAGTTTCCTTGGCAGATACAACAGCTCATCTCTATCAGTGTCATTTCACATATCTCATTTCTTATGGGCATAGACTAACTTGACTATTTTATAGACATTTTATTTTATAAAATACACAGCCTTAAGGTGTTAATTATGAATGAAAATCAGTAACTTATATTTATTAGTTGTCATTCTTTAGAGACCTGTGTTGGGATTCTATAGGAGATAAGTACTTATATATGATTTCATTCGCATAGAAGATTTAATTTTTCTAAAACATTAAAAGACTTCCTTCATGGAAATTCATAAATTTTTTCAAGTTTATTATGTTTTTTTAAATTTCAATTATCTGAACTGATAATTTTTTCCTCTATTGGTGACAGTAAGTTTAAAATATATTGTTTTAAGGTGCATCCTCCAGTGTTATTAATAAAAACAGAATTATATACCAACATACCATATGAAATCTTCGACCTTAATACATTTTATATTTTTAAATTCTTTACTATATTGTAATATTACATGTATATGTTCATAAATATAGAGATTATTATCTTTAATGCATCCCCTCATATTTAATAATAACATCTTACCTTCAATCATCCATTTTGACTTACAAACTAAAGAAACTTTTCTCCATTATACTCAATGCAATTCGGTACAGCTATACAATCAGACTTCATTATCAGTGCTGGCTAGAGCCTGCCCCAAAAATTATCCAAAGGTTCCGCACTAGCACTCTGTAGCACCATTTGTGCCAACGGCTTTGTATTCAATTGTAAAATTGGAATTCAGTAGAATTATTACAATTATTACTGCTTAAATTACATATTATTTAAAATTATAAGTGCTGTCAACTTCTGTTCACTACGCTTGCTCAAGAGATATACGAACCGCTAAAAGATCCTATTCAGTTGAGGTCGGGCCCTTACAATAATTTTACTTAATACTGCTTTAGGTACTACTTCCATAGACTACTGGAAGTCGACAGCACTAATAATTTTAAATAATATGAAATTAAAGCAGTAATGATTTTTATATTTCCAATTAATACGAATTTTACAATTGAATACAAAGCAGTTAGTTTCCACAAATAGCGCTAGAGAGAGTGGCGACCTTCGGGTTGGTTCAGGAGCAGGCTCTAGCCAGCACTGATAACGTGAGCCGATTGTATTGGTTGTATCCAATTTTCAACCAACTCAATTCTTGCAGACTTTTTATTTAATCTTTTTATGAATATTAAGAAATTGTATTTTCAATGATAAATAGAGAAAGTGCATGGTGTTCAAGTTTTCAACCGCTTTAATCCTTATTAAGCTCATAGTCTATTTTTATAATAAATAAGTTTCACCCATAATTATTTTAAGGTCTAAAACTTTTCAGTATAAATAAACAAACCAAAAAAAAATTGCTTATATTTTGTAATTCAATTATAATTAAAGTTATGTGGAGCAAGGCACCTTAATAGTCAGAATAAGAAGCACTGACTTCATTTGCTTAATCTACTTGGTTCAAATTCTGATAGTTACAAAAACTTTTCTTTTGATAGAAAATTTGTGAGCTTTGCCAGGGTTAGACCATTATAAGAGCATTGCTTCCTGCGTCTACTCAGCTCCAAAACATCTATCTGAAAGTAGTCAGTGGTGAAATCAGGCAGTTACAGCATTGTAATGAACATGTCTCCAAGAAAGAAATACTCAAAGGTTTGGGAAGTCCACCAATACTTCCGCTAAGCTTTGTATGGAATGTATGAAGCTGATGTCTTTTTATAATTAAATTTATTATATTTACTATAATAAGATTTTTTGTTGGCATCATAGAATATTTATTTATATTATATGATTTATTTTGTCAGCAAATGAATGAATGAAATGGTTTAATTTAAAACAAAATTTGGGTTTTAAATGTTTGTTGGTGTAATGGTTGGATGGTTGGACTTTGTACTGAAGATGATAATTATTAAATGGAAGTAAAAACATATAATTATGATTTTAAGATTGATTTTAATATTTTAGACATCAACATTAATTTAACACAACTAGAGTAAAGTTTGTAATTCTTTGGCCATTATTATAGTTTTTTGTGTGTTAGTGTTGATACACAATTCATTTTAAAATAGAAATAAAAATATATTTGTGTGATATAAACAATTTGATATATCTAATGTATTTTATTATTTACTAATGATATTTAAAAATTTTTTAAAGCATTATTTTCTAATTTACTACAAATTTAATAAAATATGCCTAGAAATTCATTGGTTTATTATTATATCTACCTGCTGTAAAATGATAAATTACCAACAATTTGTTTCAGTTTTAAACCAGAACCTTGGGGTGAATGCAGTGTAAGTTGTGGTGAAGGCATTCGTAAAAGAGATGTGCCTTGCTCAATATTTCTTGATTTTTCACAAACTTTTGCTCGTGTTCCTGACTCCTATTGCCAAGGACCCAAACCTGCTACAACAGAACCCTGCATTGAAGTGCCATGTATAGCTGGAAACAGGCAAGCTCACGAATATTTGCATATATTAATAAATTAACAATAATTACTTTTCTGTTTTTATAGTAGAAGAAGATGAAGGATGAATGGTCATGTAAGAAAAAGTTTGACTCTTATCGAAATTAAGACTTTATATTCTTATGACTTATTATAAAACGTTTTATAAGATTGCATTCTATTTCCACAAGATGAAATAGAAAAAAAAAAGAAAAGAATTTGGCATTTAAAATGGATCTTGGGTTCTCTGCATGCATAATTCTTAATGTTTATAGGCCATTATTTTACTCATCAATTACATTGTTTAATAATTTATAATAGTCATATTGGTAAAGTAAAGATAACAATTATTAAATTTAGTTATAGGATGAAATGTTATCAGTTTTTTTTCTGTTTTTCAAGTCATGTATATTTTTGTTTTAACATTTCATCATTTGAATCATTTATAAGAGGATTTCTTTTCATTTTATCGATTGATTTTCAAGTTTGATGATTGTAAAAATGGTTTCATTTTTTATTATTTTTTTAAATGTGGCTTTGGAAATTAATGTCATAAGTTGTCCTTTTTTAAATATTTTTTTTATTCTGAACCACTTCTATTTTCAGAGCTTCTATAAAAATCCATTTAATATTTTGCATGAGTTCCAACAAGTTCATTTATTATTTAGTTTATTAATGAATAGCTATTAAAGTCTGTATTTGAAATCTTTCAACAATAACCTAATAATATTTTTTTTTCTTTTTTTGAGCGTTTGTTTTCATTATTTACACACAAGTGATATTTATGTTTTAATTACACTAAGCAGGATGGAAGCAGTTAGAGATGGTTACAGCGACCCAAGATATGCAGATAGCTATTTTCGATCGCAAAACACTGAAAGTTCAATCAAAGTAGCCCCTCATCAGACCGGCAAAACCTATGTTTGGAAAATGCAAGGCTACACGCATTGTAGTGCAAGTTGCCTTGGTGGTAAGTAGTGTTAATTTATCAATTATTTTTATTCAGTATTATATTTTTAGGCTACATAAACAATTATAAATTTACAAAATAAATAAATTAGCTCCACTACAGCCTCTGAAGGGCCTAGGTTGCAGATGCTGGTAAAAGTGCCTGATTAACTACTTTACGGTCTTCTTGGAAGTCAGTGTGGTCAGCATTGTCCTCTAAGCTCCTGATCTATTCCTTGACTTACATCAATTACTCGTTTTTATCTAGTTAAGTGGACTTAGAAAGCGTCCATCAAACCACAGTTTCCACCCTTACTATGCCCACTAATTTCAATTTTAAAAATTGAAAAAATAAAATTTTGTCTTAAAAAATTTCTTCTTTGGCTGCATGGTTTGCCCCTGACCTTACCTGGTGAGCTTAATTTTTATCAATATAAAACTTATACTCGTAATTTATTAGTTATAGAAATGTAAATGTTAAAATATATTTATCGACCCAATTGTTAATTTTTTAAATTAAGAAATTCATGTTAAAACATAAATAAATTGCTCCTAAAGAGGTCTTTTTGCCATCATACATTTTCCATAGAAAGCTCTTCCTCAAGTAGTTCTGAACAACAAAAAAACTTGTACTTTTATTCTCTAAATATAAATGTTTGTCATACTGATATAATATAATATATATATTGTAGAATATTGGTATTTTTATATTTAAATATAATTTAAAAAAAAGTGTGTGTGTGTGTGTGTGTATATATATATATATATATATATATATATATATATATATATATATATATATATATATATATATATTTTTAAAGATTTCTTACTCTCAACAATTGGATATTATGAGCATAAAATAAAAACTTCCATGTTCAAAATACAAGTTACAACAAAAGGTTTAATACAATTTACAAAATTTATACATTGAATATTTAAAAAATAAATATTTTAAAGTGCCGAGACTAACGTACCCTAGTAAGAAACACTGGCACTTCCCCATCTTGTTTTACCTTATCTATCAGACACCCCAGCCTGGTTATAAAGGGTAGTTTGCTGTAACTGGCTGAAAATATTATATAGCTGCTGTAATGGTTGAAAATATTACCAAAATATTATCAAAGATGGCAGAAATATTAGAGAGGTTGAAAATTCACTTTGAAAGTAGGAAAATTGGTATAGTCGTTGACAATGCTGAGTGATTAAAAAGAACCGAGAAGAATGCTTAGAAACAAGAAAACCGATTGAATATTTGTTAAATCAGAACAAGCTTTCTCAAAAATCAATAAAACAGTTGGAAAATAGAATTAACCAGGCAGAACATCCCCAATTCAAACTCCTTGGAAATAAGGATTGCTCTGGGGAAACCGAAACTTAGGAGGTCATTATTTGATCCATCGGTTAAGGAAAAGACCAAGAAGAGAGGACCTCTGACCATGCTGGTAGTCTGTCTGATGAAAAGGTGACCCGATTCTGGACTTTTTTCATGGTGGACCTCAGCTGGGACTGCAATGAGAGGGTTTAATTCAGTGAAGAAATTACCTGCATATTTGCCTGCTGGTGAGATATAAGAAATTAGGGATTCATAAATTATTTGCCACTTCTATAAATTTGTTTTATTGAAAACTAGTTTCGAATGCTATACATTCATTATCAGTTCTAAAAACAGACAAAAAATTCAAAAATAAGCAATTCAAAATATATTTTGGTATTATTATACATATTAAATTAGATTAATATAAATCAGTATTAAAAAATATTTATGAATTATGAATTTAATTAAGACAAGAAATCAAATGCATGTTGGTACTCACCACGATTTAAATGGATTATGTCAAACAGAAAAGTTTGTACTGGTTTCTTCTCGCATTGAACTAACAATGAACGAAAGGTAGGTAGGATGTTTTTAGGTAAATGGTTTAAGGGTCAGGGTTTTACCAGTAATGCCGGTGAGTAATTGTTTTTTCCGTTATAGATGGGAATAAATTTAAGATTGGACTATTGGAGATATTTCTTTGGTCATTTAAGCTAAAATCTGGATTGGATTTGAAGGATGTTATTATTTCAAGTGCGTCATATATATTTAATTTGAGGCTGTTTTCAACGTGATGTATTAATTTAACTCCTGAGTCTTTGATGAATTTATGATTATTTTCATTTCAATGAATTGCAAAGTTGGAATTGTCTGTCTTATTATTATATGCACGTATATGTTCCTTTAATCTCTGATTTAATCTGTATTTGGCTGCACAATTTACTGGAAACCCACCCACACGGACGTCGTTATAAACAATGGTGCTAGAAGACCAATAGCACATAAACTTGCAGCCTTTAATAGCATGATTTACCGTCTTTTGAACATACCATTAAATAAAAAGAACTATAATAAAGAAATTGAAATAATATATTCCATACCAAAAATAACGGGTACAACAAAACCATTATCAATCATATTTAAAAAAAACAAAAACAAAAAAAGACAATTAACGAAATCTATTCAACAACCCCCGAAGATAGGCCCATCCCGAAACACTATGTTTTGATTACATATTACGGCCCTATGTCCACCATAGTCGGAAATGAATTGAAAAAACTAGGATTAAACACTGCATTTAAAATAGAAAAAACCTATCCTCATATTTCTCTTCTCCTAAAGACAAAATAGACCCTTTCCAAAAAAGCGGAGTATACGAACTAAATTGTAATGATTGTGCAGCCAAATACAGATTAAATCAGAGATTAAAGGAACATATACGTGCATATAATAATAAGACAGACAATTCCAACTTTGCAATTCATTGAAATGAAAATAATCATAAATTCATCAAAGACTCAGGAATTAAATTAATACATCACGTTGAAAACAGCCTCAAATTAAATATATATGACGCACTTGAAATAATAAAATCCTTCAAATCCAATCCAGATTTTAGCTTAAATGACCAAAGAAATATCTCCAATAGTCCAATCTTAAATTTATTCCCATCTATAACGGAAAAAACAATTATTCACCGGCATTACTGGTAAAACCCTGACCCTTAAACCATTTACCTAAAAACATCCTACCTACCTTTCGTTCATTGTTAGTTCAATGCGAGAAAAAACCAGTACAAACTTTTCTGTTTGATATAATCCATTTAAACCTTGATGAGTACCAACATGTATTTGATTTCTTGTCTTAATTAAATTCATAATTCATAAATGTTTTATAATAATGATTTATATTAATCTAATTTAATATGTATAATAGTACCAAACTATATTTTGAATTGCTTATTTTTGAATTTTTTGTGTGTTTTTAGAACTGAGGATGAATGTATAACATTCGAAACTAGTTTTCACTAAAGAAATTTATAGAAGTGGCAAATAATTTATCAATCCCTAATTAGATTGATCCTTCTAATCTAATCTATACCATCATGCGGATGTCAACTGAGATATAAGAAAGCCAATGATAAGGTGAATTTTATATGGTGTGCCGAAGCAAGGGTTCGATGCCAGTGAGACGAATGCCTTCCAATAGTAATTAATAACATAAACCAAGAACATAATTTTTCGCTTCAAAATTCAATCTTTTCTACAGCCTGGAAAAAACTTACTTTGGAAGTGGAATAAATTTCCTGCTCCTTTCACAGCTTACGACTTCCAAACCTATTTTCATTCTCTCCAATAAATTAAAACCAACTGAAAGGTTAGTCCACTTCACCATAATTAATTACTTAACCAAAACATCTTAATCTTCTCGTATCATATTTCTTTCTTTTTAGATATTTTATCTTTAACAGCATCTATATGTAAGTTAATTAACATTAGTAATAATTTCTCTTGGATTATATGTTAAAGAATTTTAAAGATAAACTTTTATATATTTAGAGAAAGTTATGATTTATTTATATTGTAGGAGTGCAGGAATCTATTATAATGTGCATACAAAAAGATGATGAAAAAGTTGTTGGACCATTTCTTTGCTCCACCCAAACAAGACCGGAAGCCCTAACTCGAACATGCAATGAACATCCTTGCCCTCCCAGGTGGAATATGACTGAGTTCCAACAATGTTCGAAGCCATGTGGAATTGGAATACAGACAAGAGAGGTGCACTGTATTCATGAGGTAACTCTTGGAGGTGGTAATACAGTTATTGTTCCTAATCACATGTGCCCCCAGCCTCAACCAATTGATCGTCAACAGTGTAATGTAGTGGACTGTGCTGTTGAATGGCATACTTCAAAATGGAGTAAGGTATTGAATGAATTTATTTAAATACTATTCACATCATTTGAAAACTAAATATAATCATTAATTTATAAAAAAAAAATACACATCATTGAACACCGTGACAATTCAGACCTCGGCACCATAATAATATTTCAAAAAAGAAAAAATAAGAGTATTTTATTATTATTCTACTCCTAAAATATTTCTTTTCACAATTCTTCATTTTATTTTTGTAAGTATATTCTGAGCATGAGTAGTAAGATCATGTAATTTTTAGAATGGGAAAAATTTAATGAGCTTGCCCTTTTTATGAAATATATATGACTTGGTCATTTACATACATTATTAACTTATTTATTTTAATCCCAAACCTTCTTAAATATGGAAAGCCTTTACAATATGTATGTCTGTTTCTTCTCTCTAAATTGTTCCTTTGGCTAAATCTCATTTTAATTTTCTAAAATTTTAAAACTGGATTTTCAGCATTGGACTCAGGAGATTATTTATAAATGTAATCAATTAATAATTAAAACACTTCAAATTTAATCTATTTATATGTCATATTGTGTAGTTCCTTAAAATTTGTATATCTGTAAAGATAATATTCATTTTCATTATTAGTTACTTTTCAACCAGTCATATATGGGAACATTTATTTTTAAAACCATCCTAAATGGGCTAGACAGATGCCATTGGACAGTCTAGTTCACTAAATACTTAAATAATGGAGATATTAAGAAATAAATGCCAAGTATGCATACAGTGATGTAGTTTACATCACTACATTACATTAGGTAGCTACTTACATTAAGTAGTTACTTGGATGAAGCAAATTAGCCAATGTAGATTAAAAGATTTTTGGTTGAAAGACTTAATTTTGCACTTTCATTTTTTTTTTTTTTTTTTATTACAAAGTACCCCTCAGAAATAACCGTTTTCAAAGTAGCTTTACCTATTGCTTACCCATCAGTTCAACGCCAGTCCTATTTTCAATGCAGTCTTTTCTTACAGCTTATCTTATTATTTAAGTGTAATTGCAAAATAATTTTTCCTATAATAATAAAAATAATGAGTGGGCAGAAAAAAAGTTACTCTACTTTATAAAATAAATTTAAATATGTACTTTATCCTAAAAATCCATTGCTTGAATCTTCAGAAGCTCTGAAATAATTACTGCTCGAATTAAAAGGATTTTAATTCCATAATTTTTTCTTTAAATTAAAGATTTATCATGTATTAATTTTAACATATTTATCACTGGATACACTCTGCAGCCTTATTCAATAATACTACTATAAGTTTAATGAAAACTTGCATATAAAGGATGGTATCCATGATATTTTATCAAAGATTTATTTATATTATTATTTTCAATGTTTCGGGGTATTCCCTCATCTTCCGAGCAATATTCTGAATTGGAGAACAATATTATTAGTATTCAAATAAAATTATTTAAAACATGCTTAATAATTAACAAATAACAATTAATTTATATTAATTACGTCATTTGAGAAATAAATTAAGTGGAGAGGGAAGACTTGGGAAGGACTGATTATCTGCATGGGTTGGACAAGTTAGGTTTAAAATATGAATAGAGGGTGACATGAGTCTCAAAAATAATTTTCATTCAGTACACTTTTCATAAGCGAATATGTAAAGGTATCCAATGGTTGGCTTAGAAATGGGACCAGCATATTGCAGCTGCCAGAGCATTTAACGAAATTGTTTGTTTTGTCAGCTATAATTACTATATTGTCCCACTTTAACCAAAGCTTAAATGTAGACCTGTTCCAATTATAATAATATTATAAACTTTCCAAGTTTTTTACTATTAGGTCTTCCCCAATTAAGAAGTTTTAGGGTCTAACTTCCTCAGAAGACTAGCTGTACAAGGAAGAAGGAATATGGACTCATAGTCTTTACATTACTACGCCTGTGGTCTAGTTACTTGGCTACACTACTCCTCCCACATGTTCCAATTACTAACCTTTAATTGCGGATTGTGAATGTTTCTCTTCCATTTTATGTGGTCTATATAAAATACAATGAAAGATTGAAACTGTCTTCTATATAATTCCATGTTGAATTTTCACATCTCAAATGTTACAGTTCTCTAATATCTGAGTTTAGACTTTTAATTTTTGTGTTTTAATGTTTTAAGTTCTGAAGACTAAAGATATTTTGTTTGTTCATTTCAATGAAAACTTTCATAGCTTCTATTTATCAGTCTGTTAATCAGTCATTGTGATGAGTAAATAAAAGTCCATGATTCATTTATAAATTACATAATTCTCATTACTGTTATTTTAATTTTATATTTTCTTCTTTTAGTCTACAACTTGTTTGTTGCATGAATGGGAGCTGTGATATTAAAAAATGTTTTTTTTTTTTTTTTTTTTATCATATAATCTAGAGTTGACCTAGAAAACTTTATTTTATAAACATTGTATAAAAATGAAATATTTTCTAATAGGTGGTCATTAGATTAACCAAATCTTACTTTATTTCTAATTTAAAGAATATGTTTCTAGTGCTCTAAACGCTGTGGAGGAGGAGTTAAAAGAAGAACAGTTGAATGTAAACAAGTAATGGCCCAAGAACATGTAGTTTCAAGACCAGCCTCTCAGTGTCCAAAAATCAAACCTCCAGAAATAAGACCTTGTAATACAAAACCCTGTCCAACTGAAGAACAACGACCACAAATTATGGCTGCAAATCAATCATATGTACAAACTAATCCTTCAAACCGAGAAGAAGTTGATCTAAAAATAGGTGGTAGTGCTCAAATTTTCCATGGATCACCAGTCAAAATCAAATGTCCAGTTAAAAAATTTGACAGGTATATATATATATATTTTTTTTTTTTAAATATTTATGCTATAAATTTCCTTTAGTGAATTTGAGATCTCTATTCTATTTCATCTATTCTGATATACCTTGTATAATGTTTATTTTATTTTCTTCATACATTTTTTCTTATAATTTACTCTCCTAAAATCCTATTTATTTGTTTGCAACCTTAACTTTAAAACCTTATCTTGTTCACTTTAGTAATTCATTCGTTTTTGTTTCAAAATTCATTTTAAAAATAAATAAATTCATTTTCAGCGCCTTGTCTTTTGCCATAAAGTCTGATCGGCTCTATTTCTTTCATTACTTTTCATTCGTTGTTGTGTCTCAGGAGAACGGGTCATGAGCCCGTTGCTCCCATAGCCAAATAGAAGGGCTGCTTCCTCAAAGCTGTTTGGCCAGCTCTTCCACTGCTTCACAGCGTAGATGGAAAATTGCTGCTACTGACCTGAGACGGTGTTGTCTCTGATAGAGTTCACCCATTCAGGCTGCGGTGGGAACCCCATTTAATGACCAGGGCTTGGGACCTGCAACTCCCCTCTAGAGGAAAGTTGGCGGAGTTAAAAAGAGGCTGTAATAAATGCCAAACGAAAATCCTGGGAAGATTTCAGAAAGAAGTTAGAAGAGAACTACAAGAAAACCAGAAACTCTTCTATAGAAGCCTCAGGAGCATGAGAAAGCAGAAAGAACCCGTGCTGAAGCATATAAAGGACAAAAACTGAGTAATCCTGAGTGGTCCAGAAAACATCATGAACAGGTGGGCTGAATATTTTAAAGACCTGTTAGCAAACCATGCGCAGAGACTGGTAGAAAATCAGCAGAATTGGAGCACGGAAGGCAGCTGGGAAGAGGATGATTTCATCAGTGACGAAGAGGTGAATGAGGCTATAGAATCGCTCTAACTAAGCAGCCTAAAGGGACTGGAAATGCTCCAGCACCTCCTGAACATCGTCTGGAAAACGAAAATTATCCCAAAGGACTGGGAAATCTCAATCATTATCCCAATCTTCAAGAAAGGTGATAATCGTGAATGTCAGAATCACAGAGGCATATCCCTACTCAGCATCCCATATAAAGTTTATTCAAAGGTGCTCGAAAAAAGGCTGAGGAGCATTATGGAACAAAAGTTGGGAGAAGAACAATATGGATTTCGACCTAACAGGAGTACGCAAGATCTGATATTCACGATGAGACAAATATCCGTGAATATCATCGAAAAGGACAAAGAGGCCTACGCTTGCTTCGTAGATTTAAACAAGGCATTCAATCAGGTGTAGAAGCAAGATATCTCCAAAGGGCTGGAGGAGTACGGGGTTCACACAGGACTGAGAAGGGTCATCCTGAGTCTGTACAAAATCCAAAGAAATGTTGTTAGGATGTGCAACCACTCATCAGTGGAATTCCAAAGCGAGCAAGGAATCAGACAAGGGTGCAGCCTTAGTCCCCTCCTATTTATCCTGGTACTAGATTCTGTACTAAATCAAGCAAAACAGGAAATGAGGCCGTATCACCTCAGATACAGGAACCTCCAGAGTGTCCATTACACCATCTTAGCATTTGCCGATGACATGGTACTGTTTGGAAACAACTGTCGGAACCTGCAGTTCAACCTAAAGATCCTCCAAAATAAACTAAAATCCATAAACATGGAAATAAATGCAGAAAAAAAAAAAAAAAAAAAGTGGAAGACGTCTAAAACAAGTGGTGGACTTAATATATCACTCATCTCAACCAGACGGATGGGTTGACAGAGACATTAACGAAAGGACCAAGATAGCAGGCAGATGCTTCCAATCCCTCAAGACTGGCTTTCTGAACAAGAAAGAAGTCTCTAAAGCAACCAAAAAAGTTATATACAAAAATACATTTCTTCCAATCCTGACATACACAAGTGAATCTTGGACCCTCACTTCCTAGCACAAGAGCCAGATCCAAGCAATGGAAATGCGCTACCTAAGGAAAATTGAGGGGAAAACAAAAAGAGACAGAGTGAGGGACTCCACAATAAGAACGAACCTGGAAATAAGGCCTGCAGAAGAAATAATAGAACAGAACTAGCTAAGATGGTTCGGACGTGTCCTGCGGATGGCTGAAGACAGGCTAGCAAGAGTTACTCTCGAGACTAAAGTGGAAGGGAAGCGATCATGTGGGAGACCTAGAAAGACCTGGGTAGAGGGAGTAAAGGAAGGTTTCGAGAAGAGAGACATGGGCTGGAGGAGAAGAAGACAGCTGGCTGAGGATAGGGATAATTGGATCAGGCTTTATCAGAAGGCGCCTCACACCGGTAAACGAGGACAAGAAAAAAAAAATAGATAAATATAAATTTATTTGTGCATAAAATTTAATATTTAAAATGACAGTAGTCTTTTGCCATTAGTAAATTTGACCATGACCATGGCATAAGCATGGCTGTACTGGTGAGATATGTTGTGCTTAGAAGCTCAGAATGGACCCCATTTTAGTCCCCAAGCAGGTCTCAATGTCAGAATAAATTATAATGAAGTCAAATGTTTCACTGTTCATTATTATTATTATGAATTTGTCTTGTACTTTTTTCCTGTTATTTCTATACCACATTAAAGGAACTTGCCGAGAAGAAATCCTTCAGTGCTATAAAAAAAAAAAAAAAAATACATTATTTCTCAAATTGATTATATTATAAAATAAGTTGGGGAAAGTGTATGCCAGGGCATGGGCGACTTATACAGGAGGGCAGAGGGGGGCCATTGTCCTCCCCTCCTAGCCTCTCAGCTTCTTTTTTTAAAAATATTTCTGACTCATGATTAATGATTAATAAAGTAGTTATAGAATATAGAAGTCCTGTTTGCCTTAATAGGATAGGAAAGGACGTTAAATCCCAATAAAAAAAAAGAATATAGTTGTACAGTAATTAATTAAAGCAAAATTGATTGACCTTCAAATTAAACAAAAACAGCTAGATTCAGTTTAGAATAGGACTGGAGCTGCTGCGTAGTAGGTAAGCAGGCTCCGGCTGGTGGGGTGCGACCACAGAATACGCAAAGAGAGTAGAAGCGGCAAGCCATGGAAAACTGATGACACCAGCTACCCCTGCTCCTGCGGTCCCTACCCCTATAATATAGGCATTGGTAGTTTCACATTGCAAAAATTTATTATCATCCCCTATGTGTTTGAGGTGTTGAATCCGAATCTGAAGTTATCCAATAAAATTTCCAAGTTCATTTTGAGATATTCCCAAAAATCAGCAAAATTGTCCACACTGTTTTTGTTTTTTTCTTTTATACATTAAAGGTAAAAAAATTAAATCAATAAATGACCAGTAAAAACTGTAGAACCAATGCAGAGAAATATTTAGGCTTAATTTAATTTTATTACCTTATATTTTTTGTATGATTCATGTCCAAATACAACAGTTTTATTTGTAACTTAATGAAGGCAAATAAAAAAAAACATTTGAAATTTTATGAATATTATATTGATAAAAATATTTTGTTTTAGATCAAAAATACAATGGGCCAAAGACCATAAGCTCATTACATCCTCGCGAAAATACAAAATATCTCACAAAGGAGCATTAAGAATAAGGGAAGCAAGTTATGGTGATACGGGTGTTTTTACATGTCTTGGTGAGTTTTTTTATTCTATATTACTTTTAGCAGTATCAATTTTTTTTGGCAATTTAGAATTGTTTAGCGTTTAACAATCAATAGTCTTAATAGTCTTTCGATCTTAAATATATCATAATATTGGATCTGGTATAAATTGGAGAGCACTTTGACTATGATATTCACAAAATATTCTAAGTTTAATATTAGTTAGCAATATTTTAAGTATTTTCCAGACAAGAATAGCTAATATGTTAGCAATAGTACTTAAAATCTTTTAATTTGACCAAACAAAATAACCATTGAATAAAAATAGTTTACGAAAGTTTTAAAGAGCATATCTTCATAATTTAAATCATGAATATTTTCTGGAAGCTAAATTTTTCAATTGTGAAAATAACTCAACTATTGCATACAAAATTTTATTATGGTCTTGTGTCATTAGTTACTCCAACTAAACATATATCAAAATTTAATTAAAAATAACATTTCCTGTTTTACAAGCAACCGTACATATAATAACTTATGTATATGTGTCATAATCCACTTGATAAATAATTATAAATATATTTGTGCAATTTAGCGGGTCGTTCATCTGCAGATATAACTATAAATGTTAAAGCACGACCAGGAGACTTCCCTAGCTCTGAAGAAATCGAGAAACAAACTCATAATCAACTAGATCCAGGCAAGTTATCTATTTCAATTATAATGATCTCATTTAACTAAGATACTGATTTAAGTAAAGTATTTAAAAAAGGATACTAGTTTTGACTGTAATTTTAATTAGTTACACAAAACCACTATAGTTTAACACAAGAGGATATTAATTATTTGGATATAGCAAAAAAACTCACACGCACGCTCAAAGAACATACACGTATATATATATTTGTTTTGTTAGTATTCCTTCTGCTTTGTTTCCTGAGACTAAAGTAATATGGCTTAAACTACCTATTTGCACCAACCGAAACTGCTCTAAATGCTGGCTGGTCTATAGCCATTGCAAACTTCTACGTAGTTTATGAAACTGGTTAGTAAATCTTGGAATCACACAAACAGCTACTGCTGCAGAATAGAAACTGGATACATGCTAAGATACAACTCCCGTTCTGGGTCTCTTTACAAGTGGCATAGAGGACCCACTTGGTCCCTTGTGAATTGCTGAATTGCTTTTGATCCATAATACGGCCTCCAAGGCTTTTTCCCACTTTAGTTTTCTCTTCTTTCCCAAGCCCTAAGGTCCTAGATTTATCTGAATAAAAAGGAGCTATTCCTAGGTCAAAGTACTTTCTATCATTCTAGGAGTAGCTATAGTAAGCTCCTAGAAGCCTCAAATAACAGATTTATAAAGGATCCTGTTAAAATCTGAGAGTTGTGTTAATGGGAGTAAATTTTGAATATTTTAAGTTTTTAATTGGTTTTACACAAACACACACTGGTTTTATAAGTTTTACTTTATTTTAAAGAACCAATAACTCATAACTACCCGGTCATGTCCACAACAATTACAATCCACAAGAACAAAATTCAATTATTTTAATTTAAGAATATTTATTAAATTTATCTATGTTAACATTAATTACACTACAGGTACTGCCCACCCTCCTTGCAACTGGCTTGAAAATAGTTGGGTGCAACTGGATCCACAAATAGGTCAATTTGACAGTATACTTTTATATGGCCCCTTTCTATTTAACCTCAGCTTGAGTATCCTCTTTCTGGCTAAAAGTTATATAAGATAGCCCCCATATTCAAAAGATTTGGATCATTTAGATAATGCCCATCTCTAGTGTTAGAATTTTTCTTCTTTAACCAAATCGGCCAAATTTAACAGATTTTACTATTCATAAGACATTATTGACTTCCTGTCAAATGTTGCAATGATTTTTTTTTCTTTTTACTACATAATTTTAATAAGTATCCATTCCTGAAATTAAATAGATCATAAACCACATCCAACATGAATTGGGTGCAACTCAAAAAAGCTGTTTTAGTTGTAACTAATATGAGACATGTGATAAGTTCTAAGTAGAAGCTCTACAAGGTTTTTTCCTGTTTCACAACAAATTGTCCCTAGATCACCTGTTTGTTTTTGCTTGATGTTTTCTTTCTTGAACAGCAAGGGTTCAATTAAAAATCTAATAGTTAATCTATTTCCTGTACTGATTAATATTTCTTACATAAAATCATGCAATGTCACTAACAGGTATGCATGGAAATGGTGATCCCCCACAGCGACCTTTTATATTTCCTGGTGATGATGAGAGCCATGAACAAATTCCTGGAGAAGTTTCCAGAAAAACAAAATCTACTCAACAACCTAAACCTGTTTTACCTCAGCAACGTTCCTATACCACCACTAACTCAGGAATTGTAGAGGTAATTAGTTGAATTAATCCTATAATGCATATATATATATATATATATATATATATATATATATATATATATATATATATATATATATATATATATATATATATATATATATATATTGTTAAAATATTGGAATTTTGGTTAAATTTGAAATGATTTATTTTTAAGTAATTTTTTATAACTTTAAGTGAATAATGAAAATCTTGAAATAAGATCAATTTATTTGGTTCTTGGTTCAAAATTAATTGATAGAAAATACAATCAGAAAACATCAATTTATTAATATGAAAAATAAAAATTATTCATTTAAAAGTTAGTGTTTACAATTTTACATTTAAAAGTGGATTAGTTTATATGGTATATTGGAGAAATAATAAATGAAATGATACTTATTTTAATTATACAAAAAAAAATTAATTTAAATTTCATCTACAAATTAATAAAAGTTTTGATACATCATTCAATGTCTTCATTCTCCTGCTTTATATCCATCTTCTTTTTCTTTGGCAATGATGTTTCACAGTTAAATAAAGTTACAATTTAAAACTGGTCTTTACTTACTGGCCTTTATTTACTTTTACTTTAAAACTCCTACACTGACTTGATACATTTTAAATAAATTTGGCTCAATATAAAACTTAGTCCTATCGGCGACCTAGGTTAGGACCTCATTTCAAGCCGGCCAACGAGCAATTGGGATTCTAATTGCTTTTTAGTGTTCCACACCTCCTCCCATAATGACTCATTAATTAAGGAGGCATAATTAAAATATTTGAGTCAATATTCTTTGTTTTTCATCATTTCTTTTAAATGTCTACTTTTACTTTTTTGTTTAAATAAAAAACATGCTCGTTAGTCGAACAAATTTATTCTAAACACATTTTTTTTTTTTATGCATGTAAAATTCTACTTTTTGATCACTCAAGCAAGCACTAGTTTCATAGCTCATTTGATTTTTTAACGTTAATACTTATTTCTTTTTTTTTAAATTAAGTCACTCATTTTTGTAAAGATAAAAAAAATAGTCTCTTTAGTAAAAAATTATAGTATTTAATAGCATTTTATTTACTTTTAACCCTGACCGATTTTATCGTTACAATATATATACATATATACACACATTAAATTATTTTAGGATCCCCATATATTTTTATCACCCTATTTATGATGTGTAATGTACTAATAAATCTAATTTTATTTAATTATTTTGCTTAGTAGTAATTATTTATATAGGAGCCCCGTAAATTTCATTGAATATATTTGTTAATTTGGGTGTTGATTTTTATCATAAAACTGTGAGATTTGTAATCAGCTTTGGCCATTGTTGAATTTACCATAATTCCAGATAATTATTTGTTTTAACCTATTCTATCTTTAATTTCAGTAAGACTAATATGTTGAATATGCCGTGATAGTCAGTAGCTCAACTAAGTTTAGTAGTCACTTTTAATACTCAATAAAGAGTTGTTGTTATTATTTTTCAGTTAAATAAATCCATAAACCATAAATCATGAGAGGTTACTTTCCCCTATCTTAGACAAAACTGATTTGATTGCATTCATACATCACATCATAACATCAAATTCCATAGATGTTATTAATAAAATATTTAAAATATGATCCTGTGACAATTTTTAATAAATTCGAATTGATTAATTTTTTCTAGCAATTAAGATCAGCAATTTTATACTACAATTATCATTCCACCAACAGAAGATTGAAATGGATATATTTATTTTTAATTGACGTCCGCATGATGGTATAGAAGGATCAATTTAATTAGGGATTGATAAATTATTTGCCACTTCTATAAATTTGTTTTATTGAAAACTAGTTTCGAGTGTTATACATTCATCCTCAGTTCTAAAAAAACACAAAAAATTCAAAAATAAGCAATTAAAAATATAGTTTGGTATTATTATACATATAATAATATTAAGTATATTTATAATAATACCAAACTATATTTTGAATTGCTTATTTTGGAATTTTTTGTGTATTTTTAGAACTGAGGATGAATGTATAACATTCGAAACTAGTTTTCAATAAAACAAATTTATAGAAGTGGCAAATAATTTACCAATCCCTAATATTTATTTTTTACTCATATCTGTCCTTTTTTATATATTATATTTTTGCATCATATTATAGTTCCTTGCCTTTTATGCTGATTATTAAAACCTATTTTTAAAATTAATTTTGGAAACAAACAAATTTAAGTTAATTTACTCATTTACCAGAAGACTATTAGGTATAGGCATTTTGATGAAAATCTTGGTTTTTGAAAGTAACAAAACTGCAATTAGTAAATGAAGTTTTCAATTCAGCGGAATAGTGCTAAATAAACTGTTTAACTATATGTTCTAATACAAATTATTATTAATATATTATTACCATCTCTGGAATCCCATATAAGCCAAAAATAGTTTAAAATATCTTCTTGGAATCAAGCACACATTATTAGAGCCACTTTCTCTCAGAAATAAAATATGTATGCATGTAATAATGTAGTTATATTGTTTTTACGAGATTATACAATGTTGGGTGACTATTTCATCTAACAAAAAATATTAAGTAATTGAAATAGGTTATTAAATTGTACAATTTATTTCCTTAATGAAAATAAATGAATATTCAAATATAAAAAAACAAAACACATTATTTAAATTGCTTGAATTAATTTTATATGTTAGCAAATTTTAAATTTTGTACAATAAATTTGTTTAGTTTTTTTAGAGATAATTCGATGAATATTGTTATATCGAAGATACTTTCCCCTTTAATAGAGGTTTTCCAACAATAAAAGGTTTTCTGTTTTGAGTGTTTACCAATCTAGCTGTTGTGTATATATTGGTCCCTAATCAGATCTCTTTTTTAAAAATCCTAGTTTGAACTATTAATTCACATAAATTTCATTTCCCTCCAAAATACCATGGTAAATACTCTAGGTTGCAGCTTAATTCCCACTAGTAATGCTGGTGATTGTTAATGTTATTAAAATTAACTATTCAATTTGTTTATTTTATTTTATTTTTTATCAAAGAAAGTACTTTTTCTGATATCACTAGATTGTACAAGCTTTTTTGTCTGTATTTTATTTTTTATACTTAAGTTTAAATTTTTTAGCACTACTGATAGAAGCACTTTAATTATATCAACGTAAGCCACAGTGATGAATTTCCCAAGTATTCATCTGTTTTTAATAAATGTTTTAACCAAGTAATCTTCACTACACATGCTAAGGGTGTTATCTAATCAAAACTCTAATGGAAAGCTGCACAGGAACAGCTTTTATTAAATATAAATATTATGTAATTTCTGATACTGCATGTTTTTAATAATACATATTCAAATATAGTATAATATAATAAATTGAATGAACAAAATTGTTTGTTTTTCTATTATTATTAACAATCAATTAACAAAATAAATTGTTTTTTTCTAATAACAGAAATCTAACAAAAACTTTATCCAAATATACCAATTTATTGACTCATATGATATATATCTGGATTATAGACTATCAGGAAATAAGTCAGAAAAAAACAAAACGGTAAGTTAAGTTTTTTTCTTTGACTGATTTCCTGATAATCTATAATCCAGATATACTTAATACAGTCAACT
Source organism: Rhaphigaster nebulosa (assembly GCA_948150685.1). Classification (NCBI taxonomy): domain Eukaryota; kingdom Metazoa; phylum Arthropoda; class Insecta; order Hemiptera; family Pentatomidae; genus Rhaphigaster; species Rhaphigaster nebulosa. The sequence goes on from OX411307.1 coordinate 103,091,692, forward strand.
ATCTATTATCTCCATATGATATATATGTTTAATAACAATTTATTTCATACTTATTAACCACAATTATTAACTAATTCTAATTTTTTCAAGAGAGACACATAGATACATATGTACTTTTATCCATATGTATTTAATTTTAACTTTAAAATTTCTTAACTACATTTACACTTTGGTGGTGGTTTATAGGAAGATATTCTACCAACATCTGAAGAACCGGATATTTTTCCACCTCCTACTTCTTCAGCTTCAAGAACATTACCTGATTTTCATAAAATATTATCTAATCTACAGGTGAGTTTCTATATTAACTTGATTTTGTAAGCATTCAATGGCACTTTTTATCTTGTGCTAAATTTAACAAATCTCAGTCATTTAAAAAATCTACACCATTCATTAGAATTGGTGGAACACAGATGAATACATGTCAAAAAAACTGCAACCTTTGGATGATTCTTCTTCATGAAAAGAAATTTTACCATTGGCTAATGCTTGGTGCACTTATCATTTTCACACTGCTTAAACCTTCTGTTATAATCTGTGGTATAGAATCAATTTAGAAATAACAATTAGAAGAAAATAGGATTGTGCTTACGAAGCTTCGTTTTTAAAAATAAATGTCTACTTATTTGTCACTTTTTAGGAGAGTAAATTATCTTAAATTTATAAAATGAACATTACTTGGATAAAATATTATTCTATAAGATGTTTTTATTAAATAGAACCAACTGTTGTGTATTAAGATTACAAGAAACGTTCAAAACTGTGACCATTATGGAGGAAAACAACAACCAAATACAAACAATATATTTATAATAACTATTTATCTGGTGAACATTTAAAAAAAAGTTATTGAGAAGAGTTTCTACCAGTTTTCATGAAATATTATGATTGTGATTAATTTTTTTTTTTTTTTTTTTGACACGAAACGGCCTTATAGACCACGTGAATATCATTTCTTCCTAACTCTCCCTCACACACTCCCCCCTCCTCCTCTCTTCCCACCTCTTCCCACCTCTTCTTCATTCTTTCAGACTGCATTCTTCTTTCTTCTTCGCTCCATATTCTCCCCTTTCTCACCTCTTTGGCACCCACAAGGACCTTTATTTTCATTAATTTTTCCCTATACTCATCCCTATCGAAACAGTCTTGACTTGAGATCCCCAATTACCCCGTTTCTTCCTTTATCTGCTTGATGTACCCCCCAGCTCCTTTATATCCCCACATTTTCCCAAAGATCTACCTATTTATTCTGTTCGGGTTCATCCTGACCATATGACCGTAGAAACGCAGCCTCCTTAACCTAATGTCCGTTTCCAGGTCATCCATTTCTCTGTATAATTCTCTGCTAGGCCTTAGCCTATATCCTTCCGGTAATTTTATTGGCCCATAAATTTTCCTCAAGATCTTCCTCTCTATTCCCAAAAATTTCTTTAAGCTAGGAAGATAAGAGGTCTCCATTCCATACAGAATAACCGGTTTGACAACCGTATTGTAGTAGCTTATTTTTGCTTGTATTGAAAGACCCTTTTTACAGTATAGGCTACTGGTGGCAAAGCTGAGTCTTTCCATCTTGACCAACCTCTCCTCCATACCCTTTCTCTCGGACCCATTACTACAAATAATTTCCCCTAAATATTTGAAGCTACTTGTGACCATGATTTCCCCATACTTTGTTTTAACTGCTTTTTCCTGGAAGCTTCGATCCGTAGTCATCAACTCCGTTTTTTCGAACGATATTAGCAAACCCACTCTTTCCGCTACTTCTTTTAGGGTGTTCAACTGCCCTATTGCTTCCTCCGCAGATTCCGCCAGGAGGGCCAGATCATCAGCATACGCCAGACAACTTTGACGTTATTCTTTTTGGTTCCTAATTTCGCCCCCGCACTATTTTTGACTCATAATTCCTTCATTATTCTATCTAGCACTATATTGAAGAGTACCGGAGACAGACAATCCCTCTGCCTGAGCCCCATCCTGACCAGAAAGGGCCTACTGATGACTCCTTGGAATTTCACCTTCGAGGTCGTGTTGGTCAGCGTTTGCTCAACCAACTTCCTTGTCTTTCCATGAACTCCATATTCTTCCAGAATCCCCTATCCACAGAATCGTAGGCCTTCTTAAAGTCTACAAAGGAGATATAAAGATTCTTGTTCGCCCTAGAGTTGTAGTACTTTAGACTCAGAATTTGTTCCTGGCATGACCTTCCTTTTCTGAAACCCCCCTGATATTCTCCAATCATCGGATCTACTTGCGGATTTAACCTACTCAAGCCCTAGAAAATATCTTGTAACTTACGGACAACAGGGAGATCGCCCTGTAGTTGTTGACATCCGTTCTTGGACCTTTCTTGTTGTTCTTGAGGGCTATAATATTATCTATTTCTTCGTCATCTGGGGGATCCGACTCCATTCGCTCAACAGGACTTTTCCAGGTTGTCATTCTCTCCTGTGGTTCTCGGCAGTTGAGCAGGTCCTCAAAGTATTCAGCAAAGATGTCACAATTTTCCTCACTGGTTTGCCCCAAGGCCCCATTCTTCCTCCTCAGCATCACAATTGAGGGAGTGAAACCTCTGATCTTTTGCTTGCACGCTTTGTAGAAGAGACTCGTGTTATTCTTCTTCAAGTTCTTTTCCATTTCATCCAATTGTTCATTGAAGAACTCTCTCCTTCTCTTCCTCAATGTCTTATGTGCAATCTTTCTTTCCAAGAGATACTTCTTGTATCCTTCTTCCGTTTTGTTCTGGTTCCACTTCTTCCATACTTCGAGCCTGTTCCTGATCGCTTTCTTGCACTCACTGTTCCACCACTCTTTCCTCTTGATCTTTCTTCCGGGAGCCAGTTTTTCTATCAGATCCACCATGTTCCTAGTGGCTTCTTCCCAATTTTGTGGTAACTCCAAGTTTTTCCCAAAGGTCTGCCCATTGTTTTTAACCAAATTATCCCTGTCTATTTTCCTGATTCTAAATCCATCCCCAATTTTGCATTTTTTCGCCGGCACCATTTTAATTTTAATCTGAGACGGGAAGTGGTCCAAAGTCACGTTCACCGCTCTTCTCACTTTTACATTTTGAATTTCCCTATAGTATTTCTTAGATATTGCCACATGGTCCAGCTGGAATTCCCCAAGGTGACTATTAGGTGAAACCCATGTCTTCTTCTTGCTGGTTTTTGCCTTGAAATATGTGGACATGAGCTTTAGGCCAGCATTCTGACATATTCCAATTAATCTCTCTCCATTCCTATTGGTCCTATTGTGTACCGGATATCTTCCCACTATTTCCCTATATTTCTTTTCTTTCCCCATTTGTGCGTTGAAATATCCCAATAAGATTTTAATGTTGTCCTGCGGAATCCTGCCCATTACTCCCTCCATGTTCCCCCAAAATTCTTCTACTTTCTCCAAATTTTTACTGTTATCTTCATTTATAGGTGCATGCGCGTTGATCAGAGTATACCTTTTATTGCCTGCCTTAAGGGTGAGCGTTGAAAGCCTGGAACTTTTGCTGTTAAGTCGATCACTGATCCCAACAGATCCTTCCTGACCATGAAACCCGTATCCAGGTGTGGAACGTTCTTCAAGATCTTTCCCCTGGCTTTTCCTTTAAAAATTCTGTACCCCTCATTCTGTAATCCATTACCTCTGTATCTGTGAATCTAGTCTCCTGTAATGCCAAAACTGATATTTCCAGTCTTTTCAACTCAAACGTGAGTTGTCTGAGCTTTCCCACCTGCAACAGAGAATTTATGTTATATGTTCCAAAATAGTATTTCCTCTTTAATCTGAATTTTTGGTTTTGTCCCTTGTGGTGCTCCGATTCACCACCTCTCCGCTTCTCACTGTCGGTGATTGTGATTAATGTTTATTATCCATGATAGAAAAGTTTACTTCATACTGCATTTTTGTTCACATCTTTCTTATAGTTCCTCACCCGAGGAAATGAAAGGCTCATTTTCTTTTTTTTTTTATAATCTAGTTACCATTCATTGAAATAATGACTCGATAATTTTAAAGGATCTGAAATGTTTTATTTCTTCCTACATCTTCATTTTAATATTTATGATTTTTTTTCAACAGAATATTTTCGATGCTTTCACTCACATAACAAAATAGGCTTCTGTTTTAGTTGTACTTTTTGAACATTTTCCTATGGGCCTCAATTTTCTCAGTAATAACAAGATACTTTCTGAATTCTACTATATCTTATGTCTTAGTTTTCATAGCTCAGGAGCAAGCTTTACACTTACTACCAACAGTTGCTTAGTATACAGGTGAGATATTATCCTTGTACTTCAGGATTTTTATGGTTAGCAGTAGTGTAACCTCTTGTGTTCTCACTTCACCCTACTCTAGCATTGCAGATCCTAGCTGTGATCTTAATCACACTTACATAATGATCTGATTATATGTTTGTATCCCTGTAAGTCATTGTACCATAAATTTTTTCTCACTTATTCCCTGAAATTTGTAAAAAATTTAGGACAGTGTGAACATAGAGACTTAGTAATTAACTAAATCAAAACTAAATTTGTATGTACATAGTGAGGGAGGGGGGGGGGGGTTGAGATAAGTGACCAAATTATTGGCGATTTGAGTAGAGTGAAGAAGTTTTGCCATTTTGGCTCTATACTGGAAAGCGAATGAGACTATTAACACTGAGGTCAATAAACCATAGATACAAAGGCTGAATGAACTGCTGATGATGATGATGAATGACTGATGAAAGGCTGAGAATGAACTCGGGAAGAATAAAAAGCTGATTTTCAGCATACTCGTACAAATTTTAATATTTTATATTGCTGAGGCTTGAACCTTTAGCAGAGTGGCAGAAAAAAGTACTATTCAAAGTGGATATGGGTATGGAGATCAGCCATTTTATCTTGGATGGAACATATCAGAAACAGTCCAATAAGGGAGATGATAAAGGGAAAGAAATATTATGGACCAGATCAAATAAATTATATGGATTCAAGAAGAACCCCAAAATTAGTTATGGAGTGGGAGGTTTATATAGGTGAAAGTGGTAATGACTCATATCTAATGGAAAGTCATGGCCAGTAATTTAGATTAATGGGAGAGGAGGGAGTAAACTATGGAGAATGGACAAAAAGGCTGAAGGAGGAGTTGAGATTGAGGAAACTGTCATGCATGAAGAAAATCTAGCAAAACTTAATTTTCCTGTTTCAAATTCCTATTAATAAATCCTATTGAAAATTTTATTTCTTTTTCCTTAGTTTTATTTTTTATTCAGACAGTTTTTTTATCATACATAGGCTATCCAACTAACATTCTATTCATTTTTACTCAAAATAACAATGTATGCAAACTTTAAGACATTTTATGTTGTGCTCAACTGAAGCAAACATCAACATTGATATTTTCAGTTCCATTAATATTTTCCCATTATTTAAGTTCTCAAAATATTTTTCACTATTTCAGAAGATCTATCTTTCACACCATTTTTACTGACTTTGTTATTTGTGGTTACATGATTCTACTTGAAATCATTTAATTATATTTTTTCTACCTTTTGCATCCTCACTACCGAAGGTAGGGAAATATTTTATTCATGCAGGAAGTGATACAAATTTATTTCCTCAGAATTGAAAATTTTCTCTTGTGTTTCACGTTTTAGACATCAAGGAACAAATTTGGTCTTGTGTCTGTCTAATCAAATTTATGAGACGGGCATAACACCTACTACCATTCATCCGATTTCGATGAAATTTTCAGAGATTGAGCAAGTTGGTACCTAAATAGTCCCTTATCAGTTTTATTAAATAACATGTACTACTTTTTTTTACATATGCGTAAACATATTTTCGTTGGCATGCCTATATTTTGGCAATGGCCCGTCCGATTTGATCCAAAGCTAGAGAAAAGTTAGGGACTAGTGTGCAAATAGTCCAGTATCAATTTCATCAAAATCCACATATATGTTTTTATTATTTATTTTGTAATTATCCAAAACATGTCAAAATAAACAATTAAAACATTAAATGGTTTTCCTTACACATTTGTTGTTTTCTTTTTTTTTCCTTATATTTCCAAAAGAATTAATGAGGAAGTTACACTGACCTACTTGGCAGACTTTTTTTAAATTAGAATAAAGATTTATAATTAAATTTGTGTTAAATAATGAAAATAAGACTAACTAATAGTATGTCTTTTAGTCTGTTAATTGTATTATTTATTTATTAAAATATTCGGCTGGGCTGGAATATTAATTAAAAAATTTATTTGGTATTAGCATATTATATATATCAGATCAAACAGTATTTCGTCATTTTAGAAGCAGCTTGACATATCTCAATTTCTTAAACTTTCTAGGAGAGTACAAAACCAGTATCTTTCTTATGATTTCTTTTAAAGAATAAAATAAATATATAATTTTTATTTTTATTAGTTAACTTCCTGCAGAATTTCACTTGTTGCCAAGGAGATTGAGCAGAAAATTTTGAATAAAATGATATGTGTATCTCAGTTATATTGAGATATTATAAATATTAAAAATTGAGGTACATTATGTTACTTCTACAATGATAATTTGATAAATACATTATATAATCTGTATCATATAACAATTATTGATTATCAATAGGGTTATGTGATATTACCGATGCATGTTTGTTATGATCAAATATATAGTTTAAAGTGCTTATGTTTGTATGTTTGGATATTAATTAGAAATTTAGTTCAAATTGTATTTAATTATAATTATTTGTTTATTATACATATCGCTATCTTGGAAGAAGACTGGCACAACTCGAAAATTAACGATTTTCCAATTTTTGTGTAATCATAATCAACGAGTTGATTATTCTTTTATGGTGAAGAGAGCCACAAAAAATATCAATCCTGTGACTGCAGGAGAGCAGTTTTTTTTTAAACAAAACTGTCTCAAGTCAACAAATGTAGGTCTAAAATATGTTTGGAACACAAAAATACTTTACATAAGTTACCTCCAAGCATTTACTTGCAAATGGGTTCAAGAAAATATTTAAACAATTGTAAGGAAGCCTGTAATTATAAATTGAAATTTGATAATGAAAACTTCAAGCACCGTTTTCTCAAAAGTACAGCTTTTGGAGTTGTGCCAGTCTTCTTCCAAGGTAGCAATATATAATCACAATTACTAATTATTTCCATTTTTTTGTTTTTAATTAGTGACTATTTAAATAATAAAAAGGGTAGAGTTTTTTGTCTTTGCAGAAATTTGGTGGAGGGAGAGACCAAAGGATGGTCAGAGATGAAGACGAAATCAGGCCTGAATCTGAGACTGAATTTCCATTTATTGATTCAACTGAAGATTCATCTGAAGACATAGTTATACTTGGAAAAGGTATTATTAAATGTTTAATTACAAACAAGACTTGTTTTTTTTTCCATGTTATATTAAAACACACCACACTTTAATGATATTGTTATAAAATACACTTGAATATGCATAACATAGTTATAGAAATAGTCCTCTGAATGAAGTATAATTTGCCTTCCCTCTCAATTTTAATGTTTATTCAGTTTGTTTTGATAGTTATTTTAATCATATTTTTTCAGCCATTAAAATGCATACTACATTCAATTCAAGATAAACATTTCAGTCCTGAGTTTTTTTGTTGAATACTAATGTTGAATACATTCTGAATACTCATATTAGTGATTATCATATTAGTGAAGGCTTAAACCATAGTTCTTTGATCTTATTTATTTTCCTCATTATAAAAATAAGTATGTTTTTTGAAATGCCAAAAACTTATGATTGATTCTTAATTCTTCTAGTCCCCTTATTTTTTATTTAATTTAATTTTATTATAAAATTTTTTTTTAGTAAGCCCTTGAAGAAATTACTTTCATCACAAATGCCTCCCAAGTTGTCTTCATTGGTTCCGAAATTTTAACCTTTCATATGACTAGATTTTGTAATTGTCATAACCTTCCATAGTCTCATTTTAGAAATGCCTTTTCCAGTAGACTCTTTTCACAGCAGTAACATTATTTAAGGCCAATGAAAACTAGAAAATTTATTATCGTACATTCCCACATTGCCTCCAAATCAGTAAAATTACTCCATTATACAACAAAGAGGAAACAACTACAGATTGATTTCTATAATACCAATATTTTAATGAATATTAGAAAATTTGATTTCCAAACAATTGGATTCTTCTGAAATAAATTGTCTGATCAACACTATAAAATTGTTAAGGAAAAATAGGTCTATTTATCACGCAGTCTTAACTTTGGTTAATAATGTTCTCTATTGTTTTGAAGACAGAAATTATCTGATTGCTTTTTCCAGTGATTTTAAGCTCCTGAAGGATTAGTTTTTAGTCCCTTATTGCTTGTCTAGATTAGTGGTGAAAAAAAACCAATGATGTTAATTTAGTTAATGCAGTGCACTTAAAATCATAATTGTATAAACACTCTCCATGTCATCATTAGATTAATTCACAATTATATGTTCATTCGGATGTGATCATCATAGAAACAATTTTTTGTCACAAACCTCACATTTTTTAAAGCTATTATTGTTGCAATTACATTTTTTTTTTCAAATCGGTTAATGAGAAACATAATTCATTCACATTCATGAATATTTCTAATAAGTGCATAATATTGTAATTTTCAATTAATTATATTTGATGGTACTAATAACTTTGTTATTATAATTATTACAATTCCAATTTTTATGATAATTGTTTATTTGATTTCATTTCAAGGTACAACTTTACAAGAGGAGCGCATTTATCACTAGTACTCCCGATCTTACCCGAAGGTCGCCAGACTAGCATACTCCAGCGCCATTTGTGCTAACTAACTGTTTTGCATCCAATTGTAACATTCGTATACATTGCAATTATTAAAATTATTACTGCCTTAATTACATATTATTTAAAATTGTTAGTGCTGTCCAGTGATCTGGAGGGGGGGTTGTAGTAATAATTTAAAGGAGTGATAATTTAAATTACGGTAAGGACCCGACCTCAACTGAAAAGGAACTTTTGGGGTTTGTTTATCTCTTGAGCAAGCGTAGCGAGTGGAAGTCGTCAGCTGTGATCTATTTAAAGCAGTAATAATTGAAATTACGGTAAGACCCCGACCTCAACTGAAAGGATCCGTTGCTGTTTTATTTATTTCTTGGCGAATGTAATGAGCGGAAGTTTACAGCACTAATAATTTTAAATAATATATAATTAAAGCAGTAATAATTTTAATAATTCCAATGAACACGAATGTTACAATTGAATGCAAAGCAATTAGTCAGCACAAATGGTGCTAGAGTATGCTAGTCCGGCAATCTTCGGGTAAGATCGGGAGGAACAAGTGATAATGCGCCCCTCTTGTAAAGTTGTACCCATTTCAATATCAATGTCAACTTTTGGATATTGAATATTTGATGGTAAAATAACAAACAAATAAATAATGACCATAAAAAAAAACTCAATTGAAAACATTTTCATCCATATTAAATTAAAATAAATAATGAATCCAATATTTAATCATTTGTAAACATCAGAGCTATAAATAACGATTAAAGAATTAAAAAAAAAAATTCATCACATCCAGGATTTGAACTTAAAACCTCAGTGTGGTAAGTAAGCACGTGCCGCAAGTCTGCGCAGCTTGTGTTAATGTGAGGGAAACAATTACATAAGCATTGAGGTGACCCTTTTCGTGAAAATTGATAGGAATCTGTGATTCCCAAGTTTGGTACTTTCCTTATAAGTCTTAAATTTGTAATAAGTCTTAAATTATCTTGGTAGAAATAAAACTATTTATTAGTATTATTGTTACTTATATATATATATATATATATATATATATATATATATATATATATATATATATATATATATATATATATATATATATATATATATATATATATATATATATAAGTATATCAAATTCTACAATATCAAATTCTATTGTAGAAAAATAACTAATGTTTGTTTCAAAAATTTATTTTGACCATATAACCACGATAGTTTCATACATAAATAAAATATTTGTCTAGGAAGTCCAGAAAATCTGGTTTTTGAGTGGGTTCTTTCAGACTGGTCTGCGTGTTCTAAGACTTGTGGTGGAAATGGTTATCAGGTAAATAGAATAAACCATTGATGCTTTCCTAATATTGATTATGATATTTTTTATTTGTCTAAATTTATTGATCCTTTAAAATCAATTCTGAATATTTAGTGAAGTATTCTAAAAAAAAATAATTTATTTTTATAGTATACATACAGACAAAAAAATAAATAAACATGTGGTTTTAGTATATAAATGTTTTTAAAAGTCATTTGGAAATTGTTTATAACTTCGATATGTTTTCAAGTTGCGGGCTGCTCATTGCACAGTAAAACTTCACAACAATACCCAAGATGTTGATAGTAATTTATGTGTTGATGCTGGCTTGCATATCCCACAAACTATACGTAACTGTGGTCTTTCAACTTGCCCATATTGGATAGCCTCTCCATGGCAGCCTTGCCTTGAGTCAAGGTGTTTCACATATAATACAGGTAAATTAATTTATTCTTTCATATCAGTTTATTGTTGATCTACATTATAGTTATCTATAGCGTGGTACACAAATTTTAGCTATGCAGAGAAGAGGTATAGAATGTCAGATTGACAATAATACTTTGGTTGAACAAGAACTTTGTGATGAGCAAACTAAACCCTCAATTCGACAAGAGTGCTTTAATGATAAATGTAAAGGAACCTGGAGGGTTGGTGATTGGTCTGAGGTGATTATTTTTAATTTAGTGTACTATTATTTCCAATTCTTAATTTTTTAGTACCATTTATAATTAATTTAACATCTTGATTTTCAGATTATTTTAGTTAATTCTGATATTCATTGAAATATATAGAGCCCATAACATTTTTTGTATTAACTATAAATTGTAATGCTAGCTCTAGCAGCTGGTTTTAAAATATAATCCATTGTATTATTAAAATTTATATTGCTGAAATAACAAAGTGATCAATTGTCATGAAGTGATTCAAATATTCATTCAGAGAAATTTCCGGAATGAATCCTATAAAGTAGGATAGAGGGTTTAGATGTTCTGAGCATTAAAAAAAAAAAAAAAAGGCTTTAAGATCTTGAATGAAATTACAGAAATTGTAGGTACTTTTTTTAACCTTGAAAGCAATAAAAATCTAATCAATTAATTAGTTTATTTATTTATAGTAAAAATGGGATTCATATAACCACTAAACAGAAAAAGTTAGACAGGAAAAATATTCAAAACACAAAAATGGGTACAATACAGTGAATTAAGTCAAATGTAAAACAATGTGTTAGGAGAAATTGATTTATTATTTCTCATTGTCTGTAACGTTGTAAATATAATATTAATAAACGAAACAACACTGTTGGCGGCAACACTGGCACGGAAGGTCCTGGCTTGAGAGGGGATAGCGTGGGGCTCGGTCTGTAGCTTTGTGCCCGCCATTGGTGGAGTATCAAGCCTTTCCTTGAGTGTGTTTTTTTATTAATAAATCCTCTGATCCGCAATAATTTGGAAGCAGAGCGTGGTTTTAGAGTACAATAACATCAAGTTAAGAGTAATAAACACGTTTTAACAGATCGTGTGCTATATAGTTTTTTTTTTTTCGGACTAACCGCCGTGAAGAAATATATAGGTCTTTGTTTTACGGACTAATCGCCCTAAAACTTATAAAACATAATGGACGTGGCGAATTATGGTATTGAGAAGCTCACAGCAGAAAATTACTCGATATAGTCGATGAAAATCGAAGCATATCTCGAGGCAAAAGGTATTTATCAAGATATAGTGGAAAAGGGAGTTCCACCAGTGGAAGAAGCAGCCTTATACTAACGGTGAGTAATGATATTTTACCGTCAATTAAAGGGGAAAAGAGAGCGAAAATAGTTTGGGATAATTTAAAGGAGAGGTTTGAGGGCATCCCTGAGGAAAAGGTCATAGACCTTATGTTTGACCTAAATAATATCAAAAAATATAGTTCAGAATCTGTTGATGAATATCTCAATAGATTCCAATGTTTAGTCCAGGAGATAGCTCAACTTGGGAAAACGTTAACTAATAGAGAATTAATTAGATACATAATTGAAGGCTTACCACCCTATTATGACCCAGTCGTTAACCCCATCCTAGCGAACAGGAGCATCAAATTTGCCGAATTGAGGCAGATGCTTTTGTCGTTTGAAAGGAGAAATGCCTCTAATAAAAATGATCAGGCGTTTAGGACCCTTCAAAACCGGACCAATTCCAACACTAAAGTGTGCTTTATTTGCAACAAACCAGGCCATTTAAAAAAGGATTGCTGGTTTAATAGGGGTAAAAGTAAACAGCCTAGTACTAGTAAACCCACCTATACACGTAGACCTCACCCCAAGAAGAATAAAGCTTCTTTGGCCCAAGAATTCGCATTATGTACAACTGCACGAGTTGATGATAGTGTATGATATCTTGATTCGGCCTGCACATCTCATATGACCCCAGACTCGTCCTTGATTGAGGAAGGAGTTGAAGTAAATAAAGAAATTTCGGTTGCTGAAGATGGTCGAGCAATCAAATCAACATGCCGTGGAAATATTAAAGTAAAAGCCTGTGGTAATGGTGTAGAGAACAACCTGAATTTACAGGATGTCTTAGTTGTACCTAAGTTGCGGGATAACTTATTACCCGTGCCTAAGATAGTGGAAAAGGGGCATAAAGTTCTACTCTCCCAGGAAGGAGCTGAAATAATCACGAAGGAGGGTGAATTGGTGTGCTCGGGTGATTATAAAAATAACTTATTTGTAGTCAAGTTCAACAAATCTTATGATATGGAAGTAGGAGGTATCTGCCTAAAAACTGAATCAGGGAACAGAAAACTTTGGCACCAGAGGATAGGGCATGTTAGTATAAAGAAATTAGATACTATGGCAGAAGGAAACTTGGTGGTTGGTCTAAACAAACTCTGTGGTGACTTAGGCGTGTGTGAGCCATGCCTGGCTGGAAAGATGGTAAGGAAGAAATTTTATAGGAATGAGGGAGAAACTACGTCAAGACCTCTGGACAGAGTTTATGTAGATTTGTGTGGACCTATGCGAACAGCCACACTGGGCAATAAATATTATTTTATGCTGTTAGTTGATAGTTACTCCCGAAAATATTTTGTCAAATTATTAAACAATAAGGCAGAAGTTTATGAGAATTTGGTTTCCTTAATTGAGCAGCTAGAAAATCAGACCTCATCGAAATTGAAAATATTAAGGTCAGATAATGGTACTGAATTCGAGAATCAAAAGGTCAAAAATTATTTGTCTCAAAAGGGTGTTCGTCATGAGCACACAGTTTACTATTCACCACGAAGTAATGGGGTTGTAGAACGGGCAAATAGAACAGTGTTAGAAACCACTCGTTGTCTCCTGGCGGATGGGGGTCTACCAGATGAATTTTGGGGAGAGGCTCTAAGTACAGCGGTATACCTGCACAACATAGTGCCTAATAAAAATAACACTAACAAAACTCCACAAGAGTTATTCAGTGAAAAGAAACCCTGCGTCAAACACTTGAGAGTTTATGGTTGTTTGGCCTATTACAAAATAAACAACCTGAATTTGAGCAAGTTACATCCTAGATCTAAAAAGGGGATATTAGTGGGCTACTCTCAAACCAGGCGGGCCTACCGAATATATGACCCTCAAGAACGAAAAATACATGAAACATTAGATGTAACATTTGATGAAAACAGCAGGGGTTGGAAGAAAGGAAGGGAGGAAGTTGGAAAAGATCTTGCTCTACTGGAGGTACCACGCAACCAAACAGAAGGGAGAACCTTACTAGGAAGCGATCGTGAAGATCTGACGATGACAGAGGAAACCGGTGCCAGAAGCACAAGAAACACCCAATGATCAACGTTTATCATCGGATGAAGAAGATTTCAGGGGTTTTGAAGATATTGCAACTCCAGAAGAACAAGGAGCGCCGGAGGATCTGCATGTATCAAGTGAGGAAGAAGAAGAAGAAGAAGCACTTAGGTATGGTCCTGATGTAAATCAATATCAGAAAGGAAGACCTAGAAGAACAGTAAAGTTACCAGAAAGATTAAGGGATTTCGTTCTGGAAACTCTTTTGGAAGAACCCAAATCTTACCAAGAAGTTCTAAGATCAACGGATTCAGAACATTGGCTGGAAGCGATTCGGGAAGAATTAAAGAACATGGAGGGCTTCAAGGTTTGGGAAGAAGTAACGCGACCACCGGACCAGAAGTGATAAAAAGTAGATGGGTTTTTAGGATAAAGAAAAACCTGGATGGCTCCAAAAGTTACAAGGCAAGACTTGTGGCAGTTGGTTGTAGGCTTCAGGAGGGTATCGACTACGATATGTCCTACAGCCCAGTAGTCAAGTGGGAATCGTTAAGGACCATCTTGGCACTATCCGTCAAAAGAAAATACTCACGGAGATTCCTTGACGTGAAATCAGCATACCTCAACTCTGAGCTAACTCTACCGGTATACATGGAGCCGCCACCTGGATGCGAAAAAACGGGAAAGGTATTACTGCTAAAGAAAAGTCTTTATGGGTTACCACAATCAGGGAGAAACTGGTATGAAAAAATAAAAAATATATTAAAATTGCTAGGGTTCACAAACTTAATTAAGGACCCATGTATATTTAAGGGCAAAGTTGAAGGGAAAGAAGTAATATTAGGAATTTATGTTGATGACTTTATTATCACTGGAGAAGATGATGATGTCATTGATAAGTTTACTACCTTGCTGGAGAAGGAGGTTGATATCAAACCCATTGAGGGAGGAAAATTTCTTGGTCTTGAGATCAAAGAAGAGGATGCCTTTATATGTTTATCTCAGTTGGAATACACAGAAGCAGTCCTGAAGAGGTTTGGGATGACCGAGTGCCGGGCTGTTAACACTCCGGGAGTGAAAGGAATTGACCTATATGAATATGATAATTCTCCAGTTGTATCGGAAGCAACCTACAGAGAGGCTATTGGGTCTTTTTTGCACTTGGCCCGTTGCACCAGATCTGATATTGCATATACTGTTAGCAAACTTTCCCAATTCAACTCAGATCCTAGGGAAATACATTGGCTAGCTGTGAAAAGATTGCTGAGGTATTTGCAAGGTACAAAGCACTTCAGGCTGAAGATAGATGGTGAAAAGGGAAGACTACAAGTTTCAGCAGATGCGGGATGGTGTACTACTTCGGATGCGAGGTCATTCAGTGGGCATGTTGTTACTCTTGGAAAGAGTATCCTGGCATGGAGGAGCGGGAAACAAAATTTGGTAGCTATGTCAACCATGGAGGCCGAACTTATGGCGGCATGCGAAGGAGTATGCGATGCAGAATGGTTCAAGGAACTTATGGAAGAGCTTGGAGCTACTGAGTTTGTAAGAACACCGGTAGCAATATTCTCGGATAGCAAGGCTGTTATAGATTGGGTTCAGAATGGTGGACAAGGTAGGAGAACTCACCACATTAACAGGAAGTTCCATTTCATCAAGGAAGCAGTCGAAAAAGGGGATGTCCAAATTGAATACAAGGAAACAGAACATCAACTGGCGGACATCTTGACCAAGGATGTGACAAAGGAAGTAATGTTAAAACATCTGTTGAATTTAGGTATAGATGGGCTGCAGGACTTAAAGAAATAATATAAAAGACCTTTAAAAGAAAAGGTTCATTGTAAATAAAATTGATGTAGTTTAATAATTAAATTTTATGATTCTTGAACATTGTTAGGCTATAATTGAGAGTGCATAAAATTAGGGCTATGAAAGTTGTTAATTAAATTTGTGTAAATATTACAGTGTTGTGTTAAGAATCTAATAAGTATATTTAGTAACGGAATTACTTTTAAGAGAAATAATAAATAATTTAGGAAGGAAATTGTTAGGAGAAATTGATTTATTATTTATCATTGTCTGTAACGTTGTAAATATAATATTAATAAACGAAACAACACTGTTGGCGGCAACACTGGCACGGAAGGTCCTGGCTTGAAAGGGGATAGCGTGGGTCTCGGTCTGTAGCTTTGTGCCCGCCATTGGTGAAGTATCAAGCCTTTACTTGAGTGTGTTTTTTTGTTAATAAATCCTCTGATCCGCAATACAATGATCAAATATAATAACACAAACAAATTTGAAAGTATCCAAATTTAAAATAGTCCAAAATTCAGCACTCCAGATAATAACAGGTGCACCGAAGTCTACACCCATCATGGCTATGAGATTGCAAGCAACTGTTGAGCCAATAGGGATGTGTAGGGAAGTGAGCTCGGTAAGCCTATGTGAATGACTAAATAGATTACCGATTGACTACTGGTCTAATAATAAGCAAGCCTCAACAAGACTCAAGAAGCAAGTTAACTTCTTAGAGAAAGCCCAACAACTTTCAGATACAACAAACTTGCCATCTCCCAAAGAGAACCACTGTCTTTAATACCACCAAGGAATCCTATAAAAACAGCACCATACAACCTTGACCTTATAAAACCCTTTAAAAAAGAAGAGGCCATACTTGAGGAATTAAGAATTAAGAAGCAACACAAAATGGAGGTGCATACTCACATCTCTTTGCCGTATCGAGGCCAGTTGGGAAATGAGCTACAAATTTTGACAGCGAAATCCATGCAATTCTACTAGCATTGCAAGCACTCTCAAACATGGATGCTGGGAACATTGTGCTGTTTGTAGATTCCCAGGCAGCTATCATCGCTGTAACACAGCCCAATGGGTCCCGCATTGTAGAGGAATTACTCTTCGTGCTGGTAAGGTGGTCTTTCAATGGATGCCAAGTCACTGTGGTATCCATAGAAATGAGATGGCAGATAAACTCACCAAAAAAGGTTCATGTTGGAGCAGCCAGAAAATCTGATCTCGTTCCATAGAGTCAGAGAGGAGATACAGAAGGCAAATCAGGCTTTGCTGCTGGACTCCATTAAGATTAATACTGTTGGAAAGCAATGGGGCCAACTCGTTAACGAAGAAGAGCGGGTATCTAGAACTGCCGAGAGGGGATGCTGTTGCGCAGTTTTGGATGCTTACAGGCTATGATTATTTAATGAAGCATCTAAATAGAATAGGAGTGGCAGACTCAACTCTGCAATTTGTACGATTCTGGAGAAAATATGTATGCATCACATTTAAATGTATTCACCTGCTTACAGGAAATAAGAAATATGACGACTTCCAAATCGGAATGGTACTGGGCTTCTAGATCTCTAATGGCGGAAACCAAAAAGAAGAGGCATAATTAAAAAATTAAAAAAAAAAATAGTGCAATAGTATCATAATATTTCTAATGGTAATTAATAAAAAACGTCTGCCAAGTAGGTTATTATAACTTCTCCACTATTTCTATTCAATCGGGTACATAAGGAAAAACAAATTTAATGTTTTAATTGTTTATTTCAACATATTTCAGAAAAATATCCGATTTGAAAAACGGAATTAGAACCCTCGATTACCTTATAATGTTTTAAACAAAAGAATTACAGTAAATCAAAATGCGCATGCGCGATCGAAAAACCGATTTAAAATATTTGTTGTGTCACACGACTGTTAGGAAAGTCGTGTGACACAACAAATATTTTTGGAGGAAAGTCGGAAATGTTTTTAGATTCAGTAAAAATACGTTTTTGGAAGCAAAAATCACAAACTCGGTTTTTCAGTGTGAAAATTAAATAAATTTTTTTTCAGTCCAAAAATAAATTTTATATCCTTGTTTTTTTATAACAATTTACTTTTTCAAACGTGTATTTAATCTTTGAAATCGGTCAATTTATTTAAAAGTTATAGCTAAAAATGTGAATTGTGATAAAATTCTATTCACTCTTGGCCATTGTTTGTATATTATTATCACAGGCTGTTATAAATAAAGGATCATTCCGTTTTAATTAAATAACGTGAACAAATCTTTAAATTTCTTTTTTATTTCGTATAAAATAAATATGGCATGAACTTTTCTGCCATTTCCAACAAATTAACTTAGTGGATCTTAAAACTTATATTAAATCGGATTCGAAATTTTTCTTTAATGCAATACTTTCCCTTACTATATATTTCATAAATAGGTAAGAAAAAGTAAAAAATATAATAGGAATGAAATTATATATGCTAAAAAAAAAGTTCTTAATGCTTAGGTCACCTTTTCCTGATACCTACAAAAAATCTCAATCCTTAAATGTTTAGAGTACACATATAGTCCAGATCAAATCCTATTAAAGATCAATATGATGAGTTTCACTTTCTGATAGTTGACAGCTTCAAATGCCTCGTCACAATAACCTCAGTAAATGACCAACTAAAAGAGATATAACAGTGGACATCAAGCGCAAACAAAGCTTTCTTCTCTCTTTCAAGAGTACTAAAATCCCTAAAATTCTCAAATGATTACCATGATAAACCCAGTTCTGACATAGGACTGTGAGATTGGTTCTAACTGGCACCTTAAAAAGAAGAATAGAGAAATTTCTAGGGAAAATCTTCAGCACGATAACTGGAACGATATGAGATCAGAGTCTAAAGACATGGAGGAGAAGGACAAATGCAAAGTTGCTTACTGAAACTGGTCAGTCAATATCTCATGACATGAAAGCAAGGAGGTTGAGATGAGTGGAACATATAGCTCAAAGCAATCCATCAGTATGCCTCTATACAGCAATGAATGCCACAATATGTAGTTGGCAAGAGATCAGGTGGGAGGCCAAAAGCCAGATAAATAGATAGAATCAACGAAGATGCTGCAGAGTCGCATGCAGGAAAATAGAAAGTAGTAGCCCAAGAAAGACAGAAGTGGAGAAGACTGGTTTAGGCGGCCAGAGATCTGCAAGGTCTGTCTAAAGAGCCAACCTAAAAAAAAACTATTATTATTATTCATAATTTATGCATGTTTATTTCTTAATTAGAAAATATATAATATTTTAATACATAATTACTTCTTCCACAATTTATCATCATTGTTATTTATGAAGTTATTTCACAGTTCCATACATTAGTAGTGTACTTCTGGTACCATTATTAATTATTATTAGAAATTATTAATTTGCTTTATTATTAATGAAGCATATTTATATAGATTATTTATTAACAATAAGTTGAGGTGAATGTTATTGATGATCTTGACACCATAATTTAATTATTGAGGAACTACAGTCCAGTTTTGTGTCCTGGCTTCTTTCAACAGCTTCTTCTAACTCTCAGTGTTTTGCAGATACCTTCCAATTACCGATACTAAGGATGTTTCTTGCATCTCTTGCTTTGTCATCTGACTATCTCAGTCTTGGCCTTCATCTTCCTACAGTTATGCAGTTCTACTTGCTTGGGTATTACTCTAACAACCATCCTTACGATGGGTCTAGCCCATCTAAGACTCAACAGTTTCATTGTAAGGATAATATCAGGCTCTATGAATAACTCATTTACAGTTTCCCTACATTCTCTTTATTCCTAAATATGGGTTCATCCAAATATTCTGCAGAGAATTCTTCTTTGGAAAACCATTAGAGCTGGCTCATATTTTTTACTATTTGGACATGCCTCTGAACCATATAAAATGACAGGGCATATGAAGGCCATATAAACAAGTTTATTTATATAATATCATACAGTTTACCAGGAAAGAAGATGGGATTTCATTATTGGTACACCCAAATAAATATCTTGTAGCTATCAGGATGTTTCTCTTGATTTCCAATTAAAAGGCGATATCTTTGATCACCAATGGTAGCAAATAGGTGGATTATGTCAGTTTTTTTTTCTATTTTCAGACCTAATTCTAATTCTATCACTTGGCATTAGTGTTTCGTCTATCTCCAGATGTTTTATTTTCAATACTTCAAGGCTGGTCTTCAAGATCTGGTCTCACTCGATTGTTTATTTGTTTAACTTTCCAATGCCTAACCTTTTCTTCTGTTCTTTTTCTCGTGTTACTCCATTAATCCATTAAGTTTGTCAATTCTTTATTTTATTTTTTAAACACTTTTTTCACATTATTTTATCAATCGCCAATTGTTTTCACATCTCACAACTGGACTTATTATTTTTCACTTACTGGAATTGAGAATTTCTTTTTTCAATTTAATAAAAATAAATTATCATATTTGTTATTGCCAATAGACTGTTAACTAAAGTTATTTCTTAAAACTGTTTAATCATTAATTAATTCTTTTAAATAGTGTATTTCTTAATTTAAAGTTAGAATTTAAATGCAAGATTATAAAAATCATTTTAAAATAAAATCTAAGTGATTGTGATGATCAAGGTGACTATAGGAACTATTTCCTTTATGTTTCTTCAAGCTCTCTTGTTTTGATTTCAATTTTGAGGTTTCCTTATTGTACCTATTCATGCTTTACATATTTTATTGCTATTAGTCTATAGCTTTGTTTATTTGATGTTCTTAGATGTCCTAGATGGGTACCTATGAAGATTTTGTAAAACTATTTATATTTTCATTGCTTCGTTATTCTTGTCATAAACTATAGAGCTAGTAATTTTATTCTTAATTGGCTTTTTTTTCTTTAAAATTAATTAAAAGCATATGTCAACATTCTTATTTCCTATATATATATATATATATATATATATATATATATATATATATATATATATATATATATATATATATATAGGAAATAAGAATGTTGACATATGCTTTTAATTAATTTTAAAGAAAAAAAAGCCAATTAAGAATAAAATATATATATATATATATATATATATATATATATATATATATATATATATATATATACACCATCAACCGTGGTGAGAATGGCCAAAATTTTAGTTATTCTTGTGAGTTTATTTGAACTTATTTAGGTCCAGGATCACCATTAAGAAAGACTCATAACATTTAACATTTTTTTTATTACAATAGACAAAAGTACAAAGTTTCGGTGTTTTTTTTCATAACATCTGCTTTTTTTATATCATACTTTAAAGTACCATTATTAAACATTCTTACTATCTTTAATAATTAAGAACTTGGATTATTACAAAAATAATATCAATTCAACATTCCTCCTTAATCCAAGTTCTTTTACATAAAAAGATTCAAAATTTAATACTAACTCGTTTAAATAATCTATTTAATTCCTAACAGACCAATTTTACTTAACAGCTATTGTAAAACATTACAATTTACAAATTTAGTTAACATATCGGCTTCCTGTTCTTTAGTATTAATATACTTTACTGTAATGGTACCATCGTTAACCTTACTTTTGATAAAATTGTACTTAATATCCATGTGCCTAAGCCTTTTTTGATCAGGGTTTCTTATTTTCATGCAAACTCAAACATTTAAAGGGTGGGGTGAATGTAGCGAAAAAGATAAACTTTTAAGCTTCTAAAAATGTTAATTTTTGTTTCTTTCATAATATTGACATATAGATAAGAAAAATAAATACTGAAACATTTAAAGAATATAAATACCTTATTTTTATTATAATGTTATACCATAGTATTAATTGCACACATAATCACAAAAAAATTTACAAATATTTTTAGGTGGAAATATGAGAGGAAACACTCTCAGATCCTGAGTACACCAATAATTGTTAGGGAAAATGATTTTATTATTTCTTATTGATTAATTTTTGTAAATATAATATCTATTTAAAATTGAAATAATTTGAGTAATTATAATAATAAAGCAACATTGTTGGTGGGAACACTGGAACAGACAAAACCCAAGCTAAGCTTTCTTTGTGTTGGGCCTATTTGCTACCGTCAACCATTGCGTAAACATCAGCTGTCACTTGTATTTTGTTATTATTAACTTCTGATCCAGAACAATAACTTGCTTATCTTACTATAAATAAAAACAATTATAATAACAATCAGAATTTATGAAATTATTATTCAGGAACTTGAATGAAAGATTGAAAATTGTTTTATAAAAGAACAAGGTACAGGTTTAATGAGAAAGAAAAGGAACAGAAAAGTTCTCATCTTATGATGTCTTTCTTTTCAATGGCAGCTATTTTCAGATTATCGTGTCGAGAATGGGCATAAATCCTTTTTGCCACAGTCACCCCACAAACAAATCGAACGTTAGCTACCTTTACAAAATTTGCAAATATTTTTGTTTAGTTCACAAAATAATTGAAAAAAACTTACCTTTATTCACAGAAGTTGTTTCTTCACTACAACAGAAATAAGGTAATTGGTTTAAGGAGAATCTGCTGTATATAAGGATGCTACAGCATAAGAAATTTTGCTAACAGCACAAAAATTACTCAACATAGCAAAATTTGCTTCATATTTTTTTTACATGGAAATGTTAGAATAAAATTATTGAAAAATATAAACTTACACATAATTATCTAAGCTTACATAAGCCAACAGTAAATGAAAATAAGAAATTGACTGGAAAGTTTTGAGAGCCAAATTCAGATTTTCCCTATATTTAGCCATTCTCACCCTGGTTTACGGTACTTATTTGTTAGTTTCTTTGTAGATTCATTAAAATAAAGGAATTATTTGCATCTTATAATTTTATCCTACCATTCATTTGTGAATAATTTCCGCTAGGCATTGATAATTGTTAATTTTTTGTTATCTAGTGTACAGCTCAGTGTGATAGTCAAGGAGTAAAGTATAGAATTTTGCAATGTGTTTGGTATGGAACAAAAAAACCGGCTGGTAATGCATGCAGAGAAATTCCTAGACCAACAGTTATGAAAATGTGTAAAGGACCTCCATGTTCTGAGAGTAAGTATACCTTTCGGTGCAGAGCTGGATTAGACTGTTTTTGTTTTTCATTTTCATACAGCCCACATTTACTTGCTGCTAGCTTACCCTTATTTTTATTTGTTTACACATACATTTTTTTTTTTAATTTTGCTTTATGATGATGCTAACAGAAATCTATAAATTACTGTTTCCTTCCAATGTTTTATTAAAAAAAGTTTCATTAATTTCTGAATTAAATGAAGCCTAATCTAAAATTAGAAAAAAAAAAATATAACGAAACAAACATAACATTTGCATTTCTATTAATATTAAATAACAGACCAGTGGTATAGCGAATACTGAAAAAACTATCATGTTTCTCTGTGCTCTATACTTTCTCTCATTCTCAAGCATCTAGTTGTAGTTAATTGTATTTTCACTTCACTGCCTATAACGTCTGAGTCCCCAAATCTATTCAGGGTACACCCTTTAGCCTATTTCACTTTTTTCCTCTCCTCACCATTCAATAGCTTTTGATTTCTGTTAATATGGAAATAAGAAGTTTCTTAGTTATTTATTCTGTTGTTTACTCATTGATATCTATTAAATATGTTGGAAATGGGCCTAGGCTAGTGTCATCAGCTATATTTCTATGATTTGATTCTTTTATAGTTAATACATAGTTTTGTTAGTTGAATCTTCAAGAGGTTAATTAGTTAAACTTTTGGTTTGTAACATGTCCAAGGGTTTAAAGAAAGTAATGTTGTAACTGTGAGCATTGTTATAATCTGAATTGCATCATAAATGAAATCTTTGTAAGTTGTGGATTAAGATATCATCATTTGTATCTTGTATAAGGTGTTTTTTCTAATTTTATATTTTCTATTGAAAAAAATAATAAATTTCAATAAAGGTTAAAGTTATAAATTATAATAAAGTTATAATATTATAATATATTATAAATAAATATTATTATAATATATTATAAATTATATGTTAATAAAGGAATAAATTAATGTTAGTGTAATAATAAGGTAACCAATATTAAGAAGAAATTTTGAATATGTGTTAGTGACGATTGATGGTTGATTGTGTAATATTTCTAAAAATTGAAATGCAGACAAAAATTTCTGAGGATGGGGTTGCAACTCTGAAGTGTAAAAAATTTAGGTGTTTAATAAATGAAAAAAAGGAAGCCTATTTTTGCTTAACAGCTCATATAATAAATTAATGAAAAAATAACAACATTTTCTGAATGCATGAATCACATTTCAGATCAGATTTTAGCATACATTTTCAACTTTTAAATGTTTAATATCAGTCCAAAATTCTATCATAAATAAATTTCTATTGTAACATTAAGGTAAACTATGTAATGTGTACTGACTTAGATAAGGAAAAGTATAAAAAATTCTAAATGGAGAATAATGATGTTGGGGGAAATATCTGATGCCTTTGAAATTAGAACAGGCTTAAGACAAGATGGTCTCTAGCCATAGCTGTTAAGCTCAGGAAGTGATAAGGTATCAAGAATAATGTTGCTAGAAAATATTTGAATGGAACATAAATTCGCTCCAGTTGCAGATGGTAAAAGTTTTTGGAAGATACTAGCTGAGGCTCTTGTAAGACAAGAAAAGGAAATCAGCTTGTAAGAAAATACAGAAAAGAAAAAATACATGATAGTAAGCTGAAAAACTTACTTAAAAACTGACGTGATTGATATTAATGTGATAAAATGCCCGATAGTAAGCACATTTGAATACCTCAGCTCTACAATAACCAAAACAAATGATCAACTTACTGAGACAAAACCAGTATATAACAAGAGGAAATAGTCATTTTCTGAAATGAATAGTGAAATCCTGAAAAATTCAGTAGGATCCTGAATAACAGTTTAAAAATGTAAAGAAGGAAAAATAGGGAATTATTTAAGGGAGCTCATCATTCAGTATCTCATCATGAATGATGTAGTATTTGAAATGAAATTACAAAGGTGGCTTAAAATTAGACAAATGAACAAAGATATTATCGCTATATGCACTAAATAGAAAAACAATGGCCCAAAATGAACAGAAATGGAGTGTGTATATATATATAGAGGGGGCCGGGGTGGCCGAGGGGGCTAAGGCGCTTGCAATAGGTAATCAAAGTTAAGCAAAGTCGAGCGTTTAGAGTATTTAGTACCCATCCGAGTGTTTAGTACTTGGATGGGTGACCGCCCAGATTTCGGTGACCGTCTACCGGGGAAAATCCACGCAGCCTGACACTATCCCATCTCCCCCAGGCATGTGAGACCCATCAGCCTACTGGAGGCAACTCACACAGACCGGGCGTAGGAGTGATGACCCTATCCCGTGTACCTAAATTATGAATCGCGTTGTGGTCTCCCAGGATGTTAAATAGCAGCCCGGAGGTTTGGTCCATGGACGGTCTGCTTCGGGGAAAGAAATATAGGTCCTCGTGCGCCTGCTGACTCCGAACAGCCATAATCCGTGGGTCTAGACCAATTTGTCACTGTCCTTGAACCCGAGAAAGTCGGTGGGAAGGACACTGCCGAATTGGCCCCAAAGGGACTGGCTATGGAGCATTGGCCAGCCTGCCGCTATTGCCAAACGAAACCATGGTTCGCAGCAACGTGAGGTTGCGTAACCCCCTCCAGGCTGTCTGAGCTCCCACAAGCGATAAAATGTCTGTAAGAAGACCACACCGCGCGGCCAACAGAAAAAAAAATATATATATATATATATATTTATATTTATGTTTAATAAAAACTATACATATGCTTAATAAAACTAACACACCTCTGAAATACTACCGAGCAATGGTTACTTTTTGAATAACAAGAGTGACATAATTTCAGCTTCTTCACCTATTATATTTTAGTTTTAATGCATAATTTATTTTTTATTCTAGTCAATCAACCAAGCATTTTGATTCCTTGTTGATTGTCTTTAAAAATATATATATTTAGTAATTATTATTAAATAAAAAATTTAAAATTATTTTTTTATTTATAACAGAATAATAGGTAATGTTTTACTGACAAGGGGAGTGCAGATGTGTCCGTCGCCGATTTTAATCAATTTTTTTTTATGATTCTACTATATTGAAAATAAGTTTACCTATATCCTTCCGTTTTGTCCAATGGGCCTTAGTAACTAAAAAAAAAAAAAAATAGAACATACTGAAAATGCTTTATTTTATATCTCGTGTTTGAAGAATGATATCGACATGATTTTTTCAGCAATGCATTTGTTTTTTTAGAGTTTATTAAAGGAAAAATATGAACATTAAAACATAATTGATTTTTGGTCAAATAAATTTAAAAAAATGTTTAAGTTATTGAATAAACTAGCCTCATAGATTATTTCACACCAAAAATTATAGCCAATTTGGATTCAGCACATCGAAATATCTTAATGTTGAAAAAATCATTGAAAACAAAAAAAAAATATTTTTTTCAGTGCTGAATGTGCTCAAAATTTTTAAAGCCAAAAAATTACATTAGGTTTGAAGCTATTCGTCTCTAGTGTAATATTTACTATTTCTTGATCACAAATAATGTTTTTATATTATGATATGTAAATGGTTAAAAACCCAGGCTACATACGGATGTCATTGTATATTAAATATAATGCTTATAATATTAATAAATATAAGGTTTTTGTTTTTGTTTTTTCAACATTAAGGTCTTTTGATGTGCTGAATTCGGCACATTTTTGGTGTGAAAAAATTTATGAGGCTAGTTTACTTAATAACTTAAACATTTTTTAAAAATTATTTGACCAAAAATCGATTATTTTATAATATTCATATTTTTCCTTTAGTATACTCTAAAAAGCAAATGTATTGCTGAAAAAATCATGTCGATATCATTCTTCAAACATGAGATGTAAAATAAAGCATTTTTAGTATGCTTTATTTTTTTTCTCAGCTCCTAAAGCCCATTGGACAAAACGAAAGAATATAGGTCAACTTTTTTTCATTGTAGAATCACCCAAAATATTTTGATCCAAATCGGCGACAGACACATCGTGCACTCTCCTTGTAAGTGTGCTTTTATCCCATTGATCATATTTCATTCAAGTGTTTTTTGGAAGATTCAAAAACAAAAACCTCAAGTCTCTCATTGCCAAAATAAATGATCAATGCGTCAATATTTTGCCAAATTCAGCTGAGGATTAAATCTTATTATTAATCATTATATGAAATGCAACTTTTACAAAATAATTTTCTATAGCTGCATTCGATGTTATCGGTAACATAATTACCTACAGCAAAACTGATGCCAACAAAGCCAACCATTAAATGGAAACATTATTTCAATTATTTTTAAATATACAGATCTATAGTCATATGTCAATCAAATAAAGTATTGTAAATTTGTAATCAAATAAAAAAAAAACTATATCAAAGTGATTGAAAATTTTTATTAATTAAAAAAAGTTAAGGTTTTAATTTTTTAAAAAATGGTTATAATATCATATTAAAAATAATTCAGGTTCTTGTATCATCTTTATAATTAACTTTATGTTTATTCTGAAAATTTGTAATGTAAATTGTTTGTGATATTACAAATCAGCTGATTGAATTGTAACCTGAGATGTGCTATATCTTATTATCATGGAGTATTTATACCAGTTGTATGGAATGCATCAATTAATTGACAAACTATTTCATTAGGCATGAACTTATAAATTTGATTTAACAGTTGTTGCCAAGAGGCCTGAATCTGGTAAATTTTTGACATGTTAACAATTAACTCTGATTTGAGGTTTTGGTATTGGAATCTTTGAAAAAAAAAATTATTATAATCTTAGTCCCTGAATTGTTTTATTTTCTAATTTTTAAAATTGTTCATTTATATTTTTAAATATTTCTTCAAACTTATAAACAAATTTAAGTTGATAATTTTTAAATGCTATTGATAACTTTTATGAATTAAGCTCACTTTTTTGTATATTTTAAGAAATTCACATCACAGCCTCTCAGACTTTATTACATCTTAAAATGCATGCAAGTGTGTATTTTTATGTGTAAATGTAATCGAACGAATTATAATAATTTTATTATATCAAAATTTTTTATATGTTACTATGATTTCAGAATCAGATTGTCACGACCACTCAAAATATTGCCAGAATATAAGGGCAATGAACATGTGTAGAATGTATAGGTATCAAACTCAATGTTGCCAATCCTGTAGCATTAACAAGCATTAATAATAGATTATTTGTGCTTAGTTGACTAATGATTGTTATGTAAATTAGACTGTTAAATGTAATAAACATTCAGAAATTTAAAAGTATAATGTAAATAAGAAGGATCTTTATTTATTAATTATTTTTGTTTTTTTTACTTTTCTATGTTTATAACTGTGTTATGTAAGTATAAAAAGCTTCTATATTCTTAAAAGAAACTTACTTTTGTATATATGTGGAACTTAAAATTATCTACCTAATTTTAATTATAATATTTTAAGATATAATTTTAAATTTTAACTTATAAATATTTTAACTAATATAGATATAATTGTTTACACAGAAAATATTATTGTTTTGTTCTTAGGAAATATTCTTTTTATATGATGTATAAAATGTGATCTTGAATATATATATATTATATATATATATGTGTATTTATATAATTATATATATATATATATATATATATATATATATATATATATATATATATATATATATATATATATATATATACACACATATATGTATTTATAAATATAAATCTGTATATATAAACTTATAATTTAACAATTTAGGTATATTTTTTATTAAAAGAATGTTATTTTTTTGTTGTGTTAGTTAAAATTTATAATGAAATATATAAATAACTATTAAAAAAATCGTTTCTGTTATAAAAATTAATTAATTATTTATGCTATAGTAAGCTCATATACTTTTAAAATAACTATTATTATTTGGAATTTATCATAAATGGTGAATGTTTATATTGAACAAAAAATGGATATAAACAAAATTATATGATAACTAATATAGAAATATCACATATCCAATTCAAAGAGAAATTGTTTATTTTAGAAATTAATGATAACAACTATAATAAAAAAAAAAAAAAAAAAAAAACTTTGATTTATGAGTTGATATATTTGATAAAATATGTCAATAAAAATAAACATAACTGTAAATAGGGTTTTGCAGGAGTTTCATGATATTCAGAAATATTTAGCTACATACAATTTAGTATTCCTCTGAGTGATGAAATGGATCTCAGATACAGTATGATGTAAACTGAATAGACTTGCAAATTTTTATTTTTGTATTATTATGATATATTTAATCTTGCATAGTTAATGCATGTCCATGTAGAAAATGCTTAAGGTTCACAGGAAGTCTTGGATGTTGTTATATTTTTTAATAGGGCAGCATCTGTTTTAAAAAAGGAAAGCAAAGCAATTTTTTAATTTCAGCATTTCAAACACGATTAATGTTTTCTTGCAATATTTTTAGTTGGTACTTAATTAAGAAGCACCTTTATCTAGCATACCTATTAATGCAATTCTTTAAGCATTTCAATGAAACCCTTTAATCTGGTTTGATTTGACAAACCCTTCATTTATTTTTTCTTAATCTTCATTTGGAAATATTATAGTTATGAAACTAATAGGTCTCTCCCTAGGCATATGAACTCTTAGGAATCTTATGTTGTAGTGCCTAGCATTCATCTCATATACGGCTTATCTTACTTTCCATTATCAATAGATCATCTTTTTGTCTTAAGAATTTTTTTTTTTTTAATTCAGTTTTATTATTATGTTGTTTGGAAAGCATAGATTTGTTGTATTGATCCAAACTGTTATGGCATTTCATTTGTTAGATTGAAGTATTAAAGATTAATTCAGTCCCAAGAATATTTAATTGTTATAGGTACTCATATCAAAATATAATTATAAAACGACTGAGCCATAATTATAATTACTGTTAAAGAATATTTGAAATTCATAAATGTAAGAAAAAATAACTTGAAGTCATCTGGCTACACATGGTCTTACAGCAAGCATACAAAGAATGAAAATAATTAAGGAACTGTTATGTCAAGTGATTCAGATTTTTGTGGCCATTGCTTCATAGATAAGCTTAAGGCAATTTGTTTTGTTTAATTTATTTGAGTGTTAGCAAACTTCTGTTTAGCCTTTCATTTATTTCCTGCTGCTGCTATCATAAGAGCATCCCAAAATTGTAATGTTGTCTTTGTCACATGCACTCCTTAATGTTTGTATTGTTTCTCTTGCTTATCATTATTTCAAGGACTAAGTTGAATAGTTTAGACGTGAGACTGTCCCTGTTTCTAAATAAGCCTGTGCTTATTTCAAAAACTTCAGATAATTCTCCTGGTATCATTTCTTTGTATATAGGATAATTTATGCATTTTAACAATTTTCTGGTGATACCCAACTTATTCATGATCTTCGGTGGACAGCTTTTGTCTATGTAATGAGAAGCCACTTTGAAAACAACAAATAAGGCACCTTATTATAATGATCTGTTTATTATAATTATTCTTTCTTGATCTTTTTCATTCGATGGATTTCTTGCTCTGATTAAAAAATGTATCTATCGATTTGACTATTTTAAGAATGATATTTAAATTAAATACACATGGCTATATAACTTAAAGATTATGTGCAAAGTTATATATAAATATTGGAATCTATATAACTATATACATAAAGTTAATACTTGTTCATTAAGTGCATTTAAGGCTGTATTATTATTCTTCACTGCTATCAATATTATTCATTTACTTATAATTAAATAAAAAAAATCTCTGTTGATTTTTAATAACATAATTTTTTCAATTTTTTTTTTAAATTTTAATTATTACTCTATTTTTTTATTAATTTATTTTTTTAATAAATAATCTTCAGTATTACTATCCTTTGATAATGAATGGTTATGGTTAATAATATGAATGGTTGATAATGAATTTGTCAAACTGTAATTTTAATGTGCTCTTTTAATTTAACTAACAATTATCTATTACTGATATAGGTTGTAACCAAAATATTTCAATATGTATTTAATCTGTGAGGAATTTCGAAATTTCTCTCAGAAAGATAAATAGTCTTTTTACCATCAATGTTTAAAAGTGAATACTAGGAAAAACAATTTGTTCTTTTTATCTTATCCTTTGCACTGTTGCAACTTAGCCAATTATTTTTATGGCAATACTTCACATAAGCTAAATTTGCTTTGCCGATATTTAAATAATTTTAATTAAAATAAATTAAGATTAAAAATTGTTATAATAATTATGTAAATTTGGGTCCTTTTAGCATTGTACCTTATGATGGTATGATAGAGCCAAAACGTCGGTATAAGAAGAATAAATAATGGTTAAGCAAATTTAGCCTATTTGAAGTAATCCAATAAAATCATTCTTCACCTTAAAATATATAAAAGACCATTTTTTTGGGGGGGGAGGGGGAGAACTACAGGAAGATTTATAGCCATGTGATTTGTTTAAAAGATATTTGTAGCTTATTGGAGCATAGAAGATGGCCAAGCAAGGTGGTGTGAGGGTCCCGGAGTGCCCAGCTCGGAACGGAGTGGATTCGACTTCCATCTGGATCAGTTAATATTTATGTTACGATAGTCCTGAGAAATGAATCTTGACACTCTCACTTGGGTTAGTGCAGGGCTGCAATGTCTAGGTAGTTGTGAGGGGTTGGTGAAAATGACAAACAAGTCCCACCAATATATACCAGTACCATTATAGGAGCGTAGACAGCTGGGAAGAGGATTCCCATTTTCACATTGTTGTAAACAATATATCTATGAATAAATCTAGATTCATGGATTATGGCTGATCAGCAAGCTAGGATCTATTCCTAGGATCTATGCTTTCTTACCACAGGTAGACCATCCGTGGACCAAGTGTAAAGATACATGTATCTTAACATACTGAATTTCAAATTGAAATTCATGATTAAGATATACAGTGTAGAGTAATAACTCCTATGCCAGGCCAGCTTTAGTTGCCTCCAATAGGATGACAGGCATCTCATACCTAGAGGAGGGAAATAATGTGGGTCCCATTTAGAGAGCACTATCTAAGTGCTGAAGAAAATGGTATATGCTTAACTTCAAATACCTATTGCACACATGCTAGTTAAGCCATAGCCTAATCCCCATGTTAACATTTATTTATCTAAAATTCAATGACTGGATATTTTTCCAAAATTGGAAATGAAGATTATTTGTTTTTGTATTTACAACTCATCTGCATACAATTAATTTTTATTGTAGGTTTCTAATTTTCTGAGTCTTTTTCATTATTTTCTAGTTCATAATTTTGTGACTTGTCAATCATTTTTGTTTCTGGTTTTCTATTCAAGAACATATAAATCATCTATTAATGTTATATTACTTAAAATATATTTTATTTGTTAAACTTAGATGCAAGAAATTACTTTTTGTTTCTGGCTAGTCTCTTTCCTGCTTTTAAGTATAGAAATACGGAGGGGAGGGTGGAATGTTTGTAATTATTATCTTTTAAGAAATACCTCTTTTTTTAATATGTTATATTTCTTTGGTAAAACTATATCTTTTATAAAAAATATTTCTTAGAATATTTTTCTACTTAATTTTATGCAGTACATTAATCTAATGGAATCCATGACATAATACATATGGCACAATGTCCAAGAACATACTTCCTCCAAAAGCCTCCATCAGTTGATTTTATTATCTAATGTAATAATAGATACCATAAAGCTTTTGAGAACTACAAAGGCCTTAAGGCCAATTAGATATCAAATGCCTCTACGCAGACAGACACAAACAAACATACATGCATGTGCTTTTACTTTTTATTTATTTATTGTTATTGAATTTTACCATTTAAAGTTAAAGTGTAAGTCTAAGCAGATCATAAGTTCCAACTAATACTAAAAATTCCATTATCTAGAATTAAGAACTGAAGAGAGAGTGACCTCTTGAAAAATACTACTTTGAGAAATATATAAGTTCTAACAATGTAGATATAACTTATATAATTTCATTCTTTAAGTAAAATATGTTTTTTACCACACTTAAATAAATATATAAAATAAATAAATAAAAAACTGTAGGTTTTGATTAAATAACTTCCAGCTGCAACCAATTATTAACTAATATTAAATAATTTATTATAACTTTTTAAAATTAATAAAACAACTATATATGGAGTTGATTAATATTATAATCACTGAAGTCAAATCATAAAAATCAATATTAATTATTATTTGTTTAACAAAAAGTAATGATTTATATACTACTCTTTTAACTCTTGTTAGTTTTAATTTTTCATGAATGGATTATAATGGTGTTCCTATAAGACATTGTATTCCATTCCAATATCTCTAAAAGTATTTTATTCATAATTTATATCTTTTTACATATGTATTATGAGAACACGTTTTCATTAAAGGACCATAATTACATTTGATTTAAATGAAAAACATTGAATCAAAAGAACATACAACAATAATATAAAAATCTGATCGAATCTAGAAGTTAAGTCTGAAGAATGCATCATAAATATAAAAGCTTTGATTTACAAAATATAGCATCATTGAATCAATAGAAAAATCATTCAACAATATGATAAATCTCATTATTTTTTGCAAGTCTGGTGCCAATCAGGTCAAGCAAATAGTCGTAACACTAAAAGGGATGCATTGTTAAGGATATTATTTATCACTATAACCTGAAGTGATATTTATTACTAATCTTGATTCTTGGAACCCTGTGTGATTTTTTTGTGAGAGATTATTTTAGAAAACAGATCAACTAAGTCTAGTGAGAATAATTTAATTAGTTATTTTGTTAAGCGATAAGGAAGCAAATATAATTGTACACTATCCAGTTAATACCAACTAACAACATGGTAATAACATAATTGGCTTGCCTATTTTAGGGATGTTGAGTCACATATTTGTTGCTATGTAATAAGTTGGATTTTAATTTATTTGATTGAATCCTCCTGCTTAGTCGGAAACCATTCAAAGAGATTATTTACACACATTGTACTTACATATCACAATCATAAGAGAGAGTTGATATTTAATTGAATACATAAATTAGCTCATGCATTCACACTCAATGGATAAATAATTTAATAGATAATAACAGAATACAACAAAATAAGTCAACAAATTGAAAAAAAGTATGAAAAACTTTAAAATGATTGATCTTTTCAAGTTATTATTATACTCTTGAGTTTAGGCATATTATATTAACAGATATAAATTACTTAAATTAAAGTTATTTATCTAATATTGCAATTCTTTTTTCTTTGGATATATCTCAAATTTTTCCTAAGACTTTTACAATTATTATGGCTCATGATATAATTAGCTTTCAATAACTTAAAGCAATTTATAAAGTTTTCACAATATATATCTTCCAAGCTCTGTTGATAGCTATAATCATAGAATTAAACTTTTTTTAAATTTTCTTAAATTCTTAAAAGTACTTACATTTTTTTTTTTAGCTCTAATGTTACATTGGAACTACTTTTGTACAAACGATTATCAATATTTTACAACACAGTGATCATAGTTAAGATATTAATAGCAGTGAATGCTCTTCATCTACCAACTGTAACATTCAATCCATAAATGTTCCTTTAGTTACAAATAAATGGAAATTACTGATAAGAATATAAACGGAATGTGTACCATTGTATGTAATATAATTTAACTAGTTCCTTAAGTGACTTTCCCATTTTATATCTCTAAATCAGATTATTTAACTGTTCAATACTGTATCTATAGTCAGTTTTAATTAGAAATTTTAGATTTTTACAGCTTATATTATTGATGGGTAATTAAATTAATCATAAATCTAAAAATATTTTGATAAATATCAGTACTGTATCTCATATGTGCATAAAGTGTCTATGTTTAAAAATTGAATCTATTTATATGACCTGAATTGAAATGTTTATTTATAAAGTGTACATTATTTGTAAATAATTATGTAATATTAAGCATTGCTGTAGTGATATCATCAATAAGATTGTAAAGATGAAAAATAAATTAAAATTATTTAATAGCAAACAATGAGTAGTAGTATTTAGTAAGTCAGTGTGTTTGTATAAGAATGTGTTTAGATTTATATAAATATTTCTGTCACAGTCATTTTACAGATTATGCATAAATATTGCATGCATTTATATTACAAACAAATAAAGATGTATGTGTGAATGTTTATGCATAAAGATGTTCATATACTGACATGCCATTAAATATTATCTAATCATTTATGTTTGTATTCTAAAAGTTAATTTAATTGCCATGGCATAAAAATTGAAGCATAAAACTTATATGTATATAAAAATTTATATACATGGTTTTGTTACAAATGTTGGATATTTGTATTGATGATAATAACAATTATTTAATCATAAGCCTAAAGAAATTGAGTTTTTTTTTCTTTAAATGAGTTTAAATGGGTTGAAAAAAAGAAATTATTTCTTATATTATTTTTACAATTTTTATTATTCCATAAATTATTAAAATACTATATTCCTGATAATCTGATAAGTAAAGACCTGATTTATATGCAGCAAAAAAAACAAATAAAATATGCAATAGAAAGTCCTCAAATATGCAGTAAAATCTGGAATAATATGCAGTGAAACCTGAAGGAATATCCAGGAAAATATGCCCGATAAATGTCAGAAATATGCAAAAAATCAACAAAAGGCTATAATTATTGTCTAAATTGCCTTGTTTAACAATTAAAATTAAAATTTATAATATAAATAAGAAAAAACATAGGTAAATTGAAAAACAAATTTTTGCACAGAATTGTTTTATTGCTAAATAATTCTTAAAAATTAAAATAAATTTTAAAATACATTTTTTAACCTTTTTCCTTTTTCGCAAATGGAGATTTTATAAGATTAAATTAGGGAATACCGGATACAATAAATACAAAATAAAGTATATTTCATTGAAATGTCTTTAGATTTGAACAAGTTCGGCAAAAAGTGCTTAGGTCTGGAATGTAGGAAAATTCCACAAAGCCTTCACATGCAATCCCACAGTAAACAATAGACTATTGTTACATTAAGAACTGAAATTATAGTATAAAATTCCAAGAATTGTACATACAAGTACCTTTCTTTACCTGCTCGTCAATTTGAATATTTTTCCCTTTGGGGCATTTTTATTGCACACATTGGAAAAAATTCTCCCTGTAGAATTCAAAGGGTTCCAACTGTTTCACATGGAACTAAATGATACTCCTGCATTGGGCATTTTGGTTTATGTAAGAAAATTAAAACATAGTTAATTCAAAGTAATACGCACAGTGGAAGCAACATACTGACTGAATATTAATATTAAATTCCAAGGTGAAAGCTCATTAATATTAAAGAGAATGGCAAGATGATGTTTTTTTAGTTTGTTAAAGAAAATACTCCGAAGTAAGGTTTCCAGAAAAGTTATCAAAATTACGATGCTAAACATTATTTTCTATGAATAACTAACTATACATATTTGATCTTTTAATTTTAGTTTGTTTTGAAATATAACAATATACTATAAATTATTTTAAAGTATATGTCAGTTCAATGCGTTGTCTGTGAGCTTTTGTCTTTACACTGATTACTATTGTAGATTATTTTTATGCATTGCAGATGGTGTTCATCTATCTTATAATTGATATTTGCAATAATAATTAAAAAACAAACCATCTATCCCCCATTGAACGTGTATCAGAAAATAATTTAATTATTTATTTTCTATTCAAATTGAGAGAAAAATATTTTTTTTGTTGGCCAAATATGCAATAACTCATAAATATGCACAATAAAATTTAATATATCCACGCCAAATTCATTGATTTGTAAAGATATTCGATCATTTTGGTTGAAAAACGTATCAGGAAAAATATGCATTTGCATACAAATCCGGTCTTCACTAATAAGCTACTTCTATATCTCTTATAATTCTTTGATAGTAATTGGCCTTTCAACTTCAGCAACCTTCTTTCAAAGATTGAGCTCTGAGAAAAGAAATCAGAAATTAAGTAATACTACCTGACCTGTGCTAAAATGTCTCACAATGGTTTGTATCAGATTTTAATACGTAAGGGTTTACTAAGCTTAGTGCGATTTTGGAAAATAACACTTTATTCTCGCTAAAAATCTTTATTACACGATTGCTAGACAAGCAGGAAAGCCAAAAAAAGTTTGAGGTCCTGAGCAACTTAATATAATCAATCAAAAAAAGAAATTTCAACACACAACTAAACACCAACCAAAAAATAACAGCTGGCGAGAGATTTCTAATGGATTTGTCACTGAAAAATATGTAAAACTAACTGTAAAATAATAATATAGAAAACAAATAATAAATTCAAATGACTATCAAGTAAATATAAAGAAGAAATAAAATGTTAAGCATAATTGCAGCAGTGGCAAATCCATTTTGTACAACCACTTTGATCCATATAACCTTATCATTTCAACCCAAACACCCATCACATCACTCCCCCTAATGGCATGGGCACAGAACCAAACCTTTGCCTCTCAGCGCGCCTGGAGCGGGTGTGATAAACCGGCTTCGGTCGATGCTGTTCTGCATCAAGGTCATTTGAAAGGTCGGTGTTTGGTGCTGCTGGCAAAGGAGTCGGTTGATCCCTTTTGTTGGTGGCTGCTGCAGAAGGTGAAGGAGTGGGTCTATCTCGGTTGCCGCTGTGCTCCGCCGTTCTCGAAAGGAGATGTGCCGCCTTCTGGCGAACAGTTGCAGCTGCACCTAGAATCTCTTCTCCTCCTGGGATATTACCTTATTGGGTACGGTGTACGGCGGAATTGGCGGCTTCCTCACTACGTCATCCCTCAGGAACACGTGGGTGCAGTCATATAGGTACCGATGCACGAAGGTTCTGGCCGTATTGCTGCGCTGTGGCATTGGACGGAGATCCTTCATCGCGTCTCGTAAGGTGTTATTAAGCGTTGATTCGGCGTCTTCCAGGTGTCTGGAATTCCAGTTCTGATGCACCGAAAAATTCACTTGGGAAGCGTAGCTGACCAAAGTACATTTCCGAAGCACTGGCTCCAATATCCTCCCTTACTGCCGACTTGAGACCAAAAAGGACAGTTGGCAGCGTTCTTGTACATCCTGCAGATTCCATCGTGTTCCTGAGGGATGTCGTATGGAGCCCGTGCCACCGCTCCACGCACCCGCTGGACTGAGGATGGTACGCCATGGTCCTGCTCCTCTGGATACCAAGTACGCGAGTGAGGTTTATATGGAGGTCAGACTCAAACTGTCACCCTTGGTCGGTTGTAATTCTGGGCGGCGTACCATAACCGAGTATCCACGAGCCCACGATCACTTCTGCCACCACGACGCTTGTGATCTCTTCTAATGGGCACGCTTCAGGCCAACGTGTAAATCTGTCGATCATTGTGAGACAATATCGCATTCCATTGGAGAGTGACAAAGGTCCGATGAGGCCCACGTGAACTTCTCGAATCTACAGCTAGGTGCGAAGGTAACTACAGGAGTTATTGTGTGACGAACCAGCTTTGACCGGTGGCAGGGTATGCAAAAACGAGCCCACCTCTAAACGTTGGTGTTGATACTTGGCCTGAAAAAACGCTGATTGACTAGCCGTCTCGAGGTACGTATCCTGAAGTGGCTGAGCCCATGCAGGCGGTGGAAGACCTCTTCTTGCATGGGCTCGAAGACGTAGGGCCGCTCCTAAGGGTGGAGGTTTTCGTTGAGAACTGACGTTTCTGTACCGGAAAGCTTGATCCATTCAAGACGGCTATTCTTCTGAAGCTCTGGAATCGCGGGATCCTGCCTCCACCACAATGCGCAATGCGCGTAGTTCTCGGTACAGTCGATATCTTCCACCCTCGAGAGTGCGTAGACAACGGTGTTATCTTACCTGGGTACGTGGCAGATGTCGATTGTTAACTGGCTGATATAGTTCACCAACCGAATCCTCATGAGCTTCGCTGTTTCCGACTTCTGGTAAAATGCATATTCTAGTGGTTTGTGGTCCGTCCAAATTTCGAAATGCCTTTCCTCTAGGTAATTTCTGAAATTCTTGATAGCCCGGTGGATCACTAATGGCTCCCTACCGTAGGTGGCGTAATTTTTCTGCGATGGAGCGAAAGCCTTGGAGAAAATTCTGAGAGGCCGCCGAGCGTTGCCATCCTGCCGCAAAGCTGCTCCCATGACAATGCTGGCGCTTCGCACACTAGGACTATTTGGGCGTTTTTCTTCGGATGTCCATGTACTGTGGAATTCTGGATGGCAGTTTTCAAGCGTTCGAACGCTTGGGTGACTACTTCGTCCCAAGCGATAAGCCTCTTGTCGTTTTTCTTCGCTCGAGCCAGGAACCTGTTAAGATTGTCGTTGGGTATGCAACGACGGTAAAACCTAAAAATATCCAAAAAATGTCGCAGGTCCCTTAATGTAGCCGGCCTAGGTTAGGATGCGATGGCTTCCATCTTGGCTGTAAGAGCGCTGATCCCCGAGGGGTTCACCGTGT
The DNA here is from genome assembly GCA_948150685.1 of Rhaphigaster nebulosa. NCBI lineage: Eukaryota > Metazoa > Arthropoda > Insecta > Hemiptera > Pentatomidae > Rhaphigaster > Rhaphigaster nebulosa. Next base: position 103,130,914 of record OX411307.1, read on the forward strand.
GGTCCAAAAATTCAACTTCTTGACGTGAGAAGACATGCTTCGTCAGGTTCACAGTGAGGCTATTGTCCTCAAGCCACCATAGGGTTTCTTCCATATGTGTTTTGTGCTTTCTTTTTCATCCCTTGAGTCGATGATGATGACGTTACAAATCACTAGGCGAAGTTCAAACCTCGAATTACACGGTCGAGGTAACCAAATCGGAAGGTCTCCGAGACCAAAATACATACGGAGGAGTTTGAAGAGGCCGAGGGTGTGATGGGGCCGTCTTTGGGATATATTCTACAGCCACCGGAATCTGGTAATATGCACGGTTGAAGTCCAATAATTGTAAAATATCGATATGTCGGATTTTAAGATATCGATAGAAAATCCGTTTAGTATCCGTTTTTCAAATCCGATATATCGATATATCGAGTTTCGATATCCCAACCTTGGACACTGTGGATCTGCGCCAATCATGGGATGGCTTACGTTCGCCACAATGATGAATCACCACGACATCTTCCGTATGTAGGCATGGGCGTTACATTTGCCACATACAGGGTGAACTCCTGGCTGGGCATGGCTCTTCTTGTCTTCATCGGGTAGAAAGATAGGGTGGCTCAAGTATCCACCAATTATCTGACCCCGGGCTTTTTGTTGCCGATAGTCATCGATTGGTGACCTCGGCGATGGAACACGCATTGTTCGTCGCTGTGACTAGCCTAACGCCGTAGCCGGCTTCCAGTCGCAGGATTTACGGTACTTAGTAACCTTATCTTTGAATCGCTCGTGATAAGAACAAAGACCCCGTTGGCATTTACTTTGTGAGGCCCTGCGGCTCCGGCTTGGCGGTCTGTCCCTCTTTTTTGCGCTTTAAGTATGGCCACCTCTTCGGTTAGGCGATTTATCGCTGCTCCAATGTCGTTCATCCTCGAAGTCGGTGGCTGTGGTTGGCTCGCCATGATAGGATTACCGGGAGGCTGCTGTATTTCCGCTATTTTGTCCGCTTTGTGGGCCAGCTTCGTTTTGTTGGTATGATCTGTGGCGACTAGAGGCTTCTTGCATCCCATCCGGTAGCCCTCGGAGCAATAGTGTACTAAAATCAAATCTAAATTACTAAAAATCAAAATTACTCCACTTTTACAATCCAAGATGATATCTGTACTGAGCTTATTTGCCAATTGCTGGAGATCGTGAGATTGCCAATTTCGAGAGGTGTACTTTACCGAATTGAAAAGTTTAACACCCAGTGGACGTAGAAGTTGATGCTCTACAAATTTTATCTTATGAGTTTCTCTTATAGTACTGATTTACAAGCTACAGATTCATACATAGTACTTTTCTCAGTTTTTGAAAAAATCGCCGTTTGATAATCGTGATTTTTGAACACATCTCTTAACCAAATTCTTATGTTGTGGTACTCATTTGACGCCGAATTTGATGTTCTTTAATTTATTATGGAATAACTTTTTTCTATTGAATGCACAGTTTAGGAATTATAGTAAAAAAAAACTCCGTACTCGATACCCGGTACCCAAATTCTGTACCTCGTAATCGATACTCGATACTTGGTACTCATTACTCTGTATTTCGTACCAGTGTTGGGCAAATTTTATTCAGGAAATAATTAATAAACAATGAATATATTTTTTTTATTCAAGAATACTGAATAAATTATCCGCTTATTCGTTATTCTATTATTCACTGAATACATTTATTAATTATTTTTTAATCAATAATCAAATAAAAATAAATTATTCAAAAAAAAATTATTCGAACTAAAAAATCATTAAAAATAAATAAAAAAATCTTTCGAATAAAAAAACTATTCGATTAAAAATAATTATTCGAACAAAAAAAAATATTGGAATATAAAAATTATTTTTCGTTAAAAAAAATATTTAAGTAAAACATAAATAAAAAATATTTGTATAAAAATAAATGAATTGAATGAAAATTAATTTATCAGAATCATCTGCATTCTAATATTTTCTAGTATTGAATATTATTATAAAGGAGAAAATTGAAATACATTTTCGTACTTACTTCCCGGTTTTTAATTTACAATTTATAAACCTATTTTTACTTTCCCTTGCCTATATATGAAATATATAATAAGGGGAAGTATTGCGATCGTTAGAATTTTCGAATTCGAGTTTTTAACGGAAATACACGTTTTAAGGTCTCTGAGTCCAAATAACCGTCTCGCAAAATGGTCTGTGGATCTGTCTTAGGGTTGGAAGATCGAAAGGAAAATATCGATATTCCATATTTTGCAATATCGCAAAACCATATATCGATATCCACCGATAATCGCTAGAAAAACATCGATATATCGGAAGGAAATGGATGAAAAAGCAATGAAAAGTGCATTAAATGTTAAACTGAGAAGAGGGTTATAAAATAATATAAATATTATTTACAAAACAATATTTTTATTAGCCATGAATCGTTATAAATTAAAAAAATAGAAGCGCATTATACTTTGACAAAAAAAACAACGTTATAACACATTTTTATCTAGTAGGCTTTAGCCATATCTCATATACTATATTCTTCTACAAATTTTTAAAAAATAAAACCTTCAAACTTATAAAAATTTTATTTATCTTATTACGTTTCCGACTACACTGTGCATTCTCAAAACATTCATCTTAAAGCATGTAATTCATTTGGTATGCATCTCAATACTATCATCATTCATATTATTAACTGTTTGTCTTTACATTGGGTTAATTAACATTATTTATATGTAAATCTTATTTACTAATTATTGTTTGGTAATTAAATATTGCTTATTCTTATATTTACTGGTAGAACTGCAAAATCGTGATGCCTACACGACGAACGTATAGATTTCTAAGACCTCACTGCGCATGCTTACAACAAATACAATCAGACCAATGGATCCTTATCAGTTAAGGACGGGGCCTTACTGTAATTTAAATTATTACTACTTTAATTAGATTACAAATGTCAACTTCCGCTCGCTACACTCGCTTAAGAGATAAACATTCTTCCCTCCCCCAATGAAAGTCTATTCACAAATTAACAGAATACAAAAAAAAAACGCAATAAATATAACACTAATCGCGGAAGTCTATTAATTCAGTTAATATTTCTTTATGTATTCGTTGTGGGAATGCGCAGCTATTAAAAATCGATGCTGGGGTTACGATTCTAGAGTTTTACCGAATAAAGGAAATTGTTAATTCAAACTAAGAAGGTAAATATGAATTATCGAGATATCCGAATTATCGAGATTTCCAATAATCGGCGGTAAAAAATAGGAAATAAAATTAATACAAAATTGTATTAATATGAATGGAAATATAAACGATATAGTTAGATCAACAAAAAAATTCGGTTATTTTCTTATGATGCAATCCTTGAAGACGGCTTCGTTAAGTATGTTCATAGCAGAAAATACGTTTACACAAACATCCGATTTTGCTAAGAAATGACACACGTTGCAGGTGTATTATTTCGCCATTTCAGAACTAATCGTCGGCACATCAATTTTTCCTTCATCTCCTTTTTTCGCCAGTAAGGACCCTGGCCCATTTTAAGGTAGGTATTTCCATCCTCGATGCTGTGAAATGGTTGCATCACTACTCTCTTGCGTTAAATGCCTTAAATCGTTTAAGTACGGCCGTCTAGAGACTGCTCTTCAAAGAATGTGTCGGGAGACAAACCAGAACGTTAACATCGTTGAGTGATGGGGTACTGTTGTGGGCCATGCAATTATCAATAAACAGTTGAAGATTTTCGCTGTTTTTTTATTCTATATCTGATTGTACACATTCGTTGAATATTTCGAATGTGGTCCATGCTTTTGGATTTGCACGATAGGCTGTTATTAGGATCGGTGATTTTTTTTTTTAAACTTCTTGGTTTCGCCACTTGCCAGTCATGAACGAACTTAATTTTTCTGATCAATCCATGATGGCGACTAAAAATATGGTTACAGATTTTTTACAATTTTTTTTAAAGAGAGATGAATAGAAAAAAAAGGGTAAACCAACCGAAATTCATAGAAACGATTCCTCTCTCATTCACTCTCCTATCTTCTAAAACAGATTAAGAGTTAACCGGATTTATTATTTGGAAATTCACATTATAAGACGTTTACAATACATGGAAGACGAAAATAAATACGAATTATCCAGGGGACCGGATTGCTTGATTTTATACGGATTAAAGGGAGACTTTCAAGGGGCCAGAGAATTCTTACGAATATCGGAGTATACGGGTTACCGCGATATGAATTATCGAGATTCTACTGTATTATAGTCTAAAATCTCAGTATGATCGATATATCGTTGCAAAATATCGATATCATCGATATATCGGATGTTAAGATATCGATAGAAAATATCGGTTTTTGAAATCCGATATATCGATATATCGCGTTTCGATATACCAATCCTAGTCTGTCTGTGTGTGTGTCTGTGAGTCTGTGTGTGTGTGTATGTCCGTGTGTGTGTATGTGAACAAGGTAGCTCAAAAACAAAAAGTTGTACGAAACTTAAATAATATTAGGTATGAATATGCCTGTGATGTTACAGCAACTTTTTTCTCAAATTCGACTAACCGGAAGTTCCACTTTATACCATCGATTTTACACTTTTTTTTAGCGATTTTTATGAAAATTACCTAAATTCTTCTCCTTAAAGCTCTTTAACTTTTCATACATGTAGTACATCACGGAGGAAATGCAGGGAAAAATGTTATGATGAAAAGAATATTTTATTTGCGCATAACTTAAAAATATGCATTTATGGTAAATTGTGTATAGACTTGTATGAAAGTTAATTAAATTACCTAAAAAACAAAAAAAAGAAACAGATTAGTAGTAGCAAAGATACAGCGCATCGGACTTACAGGAAGTGGCAATTATATCATGGATTTAACAATTTTTTACAATTTTCTCGTAAACGGCTCAAACGATTTTGGTGAAATTTGCCTAATGTCATCTCCTTAAAGCTCTTTAACTTTTCATGTATGTAGTATATCAACGAGAAAATGTAGGGGAAAAAGTTATAGCGAAAAGAAAATATTATTAGCCCACAATTCAAAAAGTTAGTATTTTATGGGAAATCGTGTATGAAATCATATGAATGGTGATTAAATTCTATCTGAGGACTACAAGTATCTTGTGAGAACTACAAGACCCTAGACGGATAACCGAGCGCATCCGAAAGGAGACGGATGCGACCGAACCTCTTCCCACCGATCCGCCAATTTGTTGTCAACAATACACTCTGTAATAATGTAATGAAAGAATACAAAAGTAGAAATTAACTTAATAATAACTTTTATATTATTTAATGGAAACAAAATGTTTCCATGGAAACTAAACCGAATCTGTTAAAATATATTTTCAACTTGGCAAACTTAAAATATATAGATAGTGTACAGAATTGTTGTACTAAATTTGTTTCAAAAACTGTTTTATTGTACTTATGTGGGAGAAGATATGAAGAAGTGAATGCTGCTGAGTTTATTTCAAGTATTGTTTATGTGAACCTTATATTATGTGAAAATTATATTAAAAAGATAATTATTATAGGACAAAAAGGGAAATTTTTTATAATTTATATTATATTATATATTTATTACTTCACAAATTTTATCCATCATTGAAGATTTATTTTAAACTCGCTTTAGGGTACAACTCTCTTCTCAAACAGATCATCTGCTAACCTATTAGGTCTTGGATTATTAGTAATACTTACTAAATAAAATAGTCTTTCAACTGGCGTTGATGGTGGTAATGGTGTATTAAGCCTAGCGAACTATTTTCTAATATGCTAATAATTATATAACATATTCATATCCTCAACAGGATTGTCAAGGTCCTACCGCATTTCTAGCTCTGCTTAGGTCTCCACATTTCTCGTGGACGAAAATAACTCATCCAACCCAAAGTCAAAAAAGCCATTCAGTTCTGAAATCGGAGTTTCTAGGCTATTTACATCATGTGGCAAGTCCTCTTCTATGTTCATTTCTTGTTGAAATTGATCAATTGACAGCAACCCAACCTAACCTACCCCAACTTTGATCCTATCCTAACTTCACGTTCTATTTTGTTTTATATAGAGTCAAAGTTGGCACCTACTGAAATTTTGTACTGCTGAGTTGGCAAGCGACAAGTGATCATCGACAGGTTAATGTATCGAATGTGCTTCGATTTGTACCGACACTTTGAGATGGTTTTGTGCAGCAGTCCGTCGTTTGTTTTGCAACTGTTTAGTGCATCAAAGCAAGTGTTTTTCAAGTGATTCAAAAGGTACCTTTTGATTGTAAGTCAATAAAGCCAATCAATACCACTTCTGGACTTTATTATTTAACTACCAAGGACCTCTCAAACAATCAAAATAACAACAGGTTATGGGCCCAGGACGGCTATAAAGAGGAATCCTTGGATGTCAGGCAAGAAAAAGCGACAGGCAAGTCAACGAAAGCAGTTCAGATTCAGCAAGGACAACATAACCTGCAAATCAACGACGTCGGAGCAGACAGCGCACAACAAGTCAACGTTGAGCAACGTACACGCAAGTAGTTTTAAGTTAGAAAATCGCCACGAAAAATTGTAAATTCATTTTGTTAAATTTAAATTGTTTGAGTCAGTCAAGTTGAGTTCTGAACAAAATGGATACTGTAAAATCTCAGTTAGAAATGTTGAATGATGATGGTCAAGGAAATGTAAATTTCATTTCATGGCGTTTTAAATTAAACCTAGTACTTAAAAATAAGGGCCTGTATGATATTGTAACGGGTGCAACCCCCAGACCAGCAGGTGCTGAGTCGACAGATGGCGTTTCAGCTTGGACAAAGAAAGATGTCGAAGCTCAAACGTCGATAGGTTTAAATGTTAATAGTAAAATTGCAATTAAAATTGCAAACTGCAAAACTGCCAAAGATATGATAGATAAGTTAGTTAATTTGTATGGCACCAAGACTGAAGTAAGCTTAGAAATTTCCCGAATCAAATTTTTCAATTTTGTATATGATGAGAATAAGACTGCTGTTGAAAATTGTATGGAGATTATGGCACTGGCTGATGAAGTTTCAACAGAAAATGATCCAATGAGAGAAAGTTGGATCATGACAAGGATCATGAGTGTACTGCCAACAAAGTTGGCACATTTCAGAACATCTTGGGACAACGTGACCGGCACAAACAAGACCCTGGATACCCTCATTCAACGCTTGAGACTTGAGGATGAGAGACTGAGAGAAACGACGACAAAACAAGAGGGCAGCACCAACAACGCTCTCATAACAAGGCGTGAGAAGCAAGGACAGTCGTCAAACAACAAACAGGACAAGTCACCAGTGGAATGCTACAAATGTGGAAAGAGAGGTCACGTGCTCAAGGAGTGCAGAGGAAAACCATGTGCGAAATACATCGCATACTGTAAGAAGACTTACTCATGCAACATCTGTAAGAAGAAAGGACATTTTGCAAAAGACTGCAGACAACAGGATGACTCAAGCAAGTCAGCGAACAGCAAAAGTACACAACCAAGGGCATTTTTGACCACAGCATTGTCAACGGCAGACACCAACATCTCGAAGGACAGGGCAACTTCATGGTATCAGGACTGTGGAGCAAGCCAACATATGACGTCACATCGGGAGTGGTTTGCCCAGCTTGTCGAACTGGAAGAGCCCATCTCAATTATGATTGGAGATTCAACCAAGCTAGATGGCGTTGGAGTCGGCAACATCGAGATGGAGGCATTTGATGGTCAAAAGTGGTACCCAGTGATACTGAGAGATGTCATCTACGTACCAAACCTCAACATTAATCTGTTCTCAGTCAGTCAAATGTTAGATAAAGGTCACATACAGAAAGCAAATGGAAATGAGTCAACGTTCTACAGTCAAGATGGCAGGGAAAGAGTCGCGATTGCCAAACGCAAAGGAAGTCTCTTCAAAATGATGTTCAGGAGAGGAGAAGAGACAAGTTTGATGACCACGTCGATCAAAACCTGGCATGAGCGACTCGCACATCAAAACATTAAATACGTAAGAGACATAATCAGCTCAGACAATGTGATCTTTGGCGAGGAGAAGAGAAGGATGAGGCAAGGCACTGAACTCGAGACGTCAACACCAGAGGACACAATTGAGCAGGAAGAAAGCAGCAATGAGACAGATGATGAAACAGATCAGAGTCAAGATGATGAAAGTGTCGAGGAGGCCAGCGACAATGAGAAGAGAAACCCACCGCAAGATGATGAGCCAGGGAGGAGGAATCTGCGAGACCGTCGGAACCTGCAACCGCCACCCAGACTCAGGGACTATGTGATGGGATATTTTCGGGGAGAAAATAGCGCCCAAGTGGCAATGATCGGCGAAACCGAGGACATACCAACGAGTGAGGCTCTCAAGGACGGAAATTGGAGACGAGCAATGCAGGAGGAGTACGACTCGCTGATGAAAATGCAAACATGGAAACTGGTGGACTGCCCGGAAGGAGTGAAGCCGATAACGTGTCGCTGGGTACTTCGAGAGAAGGCGGATGGCCGACTCAAGGCGAGACTTGTGGCACGTGGATTCGAACAAAAGGAAGGAGTGGACTACACAGAGACCTTTAGTCCAGTAGCTCGCCACGCATCTATTCGACTGATCCTCAGCCATGCAGCATCGGAGAATATGAAGTTAGTGTCATTTGATGTAAAGACGGCCTTCCTGTATGGAAACCTCAAACAAGACATTTATATGTACCAGCCCGAAGGGTTTGATGACGGATCAGGGAAAGTCTGCAAGTTAGAAAAGAGTCTGTACGGACTCAAGCAAGCCCCAAGGATGTGGAATGAGAGAGTTACAACACACTTTGGAGAAAAGATGGGACTGACGAGCACAGATGACGACCCATGCATATACTACAACAAAGACAAGAGCTTAATGCTGTCATTGTTTGTGGACGATGGATTGGTAGCCTGCAAGGATGAAGACAAAATATACAAACTTCTGGCCAAGATAAATAAGGAATTTGAAATTACATACAGCAACAAGGTTCAAGAGAAACTGACGTACTTGGGCATGGAAATCAAGATTGAACCAAACGGTATCTTCGTAAATCAGCCTCGATACACGGAGAAGATCTTGAAGAAAATGAAACTCGAACAATGCAATCCAGTGTCCACACCAATTGAGCAAGGAATGATCACCAAGAAGACAAACTTTGAGAATGATAAACCACTTCCGGCGAACAACAACTACCGTGAGGCGATAGGCAGTCTGCTATACCTAGCCACCATCACCAGACCGGATATCAGTTTCGCTGTGAACTACTTGAGTCGTTTTTGCAACAAACCAATGAAAAGCCATCAGGCGATGGTGAAACGCGTATTCCAGTATCTGAGAGGAACGACAAAAGCTGGAATTCATTTCGGAGGAGACAAAAACCTCGTAGCCTACACCGATTCAGACTACGGAGGAGACTCGGAGACAGGACAGTCGAGTGTTGTTGATGAGAGGAGGACCAGTGATCTGGTACTCACAGAAGCAGCGTTTGGTAGCGACTTCAACAGCTGAAGCCGAGTACCGGGCCGCGGTGTCAGTCATTGATGATGTGTGTTGGATAAAACGAATTGCACTGGAACTTGGCATCCTGAAAGCCGATCAGCCAATCAACCTGTACGTAGACAACATGTCTGCCATCCACATGCTACAAAACGCCCACGAAGGAAAGACCAGCCGAGGAAAGAAACACATCGAAATACCACGAAAGTACATCCAACAACACATCGGCAAAACGGTGCCACTGCAACACGTCGAGAGCAGCAAGCAGATAGCAGACATTCTGACCAAGCCACTCAACAAAAGAATCTTTGAAACTCTTCGCTGTAAATTGATCAAGGAGGAGTGTTGAAATTGATCAATTGACAGCAACCCAACCTAACCTACCCCAACTTTAATCCTATCCTAACTTCACGTTCTATTTTGTTTTATATAGAGTCAAAGTTGGCACCTACTGAAATTTTGTATTGCTGAGTTGGCAAGCGACAAGTGATCATCGACATGTTAATGTATCGAATGTGCTTCGATTTGTACCGACACTTTGAGAAGGTTTTGTGCAGCAGCCCGTCGTTTGTTTTGCAACTGTTTCAAGTGATTCAAAAGGTACCTTTTGATTGTAAGTCAATAAAGCCAATCAATACCACTTCTGGACTTTATTATTTAACTACCAAGGACCTCTCAAACAATCAAAATAACAACATTTCTATTATAAGGGCATGTTTGATTTGCGAAAGTATCCCATTTTGTCTGCAGTAATCAACTCAATGTAACTACTTATTTTTGAATTTTGGATTTGATACAGCAGCTCCAGCTTGTGAGACTATAAATCCAACTTGTGAAATTATAAAACTATCAAACCGTGTACTGAGACTAGTTAAGACACTGTGCTATTGGCTTACATCTCCAGTCTTCTGAAGCAGCAAGTTTAACTTTCTTATCAAAACAAGAAGGCAAAGGGGCATCATTCCATAATAAACATTTTTATAACCCTACAAAATATCAATGGCTTTTACTAACGGCCCTAAACAAATCAGAAATTCTTCTCCTTCTTTCTCTTCCTGTTCGAGCTATTAATGGCGTAGAGGGGTCTCGATCGCTTGATTTCTTGGTCCCAGCTCAGCTGCTTTATTTCAGCGATCCTTGGTCGGCAGCGTGGTCTTTTAATTTTGATTAGGTCTAGCTTCCATTTTCCTTCTGGGTTCTCCCACTCCATCCATTCGACAACAATGTCCAAACCATTTAAGTTGTCTATTTTCCATGATTACCTTAAATGGTTGCACCTCTAATCGCTCCTTGATCCTTTCGTTCCTGATGCAGCCTCGCCTTTTTTTCCCGCTGACATGCCTGTCGAGCATCACCCAGCTCTCGCCAGCGTATATAAAGGGACGTTTACACGGACAATAAAAATTGCATTTACAGAAAAGTAGGTGGATCACAGATTAAGAACTTATACTTTATTTGAAATGTATGCGAATAATAATTTTCTTGTAAAATCATTTGTGTAGTAAAATAATAGCAAAATAATCTTTGAAATAGCCATTTACATAAAATAATATTAAAAACCAATTAAAAAATAATCTAATAATAAATAGTCGCCAACTCTAGAAAGAAGGGGAAGAAGGAAGACATGAGTGAGAAGCATTTACAAAGACAGAGGCGGGTATGGCGCTGCCTCTTGAAATATTCTTCTACCCCTTTGGACAACACCGGCAATTCCTCGACCTAGAAGGATGGAAGAGTAACTCTTCCATCCTGCAACTAGGCAATATGACCGGCAATATGGCAGGGCCATTCGTAAATATTTTGTCAACATAGTTGCATATTACAGCATCAGCCAGGACTAACTGATAATGTTAAAAAAAAATTTAAAAGATACGATCTGGTAGAAATAGGTTTAGGCATCTATAATAATAACAAGTTATGTAAATATGTGTATGAGCAACATGAAAGACGAAATAAAATCATTAGATAAAAAAAAATAGATTGTCTGGATTGCCAAGGGATGTATATTGGCGAAACTTCTATACAATTAAAAATCAGAGTGGCAAAACATAAATCTAATTGCAGAAATATGAATAATATTAAAGCAACCGCACTGGCGTTCCATAGCACAAAAATGCAACATAAATTTTACTTTGAAAATCCTTATTCTAATTAAAATAATTATTTTTCAATAATAATATGAATAAAATAGAATTAATTCAAAATCCGTTTGGGTTACAATTGAAATGGAACAGATTACAATTGAAATGGAAAAGGTGAAAATTGGTTTGGAAAGGGTTACAATTGAAATGGAAAAGGTGACAATAGATTTGGAAAAGGTTACAATTGACGTGGAAATGCAATATATTAGAACAATTAACGAATGAATATCTTAAAGAAAAAAGTATATACATCAAGCAATTAAAACCTTAATTCAGAATGAAAAAGAAAATAGAACGGGCAAACTAAATCAAACTCGAGAAACTATAGCTATTCCACCAGGACAAATTTACGTAAAAACCAATCAACATAACAAAGCAAATAGCCCAGTGTATAGGTATCCCTGAGAGGGATCGAGCGTGCATTAATAGGTGGCAAAAAATTTTTGGTAGGCGAAAAACCTCGAAATATTTGCGCTTATATCAGTTTTTTGCTTATAACTCAAAAACTACATATTCTACAGAAAATTTTATTCTTAACAAAATTAAAGTAGATAAAATTACCAACAAATTGCACTGGTAAAACTTCATTTTATATGTTCTTAACCCTTACCTACAGGTCTTTGAAGTTTGATGAAATTTTCCAAAAAATCTTAAAATGCGGGATTTTGCTCATTTTGACTTCTATATAATCGTTTATGGTGACTATTCTATGTTTTTAATTATACCTATGTTGTAGAAGTATTAATAGGATGTACATACATGTTCCCTAACCACATCACACCTTCATTATTTTATCCAACTACTCTTACAAACACCTCTCATAGAAACATATTTCTTATTATCATACCTATATGTAACTAACAATTCATTATATAGTACTTATCCATATCCTTCCTTTATACTTAGAACTAACAAATTATGAATAGGCGATTGTAATCTTCTCCTCAGTTACTTTTATTCTACCAATATTTCTATTATTAATGACAATTGTATGCGTAATCTTTTTTTTTTTTTTTTTTTTTCCTTCTCCAACCGTTTCCTCCAATCGTCACGGTCCCATGCAGTCGCGATCCAGTTCCTCACTCCTAGCATGTTTCTAGCGTCTGTAGAGACACCATCCGACCACCTCAGCTTTGGCCTTCCTCTCCTCCTTGTTCCATGGATTGGCTGGGTCAGCAATAGCCTTGGCATTTCCCCATCAGCCATTCTGGCGATATGCCCTGCGTACCTCAACCGTCTTAATTTCATTGTTCTAACAATTTCAGCCTCTCCAAAGGCTGTGTACAGTTCCCGATTTGTCCGGCGTCTCCATTCTTCTTCAACTTTTACGCCTCCGAAAATTCGTCGAAGAACTTTTCTCTCAAAAATCATTAGTTCTTTTTCAGCTACCTTGGATGCTGCCCAACATTCTGATCCATACAGGAGTACGGGGCGTACTAAGGTTTTATAGAGGTGGAGTTTAGTCTTTCTTGAGAGTATTCTCTTGTTGAGCTGCCTAGCTAGACCAAAGTAACATCTATTAGCTGAGGCAATCCTCTTTCTGATCTCTACATCGGGGCTGTTGTCTTGTGTCACTATAGATCCCAGGTACTTAAACTCAGAGACCTTTTCAAACTTATTCTGTCCTATGGTCACCGTAATCTTATATTAAATAACCATAATCAACTTTGTAATTATTATAAACTTAATACTTCACAACCATTTAATCACTATATTCCAATTGTAAACTAATATTTAATATTTCAATTCTTATATTGACCCAAAATAAAGCCAGTTTTAAGTTAAGAATGGAGCATACCTCTTTTCTTTACCCCCATCCTAATGCATCTATTCCTGACTTACCAACACCTTTTACATATGAAGACCACACTCCTATCTCTGTTTCACAAATTTTCTCTTCAGCTGATGAATATTCACTACTAAACATGGCCTTTGAGGTAGGGTTGGAATATCGACACGCGATAAATCGATATATCTATATATCGGAGTTGAAAAACCGATATATTATATCGATATCTTAACATCCGATATATCGATATTTTACAACGATATATCGATCACACCATATGCTAAACTATATTACATTAGAATCTCGGCAATTCATATCCCAGTAATTCGTATAGATTTTCTGGTCTCTTGAAAGTCTCCCTTTATTTCGAAGAAACACACTGCAATCCGGTTTTCCCGATAATTCGTATTTATTTTCGTCTTCCATGGAATGTAAACGTCTTATAATTCGAATTTCCAAATAAAAAATCTGGTTAACTCTTAATCTTTTCAAGAAGAGAGGTGAGTGAGAGAGGAATCGTTTCTACGAATTTCGGTCGGTTTACCATTTTTTATTTCTCTTTAAATAAAATTGTAAAAAAACCTATAACCATACTGTTAGCCGACAACATAGATTGATTTGAAAAATTAAGTTCGCTCATGACTGGCAAATCCGCGAATGCAAGGTGCTTTATAAACAAAAACTTTACCGAGCGCCTATCGTGCAAACACAAAAGCATGTATCATAAGTGAAATTTTCAACGAATGGATACAGATATGGAATAAAAAACAGCGACAATTTTCAACTGTTTATTGATAAATGTACGGCCCACAACAGTACCACATCACTCAGCGATGTTTATCTTCTATTTTTGCCTTTCTGCACAACCTCTAAGCTGCAATCTCTAAACTTGGCGATAATTAAACGATTTTAGACATTTAACGCAAGGAAGTAGTGATGCAACTCTTAGAAAGCATCAAGGATGGGAATCACCTACCGCAAAATTAAGAACTCCCATGACTTTTCGAGATTTCGCCTATTTTGACGAAGGTTTAGCAGTAGCTTGGATCCTAACTGACGAGGAAATTTTGACTCCGTAAAAAAAGGAGATGAAGAAGAAATTGATGTGCCGACGATTAGTTCTAAAATGGCGAAATAATGCATCTACAACGTGTGTCATTTCTTAGCAAAATCGGATGTTTGTGTAAACGTATTTTCTGCTATGAACATACTTAACGAAGCCGTCTTCAAGGATTGCATCATAAGAAAATAACCGAATTTTTTTGTTGATCTAACTATATCGTTTATATTTCCATTCATATTAATACAATTTTGTATTAATTTTATTTCCTATTTTTTACCGCCGATTATTGGAAATCTCGATAATTCGGATATCTCGATAATTCATATTTACCTTTCGAACCTTTGACCATACGAATTATCGAGATTCTACTGTATTTTATTTTAACAATTTCTTTTTAGATGTCCTCCATGTTGCGGTTACCATTCTGGAGTGTTACCAGTAAATATAACAATAAACAATATTTAATTACCAAACAATAATTATTAGATAAGATTTACATACAAATAATGTTGATTAGTCCTGTATAAAGAAAAATTGATGATTTATATAAATGATGATGGTACTGACATGTATACCAAATAAATTACATGCTTTTAGATGAATGTTTTGAGAATGCACAATATTAGTCGGAAGAGTTGTAAGATAAATAAAAATTTGAGAAGTTTGAAGGTTTTGCTATTGAAAAACTTCTAGAAGACTATAACATATCAAATATGGCTACAAGTCTTCAAAATAAAAATGTGTTATAACATTTTTTTTTCTTTGAAGTATAAATCTTTTCTATCTTTATTTATAATGATTCATGGCTAATAAAAATATTGTTTTATAAATAACAAACATTATATTATTTCATAACCTTCTTCACAGTTTAGCATTATACTCATTTGATGCACTTTCTTTGCTTTTTCATCCATTTTATTTCGATATATTGATATATCGAAATTTTTCTTGTGATTATCGGTGATATCGATATTTGGTTTTGCAATATATCAAAATATCGAATATCGATATTTTCCTTTCGATGTTTCAACCCTACTTTGAGAAACTCCAAGCTATCAACATCCAAAAAATCCCTTTGGAACCATTTGAGGAACTGGCGACTCCTCATCAAGATTACACATGTTTACTATTTTCTCTCATCATTCTTCTGTTCTTCGTTTTAGCTCTTCCTTTTTATAAGCGACATCGACCTTCTTCACCAGTATCTACTTAATGCCTGTACTGCTCTTCACTCTACTGAACCAATACCATAACAACCATCTAAAGATCAACCTGAACCTATGGAAGTCGATGATCCTGAGCAACCACCAGCACTTCGTGTGTATCCTTGCATCTCACCTCTTTTCATTTCGTGAGGATACTTCAAACTTGGGCTGGGGGAGTTAAAGCAGCTTTTACCTGGATTCTCAGAATCCCCAACCCCTCTCCTACTCTACCCTATCCTAACCTCCTATTGGCTTCAAGCTCATTGTACCGTTAGACTTGTAACCTGTTAGTCGTAAGAAGTTTTGTGACTTTAGTTAGGTCTTAATTAATTGTAATTTCAATAAAGTGATTTTTAAAAAGTGATATTCAGTGTGCACTACCATAACTCGCGTCCATACTGTGAGGTTTGCAAATGACCCGTTAATGCATATAAAAATTAAAACGAATGGTGCAAACCGAATTTTGATATCTTTAAATATTTTTAAGTAATTAATTTACATTTAATAGGAAAAATACTGTCCTTATCGGATCGATAGTATTTTTATTAAAAATAAAAATGTGACATATGTTTAGACGCGCGTCAGACGCGTACGTGGCATCAAAATGCCAAATAATGGGTATATTCTGGAAGAAAAGGTTACGCTCTACAATTTTTTTGTTTAGCGTTTAAAGATTAAAGGTTCATTTCGCATAGGTCTAAAATTAAAAAAATTTCTGATCAGGGTGATATAAGAAAATATATCCTAATGCTACCCCAGATTACGATACGTGAAAGGCTTTTGAGTTACAGTACATTAAAGTCTATATCTTGGTACGTATTTGGTTTAGAAAAGCGTTTAACCAGTGAAAATCGTAGAGAATTTCATTCTTTTTAACTTTTGTAATAAAGTATTTCCGGTTAGAGCGCGTAATTCAGGAGTTATAGGCAAGAAACTGAAAAAAGTCCGAAAATGTCTAATTTTTTCGGGTGCCTTGAATTTTCCACAGGGTTATCGAATTTGGATCTATATCCAGATGGATATATATCGAATAACTTGAATACTCATGGTTTACTTGGATAACTTGGATGTGAGAATACTCACATACAACAAATCAAAAGATCATTAAATTCGTAATTATAGCCAGGTAAAAAGGAGCTGGTGACTGGACTATGCTTCTACTTGTCTATTGGGTTTAGGGGCCAAGGTATAGAAATTCTAATTTGACATAAGACCTTTATTACGTCGATTTTACGTTATAAAACAATAAAGTTGTAAATGTTAGTGAAGTTTTATATTAACATATTTTAATTTAGCTCTTTAAGTTCTCTTTTTAATAGTTTTTAATTTATACATGCTTTTTAAATCATCGACAAAATGTGTAAAATATACTGAAAATTTCTTCAAGTCTGTTTAGTCTTCGTCAATTTTTATTATCTTAAAGCTATGTCCACTGTTCGACTTTCGATTCGATATCGTCATGTCGAATCTAAAGTCGGACAGTGAACATAGCTCTGGAAGGTTATAATATTAAGGTGAGTAAAAAAAAAAATGACCGTTTCAAGGATTAAAATGAAGTTTATTTTTTTCTCACATAAAATTATGTGAGAAATTATATTACAGTCCATTATGTTCCATGGTTAGTTACCATCTAGAAGCAAGCTGTTCAATTCCCTACCGGTACCACTCTTTGGGTTTCGACTGGAAAAAGTCTTCAACTTCCCATATCAAACGCATGGTTTCGACAGCTGAAAATTTCCTTTTCCAGGAATATCGCAGAATTACTTGAATTTCATATTTTAGCGTCACTTTTATTGAAAGAATGCCAAAAAAGTACTGAGTCTCAGTACAGAGAGACATTATGTTTACTAAATGATTCAGTATAGTATTAGGATTAAAAAGATACCAATAACAACATTAGAATTAACAGACATGTATGAAAAAATGAACTTCATTTAACCCGTAAAACGGTCCATTTTTTTTTTTTTTTTTTTTTTTTTTTTTTTTTACTCGCCCCAATAGTATAGAGGGATTATTACACACACCCCTCTGCCATTGGCTTGTGTGAGGCCAAAATGTCAGGCTAACTCTTATACGAGTAGCCTATTCCCAACCCCTACCTGGGAGCAGGACTTGAAGTCATGAATTAACTTTTATTTGTTTCGATATGACTGGAAGTTTTATTATAAGTCCTGTTTATGATATTCATTGAACCAAAAAGTTAATCTAAAAAATGGTAACTGTACAAGACATTCTTGTTTAATCAATAACAAAAGGAATATAAAAATAAGTCAAATCATTCAAGAGAAGTTATATCTGTAATCTAACCTCATATACTATTTATTACTCATAGGTAATGAGACACATTTAATTTGATTGGTTGCCCATTAATTTTCATTGTCGAGTTAGAAAGCTAAATAAATAAGTAAATAAATCATTTGCAAGATTCTGCTTTCAATACCTGTTCTGCCTTTGATGATTAGAGATAAAATTGAAAAATGGTGATGCAAATCTATGCAATAGACAATTGTTTATTCGTTAGCTAACTAAGTCGATTAGTTAACTAAGTCGACAGCTCTAATGATTTTAAATAATATTTAATTAAAGCAGTTAGAATTTTAATAATTGCAATGAATATGAATTTTAAAATTTAATACGAAGCAGTTAGCACAAACGGCGCTAGGGAGTGGTAGTGCGGCGACTTTCGGGTAACTTCAGCAGGAGCCAGTGATAATGCGTCTCGATTGCTAAGTTGTAGCAAAAACCAAAATATTCGATTAAAAAATAATTATACGAATAAAAAAATATATTCGATTAAAAAAAATATATTAGAATAAAAATGAACATTCGAATAAAAAAAAAAAAAAAAAAAAAAATGAAAATATAACCTCAAAGTCACAATAAAACTCAAACTACTAAAACTAAATAACTAAAGGTATACAACTCCCTGAACATAACCAGGGAGGTGATATCTGGGAAATACCTAGGCTAACAATGACGGCGATTTGACCTCAGCTGATACTGCCATGCTCCCTCCATCCTATTATTACCTCTCTGACCAAGCGTAAACAACTTGATGACTCGTTTGTGATCAAAGGGTCAATCATTCGAGCCTTTGAAGATGAAATTATATTTTTTTTTGTTTATAAATTTAACTTTAATGTTATTTTTTAATAGTAATCTTATCTACTATTAGTTAACATATGGAATGCTTTGTCGATGCTCACTATTTCCCATTACCAACTCAGGGTAATATATACTCTGTAGTTAATTTGCAGCAGTCAAATGGGAAAAACAAAACACTTGTAGCCACACTAAAAAGAAAAATTTACTCATGTGAATTTATTGAAGATAATAATATTCTCTTGCCTGTGATAAAAGAAGTGCCCTTCACATACATTCCTAGTAAGCTCAGTTGTATACTTTTAATTGACTATGTAAATGTTGAAATTGGATCCTTTTACTTATGATCAGCTCTTTGGTGATTTCAAATAAATATTTTTAGTCTGCTTTAAAGTAATTTATGCATATTTCCATCGAATAGCACATCAGAATTTTTTGAGCATTTTATAATTCACTGGTAAAATACAATAAAGCATGAGTTTGTTAAATACTTTTCCTTGGAAAGTGATAATTTGCTTTATTTTAGCTGGCGCAGAAATAATTTCAATTGATGCTTTTAACAGATCTAAAACTTGTGATGACTTTTTTATTGGAATCACAATAATCAAGGTAAGACATTTGAATTTCTTTCTGAATATGTATATTAACATATTTTGTATTAATTGAATTATTTACTGTTGCTTGATACACTGACTTAAATTGCAACAGCTTGTATGATTATCTTATTACACTTAATCAGTTATTATGAATTATGAATGCCGATGCCTAATGTTATTTAAATTTTTTCTAAGATATATTTTAACTAAGTTACTGTGAGAAGTATATAAAAATGTGGTATGCCTTCTTACCTGTTCCTATTAGATTGTTTCTTTCTATCTTTTATTTATTTTTTAAATGTTTTGTGCTTATCTCCAAACTACATAGTGTAATTTATCATTTTCCTCATTAAAAACTTATACATTTAAAAATAATTTCAGTCAACTTATGCAGACCTATTGCTGCTATTTCTCTTTTAATTTCTGAATATATCTTTTAGTGTAATTTATTTTTCTTATTTCAAGATTTTTTAGTTTTATCTCCACCTGTAAAAATTAAACAATCACTATGGTTATTCTAGCATTCCTTAAATTCTTTTTCATAATTGTAATTTACACGAGGTCCATGTTTATATTGATACTATGTAACTATTTATATCATAATTTTATTCTTACCATTTACATTTACTTATATTATATTTTATTAGTCATAAGTATGATCAGAATTACTTGCCTTGTACTAATTACTTCATTTATATATTTGTATGTAAAGTTCTTACTTATTGTTAATATCTTGTTGATTGCCCTGATGTTGACCTACAAAGTTTGTCGAAATGCCCGTTGAAATTAAGTATGTTGAAGCTATCGATATTGGCAACACTGCACCATCTTCTGTGATCAACAGATAGTTTTTGTTTATATCTGAGGCTGCTAAGGAAGCGATGTTCCTTAAAAACTTGTCTTGGATATAGGAATCCGCCAAAATAAGATAAAAATATGAACTGATAATCAAGCAGGGCAGCACTTAGCATCAAATCCTTTCATCAACTCTGAATCCAAGCATATGGACATTAGATTACATTTTGTCCGAGAAGCCACCTGAGTACGGAATTGTTAACTGCCAGTGTACTTACTAAGCCTCTTGCTAATGTTCGCCATTCTAACTTAATTCAGAATATGGGACTTAATCCTGAAAAGCAAGAAAAAGATGGAAGAATTTGTGAGGAAGATTGTTGAAGCTTTCGATATTGGCACCACTGCGCCATCTTCTGTGGTCAGCAGGCAGTTGTTGTTTACACTTGTTCAGCAGGCTTTCACCTACATTAACTACGTTTGTAATTATGAAGATTTACTCATGTATAATGTTAAATAAAGTTGTTTTATATTTGAACAGTGATTATAATCCAGTAGGTTATGGACCCCACTTTCACTACACATGTTGAATTCAGTGGAAGTGTATTGTTCTAGTGTAGTCAAGTTGTTATTGCATCTAAAGACAAGATGAGTTCGTATTTAAAAGTTGCAGAAGACGAAGAAGAAGAACATACAAAATTACCATTGGAAGAAGACGGAATTTTATTGTTATCAACGTTAGCCAGACAATTTCCCTGCACTTGTGAACTTAAATTTAGAAATCCTGAATCGAAGGGCATTAGAGGAGTGCGGTTAGTGCAAGGAAGGTTGTATCCCCCTGATGAAGGATGTGTTCAAAATGTTTATTATTGTGTATTTCTCAAATAAAATAAAATAAAATTAGATGATCAGTTAGAAAATTTAACAGCCAAAACGAAACGTATGAAAACAAAAACAAAATGTTCTAATCTTATCATCTTTGGGCCTACCTTGGAAAACAACAGAACAACTGCTCCAAAAACGAGGATCCAAAAACTGGCCAAAGGATTTTGTTCTATTAGGTTTTTTCTAACCATGAATCACAAGTGAGGGTGATGTCACAAAGACATTTAATCTATGGCAGGTGCTGTGATGTCAAAGTTCCTAATTCCAAGAAATTAGGGATTGATAAATTATTTGCCACTTCCATAAGTTTGTTGTTATTGAAAACTAGTTTCG
The DNA here is from genome assembly GCA_948150685.1 of Rhaphigaster nebulosa. Classification (NCBI taxonomy): domain Eukaryota; kingdom Metazoa; phylum Arthropoda; class Insecta; order Hemiptera; family Pentatomidae; genus Rhaphigaster; species Rhaphigaster nebulosa. The sequence goes on from OX411307.1 coordinate 103,152,342, forward strand.
AATGTTATACATTCATCTTCAGTTCTAAAAACACAAAAATTCAAAAATAAGCAATTCAAAATACAGTTTGGTATTATTAAACCTATTAAATTAAATGTAATATAAATTAGTATTATAAAACATTTATGAATTTAATTAAGACAAAACTCAAATACATCTTGGTACTCACCAAGATTTAAGTAGATTATATCAAACAGAAAAGTTTGTATTGGATTGTTCTCGCACTGAACTAGCAATGAAAGAAAGGTGGGGTGTTTATAGGTAAACGGTTTAAGGGTCGGGGATTTCCCAGTAATTCCGGTGAGTTATTGTTTTTTTTTTGTTATAGATGTGAATAAATTTAAGATTGGACTATTGGAGATATTTATTTGGTCATTTAAGCAAAAATCTGGATTGGATTTGAAGGATTTTATTATTTCAAGTGCTTCATATATATTTAATTTGAGGCTGTTTTCTACGTGATGTATTAATTTAACTCCCGAGTCTTTGATGAATTTATGGTTTTTTTCATTTAAATGAATTGCTAAGTTGGAATTCTCTATCTTATTATTATATGCACATATATGTTCCTTTAATATCTGATTTAGTGATCTTTCAGTTTTGCCTGTGTATTTGGCTGCACATCATTACAATTTAGTTCGTATCCACTTTTTTGGAAAGGGTCTATTTTGTCTTTAGGAGAAGGGAAATATGAGGATAGGGTTTTTTCTATTTTAAATGCAGGGTTTAAACCTAGTTTAAACCGTAATATGGAATCAAGACATAATGTTACGGGATGGGCCTGTCTTGGGGGGTTGTTGAATAGATATCATTAATTATTTTATTTGTTTTTTTCAAATGTGATTGATAGTGGTTTTATTGTACCCATTTTTTTTTTTGCTATGAAATATATTATTTCAATTTCTTTATTATGGTTCTTTTCATTTAAAAAGACGGTAAATTAGCTCCACCCCGTTTCTTCCACCTCCATCCTGGATTCCTCTTCTCTTGCGCTAGCATCGATCATCTCCTGGGCACATTCAACAAATGAGCGGTCTCTTGGCAAGACTTCCCTCTTCCCAGTGAACCTTAAGGATGGTCGGCAGAAAGGCCATCATGGATTCTACCTCGCCTATACTCAATGTTTCATGCATCTTTTCCGTGATATGATTAAATCGTGCTAACAGCGCTACTGCGTGTTGCTCGCTCGTCTGTCGTGATGAACGCCTCTCCCTAAACATTTGGTAAATGTCGTCTTCGGGGGTCCACCTGCCTCCTCCGAAAGCCTTCAGCCTCATTAATTACCGGCCATGGTTTCTCCTCGTCTGCTTGTATTTGGTTCAGAATGCTCCTTTTTACTCTTTATACTTTAGCTAATTTCTGATACCTTGGCTTCTATCCTTGCCATGAGGCGATTGCCGCCCTTCAAAAAATGATTTAGCTCACCGCCTTAGCCCTCCAGGTCGGAAATTGCCCTCCGCAGATCCTGCGACGTTGCTGTCCATATCTTCATCCGTTCCAGAGCGTTGGCGTGCGCTTCCATGGTCTCTCGCGGTAACGGCGGGATGTCCGGTACGTTCAACACTGCCGGTCTTAGCACGCCTTCCGATGCCTGGTTCTTAGTCTCCGCCTGGTTTGAAAAGTAACAGTAGAAAACTAGAAGAAGAAATAAAAATAAAAAAAAGAACAGAAAAGATCACGCGTAACGATCTCCCGGATTTCGGCACCAATTATGTGACGGCGAACAGATTAAATAAATAAAAGGAAAGGTTTGAGAAATAACTAGCACGACTTCTGAGACAAGACTGTTTATTCATAGAAGTAATCCTCCTTATATACACACGGAATGATATTTACGTTCCAGGATGATATTAAGGTTGACACTGCCACGCTCCGGTCTTTAACTTACTGATGGAAAAGGAACGTTACATGACAACAGCTGGGATGTCTGTGTGTCTTGGTGAGGGGTACTGTCTCTGGTTAGTGACTTTTTTGACTGTGGATGTGAGATGTGCTGCATTTTGTTCTTCATATTGTTTTTTTTTCCATTTATTTTATTTTTTTTTTCTTTCCCTCCTGCCCTGATGAAGCCTGAATTGGCGAAATATCGATAGATGATTTATTTTCTGTTATTTTTGAGACTCTTGGTTTCTTGTTTGGATTTTTCTATTCATGTCCTAACAATTATTTGTGTCTCATTTTGAGCTTTTGCTCTTGCATATTTATATATATTATGAAAAGTATGTGCTGAAATGTTTGTGGAATTTCCCTGTCTCACTTTCAGGAATCTGTGTTTGTCAAATGAAATCTCTTAGAGGAGTGCTTAGATGTTCCGTTTTCTTTCAGTAATTGTGTAATGTATACTTTTTATTTTGTTATAGTTTTGTAGTGTAGTATGAGGTATGTATTTGTGTTTTAACAAAGGGAAGAGGCACTAAGCATTAGTCGTTTGGTAGGTGGCTGTCGTTAGCTCCTGATTTGGCCAAAATGTCAGCACTTTCATTGCCGGAGACACGACTGTGACCTTTAACCCATTACACTGAGATGTTTATGTTTTTATCCATAATCTTAAAGTGATTGTGTCTGATTTGCTCGGTCAGTAAGTTTTGAATTTTTTTATGGAGTTAATTAGTATTTTGATGTGAGTGCAAATGTTATAAGATATGCCAATAGGGTACTACAGAGGAGCGGCGCACTATCAGAAGAGTCTAGAGACTGAATCGAGTGTCATCTCACTAGCTGTCTCTGGGTCCATTCTTGTTAACAACGTGCCTCCTTTTTCAGCACTTTCTTATAAATTGGTTTTATGCTCACCGCTCAAAGCTGTTTCACAGTTTGCAAATTGATTCTTATTTGGATATAACTGTTTGTTTGTTTTTTTAAAGAAAAAAGTTACTTTTTATTTTAATGTACTTAACATCTTCCCCTTTTTCACATAAGAATATAAGTATTTCACTTATTTTTATACAATTAAATAATAATTAATCAAGTTATGTTTTTTTTAAACGATCTTCATAATTCAAGGCCATGATTAATAAACATTGGTAATAATTAATTTCATTAATTTAGTTCTAATTTAATTATCTAAAAATAAGGTAAATAAATATGTTCATAATTAAAAACCATAAAATTACCACTTTACTATCGCAATTGAATTTTTTAAATAATTAATTTAGTTTTCTACAAAAATAAATACTGTTAATATTATCCATTATGATTATAAATGATTAAATTCATAATTAAAAAACATGAAATTACCCATTAACTATCATAAATAGGTGCAAACTAGAATCTAACAAAATTAAATCACAATGGGTGTAGCAACTCCGAATAAAATTTGTGCGACGTAACAAAGCGGGGTAAAATATTTTTTTTAGGGAGAGACAAAATTCATATTCGTTTTTTGCACCCCCAAAACTACTAAACATGAATTTTCATAGCAATCGAAAAATTGCTTGTAAAAAAAAAGCTTTAAACGGTGAGCATAAAACCAAATTTATAAGAAAGTGGGGAAAAAGGAGGCACGTAGTTAACAAGAATGGACCCAGAGATCGCTAGTGAGACGACACTCGATTCAGTCTCAAGACTCTTCTGATAGTGCGCCGCTCCTCTGTAGTTGTACCGCCAATAGCAATCGTATCATTATTTATTGTTTCATTCTTTATAAGATGAAAAAAATAATTAAATAAATAAGCAATGTCTTAGAACTTCATAAAGAAAATTGGAATAGTAGTTCAAGATAGATGTAAATGAGGCTAATAAGGGGGCATGCAAAAATTGAATCTTGTAAACTGTGCATTAAAGAAATGATAGTGGTTTATCTATGCTTCTGTTTTAACACAAAATGTTTGCCAAAATCTCTGGAAAATAATGGTAACTTGGTCCATCAGAAAGAGACTATGTAGATGACCCTGGTGTATGTTGAAAAAGGAGGTGACAAAGGCAATGAACACTCCAATAAATGAAGCAGCTTTTCAAGGACCTTGACAGCATTAAGTTGAAGCACTTTAAAACAATAAATTGCATATAGGAAGAAGAAAATAAGACAGTTTTTTAAAAATCAGTTATTAAAGCTTCTAAACCAATGAATGGTGTTATGTTCAGGAGGTTTTTCTAAAGTTTTTATTTTGTATAAAATAGTAAAGAACTGGAAGTGTGGAAGCTGGTTTATCTTTTTACTAAGAAAGTTTAAACTTAGAAATGATAACATTCATAATTCTTAAACAATTGTTCAATTTTAACATTTAAGTAAAATATTTGTACTCTCTTGTTTAATGATTGAATGCTAATTTGTGCAATAGAGTTTACATCTTCGTAATAGTATACCAGAAACATCTAGAACATAATTATAAGAATTTGAGATGGAATTCCTATTTTGTGTATTGAGCCATTTATTACAATCACATTTCTATTTAAAACTTTAGAGCTCACAGGTACCTTAAAAAACATTTTATCTTTTATACACGCTACAAGAAAACTTTTCTGTTGTGGCAAGTATCCTGGTATCCTTTGATTATGGTTTTTTTTTTAGTACTTATGCCACAATTACAGTAACTATAACTTTGACCAGGCCACCTAAATTGGCTCTCGATCTTTGAGTTTTACTGTCTTACCTTCTTTACTTTCATTTTCTTTTTAATAATCAGGGTTCTTATTTATTATTATCTATTTCTATCTTCTGGCATGAATTTTGGTTGAACTAAACCTGCACTTTCATTCTCATTATCCTAGTATTCATTTTCATTATAGTTTAATAATAATATGGCTGTGTAAAATATTTATTTTATAACCTCATATTTAGGTAAATGGTGACCAGAGCACAGAAACATATTTAAATATTTATACAGAGCAAGATGTTGAAGAAAAGGCAGAATTGAATCTTGATTGTTTGGCTCAAAATTGCCTAATGCTTGAGTTAACATTTGTTCCTTACCAGCTATACCATACAAGCCTGTTTAATCAAGAAAAAATTGAAGAGGTTCCCAATTTTTATTTACTCTTTTTGTTTGATTTTTAACTATCATATTGTATGTTTGTATACAGGGTGTCCCGGCAGTAAATTTCAATAATTGAGGAAGGGATAGTCTACAAAAAATTTATTTCAGTGCTGCCAACTGTACCTTCTTATCTCAATCCGTTTTCGAGATATGATTTTTAAAGAATTTTCCAAGATAACCACGTTTTTTTCTAATAGAAAGTCCAATTTTCTCTTCTGAACATTCCTCAACTTTTGTCACCGGTTTTGGAATCTACGATGCATTTCTTATAAGAAAGCTACCAATTTGTGGAAAAATATAGTTTTATCCGGTGATCATAGCAGCCAAAGCCAAGTAAAACGAATAATTATCATAAATGCTAGTCTAATTTCGAAGAGATATTGAAGTCGGGAGGTCTAAAACATTAGATACTTACAACAATATGAGTCTTTTTTTCGTCCTGGTCCTGGTCAAATCGCCGATTGCAAAAAAATAAATCCTACGCTGTTCTGGATTTTGGTCCTCATTTGATTATTTATTAGAGTGTAGTGTATAATACACTAAAAGTCCTTGCCGGTGCAGTTTTAAGTTCCCTTTTTTTGTTTTATTCTCAAATATCTCGGGAACTATCAACTTTTAGCCGAAGTTATCATATATAAAATTACAATACATGAAATTTCTTATAAGAAAGAATCCATTCATGTTTTTCCTAGAGTTAGTAGTTTGGGAAAATTGCAAGTTGAATTTGCTAACATGAACGTGTTTCACCTGTGCAGCTGGATTTATTATAATACTCCGAATTTTTACTATGCTTCCTCCAACTGTTATCTCCTCTATGACATAAACGCATTTCTTACCAGCGGATCCGCAGACCAGGTGCATCAATTCACTGGTGTAACACTTTCATCTTGGCAAATTCAACTTGCAATCCCTCGTCTATCTCCCAAACTACTGACTATATAAAAAAATGAATGGAATCTTTCTTATTGGAAATGTCGTATACTTTCATTGTATATATACAGTAGAATACCGATAATTCGTATGGTCAAGATGAGCTGTGAGTAAAATATGAATTATCGAGATTTCCTATAAGTTCCTCTGGTAAGATTGACCCAGAGATATCTCACAGAATTTCTAAAGCCAATCAAGTCTATTACCAGATCTGCAATAGTATAATCGGTCACCGAGAAGTAGTTATGGAGACAAAAAGGCCTATATATAAATCTGTTTATCTCCCGACCCTTACAAATGGAAGCGAAAGCTGGGTAATGCTTGATAAGCAAGCCAACTGCAGTAGAAATGAAGTTTCTGAGGAGAGCGGTTGGGAAGACAAGAAGGGATTGCGTCAGAAATGTACGAATAAGAGAACAGTTTGAGGTGACAGAACTAAAGACCACACTCGAATCCCGACAGCTTAAGTGGTTTGGCCACGTGTGCCTCATGGAGGATGAAAGAGAACCAAAGAAAGTTCTAGAAGCTCGACCCTCTGGGAAAAGACCGCGAGGACGTCCCAGAATTTCCTACCAGGAGAATATTCAGAGGATTGGAGGGAAAAGAGGCAAAACCCTCCAGCAGATGAAGCAGCTATGTAGGGACCGGGAGGAATGGCTGCAATTTATTGAGGCTCCTCGACGCTAGGAATGGCACAAGAGGAGGATAAAGAAGAAGAGATTTGCAATAATCGGGAGTAAAAAGTAGAAAATACGAATTAACAAAATTAATAAAAAATTGTATTATACTTACAAACGATATAGTTAGCACAGCAAAAGATTAAAATATCTTTATTTTCTTTTGGTGCAATTCTTTAAGACGGGCATTGTTGGTCGCTTTGTTAAACATTGTTCAGAGCAGAAAACATGTTAACACCAGCATCCAATTTCGCTAAGAAATTTCTTTGTCAGTTAGGATCTCCGCTACTGCTTATCCTTCGTCAAAATGGACGATATCTTAGAAATTTATGGGATTCGTCATTTAGAGAAATGTGATTCCATACACGAGAGAAATTAAATCATATAAATGTACAGTAACTGTTGAAGAATGTCCCTCCTTCGTTAATTCACAAGCAAGAAAACAATTTCTTATTGTACTATCACCAACATTTTACCATGCTTTTTCAGCAATGTTCATTGGGTTTTTTTTTCTTATGTTGTTAAAAAATTAATAAATAAATCGTTTTTGTCTAGTTATGACGGCAATAATAACCACCTGCAATTTTTTCCCCTTAAAACCAAACAACTGCAAAACCAGAACATTAACATGGCTGAGGGGCATGTGTGAGTGGTACGAGTAGTGACCCGTGCTTTTTGTGTTTAAAACACCTTGGTTTCGCGGGCTTGTCTGTCATCAGCAATCTTAATTTTTCAGATCCATCCTTGTTGGAGGCTAACAATATGGTTACATATTTTTTACCTTTTTTTTTTCTTTTTTCATTGAGATGAATAGAAAGGAAAAAAGATAAACCGTAAATCGTTTCATAGAAACGATTCCCCTCTCTCTCACTCTCCTCTCATTATCTTAATAATATTGCGAGTTAACCAGATTTTTATTTGAAAATTCGAATCATAAGACGTTTACATTACTTGGAAGACGAAGATAAATGCGAATTATCGAGGGAACCGGATTGCATTGTTTTCAAACGAATTAAAGGGAAATTTTCTGGGGACCAGAAAATCCATACGAATTATCGGAATATACGAATTACCGGGCTAAGAATTGTCGAGATTCTACTGTAGTACCTTTTGATGAAGTTGATAGTTCCCGAGATATTTGAGAAAAAACAAAAAAAAGGGACCTTCAAACTGGATTCCCCTTATCCCTGCCGGTGGGGACTTTTAGTATGTTGTACAGAACACTCCAACGAACAACTATACCAAAATCCAGAACTATATAAACTATATATTCGTAAAGAAAATTTAATGCTCTCCTTCAACTTCTTTTCTCTTGAATTTTTCATAGGACGAAGGGCTGAAGAGTATAAGGCGAAAAACGTGAGTCACATTTTTTTTTCTTCTCAAAATTTACCAATTTCGAGCTTGGATACAATCCCTGAAACTATGCAAGACAACGAAAAAAAAAATAAAGTAATTCTTATGGTAAATTTTGTCAGCTTCAATTTTGTATGGAGTAGTTTCATCGCTAGGATCCATAATTTCCGAGATATAAGAAAAAAAAAAAAAAGGTACTTTCAAACTGCCCTACTGGCGGAGACTTAGTTTATTGGTTAAATCGTAGGTTTCTTGGAAAAATCTTTAAAATTTCATATCTCAAAAGCGGATTGAGATAAGAAGGTGCGGTTGGTAGACTTGAAGTACATTTTTGATAGACTATCTCTCCCTCAAAATTCACATTGACTCCCTTGACATTTACTCCTGGGACACCCTGTATAGGTTGGGGTGTGTGGTTGATGGTTTTGTTAGCTTAAATTAATATGTTATTTCTTTTGTAATTTATTATTCATGCATTCAAATTGTGTCAATTGAAATTTTCTTAATTTATATCCAGATTAGTCCTATCAAAAGTGTTGTTTACTCCTTCTTTTTTTTTCCAATTTCAAGAACTAATTAAGTTTCTATACTCCTTCATTACACATCACATCAACATGTGCATATGTAATTGTGATATGTATGTAATTACAAACAAAAAGTATACACTTCACATACACTCCATAATTGCTCCATTGTGTTCAAATCAGATATCTGTGACTGGGGAAGAAGGAGATGGAACTGCCAGGTTGATGGCAGATGGGATTTAAAATAAACCTTTACCATTCCAACTGTATACCAAAGGCTGGATAATAATAAATAAATAAGAAAAAAAAATATGAAATTTACAGTACAATCCCCAAAAAAAGATTGCTCCATAATCCTCTTCTAACAATATAAAATGCAGGAAAGGAAAAAATAAAATACTTTTTATAAGTAAAACAAAAAGGTCTTAATTTATTGAAAAAATGAATAAAAATCATTTACTAAACAAGGTAAAAATCTTAAAATATTTTGATCTTATTCGCTCATACTTAAACCACCATTCTACTTCTTTCTTGGATCAAGACAGACTGTATAATCTGTTACATTCAACTCTGTCTTAACTAGCTGGCTGGCATTATATGTATGCACATGTGTTCGTATTTACATAGTAAAATTTATTTAGTACTCTTATTTACAATGTAACATATTACGTATTGTAGTCACAGGGAATAAGTTGGTAAGTCAAAAAGTGGTCCTCCATCATTGTATGTATTGTGCTTATCTCCCAAGCCTTCCGCAAACAATGAAGAAGGTGGTAACTCCAACTTCTTAGGCTACCAACTTCTTCATAGTGTGCAGAAAGCTTGGGAGATGATGGCAATACACATAACTCAAGAGGATCATTTTTCAACTTATCAACTTATTCCCCATGACCATAGATTAAAAAAACAGACTCATAATAAAAGTAAGTTCTTTTTTTTCTTATTTATAGTATTTGCTGATTACAGCACTTGGTATTGATTACAGAGTTGCCATTCCTTCCAACTCTTTTTATCATTACCTTCTTGGATAATCTAGTCCTTTCTCAAACCTTATTCTTCCACAGCATTATTAAAATGATTTCTTCAAATATCCAAAATCTGGCTTTTAAACCTGGCATTTCATTCCCCAGCTGACAACAAACTTCCCTGTACCCTTGCTGATGATGGTATGTCTTTACTGTCATTCATTTCTTTTTTATATATACTTAATAATTAGATCACATTCCAAACAAGATAAATTTTGATCAATTTGTTATAATTACTTTGTTCCACTAATGTTAAACTTCACATTTACGAAACTTTACAAACTTTAATATTTTTTCCTCAGTTTTAGTCGAGACAAGTTGTTTTCTCCTTGCCCCCCAGTTGGAAAATAATCCTATAGCAAGGACCAGAGGCTCACGAATTTCACTTACAGAGGCAAAATAGTTGACTAATTCTCTAGCATTTCTCCTGGGATGAAACTTTAAATTGTTTATAGTAATTTCTGTTTATTATGATATTATGTTTATCTTATTGTTCCCGAGTCTACCACTTTTCAGTTTATTTATTAAAAGTTTTGTTAATCTATAATTTTATTATATATATCAAAGTCGTTTTTTGATAAAGGCTTAAGCGCCAAAAATGGGAAATTTAGTTTTCATTTTATTAGGGGACGTAAACAACAGCTCTTTCAATTCCTACTCACGATATATCGAAAATAAAATTGGAAATGGTCTAAAAATCGTCTATTAATGACGTAAGTACCAAATACTCTGTTGTCACTTTGGACTTAACCAGTGCTAGAAGACTTAAAAATATATTGGAATTATAAAGGTTTTGCCACCTTAATAAACTCCTGCTGTATTCAATAAAGAATAAAATTTAAAAAATATATATTTTAATTTGGGGAAAAATCGTTTCATGTGTTTCCTGTAAACTTTGCTGAATGGTGCTTATGCCTTTTTTAAAATAAATGATGTCGATATATACTTGCATGGTTTCTGTAAAGTTTGTTTACTAATATACTGAAATGCACTTTTGGTAGTTCATCACAGAATTCAATGTTTTCATGTTTCTCTATGAAATTTTTTTTCTGTCTAAAATTCACCTTTTAAAAAAATTGAAATAGCATTATAAACTTACAATGTTGTTTTTATTGCTTTTTGTGGTAATAATATGTAACAAATATAACTCACTGTGCCAGCACACTAACTCTTTTTGAATTTTCAGTTTACAAGTTTATGTTGATTTTTATCCTAGGTCAAGTTATGTATTATGTTCACATGGTTTAAAATAAAGATTAACAGAATTTTCTGAACTCAACTTTACCAATTCAACATATTTCTTTTATTGACTATGTTAACTTAGTATGTTCATAATACATTTTTGAAGATGGCAAACTTTTTTTCTAATTATATACTGAATCTATCTTTCTTACTACAGTAAAACTTCGTTATAGCGCTCTCCTAGGACCCAGAGAAAAAGAGCGTTATTACCGGAAAATCATAAAAATAACTAAAAAGATTTGTTTTAATTTATTTAAACTACAAATAAAATAAACATTTAGATATACATTTTTGTTGTTCCTGGTTTAATGTAATCATAGATTTTATTTTTTTTTTTGCTTAATGCAATAAATAGTAATCTTAAAAACAGAATTTTCTGATTCATTTATTTGTTCAAAAGTTTCGTCTTGCGCTTGAGAAGAGCATGAAAAATATGTGCGAATCGTCTGTAACGGGTTCAAATCATTTATTTTTAATGATTCCATTTTCTTCCTCTTCTTCATTTCATGCTTTTAGACGCGGAAAAATCTTCTTGATTGAAATTTGTCAAACTCTTTAATTAAATCAAAATTTTCTTTAATAGAGAAAGATTTTCATGACGTTTTCTTGGACATGAAATTAAAGCAACCGAGACAAAAATCGGATCCGTCTCTGTAAAACTAACAACCTTTCAATTCATGGAAGCATCTCATCTAAACAAAAACTAAACTATCTACATGGGAACAATCTACTGTTTCCTTCTGGTACTGTACTGTATTCAAAACTTCATATTTACAAAACAAAATGTAAAAAAAATTAAAGAAAAAATTCATTCAGAGCGTTATAACCGGGAAATCAGATCGTTATAATGATTAAAGTTTTATAAGAAAACTACCTGCTGGGACCAGGACCGAGGAAAAAGAGCGTTTTAGCCTGGAGCTTTATAATGAATTGTTTTGTCAATTTCTTGGGCTAATTTATGTATTTTTAGAATATTAAATCCTTCCGTTTAACTCATTCCATGAACAAACAGAAAATCACGTTAATGTATTATATAACGGATTAATGTATATTTTGGCATCATATTTTTATTTTCTTTACATAATTTTTTATGCTAAGTATGACTTAAATTGATGCAGGCAGTTTGGTTGTTATCTGGCAGTGATCTAAAAATGCACTTATTTAGAGAAGATCCTCAAAATCATACATATTGTGAAATTGAAGCAGAAGATCTATTTCCTGAATTTTCCAGATTACCAAGTATTGTGTTCTGGGTGGATATAAATCATACTTGTGATAAAGAAAGGTAATAAATGTATGTGTTGTTACGTATTGCTTTCATTTATTGGTGAATGTTTATTGGTTCTGTACAATCAGTGTTTCCCAAGATGAATATCCTGTGTTATATATCTGTCCAATGAATCGTTACAAATCATTCACTAACAGGTAATATTAAAAATGCTTTAAAACTAACATATTAGCGTACTGCATGGTTTCTTTCAGTATTATTAGTTCTAAAACTTGATGATATATGATGATGTCGGATTACATCATGGGTTTAAATCTGGTACTGCTCTTCTTTTAAGATTATTGTGATCTAGGTAGAGTATTTTATTGTTGATTCATGCTTTGCTATAGTTTTATCTTTTTTTATATATTTTTAAAAATTATAAATTGTAAAAGCCTAATGTGTATTTTTTTCACAATTTTATAATTGAATTGTATTTTTTTGTATTCTTAATTTTTTGAGTTTAACTTTCATGCTTTGAAATTTATTTAGTATTTGTAAAACTTAAATAACTGTAATATATTTGCATTTTGTTTCTATTCCCTAATGAACAATATTTGTATTTATTATTGTTTGCACAATATTCTCAGATATATTTGGCCTAAAATAATATCCTCTATCTTAAGTCTACTCCCAATTTCGGTAGGTTGATTATCCATGATGTGGATTATCCACAGCGACATAATGAAAAAATATACTAATAAAGTTTTTATTAGTACGCGCAGAAACGGTGAAACAAAAAAAGCCATCTCCATCAACCTCTGGCTCCTGTTCGGTCTAACCTCAGGAAAACGCAACAGCCTCTTCTTGAGAGCACTTTTGTTAAGCAACTTGGTCAACTGATCCTTGTATGGTGTTCCAGTGATGAGGTTGGTCCTAGCTGCTCTGCGTCTTCCAGTGGTGACTATCTTCTTAATGTTGGAAACAGGAGATATGTAGAATGGAGAAACTGCATTTAAAGTTGTGGTTTTTCGCAACCTCATCAATCGGTATAGTGAGAGCTCTTTAAATGTGGATCCATATTTACACCATCCCGACCTAAGCAAGATGTCCACCATCACATGTAAAGCCGTGCGTGACTAAAGGTGTGCTTCTAAAAGTAGCTTAGAACCTCTGCTTTCTGAATATCATTGTGAAATTATTTGAAAATAATCATAAGGACATAAAAAGAAAACTATTTCACATATTTCTCAAAGGTTTGCACTAATATCTGTTCGAACAATAACTGACATTGAACCACACTACTTCAAAAAAAAATCTAATTGCTCCTTGCAACCTTACATCAACAAGTTGCTCTGTTTACAGTTCTGGTTAACAGTCTGTAGCACCTCTCTCATACCCCCTTGAGGAGGTGTTCCTATTTTTACACCTTTTTCTCTATATTATAGAGTTAATGAAATTTTAAGCTACATATTTTTAATAGAATGTCTACTAAAAAGAAGAAAGTTATTTTAACAATTCAAAAAATGTTTGAAATTGTACAAAAAATTGAAAATGGCATTTCAAAAAAACAGTTGTGTTTTGATTATAGAATTGGTGAAACAACAGTGTGGGACATTTTTAAACAAAAGAACAAATGGATTTTGTTTGCATTGGTGTCAGACAGTTCATTGGTAATGCAAAAATGAAAGCCAATGAAGGGTTCGAAAAATGAGCGATTTATTTCAGCATTATTTGAATGGGTATCCACACCTTTCAGGTTCTATAATTGCCGGTAAGGCAAAGAATTTTTTTAAACTCCTCAGTTTAGAAGGGGAGTTTGATGCTTCCTTAGGTTTATGCAATGCCATGGTATTCGTGAGGTAGGACTACACAGAGACAAGCTTAACAGTGACCAACCAGCTGCGGATGAGGTTGAGTTTGAAGAATCTATTTCTAAAAATGGTTATTCACCTGAACAGATTTACAATAAGGATGAGTCGGAACTTAATTGGTAAAGTTTACCAACTTGTTTACTCGTTTTTGAATCTGAACACAAGGTAGCAGGACACAAGTCTAGCAAAGAAAGAATAACCTTATAGTTGTGGCAACGCGTTGAATCTGCATAAGCTGAAATTAGCTGTTATTGGAAAAGCACAACTGAAATAGTTGATAATCTGGAGAAGAGGAAGAATCCACCGCAGAGCAACAAATAAGTCACAAAGTGCCACTGGAACTAGTAAGCGTCTCCTTAATTTTTTATAGTAAGAGGATGATGTGTTACTGGCTGGCAAACGTTTTTTGAAAAAAATTCAATTGCAGATTAAATAAAAGAAAATATTTTCTAACCAAATAATAGATCAAGAATGAGCAAATGTTTGTTCATTTTGTACTCAACCTTATTTTTATTATTAATCTACTATATTCATTAAGTAATGGAGGGAGTTATTGTTGACCGTATATTTATATTTAAAGGGAGAAGTTGATCGGGGGTGCGGTCAAAGAAATAGACTTAATAAGTTTGGTCTTATATAATTGTGCCTACGTTTCGGCCTAAATTTTAGGCCATCTTCAGGGCTAAAATGAAAACAAAATAACAACAATGAAAAAATAGAAAAGAGGCAGTACCAGTAACAGTAAAAATGATAAATGATAAAAACAGAAAATACAAGTAAGATAAAAAATATAAAGAATAAAAAGAAAAGGATAACACTAAATTACATAATACAAAAGACAATTGAAAAAATAAAATCAAATAAAATAAATGAAATAACAATGAAAAAATTAAAAATTAAAAAAATTAAAAACAATGCGATATTTACACAGGGAATAGTGAAATATATGAAATCTATTAATTAAAAAGACACATAATATGAAGGTTTGGTAATGTGTAAAGCATACATGCATAGCAAAGCATAAAGCATAAATGCATACAGTATATAAAAGCATACAGAGATAGTTGTAAGTTATGCAAAAGATGACTATGATGTTAAAGAAGTTGACATTGTTGTAATTGATTTTTGTAATTATGAGATGAAGGAGTAAACTATAAAATAATGTAAGCCCCAAAAACAAAAATAGATAAAAATCCTATGTGGTGAAGAAAGAAGAAGGATAGAAAAGAATGGGGAGGAGGAAATGTAAAGAAAACGTGATAATTACATACCAGCGAGGCGTGAGGTCTAGCGCCAACTGAATATTAATAATGGATTGCCGGGAATTAGGAAAACCGTTAAAACAATGTTACCAACTTACTGATTTGAGATAAAACTAACACTAAATTTAAATGCGGTGTGATCAAAAGACATAACAATTGATTTGAAAACTGTAAAAACGTATTGATATAAGGATATTTAGAAAACTATATATATAAAAAAAAAATTAATGTTAAAAAATTAAATTTGAAAAAAATTAAAGTTAAGTTAAATGTAAGTATAAGTTAAATAATATTACGGGTTAAATTTACTAAGGAAAAAAATAAATAAAAAATATAAGAAATAAATAAATACTTTGTATAAGGAGTCGTTGCGGGTGACAAGTTAAAAATAATATAATAATAAAATTAAAGTTAAGTAAACAATAAGTATAAGTTAAATAATAACAATAGGGGTTTAATTTACTACGGAAATTTTTTAAATAAATACTTTGTATAAGGAGTTGTCACGGGGAGGGGAAAGAAAAAAAAAAAAAAAAAAAAAAAAAAGGGGGGGGGGGTAATGAAAAGTTATGTTTTTTTTAATAAATTGAATACTTGGGAGTAGGTTAGAGAAAGATTTTGTATATCAGTTTTTTGATTGACAGGAAGGGATTCTAATTGGATGAAGATGCTTTCTGAGAGGAGTCGTTTGTCATGGTTAGGGACTGTGGCGAGGATTGAAGTACTGTCAAAATCAAAAGTATGGTTTAAGGATAAAGCGTGTTCTGAGAGTTTAGAGGCAGTCTGGTTGCGGGAAGAGATGGAATATTTATGTTGGGTGATGCGATCTTTAAGGAGGTTTTTAGTTTCGCCGATATAGGTAGAGTTACAGTTGGGAGAGGAACAGGGGATGCGGTATACGACATGGGAACGGTGTTTAAGAGGAATGGGATCTTTTACACGTGTGTAGAGGTTGGAAAGTTTGTTGTGGGATTTGAAAGCAATTCGCAGATTGGGAATTGAGGAGCGTAAGGATTTCTGTATGTTTTCAGAAAGGGCGGGGATGTATGGAAGAGATCTATAGAAGGGAGTGGTAGTGGGTGGTGAAGAAGTAGTGGTAGAGGTGATGGGAAGGGGAGGGTTTTTGTAGTTGTGGATGAGTTTGTTGATGGTATTGAGGGGAAAGTTATTGGTTAAGAGGATTTGTTTGATACGATTAAGGTTGGTATCATGAAGGTGGGAGTCGGAAAGGGAAAGACATCGATGTATGAGGTTTTTGGCGACGTTTATTTTTTGGTGGTAAGGATGTTGGGAATAGTAGTTTAGAAGTCTGCCAGAGTAAGTCGGTTTGGTATACCAGTCTGTGTATATAGAGTTGTCAGGGTTTCTTATAATGAGGAGATCAAGGAAAGGAAGGGAACTTTGTAATTCTCGTTCAACGGTAAAATGTAGGCGGGGATGGTAAGAGTTGAAGGCTAATAGGATATCAGGAATTTTATCAGGATTGAGGATGAGGAGAAGGTCGTCTACATATTTTTTAATGAAGATAATGTCATTTGGGAATAGGGGAGTTACGGAATTAAGTAGGTCATTAAGGACAATGTTAGCAATGTCAGGAGCAAGAGGATTTCCCATGGCAAGTCCTGAAATTTGATTAAAGAACTGTCCATGGAAAGTTAGGTAACCGGATTTACAACAAAGCTGTAGGGATTCTAGGTATGAGGAACGGTTAAGGGGAGTATGGGGTTCAATGGATGTCCAGTTGTCTTCAATTATACGGAGGGCTTTATCTATGGGAATGTTGGTGAATAAACTTTCGACGTCGAAGGAGGTAAGTATGTAGTGGTCAGGAATCGTAAAGGATAATAATTGTTCGCGTAGGTGAAAGGAATTTTGGACGTCATAAGGGTTGTTGTGGCTAAGGATTTGTAAGGAGGGGAGTAAGAATTTGCTGAGTTTGACCGAGGGAGAATTAATATTTGAAGTGATGGGACGGAGGGGGATGCCAGGTTTGTGGATTTTGGGGAGTCCATAAAAACGTGGAGCTATGGAATTATAGGATATAAGGTTTCTGTAGATAGGGTAAGTGATTAGTTTTAAATTTAAAAGGTTTTTGAGATGCTGATTGAATTGGGTTTTTAGTGAAGGAGTAGGGTCACGGGTTATGGGGATATATGTGGTTCGGTCTGATAGGAGTAAAGTCATTTTATCATAATATTCAGAAAGGTCCATTATAACTGTTTTGTTGCCTTTGTCTGTTTTTGTAATGATAATGTTGTCATGGGATTTTAGGAAGGATCGGGTAAAAGAGAGGTCTTTGAAAAATTGGGGAGAAAAATTGGAAGAATTTGAGGGTGGGTGTAGGAGGTAATTAGAAAGAATATTGGTAATGGAAACTCGTGACAACTCCTTACTATCATTAGAGCGGTGGAACAGGGGGTCATTGTGGATATATTCTAGATCAGTAAGCATTTCTGGAATCATTTTTTTGAATGAGGAGTTTGGGGGGGAAAAATTTGGGCCTAAACTTAAAATGTTAATGACGTTGGAGGGAATGTTTTCGGATGAGATATTAAGTACCCATTTATCGTCTCCTTTAGGATAAATTTTATGAGAAAGGGATTGTTGGTAGAGGTTATTGAATTTGCTGGTAAGTTGTCGTTTCTTTTGGGATCGGGCTATATTAAAAATGGTGGAAATACATGTGGAAAGGTTTTTCATATGTTCTATTTTTTATCTATTTTTGTTTTTTATTTTTGTTTTTGTTTTGGTTTTTTTATCTATTTTTGTTTTTGTGGCTTACATTATTTTATAGTTTACTCCTTCATCTCATAATTACAAAAATCAATTACAACAATGTCAACTTCTTTAACATCATAGTCATCTTTTGCATAACTTACAACTATCTCTGTATGCTTTTATATACTGTATGCATTTATGCTTTATGCTTTGCTATGCATGTATGCTTTACACATTACCAAACCTTCATATTATGTGTCTTTTTAATTAATAGATTTCATATATTTCACTATTCCCTGTGTAAATATCGCATTGTTTTTAATTTTTTTAATTTTTAATTTTTTCATTGTTATTTCATTTATTTTATTTGATTTTATTTTTTCAATTGTCTTTTGTATTATGTAATTTAGTGTTATCCTTTTCTTTTTATTCTTTATATTTTTTATCTTACTTGTATTTTCTGTTTTTATCATTTATCATTTTTACTGTTACTGGTACTGCCTCTTTTCTATTTTTTCATTGTTGTTATTTTGTTTTCATTTTAGCCCTGAAGATGGCCTAAAATTTAGGCCGAAACGTAGGCACAATTATATAAGACCAAACTTATTAAGTCTATTTCTTTGACCGCACCCCCGATCAACTTCTCCCTTTAAATATTCATTAAGTAATTTTAATTCTACACTCTTAATTAATTTCATTAAAATGTTATCATCATGTTTGGAAAAAAGAGTTCTTATAATTGGAAGATATAATTATAATTAAAACAAAATGTTTTAAAGTGAGTGTAACTTTGTTATTTTTTTATTTTAAAAACAGCTAGCTTCATAAACTTACTAAAGTTAGATGGTGCCTTTATTATTTTTTTTTGTAACAAGAGACAAGGATGGGGTATGTGATAGCCAATTCTGATTCTCATTCTAGAAGCAACAATCTGCATTTAAAAAGAGTTTAGCTTTAGACTGGAGGAATGAAAAATGGATTATTTTATTGAAATGCTAATTCTTGTTATAATGTTCGAATAAATTCAAATTAACTACAAATAAATTGTTCAGATACCTTGTTAGGCAGTCGATGCTTTAAAGTAAATCACATTTAAAAGAAACACTCGAGACCAAAAAAACCAGTGTACTTTGAATTACACTTAAAATATAACGATTAAAAAAATATTGTTGGGTTCGAAGCAGCTCAAATATACGACAGGTTAATAGGGTTAACATTACAATCGTCCTTTGCTTAATCCAACAAGGATTAGTGACTTATGTACAAACATTACAAATAAAGTTAATTCAGTTAGCTTTCAGTTCTCTATAGTTGTGCTATACTTGCCCGTGTGTGTTTTTTTTTTTTTTATGTAATCATTATTTTCATAATAGTGTTTTTACTTCTTAAAAATGGTGTTGGAAACCACAGTAGTCGCTGGAGTCATCGCATTAATTGAGGTTGGGAGGAACCAGAGATACGCGGCCAGGGCACTCGGTAATGTCTAAACAATGGTTCAGATAGCGGCCCAGAGGTACCAGGAGAAAGGCAGCTACTCCAGGAGACCGTGGCCGGGGTGGCCAAGAGTGACAGGTGGAGCCGAGTACTGCTTCATTGTGTTGCAGACTCTCTGAAACCACTTTCAGAGCTCAGAAGAGACTTCTAGCAGGTTGCGTGTATCTCGGACTGTGAATGTCAGTGTGCATACAGTACGTAGACAAATCGCTGAAATGAACCTGCACTCCTCGGTGTCTGCCACAGGTCTTCTCCTCACCTCAGCACACTGAGCAGCTCGCCTCCGTTTTGCCCAAAATCATACCCACTGGACTACAGCTGATATGGCTTCTGTTCTGCCCCCATCTTCTTCGCTACACTTTAACTGGAGCATCTGAACCATTCAGGTTAAATCTGGACTCATCTGAAAACAACAGAAGCCAATCAACCGCAGTCCAAGGGTCATGGTTTTGGCCATCATGCATCCAACAGAGATGATCTGATCGGTGCGCGGAGAGTGCCTGTGGCAGACACCCTTTAGTACAGGTTCATTTCAGCAATTTGTCTACATTCTGTTTGCACACTGATATTCACAGCCCGTGATACACACAACCTGCTAGACATCTCTTCTGATGTCTGGAAGCGATTTCGGAAAGTCTGAATAACAATGAAGCTGTCGTTGGCTTTTCTGTCGCTCTAGGCCATCCTGACTCCCGCCTCCTATAGTAGCTGCTTATCTCCCAGTACCTCTGGGCTGCTCTCCGAACCGTTGTTTCCCGTAGCCCGAGGGCCCTGGCCGTGTATCTCTGGTTTCTCCCATCTTCGATTAATTCAATTACTCAAGCGACTATCGTGGGTGGCATCCAGCACCATTTTGAAAAAGTAAAAACACCAACAAAATGATAATAATGAATAATTAAAAAAAAAAAAAACGCTCACGGGTAGATATAGCACTACTCTACTGAACTGATGGCTAACTGAATTAACTTTTTTTGCAATCTTTGGACATTAGTCACTAATCCTTGATGGATTACTGCAAAGGACGATTGTAATATAAACCCTATTAACCTGGCTTATATATGAGCTGGTTCAAACCCAACAATATTTCTTTAATCTGTGCTTTTTAAGTGAAATTCAAAGAGGCCAGTTTTTTTGGTCTCGAGTGTAGTTTTCATAAATTAAGTGTTCAATTTTATTAAATTATTTTATAAAATAATTATGCGACATTATAAAAGTAGACTAAGAACAGAAAATAGTTCTTAAGTATATAAACAACTAAAAAAAAATTTACTCTGAAAAACTTGGAAATAAAATAAAAATTTACCACTAAGCAAGCATACTTTAAAATGAGTCCAAAAGTTATTTTAATTATGATTCATATACTAAAAAATCTTAATGTATTGTTTTTTTTTTTAGGCATTATTTGATTTTTGAAAACATTCTTTGCTTAGAAAAAAATATTGAGACTTTGAATTACATTTTAAAACAGAATTGAAATTGTTTTCTTAGCTTCTGTAACTAGGCTATCTTTGTGGTATAGCAGTTAGTATTATTGCTTATGATCTTGGAGAAATAGATTCATTCCTTTTTCAAAGGGATTTATGCCTCAAATGTTCATGCATAAATTAACAACTTTTTAAAATAAGGATTAGGGGGGCTGCTCTGTGGTTTTAAGGAAGCACTGCACACTTGAGGTGATGAGGTCAGCATCATGCTAAGTATTCAAATTTTTTCCTAATCCATTTCTTCCGAAGAAGACAGGTCAGGCAAGATGGGAAGAAAAAAAGAAAAAAAATAGGTCCCCAATAAATAGAGATTGGGTATGTCCTGGGAGTTCATCCGACCCTTAAGTCAACCTATAGTTGATAAAACAATATTCCAGTTTTACTGTCTCTAATCAGGACCCATGAGCCCAGTGCCTTACTCACTAAGTCATTATACTAAAATATTTAGTTTTTATTATTTATTTATTCATTTTTATTTTTTTTATAATAGAATTCCATAAAAATCAGGCACAAAGCAAGATAATGTTTGTCCCTTAAAATTGTTTAAATGCATGTATCTATTGATTCAAAATTTATTTAAAATTTGAAATTAAACTTTTAAACAAAAATTTTAACTAACCCAGAACTTTCATTTTTGAAATTTATATATTTACTATGCCAACTTGGATTTTAGTTTTGGGGGGCAGTGCTATATGCTCATTCCTTGGTATTGTATTGTCTTGGGGAAGGGTGGGATGCAGTACTATTAACCTAGCATTTGGCTCGGCTTACATCATACATTGGTGTTTTTTATTTAATAAAATTGAAGGCCTTGATGCAAGAACTAGGCAACTCCAAATTTTCCAATTTTCTTTTTAATACATTTTTAACTGTGGAAAATGTAGCTGTTTTGATTTGTGCAAGAAGCAGGAACAATTGTAACAACCATTCCTCTCATGTGTGATAAATAATGTAGGAATGACATCATCGGCCAATAGAAACTGTTATCCATTGGTGCAAAAAACAAATATTTCTGGAGTTACCTTGTTTTTTGACACCACTATGAATGAATGCATACTACTTTTCTAGGGAGTGGGGTAGCTCAGTGGGTAGGGCACTGTGCTACTAATCTCAAGATCCCGGGTTCGAGACCGGCTGTGGTAGTTAATTATTTATTCTGTTTTCAGCCATGGATCTGTCCTGTGGGATCGGGAGACCCTCCTGGGGCTCACCATCCTCTATAAAGTGGGTACCCATAATTGGTGGAAAAATCTGGTGGTTGAGCATAATCTCGGCCGAATCACCTCCTTGCACAACCGCTGGCTTAGAAACAGTACAGTCCTGATCAAGTGCTGAACCCAAGACCCTTCACAGGTTGTAGTGGTACAGGTTTTTTAGGTTATACTACTTTTCTCCTTTAAAAGTTTAATTTGGATGTTTGCTGGTTTATTCAAAGCCTAATGGTGGACCCACCAGGTGTCTTATTTAATTTCATTTGGCTCTTAATTAAATAGTGTTTCTGGATTTACCTGGTTCTTGCACCAATGCCTTAAATTGTACCCAATTTCTTTTTGCCTGCAGCTTTTCATTATGTTTTGGTCTAAAGTTGTGGGGCCTCCCTTGGATACATCCCTGTACAATACTATCTGCAAGGACACCATGATCTGTTTTGCTTGGAGGCTACATAAATTGGATAGGATTTTTGCTTTGATGCATACAAGTTATTTGCATCATGACACAAATAAGGCACCATCTAAATAAGTCCATGAGAAAGACAGAAACAGGTTTCAGCCTAAAAAATCAAAATGTTTTATTTACTGTGTATCTAAATTTTTTTTAATTAAGAAATTAATGTTTTTTAGACGTTTAACAGCATTTGGATGTGAATGTGGTTTAGTTAAAATATTCATGGTTGACATCACAAAAAACGTTTTACTTTTAAACATATCTCATCAATTTGATGCTCCAGTTTCTCGAGTTTCCTTGTTTAAAGAAAAAAACAAACCTGTTCACCTTAAATCATCTGTGTTAGGTGAGTATAAAAATATCAAATGTTTTATAAATTAAAGGATTAACCAAAAATATTACTCATTATAAAATCTAATTCATGAGGTATACAATGAGTTAGCAGTATTTTAGGGGTTGATTGTATGTCTAATTTGCAGACAAAAAAGTTCATTTCATCAGTTTTAGAAACATAAAAGCTAGGGTCTAACTCATCTATCAACTAGTTCTTAACCATATAAATACAATTGATATATCGCTTCTTGTAATCGATCATTCCTTAAGATTCTGAAAACCTTGTATATTATTCGTGGAAACACTGTTTTCTTTCCTTTCTGGAAAATCAGTTTCTTATACATTTTTTTTTGGTTGCTAAATTTTAGCAAGTAGGAACATCCTGCATTATTTGTTAGCCATTATCGTGTATTGAGATCACTCACTCCTACTGACAAAGATCCTCTGTACACATTAATCAATGTGATATGTTTATAAATTGGCTATTACTTGATAGTTTTTGATTATGTCTTTTAGTTGATTTTATTGGATCCCTTAAGGCAGACTTTGCCTTTATATTGCCTACCGTAGCGGTTGGGAGTGACTGCCAGCAGTTGACTACTGCTTTGAGGGAATAGAACAGGGCATATTTTGGTGGCACTGCTCGGCAGTCCAGGCATGACATCGATATTGTTGTGTTCTGACCACGTCAGAAGGAGCCTGACGGTTGGCAGTATGACGGTTCTAGGTTATGTAATGTCGAATAAAAGTTTTGATGATAATGCTCATGTTGAGACGATCCTTTGTTATCTATATTTTTTTTTCATCATGTGAGACTAAATTAAATGAAAAATTGCTAAAATTTTAAACAAAATTATGGCCTATCAAATTTTTAGGATTGAGGTAACATCAGTATTCAATACATTTTAGATCTTATATTGATTAAAAATTTTCTCTTTACAAAAGAGATTCAAATATAAATCCAATTAACATTAAATAATGAAAGAAATTTTCATCTCAAATAAATATTCAAATTTAAACATTGAAAAATCAAAATATCTTTTTTAATTAAAGCTCTAATCACATATGATAAAACATTATCTGTTGCGATTTAATTACAAATATATGATATTTATTACTGAAATGATCATTTTATAGCAGCCATTACTGTCCCTAGTTATAAATTTAAAATCAGACATACACCTCCAACTCTTCTATTTTCTATTTAAAATATTACAAGAAGCCATAACTCAGTGGCATTGGGGATTAATATGTAGTTTATTGGTACATAATGGTTAAAATTGTATACATACATAACTTACCCTTTTTACTGAACCAGGCAAAATGGTGGATGTGTACTGATTAAAAAAGATCACAATTCCGCCACCGTGTATATTTCTGCTCTTCCAATACAAATGAAAACCATTAAATTTAAACCTAACATTTTTATTTAACAAAACTAGGATGTTTACTGTGAGAGGAGTTGGCTGCTATGGTGAGAAGTTTCAATGAAATATACAAGCAGTAATGGTTGGCAGTACCAGCGAAAGTCTGCCTTTAGATTATTTTATGTTATTTCAATAATACAGGTGAAAATAATGTTGACCAGGTGATAATAACTACTAACAGTTAGAACTGTTATCAATTATTATTATTAACCCTGTAATTAATTTTTTTTTAAACAGAAATGTGTGCATTTGGCAAATATTTACAAATTGAAATATATTAATAAAATAAGAGAAAACGTTTTAATGACTTAAGTTATACTGCTCGTTTGCTGTATATTATATGTAAAAAAATCAATTACAAATGACGGACACTATTTAAGCCGATATGTGTTGGCTTTGGCTGGATTTGGAAGCCTGGCCAAAATACCTTCTTGTTCTATATCCTAGAGCTGATCAGAGAAACAACGCTATGTTGTCGTCAAAGGTACAACATCAGGTGAACTTATATGTCAGGCCATGCTACAGTTTCTAGGTTAATCTAATCATCTTAAAAGTCATTACCATTCATCTTTAGGAGTTTATGTACTATCCAGGATTGCTAAGATAAGAATAAAAAGAAAACAAAGAATCTTATTAAAGAAAACTCTATTTGAAAAATATTTACTTTTTAGTAATGAAACCGGATTAATATTTTTCACCTGTTGCCAGTAAAAGATTCATCTGTCTCTGAAGTTTCCAAGGTCCCTCTTGAGGTAATGCTATGCACTGAACAGAGAAGCTTTGAAAAAATGCTTGTAGATAGCCACACAAGCAAGGCTGGTCAGAGGTACAATTGGTCAAAGGTACAACACCTTCCCCTATATCATATTCTCAAAGTTACTTTGACAGCCTGTGATTTATACAATGTATTGGGATTATTTTCTACCTTTTATGGTGGCCCTTTCTTTGCCTACACTAAAATAAACTTTAAGAATATTACCTTAACTATAAATAAAAACAGAATTAAAAACTATTAACCACAGATAATCCATACTCGTTTCAAAATTTCAATTTCTTCACAATGTCAATACTTCCCCTTACTATATTTCCATATATAGGTAAATGAAAATAAAAAATATGATGGCACAACATATTCATTTAAAACGTTTTCCCCACCCCTCTCATCTGTTAAGTTTATGCGTTTTTCATCACTCTCCATTACCTTCTATAACTTTAAGTGTTCGATATGATTTTTTCTAAAATATTTAGCTTTCCAATGATATATTATACATCTATATTAATACTCTTATTTCCGGAAATTTGTTTTCGACCTGGAAAAAATATTTCTCCTTTAGTAAATTATCAAATTTTTTCATAGTTTATATTTATCCATTTTTTATTACGACTAACTAATGAGAGATGGCTAATTATTTCAATTAAACAAAATTAAAGGTACTTTTGAGGAAGCCATCCTGAAAATTCGGCATTTAAGCCCTGTCAGGCTATTTCAATGAGGATAAGGCCTAGCTGATATTAAGGACCATTCAATTGTTTATTGATATAACGAGTTTAATCAAAATCGTTAGAAAGTTATCGAGAAAATTGTAAAAAAAAAAAAAAGAAGTGAAAAATCAATGATAAAAAGTGATACTTTTGGTTAGTCAATTTCAGCGAAAAAATTGCTGTAACATCCAAGCCATATACCTACCTTAAATGGTAATTTTAGTTTTGTACTACTTTTCTTTTTTGAGCAAGGCTGTTCACATACTCAAACATAGATCATTTTGCGAGACTTGATTATTTCGACTCAGGGGATCTTGAAGCAGGTATTTCCATTGAAAACGCTAATTTGAAATTTTTCATAATTGCAATACTTCCCCTTATTATATATTTCATATACAATATATGAATCGATATTTTCCAATTTAAATGTAATCCTTTCTTATTTCAAACATAACTTTTTCCATTTGAAATATAACCCAGTCTAACTTAAATTCATTCTGAAATACTGCATTTTAATTAATGATAATTATTTTAATATTAATTACAATTTATGAAATCATTTCATTGGTTAGTTCCTTAAAAATACACCTTTTAAGATGGTATGGAAGAAAAATATAAATAGAAAATGGGAATTCAAATTAACAGAAAAAAAAATTATATTGATTCCTTTCTTTGTTTAATGATTTGACTAGCTCGAGCTTAAACTATAACACATCTCCTTTAACTTACAGGAGAGGAAATATATGTATTAGAGATATAAGGATATATCTACTCAAAAATAAGCTTAAAGCTTGAAACCAACTGTGCCTTAATGTTGCTCCTTCCTCACTGTTAAAACTCTTGCAATTTTTAGAATCTTGATGGTGAATTCCACACAAACCTTTGCCGTAAGGTTATATTTTCCAGCCTACTTTGGACAATAATTCAACATTTAATTATAAATTATACCCTACTTTTTTCACATTACATTAGCTGATTGGCCAGTAATAGTTGTGGGTTGTTACAGATAGCAGACAGACTAGTGGTTTGTTTCTAGTTACAGTTGAGTTAATGGCTAAATTTATGATTGTTGTGGTAGGTACTATTGCTGTTAATGATTGAAAGTTTTATAGTAATTAAACTAATATTTTTGCACTTTTCTGCAAGCATTTACCTTTTGTTTATTTATTAATTTCTTGATAACACATTTCTATATTTAATGCTTTTATATTTTGATTGATTTAAGTATTGCATGAAATGTTTGGTCTAAATAAGGATGGGTCCAGTGTTAAGTTTACAGCTACACAATGGGAAATAGGGTGGCACACTAGATAAATACAATTTAAATAATAGCATCATGTGATTGAAATGGGCATTTAACCCTCCGCCAGGTGCTAAAGTTTTCATAACATGACGGGCGCTAGCTGTATTTTGGACGACATGCAACTTTGTTCCGTTTCTCATCCCTAATGTTAAGTGATGATTTTATTGGTCAGAATTATAATATTATACTATTGTTATGTTATAACAATGTTTTAAAAGAAAAAGAAAAATTTGTTTATGTAAAGATTTATTTAAAAATTTAAATAAAAAATTGTTCACAAATAAAATATGCATTATTTCTTCTATGAATTAAATTAATTTTATATCATTAAATGAATTATAGACTATTGTTCAATTTTATAAAAATTATATATTAATTATATTTGACTATATTTTATTTTATTAGATTATTTTTTATTCAACTATAAACAATTATAAATACTCTCTTTTATCAAGAGGTACATGGGCAACTAAATAATAAAATAAAATATTTGCAATGCCATCATCTCAATCCTTAGTGAATCTTGTTCTCCCCTTGAAGAATTGTTTTTTTTATTTGATAAAGTATAAAGCAAACTGTCAATCCATAAATCACTGAACCGCGGTGTAAAATAACAGTTTTAAATATGTCTTAAAATCTTTACTTGGTTTTATAACTCCCTGGCTTGTCCTGACCATTATTCCAAATTTTAATTTATTTAGTAGTGGAGTATTTTTTAAAAGGTAATCCATACCGTGAAAGGTTTAAATCCAGGGAGGAAATACCCCTACTTGGCTATGCCATTGCTCTTGTATTATTAGGTCAAGACACGGTAACTATTAAATGAAATAGTATGCTAATACTTGCTGACAATGAATTAGGTCTCAAAATAAGTACTGATAAAATAAAATTGTACGTAGCTACTTGAGGAATTAGTGCTGACTTTAGTTTGAATGGAATACTTGGATAAGTTTAAGAATCTGGGATTTGAAATATATAAATGAAATGGAATTCAAAAGCAAATATCTGCAAATTTTTGTTACTTTTCTGTTACAAAATCACATTAGTTCCCACCTATTACCCAAAAAGGTAAAAGTCAGAATTTACTATACTTAGATTTCATACTGTCCTCTACAAATGTGAAACAGGGTCTTTACTTCAAGAGGAGTACAGCACCTAGATTTTTAGTTTTTTATTTTGTATACTTAACATAAAAAATATTTGGTATAAGCAAGACGAGTCTATTGTAGATATTAGACAGCTCCACAACACAGAATATAATTATACTGGGATAGATCAGTGGGTGACTTCTAACTTGACTTCTAACTCCCTAGCTCGTGTTCGGGTCTGGCTATGAACAGAAAATTGATTTTGTTGCATGTAGGCAGCCATCTTGCTGGATATTGCTGTCAAACCACCTGATTCACTTAGCTGTATTATAGATTAAAATAAATATTGATTAATTCATTAATATTAGTTGATTAATTAATTAAAAGAATTGGTTAAATACTACTAAAATTTAATACAACCAGAAAGGTCACTCATTTACTAATTTGGCTGTGTAATTAATTTTTGAAAAATGATCAATTACCCTTAAATATATTCAGGGTGTTCAGCGATATAGCATGAAAAAATTCAAGGATTTCAAGGCTGTGAACTGTAAAATTCAAGGAGCTTTACGTCTATTTATTGGATTAAATTTAAAACAAAATTGGAACCATAATGGAAGTAGTATTTGGTCGGCTTATGATGTAATGTACAATTCCGACTTGAGAATGAAAAAATTGTTACATACCTTCTTACACTTAGGGCTCAAGGCATTGTCAAAAATAAAAAAAAAACTAGAAAATACAGTACAAAAACAATTTCAAGTGTAAATATATTAAATTCACGTATTGGAGTAAATTTCACCACAATATCATCCATAAACTTATTTTACATAATAAAACAAAATAATCATAATTATAGTTATAAAATGAATCCTGGTAACACCTCTACCCGAGGCCTCTGGAAGCGAAATCAAAGAAAAACATAAATCAGTTAAATTGAAACTCGGAGTTGTTTGCAGCACGTACATTATTTTACTGTTCCA
The DNA here is from genome assembly GCA_948150685.1 of Rhaphigaster nebulosa. Taxonomy (NCBI): domain Eukaryota; kingdom Metazoa; phylum Arthropoda; class Insecta; order Hemiptera; family Pentatomidae; genus Rhaphigaster; species Rhaphigaster nebulosa. Next base: position 103,181,392 of record OX411307.1, read on the forward strand.
TAACATCTCTGTATCTTCACTAGTTCACTCAGAAACACAGTAAGTTGAGACAGAACATATTGACATGGTTTCTTGAAAAAGGCTTAAGCACCAAAAATTCAAAATTTAAGTTTCAATTTATTATGGGACCTAAACACCCCCTCTATCGATTCCCTCAATCGACTATTGATGATATAAGCACCAAATACTGATGACTCTCTGTCCTCACTGTGGCCTTGACCAGTGCTAAAAGGATTAAAAGTATATTCTAATTATAAAGGTTTTACTCTATTAATAAACTCCTTCAGCACGCTATAAAGAATAAAACTTAAAAAATATATTTTGTTATATGGGGAAAAAACTTTGTATGTGTTTCCTGTAAGGTTTGCTAAATGAAGCTTATGCCTTTTTCAAAAAAGGTCATTGATATAATGAGTGCCTACGTTTTTGAGAGAAGTACTGATGAACAAAGTTAATGGAAAGAGGCTTTTTCTAGCTTTTATGGAATTAGCGGTGTTAAGAGGAATCACGACATCAGTCTTCTTTTCAATATTTTATACATTCATTGCTTGATACTGATGAAAAAATGGAAATTTTAGATTAAAAACTTAAAACTTAAAATTTTCCTATGACTGCCTATTTTTCAAGCATAATTCCCGATTTTTTACTGACACGAAAAATGCTAGCACAATTTCCGATCATCAAGGAATTTAAGGCTGTTGGACACCCTGATATAAGTATGAAATTTAATTCCTCTTGTGCTATGTAAACAATGACAGGAAGACTAACGTTAAATACCGTTATATTTGTTTATAAAAGAATTTGAATGTAATGTGCTAATTTTGTCTAGAAGTTTATGATTTCAATTTATAAAAATGAATCTGATTGTACTTTAATAAGATTTGACATTGTGTTTTTTGTAGATTGATTATTTTTTGTTATTGTTTAGGATGGTTAAGAGAAAAAAATGGTCTTCTGAAAGATGAAAAGAGTAATTGCTTTAACCTACTAGTTATCAATACATTACAACCATCTGTAGTTTTTATGTAAGTGAGTGGGATAATATTATACTTGTCCATCTGTTGTTTTTATGTAAGTGAGTGGGATAATATTATACTTGTCCATCTGTATTTTTTATATAAGTGAGTGGGATAATATTATACTTGTCCATCTGTAGTTTTTATGTAAGTAAGTGGGATAATATTATACTTTTCTATCTGATTTATTTATCACTTTGCCTTATAACATCTCCTAGACTACTGAGCATTTTTACTCTAGTTTTATACTGATTTTGTTTTTTAAATTTCTAACCACACTTTAGATTTTAACCTTATCTATTTCAATTATTAACTATTTTAGTTCTAATGTAACCCAGTTAGGAGGTGGAAAATAACTTGGCATATGTCTTTTAATGATAAGGTTGTAAGTGGTCCTAAAATTTTTTGTATTAACTTTTATTCTATTCGATCATTCTACCACCACCGCCATTGATTCCTGTTTTCTTGAGGAATAATATCAGTTTTACTGGAATATATGAATTCAAGTTGGTCAGAAAAGATACAAAAGTTTTTAACTTATCCATCATTTAATAATGAATACATGAATTACTCATTTTGATGTGATAATAAGTCCTACAGTATATTATCTAAAAGTGGTAAGACACACTTATTAAACGAGGCTGTCGAGGATGTGGTTGTAAGGTAGCTGGACAGATCAAAGAGAAGTTTGAGATAGGATGATGGGATGTGTCATAGGGACAACTAACGAATCACAAGCGATCAGCAAACTAAGAGTACCTATTGGCCTTAGGACATCGCATGATGGTTACTTCAACTGGAGGGTATTAGCTACCAGACATTGTGTGGGATAGAGATACAGATGAGGGGTAAGCCTTCAGACCATGTATGTAGGAATATCTCAAATGGAGAGTATTTACCTCTTGACTTTGAGGGGGAAGAAATATAGACAAGGTGTATTACCCCTCTGACCTTGTATATAGAAGTACCAAGGATAGGATAGATGCAAGGCAGACATAAGAAATGAGAAACACAATGAATAACAAAAATAGTAGACAGAGATGTACTCATCTACTAGCTCATGAAGAGACTGAGGGGGAAACTTGATTCAAAACACCGAGCTCTGAAAGGGTGAAGCCCTTATAACATCGACACCATGAGGTGTTATGGGAAAAGTAAAATGTTATCAAACATTAGTTCTATTCTATATATTGGGCGACGGTGTGGTTTGCCCATGCGCTATCAGCGCACTATTTCATAATGAAGCTAATAGTATTAGTTAATAAATACAAATGTACAAACTACAAAGTACAAGCACTAATACTTTTTGTTTCATAATGGAGGCGACTATTAGTGATTTTTACAAGTAAAAAAGTACAAGTTAGAACGTGGGAAGGTTCTTTTTTAGAGCAGGTTACTTATCCCCAACTCCAACAAGCTCTTTAGATCACACTCCAATTTCTGTTTTTAAGGGAAAAGATAAGAAAACAAAATGCCAACCCAAACTTACCTTAAGTTTTCAATGTGGCTAAGTTATTGAACAAAAAAAAATAAATCAATGTAAAATTCAATGTTATTCAGAGTATTAGTGAACCTAGCAGTCTCTCTGGATCAATAGTGAAAACAAGTTTAAAGGAAAGACAATCAATATCTCTATCTCTTCTTTTTTTTTTTCTTTGTTTACCTTAAAAAAAATTCAGAGTTTTCACTTTATTATCAGATGCTTGAAGAGCCTAATCAAAAACAGTCAATAGATAAATATACGATTGTAAAATCAACAGCAATTGATTCACTTATCTTCGTCAATCTTCTGACGTTAGGCTACCAAAGATCCCTTACATATTATGTAGTTCAATTGTTTAATGGTCAGTACAATGCTGATAGATTTACCATATTCACCAACTTCTTTCCACAATCATATTTTGTCTGTTTTGATTAGACTTGCATTAAATACTTCAAATAATATATTTTTATTTTCTAAAATGCGCGATTAAACACTCAAATGCCCTTTACAATTTTCTTCTCTCACTCTTTTTAGAATCTAACGACTACTGTAGAATGCATAAGAAGGATCAACACAGGCGTACCAAACTCATTTTATTCAATAATAACAAAATCATCAACAATAGTTTTATATAATATTGAATATACAGAAAAACGCTATATATTAATAATATATATATATATATATATATATATATATATATATATATATATATATTTTTTTTTTTTAAATCATTAATAGTCTTTAACTAATAAGTGCTTTATTTTATTATATATAATATATGTATGCTGTGTTTATTTCATATTGCAATGGTCGATCAGTCAATGCACATAGGAAGATCTTTGCTAAATTCAATTTTTGGCCCTCCAAAAGTTAAAAGCATTTAAAAAACTGTAAATAAAAAAAATTGAATAAAATTATTATTATTATCTAAGAACAATAAGTAATCTGCAACCTCTAAAAATAAACCTTCCCAAATTCTAACATCTACTTTTGTACTTCCTAACTTGTATAAAATGACTAATCCTATTACTGTGGTCGTTCCCATTATGAAACAAAAATTATTAGTTCTTGTATTTACAAGTTAGTACTATTTCTTACCTTTATAATAATGTTAGGATATGTTGCAATAAAAGTTCTCACTCTTAAAGTCCCCACTTAATTGTAGGAATATTCATGGTCTTGTGTATGAATTGTGTCTTGAGTATCTATTTAACAGGTTTTTTGTGGTCATCTCCTTATTTCATTCAAATGATCTCTTAAAAATAAGCTTATAAAAAAAAAGATGTGCCCCATAGGCATGTGAAACCTTATTTGTGAGATCTTATATTTAAAATGTTCCAGTAGGAACTTCTATTATCATAATTTTTATTAAAAAACGTTTTGGCAAGAATTTATATCAACAGAAGATTTATAAAAAACTTCTAATGATATCAGTTCTTAAGGAATTTTTTATCAGAAGGTTCTTTTGTGTAGAACTTTTATGTTAATACTTTCTACTCTTGTAAAAGTTCCTGTAAAACAATTAAACTGGAACTTTTTGGAAAAGTTCAATAACTGTTTCGTACACTGTTTATAAGGGATGCATTCATTAAGAGACACTTTAATGAAAGTAATAATGGAAAATCTTAGATTTTCTAGTAGATTCACTATTTATGAATTTTTAATCAATAATAATAAAGTAAGTTTGTGTAACACATTGTTAATACCAATTTAGACATAGAATCAAACAAGTGTACTGGATCGAGAATCTGATAATTTAATACTATTGAAATTAAAAAATGAATATGAAGACAGAAAAGAAAATAATATGTAGGAAGTATGTAATAGACATATAAATAAATTAAATTAAATTTAATTAGTTTGCAGATAAGATGAAACTTGAATATGATAGTACTTACCTAAAATCAATTTTTGAAATACATTTGTATGATGATGATGGCTTAATGTTGAAATAAAGCACTTAAGTCTCTCATAAACACTATAATTAATCATCATAAAACAGAATAACTAGAACATGAGAGTAGGTAAAAATTAACATGATGCTCATGTCAGAACAAGTGTGGTGGAAATGCTAATAAACTATAGATTATTTGATTGGATAAATGGGGCAATGCAAAACGAAAATCGAATTATAAATTCCACAGATTATTACATTATATAAGTGATAAATTATAAAAGTTATTATACCATTAAAAATAAAATATGCCAAATTGGTCATTTACATTACCTAGATTACCCACATATGTATACAATTGATTAACTGAATATAGATATTTACAACATTATAGGTAAGTATGTATATAAGTTTATCAGTGTTTTGCACTATCAATAGTGGGCATTGTTCTAATCTCGGAAAGTGGCACCATTGATAACAAACAAATTTGCTATCACTGGGAAAAAATTTCACTTTTGAGGGTGTAATCATAAACAAAGTAATCATTCAAATAATAAACTGAAATGTAGATACAAAAAAAAACAATACTGAATAAAATTATTAGAAAAGTAAGACTAAATATGATAAAATACCATACATAGGGACAAATATCATAATATAAAATATAAAATTAGATTATGAAAAGGATACAGCAATAATTATAATGCAGTGTAAGAACTTTATAAAAACTGATATAAGAAAACAGAATTGTCAATCTAACAGAAAAAGAGATTCCTAAAAATTTAATAAATTTGCTATCATTGGGAGATGATTTCAATTTTGAGGGTGTAAGCATAGATAAAAACATCATTAAATTAACAAACGGAAATATAGATACAAGTGAAAGCCATATAAATGGAACTAGAAATTTTAATTTATAACATTAAATAAAACAAACTTAATACATAAAATATAAATAAACAAATTAATATAAATTTAAAACAAATTATAAATTTTATGAAAAAATAAGGATATCATAAACATTTTAAATTATAATAATTATATATGACAAATTAGGGATGTTGGAAACATATTGATATTTTTATAGAAATATATATTAATTGACTTCTACAAGGCTATGACAGTTGAGAGTGTTGGGGTTAGGTTCCTAAAGTATCTATTTTGGAACTTTGTGAATTCAGTTTGTATCATGGCCAACTAAAGTTTATTTTGTGGCAGTTTCACAAATTAAATCCTGGCATTCCCATTCCAATGAGATCAGGATGGCAATGCTTAGATAGGTATCATGGGTTGATAAAAAATACCAACACAAATTTGTCAGACTACTTTGCCCCACCAATAGCAGTTGCAGTTCTTGTACAATTATTAGTGATGTGGCAGTATCATCTATCAGTTGTTCTTGACTATTGATGATTACCTTTTTTCATGTCAAAATTAAGGCTTAAATTTTTTTCTATACCCCTTTTTAAACATAATACAGTACCTGATATTTATAATATTTATTACAAAATTGTTTAATTACCTTTTTAATATTTATTTTAGGGATATAGTTAATGGACAATTTGAAAACAGAATAGTGCTTCCAGACAGTGATAAGTATGATATTGCTCTTTGTGCATGCACAGCTGATGTTAACATGGACACAAAAACAGAAATTTTAATAGGAACTTTTGCAAAAGTAAGTAAATTAAATACGAATTTTATAAAGCAAATGTTTATTTATTTATACAAATTTATAAATTTAATATGGTCTCTCAATTTGTTAAAGGTATTTAAAAGGGAATTATATTTTAATTAATGTTTCAAAAGCAGTTGTGCAAATATCTAAAAATAGATAAATAAAATAAACTCACTTAATAAAATATAAAATCTACATATTTGTGTTTTTTTTCTTCTGATCCCTAAAACAGAAAAACAAAATCACCCATTAGAATTTAAATATCATGCTACAAATTAAGGCTAACGTGAATTAGCCAAAAATTTCACTCTGCTGCCTAAAATTTTTTGAAATTCGTGTTAACCAGAGATTTATTAAAAAATAGACCAGGAATTGCTCGTTTTTGACTGGGTTTGGATTATTATCATTATAGTTTTTGTCGAGTTTTTGTTAACGAGGGATTACTTAATATTTTGTATGAAAAAAAAAATTAAATTAAAATGTAACATATGCTTTCTCATGAGATTTAAATTCAATTCTCACAAGATGGAAGGGTAGGAAGGAAGAAGCTATTAAGTTGTAAAGTAAGGTCGTTCCTAATAAATGAAATAAGCGCATTAAATTTATTTCATATACCATTATTCATCCTGAAGCTAATGAAGCTTGTACAAATTAGGTGCTGCTTTAGCGGTTCCTTGGCATCATCAGTTGTTGAGTTTCTTAATTTTAGGATTATAGTGTTATCAGTTTTTGAAACACTGAATTCACAAAATTCATATCTAAATCGGACATTAATGTTTCTTATTTCTTAGTGCTGTCATTACGAATTTTAATTACTTAAAATTGCTGAATCTATTCATAGTTTTATTTATTTTTGAATGGTTATAATTTTTCTTTTTTTTTACTTTGGTTTTACTATTATTTTTAGAAATTTTTATATATAATATGGTAATTACCAGAAATTATACTGTTCATCAGTGATAAATCATTCCAGGAGTTACTAATCTATAAGTATGAGAATGAGGTTTGGATGTTACACGGGCAACATAAATTTTCACATTCAGTACATTCTATCAACTATGTTGACATCACTGGAGATGGTGTTAAGGAGCTTATTGTTGTAACGATGTTGGGTGTTCAAATTTTTCAGGTAGGCATAATAATTTTATATTGCAATATATATATATATTTTTTTTTAATATATTGTGTGTTTTAATGTTTAGCATAATCTGTTGGCTGTTATGGATATGGTTAAAAAGAGGTTGAGTCACATTACGATGAGTGAAGATTGAAGATGAATTGGTTAACTAATTTTTTTTTTCTCTAATTATCTCTATATTTTCTGTTGGTTTTTTAAAGGTATTTAAGGGTAACTAACAAGGAGAGTATTCCACATGTGTCTCCTAGATTTTGATGAAACTTTTTTAGATGAATCTAGGCCTTGAAATATTGGACTGTGTAAAATATTAGGGGCCAACGCTCCCCAGGAGCCCTGTAAAAAAATCGGGAAGTTTGCATACGCAAACACATTTTTTTTTATATCTCTGGATCTAATGAAGGTAGAAGAAAGAGTTTAGTATCAAAATGTCCCTATTGCCGAGTGAAATAATAAAAAAAATAAAACATCAACATATTCAAGTATTATGCTTGGTAAAAATATTAAAAACACCAAAAACTTTCTCATAAGTTTTTGATTTTTTTACAGGGCCCCTGGGGCGTGTTGGCCCCTAATATTTTACACAATCCAATATTGTAAGGTGTAAATTCACCTAAAACAGTTTCATCAAAATCCTCTCCCTGTAAGTAATCCTATTTTGATAACTTAGTATTTAATTGAAACAAATGTTATTTATTATTTTATAATAATGATTTACTATATGCGTAGTTTGCTTGATAACTGTGAATAACTGCTCGAATAACTGAAATTATTTTTTTTTGGGCAGAAATTCATTGTGGAATAAGACTCTATAATAAATCAGTTTAGGATCATTTTTATCAGAAGGTACATATGCAAAATGAAGTGCACCAGCTATTAATACATTTTTCAGAAAAAAATTTTAAATTATAAAATTGGGAAAATTGCCTGCTGGTGAAGTTTGAATCATTACTTTGTATAGCGATTGGTCAAGAAACAGTAATCCATAACAGGTACTGAACCCAAGACACTTCATGAGTTGTAGAGGTATAGGATTTAAAAAAAAATAGTTTTTGTTGATATCTTATTTAATGGCATCAAACAAGAGCTGGGAAGACTGAAGTGCGTAAGTCATCATACACTCAAAGAAAGAATATATTATATTTTTAATAATCAAATCTTGTTTGAAACTGACTACAGAAATAATATCCATTTGACCCGAACGAATGAACGTTGAATCACTTAATGACTTTAGTGTGGAGGTCTATAGTAATGACCTGGTGTTTCGAAAATTTTATAGAGTGTTCTTCTGAGAAGTGAAAATTGTTTTTATCAATTACTAGAAAATAAAATAATTCAAAATTCGAATGCTTTATGTAAATATCTGATTAGATTTTCCTCTAGAAGCAAGTCGCTTTGGGATAATATTATAGAAGTCAAACCTCTGCTTGCCTTGCTTCACCTACCTTTCCGCAGGCTATGAACGCCCTTATACCGATAACATTTTTTCCAAGTGACTTAAAACTTCCTCTTCTTGGCTTTTAATTTTAATTTGTTGAGTCAAACCTCAATCTCTCTGTCTCCTGTAAGGGTCTTTAACCCTTGTTATATATGTCTTGCCCCTAGCAATGTTTTGGATGAAACTTTTCAGATACTTCATTCCTGCTCTAATTATTTAGCTTCGTTTTTGGTCAAGACTGCCAAAAATATGGCCAACCTCTGCTCCATATAGTAGAACAGGTAAATAGTCTTTCAAAATGTAAGGCTTGATATCTTTCCTGACAACTCTATTTTGGTTAATTCTGTTACAGTTAGATAAGATATTTCATCTAAAACTTCAAGCTTCCTATTAATACAGGTCATATGGGCATATTCTTGCTTTTGCTCTACTCGAAAGACCTTAATTTTTAAAAAATTATTGTGCATTCCTTTCTTCGAATTTGTGCTTCTCATTATAAGGAGTTGTGATTAAAACAATGTATAAAAACTATCACTAAAAATATATGTATAATTAAAATTATATCCTCAACCATTGTTTTAGATTGGAACATTTATTTCATTTATACAATTTATAGACCAATATTTACAATTTAGGATAAATAAAATAGTATTTAGAAAATATGCAAGTAATGAAACAACAGTGCTCAGAAGTAGTAGTTGGATTAAGAATTGTAAACATTTAGCTCAATTATAACAAGCATAATGTCAAAGTATGTGGAAACCATATCATATGGAATAAATAAATATTGAATTACAAACATAAATGTCTATTTTGTATAATTACATCAAATTAACCTAAAAGTGTTGGAAAGCCCCCTTGAACTCCTTAGAAACAGTTATAGAAACTATGTAATATACTGTATCACTTGCATATTCATCTTTCTATATCATCTGTGTATGCATATTATAGATATTTTTGTAAAATATTCAAATCATGAGATGATCTGCCAAAGGAAGCTCAACAAACCTTTACTCAAGACCTATATTTTGATAAATAAAATTAAAAACCGATCATAATAAAAGAATAAAAAGAAAAATAGAAAAAGATTTGAATATATTAAATATAAAATAATTTATTAGAATTTCGCATATAAATAAAGAGGAACAGAATTCGATTATTGATTTATCAAATAAATATCCTAGAATTATTTAAATAGAGAATGACAAATTAATGAAAACTAATCTATTAAACTATCAAATTTCATTAAAAACCGACAGATCCAGCTATACACGGAATTATTGATATCCTAAATATTTTAAAGAAGATGTGGACCGAGAAATAAAAATATTATTAAACAACGAGATATTAAATCCCCTTACAACAGTCCGATAGGGGTGGTATCTAAGAAACCCGACGCGACCGGTAAACGTAAAATTCGGGTCGTTATTGATTATAGAAAATTAAATGCTGAAACAAATCCGATAGATTCCCACTTCGAAATATCGAAGATCTTTCAAACCAACTAAACGGATCAAAATATTTTACCACAATTGACCTAGTTTCGGGGTTTCATCAGATAGAAATGGACGAAAATTCAGTAGCTAAAACAGCATTTTCAACTGACACTGGACATTATGAATTCAATCGTTTACCCTTTAGAATTATGAATGGATCCCCCACCTTTCAAAGAACCTTTGATTCCTTATTAACTAACATGCCAAATGTGCTTGTATATACTGATGACTTTTCACAATCAAAGAAAGAACATTTTCGGCACTTAGATGATATACTTTCCAAATTAAATGAACATGATTTATCCATTAAATTAGCTAAAACCGAATTCTTTCAGTCCGAGTTACCATTTCTAGGGCAGATATTAACACCCAATGGAATCAAAACTGACCCTCGAAAACTTGAAGCCATTGAAAAATTCCCTCGCCCAACAACAGAAAAGGAAATTAAACAGTTTCTTGGTCTAACGGGCTATTACCGCAAATTTATACAAAATTACGCCCATATTGCTCAACCATTAACTTCTTGCTTACGAAAATCTGATAACAGTATAAACCCTGCATCTTGCACTGATGCGTTTCACAACTTAAAATATTTACTTCTCAATGCTCCCATATTAATTTATCCTGATTTTTCAAAACCAATGATTCTGATAAAATTGCATCGCATCGGCGCTATATTTTCGCAAATGTCTCAAGGACAAGATCACCTCATAGCCTTTGCTTCAAAAACCTTATCTAGTACGGAATCTGATATTCTGTCATAGAAAAGGAATTGTTTGCTATAGTTTACACCTGTAAACACTTTAAACCTTATTTATATGGTCAGCATTTTACCATACAAACTGACCACAAACCCCTCCAATGGATATTCTTCATGAAAAATAGTAATAATACTCATATTATGAAATGGATATTTTTATTAAATGAATTTAGTTTTGACATTAAATATGAGAAAGATAGAACAAATTTAGTCGCGGACGCATTAAGTAGGGTTAAAATTGAAAGCAATACAAAAATGTATGAACTTAATGGCGTAGAAGATATGGACGTTGGCATTGACAATTTAATTAATAGTGATGAGCCATTGCTCTCCCCCAAATGCCTCTGAATATCAAGAGCTGATAAACGATATCGAAAATACATTAACGGAAACCCCAGAAAATGAAATCGTCAATGATGCGGAAAGTCTTGCCACTCCTCAACATTCCCAGGAAAGTAGTCATAACCAAATCTTTATTGTAACAGAAAGACCTATCAACGTAGAAAAATATCAAGTTTTATATCCCGAGGTAATGAAAATTTGCAACAAGAAAGACCTTTTAATAAATTCCCATACAAGATTGAAAGTCATATCATCGTATTACTGGATAATGGTATTATGGAAACATACGAACAACTAAAAAGATATTATTAATTCCCCCGGATGAAAGATGAAATTTCTGGATATATAAATAAATGTAGTACCTGTGCTAAGACGAAATACGAAACGAAACAGATAAAACACATTTTCAAATCACCCCTACTCCGGAAAGACCGTTTGAATTTAGTGATTGATACATTGCATTATGAAAGAAAATTTACCATCATAGACACGTTTTCTAAACGACTATATGCCGAAGTTATTAGGACAAATAATGCCACAAATATTCATCATGTATTAACACAATATTTGACTCTATATCCTCCGCCGATACAAATTATAATGGACCAGAGAATATAAAAATGCTTTAATACAAAAACTACGAGAAATCTTGGATATTATTTGCTATTATAAAGTTTCGAACAACACCAGGCATATTAAATTGTGCACATTCCACATTAATATAACTATAAAGAGTTATCAAAGAGGAAAACCAAACAACCGGCTTAGAAACCAACCTAAACATTGCAGTAAGGACATTTAATGAAACATTAAATAAAACTTAATACCTAGCGAAATTACCTTTGAAAAAATCATTGATCCCGACCGAAACGAAAAAATAATTAATGAAAACCTAAAAAAAATTAAACATTATTCATAAATTGGTTAACACCAAAGTTTCAGAAGAAAAAAGAACCGAACGCTTAAATCAAAATTGAGAAGACCTGCCAGAAATCCGTGACAAAGCATACATAAAAACAAGGGTTAGAACAAAAAATGAAAACGTATTTAAGCCTGTAAGAGCCTTCATAGATTAGAAGTAGATAGCGCAGGCCCATACTAACAACCTCCGACGTCCGAGAAAAGAACATGAGAAGACATGTGTTTTGCTTGCAGATGACACCCAACCTGTTGATATGGGCATTGCTGGTAGCTTATCATATAACTGACGTTACACATTCTGGTGGATTAATGACCTTTAATCTCGCTGACTTATCTTAATATCTTAGTAAATTACGACAGTACATTATTTACGTTTATTTGATTTAATCGAAAACATACAAAATATAAAGCAAGGATTGATACATTTTCCCGCCAAAGAATTAATTTATAACTTAATCCTTAAACAAATTCTTTATTTAGAGAATAAAATGGAATCATTAGTAACTTATGATAGAAATAAACGAGGAATTTTGTATGGTCTTTGTTCTGCCATTAAATGGCCTACTGGCAATTTAGATGCTTTAGATGAGGAAAGGCATGATTCAATTATAGAAAATCTAGAAAATCATATTCAGAACAACCTAATAAACGATCTTACAATAAATAAAAAACCGATTTCTAAATTCAATGAAGACATAAAAATTATAAATAATAACAATCATAAATTGAGTGAGGTCATTGCTCAAACTGACGAAAAACAGATATAAAATACATTTAGAAGAACTATAGTCTATCATAAACTACATAAAAATTAGAATTCTTGATATTTAAAATTCTCTGGAGATGGGTAGGCTTGGCATACCACACGCTGACATTAAACATGTAGATCTAAAACAAAAATATAAAGATTTGGAAACCTTATGGATAACAAGCAAAACCTACTGTGCTATAAGAAAGGATACGATTCATTATATTATTTCAATACCAAAAGAGAGTATGAAACTGTCAACATTGTATTTATTATCTGTACCCTCTCTCCAGCAAAATAATCTTGTAACCAAAGTAGTGCCAAATCATTTGGTTTTGTTTTCTCACAACCAAGCATATACTGTAAATACTGCTTATATCGAAACTAATTATTATTATACGAATGTCTTATTTAACAGAAACCCTTGTACTAATCAAGTTATCAACAATGATATTAACTCTTGTAAAACCATTACAATTAATAGCCAAGAACCTTTTGTTAGATATATAGAAGAAAATTGATGTATACATATTGATGTATATATATTGTATAATCAAAATGCCCTGTACCCACTGCCTAATACTACCTTGCCCATTCCTATACCTAAAAGTTGTGTACTAAAATTAGGATCTGATGATTCTTTTGTTAATATTACTAGAAATAAGGATATTAGTATATTACCTATGTCATATTCATATGAAATTTTTAGATTTAGTCATATAAATATATCTTTTCATAATCTAGAAAATGTAGAAGAAACCTATAGCTTATAATTAGAAAGCCTGTCGTGGGATCATCATATGCATATTCCTGAAATATTGCAATTAATATCCTAAATTATTGTATTTTACTTATTTTTATATCACATATACCTCAAGTATTCACAAATTAAAAAATTCTTTACAATCAACCAAGCAACAGCAGCAGACTTTAAACCCCTGGGCATTCTCTCTCCCATTCAGTTATTCGCTAGGAAGCTTCAATCTTCGGTAGGGAGGAGTACTACACTATTCACCCCAATATTTAACTGTAGCATCAGCAGAATCTCCCCACCATTATATATAGGACCCCGTAATAAGGCCAAGCAGCCATAGTGTATGCGTCATTGGCTTAGTAGCTCTTATGTTGTAATATTTTGTTATTTTTACCAATAAAGTTTTTTTTTTTAAGTTGTTAGTGAGATCAAGTTTATAATTGACGATAATGGTTAAATATAACATTCAAGCGCACGCAACAACCATGTCCATTTTGATGAGATTGATAATTCAATTTAGTAGAATTTCGTACGCACTTGTCTCTGCCTTAAGGGGTAAATGCGTACAAGGTATCTAATAGACTCATTATTCAAGCAGTATAAGTATCCGGAGGATTATTATACTGATGTGGAACCCTTTTAGTGGCAAATTAAGAAAAAAATAGGGTGAACCAACAGCCTGATCATCGAAAAACGATCATTTGAACGCAGTTCCAAAAAGGAAAAGAGGTGAGTCCACTCAGTGTAAATTTCCTATCAAAAATAGTTTTGCGATCTTTTCCGATCAAGAAGACGATGTTTCCGAAACAGAATATAGTGTCCAAATCACTGAACTTAAATTTCCACCTTTTGTATTAAACAACATTTAAAAATCACAAAGAGATAATAATGAAACTTAAAACAAAAATAAAAAATATAGCGGCACCAAAACAATATTCTATGTATACCCCAAAAAGGATTTCTCCAATCTTAAATGTGAATTTAAACTACTAGAGTTTCCATTTCATACTCACACGCCGAAACATGAAATAAAACCTAAATTGGTCCTTAAAGGTAAGTATGTCCCCAGACTTTCCAATGGGAGATATTCTAATTGGCTTAAAAAGTAAAGTATTACAAATTTTTAAAATATTCCAGAAGATTAAAAAATCTGATGGTATGGAAAAAAAACTACCTCTATCAGTAGTGATTATAGATAACAAGGAACAATTAAATAAACTAAATCATATTAAATATTGCAACAGCGTTGTAATACAATGGGAAAAATACAAAAATACATTCCACAAAAAAAAAACTTAACACAGTGCTATTTGTGCCAGGAATTAATGACGTGGTTCGGAATTGTAACACAACGCAAAAATGTCTCAAATGTGCCGTGGAACATTTATCACGAGAATGCCCGAATGTACCAACTGATGTATTTGTACCAAAGTGCTACATCTGCCAAGAACAACACTTTTCAAATTATGAAAAATGTCCTCAATTTATTAGGAATCAAGAAATTCGTCCAGGTAAACAACGACCAATTATCGAACCCACCGAACACAGCATTTTTAAAGCGAAGATAAACGAATTTCTTACATAAAAAAAACAAAAACTCTTGTTGGATTGAAAACAAATGTAAAACGGAAACGACTAATTAAGATTCTACTTCAAAAAATGAGCCTTCAATTAAAGATTTTTTAAAATATATTAAACAGATCTTTGGTCTATTAGGAAATTAGGATAAATAATTATTTATTATTATAATATAATATATAATTATAATTATTTGCCAAATACAATTATCGGTAAATTAAAAATTTTATGGTATGTCCATGATGGTATTTCCAAAGTATTAATTTCAATTGAAGGCTTTTTGACCGATGGTCAATTGTAATTTCTTAAAAAAAAATATTTATTATTTTCTGCCATATTGTTTGTGCTTTTTAGTATTAAGTATAATACTTATACAACTCAGATTGAGTAATTCTGTCTATAGTTATTGTTTAACTATAGTTTTTATTTTGGTTTAACGTCCTTTCCTATCCTTTTAAGGCAAACGGGACGGGCTATCCTACAGGTTACCAAACTATTCTAACCAGAATGGTAAGGTCGAGATTCATCAAGTGGGTCGTCACAGAATAAATCTCACCCGCCCAGGCTGGATCGACCCGGTGCTGTAGCAGTCTCAAGGTTGCTAAGGTTACGCCTTAACACTCTTGGCCACCGCGGCCTGTTTAACTAAATTCAACAGAAAACATAATAAATATACAGACTTTGACCCAGTGTCGTAAGTACGATTTTGGAGGCAGCCAAGTTTTGAGGTCCCTAAGCTTCTTTCCCAAAATTTAATGGGGTATATATCCATGTGATATATACATGTCGTTCATACATTTTATGATTCTATTACATTCAGGAATACGTATTTGAATAGCGGATGATATTTTCAATTTCCTATCCACATTCTTTAAAATTGTTATTTCAATATATCTTGAGGTCTGTTGAGAGTAGGTTTGGAACATCGAAAGGAAAATATCGATATCCACCGATAATCGCTAGAAAAATATCGATATATCGAAAGGAAATGGATGAAAAATCAAAGAAAAGTACATCAAATGAGTATAATGTTGAATTGTAAAGAAGGTTATGAAATAATATAATTATTATTATTTATAAAACAATATTTTTATTAGCCATGAATCATTATAAAAAAAGATAGCAAAGAATTATACTTAAAAAAAAAATGTTATGACAAATTTTTATCTTGAAGACTTTTAGCCATATTTCATATATTATAGTCAACTAGAAGCTTTTCAATAATAAAACCTTCAAACTTCTAAAAAATGTATTAATCTTATAACGCTTCCGACTATATTGTGCATTCTCCAAACATTCATATAAAAGTATGTAATTCATTTGATATACATCTCAGTAACATCATCATTTATTTAATCATCAATTTATGTTTACATAGGATTAATTAACATTATTTGTATATAAATCTTATCTACTAATTATTGTTTGGTAATTAAATATTGTTTATTGTTATATTTACTGGTAAAACTCCAGAATCGTGACCCCAACATGGCAGACATCTAGATTTTTAGTATCTGACTGATCTTAAAAATAGACCTCTGCCATGTTGGGGTTGCGATTCTCGAGTTTTGCCGAATAAAGGAAATTGTTAAAAAAAAAATACAGTAATAATTCGTATAGCCGATGGTTCGAAAGGTAAATATGAATTATCGAGATATTCAAATTATCGATATTTCCAATAATCGGTGGTAACAAATAGGAAATAACATAATTAATAAAAAATTGTATTAATATTAATGGACATACAAACGATATAGTTAGATCAACACAATCTTAAAGTGCTGCTAAACTTTCGTCAAAATAGGCGAAATCTCGAAAAGTTATGGGAGTTTATTAATTTTGAGGTAGGTGATTCCCATCCTCGATACTTTCTAAGAGTTTCCTCATTACTTCCTTGAGTTAAATGTCTTAAATCGTTTAATTATGGCCAAGTCTTAAGAGATTAAGTCTGCAGCTTAGAGGCTGTGTTGGGAGACAAAAAAAAAAAAGGCCAAAGCCGAAAAATCCCAAAAGAAAAGGACTGAAAAAAGAGGAGTTATAACTGCTTTAAAGTACATATTTGATAACGATCTCAGTGACATCGTTTTCGACAGTGACATCGACAGTTGTGAGTGCTGAGAGAAGTTTATCCAAACTGAAATAAATCAAAACCTATCTGAGGAGTACTATTGCCCAGGAAAGACTTTCGGTACTTTGCGATTCTTTCAATTGAAAATAAATTATCATCCAATTTGGATTTTAAAAACATAATAGAAGATATGAGCCAGGAAAAAAGCAGAGGAGTTAATTTTTAGACATAATTGCTATAAATATGAACCTACATTAAATACAAATTTTATCTCGGTAAGCAATTCTTTATTACTATAAGATTTTGAAATTATAATTCTGCACTGTATTTTAAAATTACAATTTACTTGATTTATTTAGCTTATTTCTATTCCCAATTTACTCACATTAAGATATTTCATTGGGTTTGGAATATTATAAATAAAAGTCTATGATCACGGCCATAACGTGTGCCAAAACAGCGTTCTGGCTCTGTTCTCATTATTTTTTTAATATAAAATATACACCAGTATAAATTTTAAATTATGTTAAATCAATCGAGAAAAAATTATAACAAATCTGGCTGTTCGAATCTTTGGATTGCTTAATACTGAAGGAGTTATTCCATACTCTCGGAACCAGAGTTAACCAGATCCTCGGAAGTAATGGCCCCGCAAATAGTATACCGCACAGGGTCCCGCAATGCCTAGCGCCGCCACTGGTTCCACGTGTATGCTCGATGAGTGAACTTTGTGGGCGTCTGATGCACGCTTCGCTGCAGTTAAATCAGCCGAACACAACAAACCAAATGATCTGAAATCCAGAAGTATATTCGATGGCTAATTTTTTACCACAATTTACTAACTTTCAATTTTAATTTTCGGGATCCCCACTTCACTTAACAACAGCCAGACGCACAATTTTGTGTTGATACGACACCTAATTTTTTAAAATTACTTCCAGGCGTATGTTCGATGGCTGACCTAAATCTGCCACTGGCTCCTGGACAATTACCCCTACTGCCATACTTTGCCTATTCAGCACTCACTAGCGCTTAAAAACTAAAAAACTGTCAAGGAGATTTTATCAATTTTTATTTGTTTCTTGACATGAGTAAATCATTTGTGATTTACTTGTGATTCATTTGTGATCTTTGGTATTTCGAAGAACAGCTTCTGAAGGTTCCACTCATCGCAAAAATTAAAAAAAATAATTAGGCCTAGTGATGGATAAACACTGATACAGCTATACAGCGGATCTACGGTCTGTACATTGATATCTTTACAGCTCGTTATACTTCACCTTAACGAACTCTCGTGGCTAATTTCTGATACATCAAGATTTAGACTTCATGCTCCCAAAAGGGCAGTTCTTACAAGTTCAGGATATCGATTTAACGTGATAATTGCGCACTTACCTCGAAAACGCACTTAACCCACATTATCTTACTTGAATAATTGTACGATTTAAATTTAGTAATATTATGAAACAAGGAAATGCCCAAAATTCGTATCATATTTATTTTAGATCAGCTTGCACTTTAACAATCAGCTTGCACTGGAATTTAAAAAAGATTTGCGCATGATAATGATAACATTCGGGAAATAATTGGAGGCAATACTTATAGAGAGACGAATTAGGTAAAAAATTGTAAGAAACCCCCCATTATTGATTTCATTTTTTTATTATATTTCTAGAACTTCAGGTAAAAATTAATTATCTTTATTATATATCTATAAAATTCTCTACGGAATTCATTTTCGGCGATTACAATCATCAATTACTGTGTTGGATGAGTGTAGGACCATTATTTGTTGGAAGTGTTAGGATCGATTTTTTCGATATTTGCTAATTTTTGTTGATTATTTATCCATTTTTATTCCATACATGATATATATAGAATAATGGACTACTGTACTAGTGGTTTAAACAGTAATGACCTAGTTATTGAACCATTCGTTGGTCGTTACAATGGTAACCAGTAAACAGATAGCTTCAAGTAGCTGTAAGTAATGTAATTTTTCTGGATCCTCATTTGGTTGTTTGTATGAGAAATAATTAGAAATAAAACAAGATACAGTAAGTACATACATGTCCTATTGTACCATGATTTAGTATTTTATAACATTGATGCTGTCCGAACAGGATTTATGATATGATTACATTTGTTTTTTTAGTAATTAGCAATGCTCCTTTAAATAAATTGGTAATTTATTCTTTAAATTGGTTGTTAATTACTCACCTTTGAACATAATGCCCAAGTTAGGCATCACCAATACTAAAAATTTACAGTAATTTTTATGCATTTTCGGATTTTGTCTCATATTACATAACAGCAGAGTTTATTGCATATAAGATTGTATTACACATTTACTATTTTTTAAGATCAGTTGGCCTCCGCAACGAACGACGGAATTACGGAATTCGATTCTACTTAAAATTAAATCCTAATCAGCTATTCGAATTTTCCTATTTTCTTAATTGGTTTTAGTTTGCATATGTTATTGGTTCATGTAGATTATTTGTTATTGATTTTTATTTTATTTTTTTTAAATGTTTATACATCGAATTATTCGGGAGGTGGGAGGGGGAGGGGGGTGTGAAAAGATCCATATAAATATTTTCACATTGCATTATAACTTTCTTCAGTAATGTATTTTTTTTATTCTCCACTATTATACCCACTCTCCTATAGTGCCCGAATCAGATCGCCTCCACCTTGGCACGCCACTGTATGTGTTTCATTTCATTCATGATAAATTTATTATCACAGCATAATTCTTTGTTAAATCTGTAGACTTTTAAAATTATCGAGAATTTTTTTTTTAATCCATTTTGTTATTTAAATCTCTTCTTTTATTTCAGAGTGCGAAAAATGGCGTCATTTCAGGGCGGCCCAATGAACAAATTCACGATATCTCACCCCCACTTGAAAAAAAATAAACTGGCTTCAATAATTCAATTGAAAGCCGGAAAGGGTCCGAGCAGTCATAAAATACACAATTTGATGAAAGAAAGAAATTTTCGAGAAATGTAAGTTCACAACGTCCTCATTCCTCAGATTTTATTTAATATTTTATGTTTACTGTTGCCTAATGGATTTTCTCTCTCTCTCTCTCTCTCTCTCTCTCTCTCTCTCTCTATATATATATATATATATATATATATATATATATATATATATATATATATATATATATATATATATATATATATTAAATTGAATGACACAGGGTGATTATTTATTCATTTTTACTCTTTACATTAATTTTTCTTACAGTTTAAGAAGAGCTTATCAGTCCAGAAATTTACAATGGACCTACAGTTTTCAAAGACATTCTAAATCGGCCAAATTACTTCCGGAGTTTTTGCATGAACGACTCAAGAACCATTTGGCGAAATATCAGTTGCCGACTTTGTCTGAAGAATTGTTGATGAATATTTTTGAGGTATAAAATTATTTTTTTCATTTTATCTGCACTTCTTTGTGCCAATGATCGACCCTAAAGCATGTCTTATATATTTTAAGAATTCTATCTTGTTTTTATTTCTTCCATTGATGATGCAATGTGGACCCTTGGCCACTTTAACAACCCTTCTTCAATGCACTCTATCCCCGGTCACTTTATTCTGCATTTATACCCAGCGTCCTAATGTCGCTCTCCACGTCTTCCTTCCATTGTAGTTTCGCCCACCTCTTCCTTTTTCTCCCGGAAGTACTCAATAATCATCTGGGGCATTCAGTTGTCATCCTGACACTTGGTCCACTCACCGTGCTCCGCTCTTCTTCATGAAAACAATATCAAGGGAATTATAAATCTTTTATTTCTTTATCAGCTCTCTTTCTGTATTGGGTCATACATCTTGCTCAATGCTTTCATTCCCCTTTTATTTTACCTGCTATCAATTTTTTTTCTTTCACAACCAGGTTTCACCTCTACAGTATCTGTGATATACTGGATGACACAAGACAGTCTGTTAGATCTGACTTTTGGAAATTCTTGGTAGTGTTTTGTTTTTCATTGTCTTTGATAGGGCTGTTACTTGCAACAATTATTTGCCGTTAGTTTCTCCAATACTTATTTTTCCACTTAATGACTCTTAAATATTAAAAATTGACTTTTCATATAGCTAATCTTCGCCTTCTAAGTACCTTACTTCTTATACCGTTTCTCTTCTCTTGAAGTCGTCGTATAGTTGGCTATTTTTTTAGTTATTTACAGTCCGACCTTTTTATCCACTTTCTCGTTTCCTAAAATGCTCTAAAAAATGACTCGTGCATTATTCGAATAAAATGTATTCAGTGACGGATATTGAATATTTTTTATCAACATCCTTTATTGGTCTGTATTTATCATTTGTGTTTTACACGATTAACGTTTTATTAATTCAATCTTATTCTTTTATTTCAAATAACAAATGATCCTCAGGGTTCTTCTCTCTTACCAACCTAATTTTTCATCTATATATATGACCTTCCAAACTTTATCCACCACTCCCAATATTATCTGGACGCAGATGACCTGCAAATGATGACCTTCTACCCTTCCAACATGCTCGGGGCGTAAGCTCCTGGATAATATTGATAATATTAACCGCTGGGCTTCGAAAAATAAGTTGGGCCTGAATAAAGAGAAAACTAATACAATTCTCATCGGTTCATAACCCTCTCTTAATGCCCTTCCCTACTATCCATTACTTTTTCCCTAACAATATTCCCATTCAGTTCCAAAACTATAGAAAAACCTTGGAGTTACCTTCGATCAATACCTTACTTGGAGTAAGGATATTTCCCAAATCGTCCGAAAATCCATCTCATCCTCAAATAGCTCCTAAGATTCCGTGATTCATTTCTCTGAAGTATCAGTCATCTTCTAGTATCTTCCCTCATTCTCCCCCATTTTGACTCCGGATGCTTCGTGTATGGAGGACTTTCTAGTGCGCAAGAAAAGAAGCTAAATAAGATTAATGCATTGCTTCATAAGATTCCTTTTCGGTGTTCCTAGACGCTCTCACATCTCTCACTGGTATTCCGAGCAAGAGTGGCTTTATTATAATTTCCAACGACAATGTCTTTTTGGTGTCTTCTTATTCCAATCCTTGAGAACCAAAAAGCCATCCTATATTCCTGACCTCCTCACCCTGCATTCTTCCCTCTACATCTTAAATATAAGATCTCAACCTATCAATTTATGTATCTCTTCTTATTGAACTGCTTTCTTTGAAAATCGTTTATCATTCCTGCTACCTCGTTTTGAAATTCCTTACCCATCTCCATTCGCAAAGATTCCTCCTTAACCTCATTTAAACACCATTTATTTCTCCATCTACTCAATGATCAATATTCCGCATACGTGTAAAGAATAAATGTCTATGTACGTTTGTACAAATATACTTTTGCAATTTTCATTTTATTTATACAATGATTTATTAATATCTTAGTTTAAAATTTAATTAAGTTCCAGTATGCAATCAGACAAATGCTACGTGAAGTATGCATTTTTGTTATTCTTAGTACAAAGTATTGAATAATTTAATTTGAAGATAATTTTTTCACCGTGGTAAAATCAGGCATGTAGATCTGTTGTTTGTTTTCACTTCCGTTCACCAAAAATATAGCCTAAATTTTTCTTCTTTTATGTACTATGTTTACATTTTTTTTTCTTTTTTTTTTTAAATCTTTTCATCTCTTTGATTCTACCTGAGGCAAAACATTTTCAGAAAATCCCATCTAGGCTACGTGAAAACTGGCTTAGTTGCTGTGATCCCATCATAGAGGATATTAAAAATGAGTACTCTAAGATCTCTTCCCAGATAGTATTGGACATGACTTTAGCAACGAAAGGAGATGGATATCAGATGTACGAGATTGATGAAGTCAAGAGTGGCATAAGGTACGTTATTACAATATTATAGTCATGGCAGTGCATGTTTTTTGACTAGTCAGTTTTTGGGCAACTATCGAACTTCTAGTAGAAATTCAATAATTGAAGAAAATATGCTATTTTGGCTCCTATAAATCTCCTTCAACGTGTACTAAGACCCTTGGTCCTCTAATAATTAGAGTTTGAAGTTAAAAAAGGATTTATTTATTGAAAGGAATTGAAAAACACCACACACAAACACACAAAATGACTTGACCCAAAAAACGCAATGACGCCAATGTCTTTAATTTTTAGATTTTCGGAAAATTTTAATTAAATTTATAATAACCGCATAAAGTGAAAAAAAGAACATTTATTAAAATACCTACCATGGGGGCGTTCCGAGGATGGTTTTGATCGCTGTGGAAAAAAGAACTCACGATTTATTTATTTTTCCACTTCGTCTTAAAATGAGAGTCTCGCAAGGCACGATGCTTTATTTTATATCTCAAGTTTGATAAATGATATCGACATGATTTTTCCAGAAAAATATTTGCTTTTGAGAGTATATTAAAGAAAAAAAACATTAAAAAATAATTGATTTTTAATCAAATGTTTAAATTATTAAGTAAACTAGCCTTATAGATTTTTTTCATACCAAAAATAATGGCAGACTTTGATTCAGCACACCACAAAATCTGAATGTTGAAAAAATCATCGAAAAAAAAATTATATCGTTTCAAAAAATTTGTATGTTTAATATTAATTTTTTTAATTTTCCTTTTTACCACGATAATTTGTATAGCGGTGGTGTAAAAGTTCAATATTAACTGTCAATATCTGTTTATTAATCAAGAAATTGGATGAAACGACAAAAGTTTGATCAAAATCGGTGACGGACACTTCGTGTTCCAAAGGTGACAAGGGAGTGCCTCTTGTCAGAAAAAAATATAGGAAACATATTACAGTAAACAATAGCTGCACAGACAGACATAAATACAGAAATACAATGACAATATAGATAATGACCTATAATAATAACCTATAAAATGCTGTTAAGTATCGTTTCTTGCAGATATTTTCAAGGTACAGGTTTAAAAAGACAATAAATAACTTTGTCTAAACGGTGATAAAGTTGTCCAAACGAAAATAAGTTCACATTTCACACAATAATTTCATAATTAAAATGTTTGAGTAATGAATTTGGTTCCACGGGTATGAACGATTACAGACACGTACATACGTACGTAAGTTAGCTTTTTATTATACAAAGTACTGAAATTTGCAAACTGTGTTTTTTGCAAATGTTAGTTTTTTGTTCTTTATATCAATTAAATTAAATTGATGTTAAAATCAAGTTGATCGATTGAAATGTATTAAATATTTAGTCTCTTAAATAATTAACTGTAGCAAAAAAAAAAAAGCTGAAGTACATTTTGTAAATTATTTTTACGCAATTAAATTTAAAACAAATGTGACGGCGGGTTAGGATTTAATAAAGTAAATCTTCACTATTCCAACCGTCTTTCATAGGCTGGAAATAGTAAATGAAAAAATAAAATAAATAAGAAAGACAGAAATTTAAATAGTGTCACAAAAAGAATTTTTTTTTTTATATTATGAAATCAATATATAGTAAAACAAAATATTATGGTAAATATTTTTAACTTAAAAAAAAAAAATCAAAGAAAAATAACATAAAACACATCCTTCACCTTACATTTATATGTACATCAAATTAAAATAAAGAAATATATTAATAAATCAATGTTCTTATTATGTTTCGTTTTTAGTTTAGAGATATGTACTCTAAAAAAAATGAGGAAAAATAGTTTATCAGGAGACTGCATACTCTATTATTCACCTTTCATAAGAAGATTGATTGCAGAAGCACAAAATTTATTGCCGGATATTTTCATCGATTGTTCGAAATACAGGTGAATATCAATGTATCTTTAATGAAACTTAATTTACCGATAATATTTAGTATATTTTCCTTAGGTTTGTAATATCCGTCATTAACTATCCCTTCGTAAACTTGCCAAACTCTACCTTTTTTTCTCCATAAATAATAGACCAGTGACAAAGTTTTAAAAAGATAGGGTTACTTCACAAATGCTTGAAAAAATTATTCATTATATCCAAACGTACTCAGTTATTACAGCTTCTATATTATTACATGTAAACATTAATAAATATTTTGAAAATAATCCCATTTTAATGATCTGTGAACTTGTTTTTGGTATCGAAGGATTTATGTACGATGAGACATTTTGAGTCAATATCAGTAGTTCCACGGTATTATATTATCAGTAATCCTTTCATTTCTGATCACTGAATCCTGGACTCTATGGTAACACTCGGACTCGCCCATAAATTAATCAGTTTATCTTATTTTCTCTTCCTTGCGTGAATGAAAATAAGTTCCATGAGCATTTCAGTTAATGGATGATGTCAAATTAAAAGCTTAGATAAGTCCTATGGATACACTGATATCCAAAAGCATGCGACAAGCATTAATTCTCTAAAAGAAAACTGGACAAATCCACAGCCAATTTTACGTAGTTGGTCCTTATCTAAATCAGATAAAAACGCACCGAAGATATGAATCATTCAATTTTTTGCTGGAAGGAATTGCCATCTCAACACTAAACTTAATGGACGCTCTAATGGAAAGGGTACTTAATATATTTGAATAACCAGGTAGATTCGCTAACGTCCCTTAGTCGAACGTATGCTTTTATTATTATTTATTTTTTTTCATTTTTCTTCGTTTTCTTTTATTTAGTCCAACTATTTTCAACTAATTTCTATTCCTGGAACAATGAATAAATAAGTTATTTTTTTATTATTACTCTCCCTTTCTGTCTCAAAGTCCTTATCAGTGTCAATAATACTTTCAACACCTTGATGTAATTTAAAAAAAAAAATTCAACTGTATTGAAAGCAATGTTTTAATAATTTTGATTTTTTCTAGTGGATTCAAGGGCTTTTACCATCCTGATGTTCTTCTTGGCATCATGGAAAAGGAAATAGATCGAGAAGATCTGAGAATGGAGTATGATTGGTTTGGTAAATTATTTCTGCACATCTCCGAAAAGGATTTCTTCAACGATTGGAACGAAGCGAAAATAACCAAATTTATCAATCTTATAATACAGATTACAAAAACTATAGTACGTTATCTCCTCCAACATAAAAATGATTTATTCAATATATATCTACATACCCAACGCTTACCAAAAAATCCGAAAAATGCCTTCACGTGCTAAGGAATGCATTATAAAAATAAGACTAATAACTTTCGATGTATTCTGAAAATTCTATTTTCTATTAGGAAAAATCAAAACAATGATTTACCTTTTAAAAAATAATAATAAATAAATTAAAAAAGTAACTTATTTTAGGCTTATTTATTTCCCAAATGACTTCACAATTATTAGTATTTAAACAAAATCTGTGCGTTTTCTCCTTTACTTAAAAAAAAAATTCCTGAACCCTTTTCTAACAAAAGCAAATGTGTTAATTAAATTGTTCTGATTTCCAATAGATTTGATATCCATTTTAGATTTAGTCGATACATATACCAATTTAATGAATGTTCAAAGTGAATTTTGTGAAATTTACTAAATGGCAGAATTAAATAATAAAATACGTGCATTTTTGTGCCATTATTTAAAAAATGGCTGTTATGCCGTGTACTCCGTTCGGAAAGTGACTGAAATAGAGGAGGAAGAATTGTTTCTACAAAGGCTGTACAGGTTAAATTTGAAAATTTTTGAACGTAAGTCGAAAATAAGTCTCGTTCAAGATCCTACGATGAATGAATTGGGGTGGAATTCCGATGTCACACCCCGATTTATAGGTGAGGAAAATATTTATCCGGGAGCTGTGGCCAAAAAACGTGTCTGATTTAAAGAAAATTTTTGATCGTCTAGTCTCTCATAATAGACTGTAAATATGAATGCTGCCATCCTCGAACGGTTGCAATAAAATTTAACAGGACAACGAATCCGTCATTTACGTCACTTTTTTCAGATTTTCCACAGTAACTCGCTCCCAGTGCATTTTATGTAAAATTTGGACATTGCCAATTTTAAAGAAAGTTTAAGTTCCAGCAAGTTTTATGTGTAATATTTTTTTATTTTTTTAAATTCGGAACAGCTGCTGAGATCCAGGACCATAAACATCTGCAAAACGTCAAGAAAGCGCAAAAAGTTGGATATTCAGAGGTTTAGCCTTAATAACTATTTTTTAGTGAATTTTAGTGCAAAATGCATAATAACCAGTCTTGTAGAGGATTAAATTTCCTACAAGGTTCATACAAAATATTTGTAATTACTCTCAATGGACGCCAAGAAATATTAAAATAACAATTTCCTTTCCTCTAAAATTGTTATTTCAATATTACTTGGCGTCTATTGAGAGTAATTACAAATATTTTGTGTGGGTATTCTAGAAAATTTAATCCTCTACAAGACTGGTTATTATGCATTTTGCACTAAATTTCACTTAAAAATAGTTATTAAGACGAAACCTCTGAATATCCAACTTTTTGCGCTTTCTTGACATTTGCAGATGTTTACGATCCCGGATCTCAGCAGCCGATTTTTTAAAAAAAATATTACATATAATACTTGCCGGAACTTTAACGTTCTTTAAAATTGGTCATGTTAAAAATTTTCCCAAAATGCACTGGCAGCGAATATCTGAAGAAAATCTGAAAAAGTCCTACATTCTTTAAAATTGGTATTTCGATATTTCTTGGCGTCTGTTGAGAGTAATTACAAATATTTTGAATTAATCTTGTAGAAAATGTAATCTTCTGCAAGATTGGTTATTAGGCATTTTTCACTAAAGTTCACTGAAAAATAGTTAGTAAGGCGAAACTGATCATCCAACTTTTTGCGCTTTCTTGACTATTTACAGATGTTTACGGTCCTGGATCTCACCAGCTGTTCCGAATTTAAAAAAAAAGTACACATAAAACTTGCTGGAAATTAAACGTTCTTTAAAATTGGAAATGTCCAAGTTTTGCTTAAAATGCACTGGGGACGAGTTACTGAGGAAGTTCTGAAAAAAGGTACGAAAATGATGAATTCGTTGACCTATAAAATTTGATTCCAACCGATCTATGGTGGCAGACATTTATATTTCCAGTCTATTGTGAGTGTACTTTCAGCCTAGATGATCTAAAATTTTCTTGAAATCAGACACGGTTTTTGGCCTCAGCTCACGGACTATATTAATGTTAAAAGGTAAAAACGCACAGATGTAGTCTACTTTTTTGTAAATCAAATTGCAAATTAATTCTATCCCCATTTACATTGTCAGATTAACGGATCAGCAGTGTATTTAAAATGCATTCTTGTAAGTTATTAAAATTATTGAACTGTTTACAGGCATTGGATCGCATATACGATACCCTCAAAGCACTGCTTGATTTTTTCACTGATCTTAAAACGACTCCGAAAATTGCTGTTAAGACGTATTATTCCTACGACGGAACCATAATGATTCTTCCCACGGCAGCTGACATATGTTCAGCATACTGCAAATTAATTAAAAGAGTAAGTAGATGGTGGGCAAGGGATCGCAAGTCACTAGTTCTGCAATGTAACTTGAGGTGGATCAAACTTAACTTTGTTCACAGGTTTATCAGATGGGGATGAACTTCGTGCATTTTGAGATGTTTCACATCAAAACTGGAAGAAGAGGGAACATAACGTTAGAGAAGTATGACAGCGTCAGAGAAAAATATGAACAAAAGATATGCAGCTTTGTAACGCAAATTTACCTCCATTTAACGGAGTATTATGACGATGTGTGTACGTAATTACCAAAAAAGTCGGTTACTAGCTTCTGTTTTAGTTTCTGTGTTTATACATGTATTTATATGTATATGCAAATGTGCATAATTACCGGTTATCATATATAATCAGCACTAAATTTTGCAATCGTGATAAATTATTGAATATTCTTCATATTAACCAGCGAGTTCATGTAATTCCAAACTTTACCAAAATTGCTGCTTGGTTTCTATCATAGACTACCATATACCATAGACTACCATAAGACATAAACCATAGCTAGATTGTGATAAGGCCCAATTAATACACAACACAAATAACCAAGGCCTTCTCAGCAATCGACTTCCACTGCTTTCTGTCCCAAACGTGGCTCCTCCATCTTCAAAAAACCAAACCGGTTCTGGTGCTCCTCGACATCCCCCAGCCAGCGCAGGTGTGGTCTTTCTCTTTGGCGCCTTCCACACGGCTCTTCGTGGGTATCTTTCTGGGGAACATCCTATCAACATAGCCCAGCGATCCGAGCCGAGCTTGACTGGTTAATGCCACAGGGTCAGGCTCATAATGCAGACGTCTCAGCTCGACATTCTTCATTCACCGCTCTTGCAAATGCGACCAAAGATTTTACGTAAGATCTCCATGCAATTCAGGTATTGTTCATTCGCGGCGGTCAGGGGCCATGTCTCACAGCGGTGTGTGATCACAAGGCGTATTATAGCGTATACAGTGAATTTTGCTCGGCGATAGGACCCCCAAAATTTCACGGTCTTCTGAACTTCCCAGAAACATTTGTTTACGGCAGCTATGCGTGTTTTTATTTAAGCTGTCACCTTGTCTTCTGTTATCATGACCCCCGAATAATTAAATTTATGATACACTGGAAAGTTATAGTTTCTGATCCTGCAGGTTGCCAGAGATAGTGGTGGTTTTCTTGACGTCATGCACGTGATCTTCTTTTCATTGATTTGCAGGCCTCTTACATTGCTGCATGTTCGAATTCCTCGACCATCCCTGACAGGCCAGAATGTATTCGGGCCAAGATAATATCGATGTCATCAGTGTAGGCGAGGTGCTGGGTAAGCCTATTGTAGTTATTCTATTCGGGTTCTTTCTCATATTTCTTGCTGCGCTTTCAAGAGAGAAATTGGAAAGCGTTTTTACTATAGGAGCACCTTGGCGTACTGAATACTTGCACCTTAACTCTTCTGGATATGCTTTTCATTGTCATACTAGCTTCTTTGGGATGCCAAACCTCATCAGGTCATCATACAGCTGGTCTCTGACAATACTGCCGTATGCTTGGCGGAAGTCAATGAAGAGATAGTGAAGGTTCACATAGTATTTCTCCAGAGTCCGGCGTACCTACCGTTCCATGAAGTGTACAAGCTTCTGATTCAGACAACAGGTCATTACTTTGTTCGCTGTACACGGTAGTGCTATGCATCTATAGTTTGAACATCTATAGTCTATTTTGTTTCCTTTTTTGTATATTGGACAAATATATAAACTCAATTCATCTTACTTTTCTTCAGAGTTCCGTATCGTCAGGATTAATCATGTACTCATTCCATACATCTTCCCTGCCATACTTGATAAGTTCGGAGAGGATGTCATCGACTTCTCTAACCTAATTTTTTTTCTGGCATTCTATAATGCTGAAGATTTTCTCCCCTGTTGGTGATTCAATTGGCTCAGCGTTTGGAACATATGTCAGATCCATACTTCTCCCCTTTACACTAACAATTTTCTGATTCAGTAGGTCCCTAAAGTAGTTTGTCTATCTTTCAGTTATCTTTTGAGAGTCGGTTATAAGGTACTCATCGGTGTTCTTGCGAAAAGTGACCTGCTGGTTTAAACCTGTTTTCATTTCCTCTGATTCGCCGAAAATCTTTTTTGATTTGCCGTAGTCAAACGCCTCTCGCAGTTCTTCCAGTTCTCGCCGTTCAAATGTATAGGTTCTTTGCGATCTTCCGCGTTCTCGATGAGCACGGTATCTTGCTCCTAGTTTTTCTACTCAGTTTCTTCAGTCTGGCCTCATTCATTTGCGGAGGTGCTGCCTTCAAAATCAGCATCAAACCAGTCTTTCTTTGATTTCTTTTCTTGCACACTTCTTGACACACAAGGACTTCTTCTGCTGACGTCTTCAGTGCGGTTTTCAGGGCAGCTTTATTTTGACTTACGGTCGATCTGAATTTTCTTGGCTATCTCTAGGTTTGAGTTTCGCATTAATTTCTTCCTGGAAACTCGAAAGAAAGTGACTGATTCGGTTCCGGATTGCGCACTTCCTCTTATTTATAGCCTCATATTTAAGGAGTGGGTGTTTGAGTGACTTCTTTATCAAAAAACCGGTACCGAACTGGTTTCTAGTGTTACCGCTATTGATCAAGAATCAATCAATTATCGAGCTCAGTTAGCAGCATATCTTTCCATCGAATTTCCTTGAGAGCAGCAATGTCCACATTGTAACGGAGTAGTTTTATGATATCATTTATTGTTGTTGTAGTTAGTTTTAGAAAATAATGTTTTTTAACTTTGTTACTTATATTATTTTGGTGGGGTGACTTTTAGTCTGGTATTTATAATTTATGTCTTAACTTTTGCATTTTTAAATATAATTTTAAGCTTAGTATATATAATTTTGTATGCTTATTTCTTTTTTAAGTATATGCCCGCGATTGCATGAGTTAGAATTATAATAAATATTGTTTGCATTTGAAACTAATTCTTTATAGGAAAATATATTTTTTTCATTAGAATCTAAAATGTATTTCACTTATTTTTTAGTTACTTCATTTTTTGTGATTTCCTTATTTAGCTTATTCAAATTAAGGACTACAGGTAAATGATAACTTAATTCTGAAACAGATAAAACTTTTAAATCTTGAATGAAATCGATTGAACCGGCGATATACACACAGTATCTACAACACAACATCCCCTAGCTGCGAAATCAGTTGTATCGCAAATTGACCAGGTATATCGCTGGATCTTAAACCATTCAATAATATTAACCCATATTCCTCAAAGTATTTAAATAATTTTTCACCTCGAGAATTACAGGCCTTATCTAAACTTTTTCTGTTGCTAGATAAATATGACCCTTATACCAATAAATCGTCAATTTTATCCCCTGTGCCTCATCCCGTATTCCAACCCCCACCCAGCACTATATTAAACTGTTTTATTTCGTCGTTTGCTTAAATTTTATTAAATACTTCTTCCAAATCAAAAATACAATCATTTACATTAGCTGAAGGACTCCAATAAACATTTCCAATAAAAAAAAAGAAAAATACTTTATCTTGACCTTAACAAACAAACATTTATCAGAAAAATCAAATAAAGTAACTTCTTCACAAAAAAGTTTGTTCACCACAGTTATGAGGCCACCACTGGGATGACATTTTCTAAATTTTCTAGATGTTACAGAACTAAATTCAATATAATCCTTTAACCATCTTGGCTTAGTGCATTAATTATAAAAGTCTCGGAAGGACAGATATCAGCATTACTAAGTAAAAAATTAATAGCATCAGAATCTTCCTTAAATAGCTTATTAAAACCTTCAATATTAAGATACAAAGTATTAAATAAATTACCTTTAGGTAAACAACACTTTAAATTTAAATTTCTTTTTACTTTCTGTGAAGAACCAACTTTAACCGGTGGTCGCACTTTCCTTTTCTTCCGCGACCCATCAGCCTCACTTGTAACTGTTTCCGTTTCCTGTTCTTCGCCTGAATAGTCCCTCTCCGAAGTTAGGTCACCGTGTCTGGTTGCGATCTTTTCGATGTCTTCCATTGAGCTAATAACCATTATAGGTGATTGATCACATTCTCTGGCTAGAATCCTATTATTCCTTGTTCAGATATATTTTAACTTATATTTCTCTTGGTGAGCTTTAATTGTCTGAAAAGCCACGCGCTATAAGGAGACAGCAGTTCCCAAACAAGTACAGGTGGTGGCGGGTGATATTTAACAACTCCGTGCTAAGAGTATTTCCTTAATCTGCATAATTTGAGAAATTCTAGTTTATCAATATTCCTCAGGAATTTGATCACTATCGGACGCTTACCCGAGTCAGTTTTGATTCGAAAATAACAAGTGATAAATTTTTCATCTAATTGAAATCCAATTTTGCTATTTACTTTTATTTTTAAAATTTTGATTATCGATAACCATCTCCTTTCAATTGGGGAATATTTATTATTATTATTCCATTATTTTGATTGTATTTATCCGTTGAAGCAAAATTTTGCCTTAATGATGCAACTTCTTTTTTTAATTTTAAATTTTCCCTTTTTAATGCCTAAACTTTCTGCATTGAGCTGTTTGAAGTTGTCATTAATTTTTTTATCTGAAATTGGTTACATCTTGACGTAGCAATAATATTTCGTTTGTTAGGGATTCAAGCTTGTTTAATAATATATTGAAAGCTTTACCTTCAGTATTATCACTTCGTCCCTCTCTGCTTGCATCACACCCTGAGCCTCTTTAGCTTTCATAATGAAATATATTTATTATTTCTTTGTGATAAGTTCAAAGAGCTCAGATCTATGACTGTCTCGGTTCCGGATTGCGCACTTCCTCTTATTTATAGCCTCATACTCGTATTTAAGGAGTATGTGTTTGAGTGACTCCTTTATCATAAAACCAGTACCGAACTGGTTCCTGGTATTACCGCTGTTGATCAAGAAGCAACCAATAATCGATCAACACAGTAAGCAACTCAGTTAGCAACACATCTTTCTATCGAATTTCCTTGAGAGCAGCAATGCCCACATTGTAACGGAGTAGTTTCCGCTCTACATAAACCTCTAACGTTCCATGTTACAATCCCTGAGGTTGATCCTTTTCCACGCCTTTGTCTTTGCCTTTTATCAGGCTTTTTATATTTTGTTGAAAGTTTATTATTATTTTTAAGGGGAGTGGGTAATCAGTCCACTGCCCCTGATTCAGTTGAAGGGTATGCCTCCTGTGTCCTTACTGTCCTTACTCACTCCCCCATCCAGGTCGGCTACCTAGTGTTTACTGTTGATGACCTTCGTCCGTTATGGCGTGAATGTGTAGATGAAGACGTTTAGTGTGCTGAACATTGAATACGGTGTGAGTGTTAAGTGTTAGTGTACTCTCAAACTGGACGACCAGCGGCTGATTGTAACCTGACGGTTGGTTGGTGGGTTCGCCACTTCTCTAATAAAAGTCATTACAGACTAGTATGTCTAAATAAGTGGACTTAAAATATTAATTTGTAGTAGTAGCAATAAACGTAATTTGGAAAAGTGTTTTTTTTTTTTAAATTATTTTCTCTGCTTAGGTCTTTCACTTGACAAGATATGTATGTTAGTCCCTTATTCAAATTTGGTTCAGGGCTAAATTCTGTGACTTAAAATAACTATTTATTGAATTTTTAATTGTAAATTATAAAATATTGTTATTCGCAGCCTCTCGCGCTATAGTGTCCTACTGAAAACTACCCTACCGTTCTGACTAGTAACCACCCTAAAAACAAAAAACAAAAAAAAAAAATGGGTTGTATTCTACTGGCTCAATCAGTTAAGATATTTATGACCATCAGATAGATATCGCCATGATGAGTTGGGAAATGTTAATTTGATGAATATTCAATAATGTATGACATTTACCACATATAATTGAGATTATATATAATAACCGGCATAATTGAGTAAATATAATAAAATCGCCAGTTTATTGCATTTACGGTAAATGATCAGCTGGTTATATTAATTATTAGCATATACTATAAATATTTTTTTTAGATTATTGATGAGGATCAGATGTCAGTTGGTCTAAATTGGTAATTTAATAATATTTTATTATGGAATCGTTATTTTTAAGAAACCATGAATGTGTACTTCTTAAAAAATATTTTGATCAAGACTAATGCATAATAATAATAATGTGATGAAGGAATCACTTCTCAGAACTACTCTGTTGAATGTTACACCTTATTTATACTCATTACCAAGATTTTCGGAAGTCTTCAAACACCTTGACCTTCAGGAATCATAAATGTTGTAATCACGGAAAACGAATATATTAAATCAATCAATTGATTGTTAAATTATTAACTTTTCGGTGTAGAGTGCAAGGATATTAATGTAAAGACAAAAGGATAAAACTCCTACCCCCACCAATAATGGATGGGCACTCTAAGAACATAGACCAATACCAATACTAGTACTAGTATGAGTATAGAGTACTGTATATGAGTCTGCAGCTTGGAAATGAGTTCTTTAAGAGAAAAACTCATAGGATAAAAGTGGTAGAGCATCAAATTCTGCGTCCATTGAGCAAAAAAATAATTTTAATTTGGTCAAGTACACTTCTCGAAATTAGATAGGCAATCTCCCGACCTCCGGCAATTGGCATTTTAGCCCAGTTTGATTTTTATTTCGGTTTACAAAAAATGTAGCAATTTAAATTTTCAGATATGTTGTGCGTATTGCTCCTCTTGTAAAAAAATCCAAGTTTTCAGCTTCCTCCTTTTTGTACGTTTTTCGCCATCTTGAAAAACACACTATACACTTATTATCAGTTTTCCAAAATAACTCGCTTCCATTACATTAAAGGTAAAAATTTGTCATCAACAATTTTAAAGGATGTTAAATTTTATGCAAGTTTGTATTATATTAATATTCGGAATAGCTACTGAGGTACGGGGCCCTGAAAATTTGTAAAAATGCCCAAAACATTTAAAAAGTTGGATATTTCAGAGGTTTCGCATTAGATATGATTCATTTAAAGCACACATAAAACTATAGACACCCCAGATGCTAAAAAACTTCGTTTGCCGGCATTAGGAGGAGGCTGGTTTCAAAATGGTGGAAAAAATAAATCGAAATTTTAGGACTCTTTTTTTTTTTTTTTTTTTACCTATAATTCTTAAAGGGTGCATTCTATCGAAACATTTATGTTATATTAGACCCAAAATTTGAAGCTCTTTAATTTAATATACCATAATTATTTCGATAGATTTTTTAGCATCTGGGTTGTTTGTAGTTTTATGTGTGCTTGAAATGCATCACATCTAATTCGAAACCACTGAAATCCAAGTTTTTGAATTTTTAGGACATGTTTGCAGATTTTCAAGGCCCCGTGTCTCAGTAGCTATTCAGAATATTAAAATTATATCAGGTACAAACCTGCAGGAAATTTAACGTTCTTTAAAATTGGAGATGATAATTTTTTAACTTGAATGACCTGGAAGCGAGTTACTTTGGAAAAACTGAAAAAAACGTTTCCTCTTTGTGATTTTTTAATACGGAGAAAAACGCAATAAAATAAGGAAGTCAAAAACTTGGATTTTTTACAAGAGGAGCAATACGTATAGCATAACTGAAAATTAAAATTACTTCATTTTTTGCTAACTAAATTGGGCTAAAATGCCGATTGTCGGAGATCGCCAATTTTGAGAAACGAGCTGGACCAAATTTAAAAATTGTTATGCTGAATGGACTTTTACTCTACCACTTTTACCCTATGGGTTTTTCTCTTAGAGAACTCATTTCCAAGCTGCAGACTTATATATAATACTCTGTCTCTGCTTTTATTTACAAAATCATCGTTTATGACCGTGATTTTCGACCACACTAGTTACCCAATATATCATGTTATGGTACTCATTCGACGCAAAATTTGATTTTGTTTAATTTAAAATACAATAGCCTTTTTGATAGAATGGACCGTTCAGGAATTATAGCTGAAAAACAAGAAATAGTCCCAAAATTACGAGTTTTTGTAGCCACCTTTTTGCAAGTATTATGATCAATTGAAAACTCTTATTTTTTTTATATCAATACTATAAGGATTTAAAATATTGCTATCAAAGGTTTCTTCAGATAATGTCAATTTTTTTACACGGGCTCTCGGTCTAACAGATTTCGTTCACGGTTTGGCAGAGTAGTATTAATGCACAATGGTATAATTATAATTATAAGTCCAAGAAATGGAGTATTTAGTTAAAGTTTATTTGTCAAAGCTGGAAAATTTAGAGAACTTTTGGACGATAGCCAGACCAGTTGCGAGAGGTTATCTGCCATGAACATGGAAGAGCTGATAGCCACAGCTGATCGGTACCTAGCTATAAAAGGAAATGTCAACGAATTGGAATTGAATACATATTTTACGCATTTTAAGTGAGTCATATGTAAAATCCAGGTAATTTTATAATATTCATATTTATGTTAGACCCTTAAGGATATGTATTTATGTCAGGTCCCCATTTATGTAGTTGCAGAAACTGTGGTAAATACTAGCGCTCATTACTTATACCTTTGGGCAGGTACTAGTAGGTGGATCAGACCCCCCTACCGTGCAACCCCCTCCACTACCTACTTCGGTGACGCTACAATCCGGAGTGGATCCTGGCCTCCTCAATGAGCCATTCGGCTCTATCTTGCACAGCTTCCTTCCAGTTCCTGATCCCAACTAGGCTTCGAGTATCCGCTGCCACACCACGCTGGTCCACCTCAGCCTGGGCCTTCCAGCTCTTCGGGTTCGATGCGGGATCTCCCTAAGTACTTTCCTCGGGATCTCTTGTTCATTCATTCTGGCCACATGGCCTGCCCAACAAAGCCTGCCCTAACTTCACAAACTTAACTATATCCGTTTCACCATAGATGTCATATAGTTCTCTGTTTTCCCTTATCCTCCACCCAGGCATATCACTAACTGGTCCAAAATACGACGTAGAATTTTTCGTTCAAAGATTATCAAGGGACCACCGTGTTTAGACATGGTCCAGGTCTGCGAGGTATAAGTTAGTGCAGGCCGAATATGAGTCTTATAAAGGCTCAACTTGGTTTGCCTACTGATTAACCTACTGCGAATGTTCTTGAGAAGATCGAAATAACATCTGTTGGTATCAGTGAGGCGCTTCTTAATCTCAGCAGACATATCATTTCCTGAAGTCACAAGTGATCCGAGGTAACTAAACTCCTTAACCTGCTCAAATGTATAGGATCCCACTACCAAAGGACTATTATCTCCGGCTCCATATATTTGTAATATATGTAATTTTTAATAAATATATAATACATATATTTGGACTTAGCTTGGTTAATTTAAAGTCCCATAGATGACGCGGCCCTGATGAGGTCTGTCGTGGCTTCTACAAGAGCTGATCAGGAACTTGCTACTATGTCCAAGTCGTCAGCAAAACCTAGCGGCACCTGCACTAAGCGGGAAGATATTATGCCATGAGTTTGGATTCCTGAATCCCTTATTACCTTTTCCAACGCCAAATTAAAGAGAAGACAGGCAAGTCCATCTCCCTGCCTTAATCTCTTATGGGATGGTAACTACCGGGAACACTCAGATTGTATCCCGATCTGGCAACTTACGTCCCTCATCGTTAATTTAACAAGACGAATAAATTTATTGTGGATGTTCATTTCCTCCAAACCTTCATTAAATTTTACCTTCTTAATGCTGTCATATGAATTTCTGAAGTCCACGAAAAGATGGTGTGTGGGTAGCTTGAATTCATGAACTTTCTCGAGGATAGTCCTCAAGGTGAAGATTTGATCCACAATGGATCTGTCTCGACGAAAGCCAGTCTGATACCATCCAATCTGCCCCTCTGCGAATTGCGTTAATCTATTGAAGAGGAAGATTGAGAAAACCTTGTAGACACACGAAAGCAACGAGATTCCAAGATAATTGGAGCCTTCCAGCTGGTCCCTTTGTTGTATAAATTACGTATGACATTCCGGAATTCTCTCCTCTAACCAAATATTTATGATTAACTCATGCATGGCCCAATGTAGCTCCTCTCCTCCATATTTAAAGAACTCTGCTGGCAGTCCATCAGGACCTGGAGTTTTATTGTTTTTTAGTTTCGAGATTGCCTCACAGTCTTCCTCAAAATCTGGAGGCTCGACATCTCCATGTCCATTCTGAGCATCACCTCCGTTTCCACTCAGCCACGCTTCCTCCTCATTTGAGAGGGCTCTGAAATGTCGTGTCCACTGGTCAAGTATGTCCTCCTTGAATGTGAATAGGGTACCGTCTTCCTTCTTGCAGGCTTGTACCCTCGGTTTGAAGGTTGATCTTCCGCTATTAACCTTCTGGAAAAACTTTCTGCTCTCATTGGCATTTCGGAGAGATCCCAACTCTTCAAGTTTCTTTTTCTCAAAAAAATCATCTCTTCAACCGAGTTTTCCAATGCTTTCCCTAATCGGTTCCAGACATCATTAACATTTTTTTAATCTGCACATCTATACTCATTCCTAATCCTCAGGTCCAGTGTGCGTTGAAAGGCTTCAAAGTTATCAGGAATCTTAAACTTGTCGGTGTTCCACATTTTTGGCATTTGAACCATACGGTTCCCGACCTTTGAGATTCTTGCTCCGATTCGAGCAATTACCAGATGCTGGTCAGAATCAACATTATCTCCTCTGAAGGTTCGATTACTCAGTAGATTTGATTTGTGGTGGGCACTAATAAGGATATTATCGATTTGGTTGGAGGTTATACCATCAGGAGATCTGCAGGTAGCCTTATGAATT
The DNA here is from genome assembly GCA_948150685.1 of Rhaphigaster nebulosa. Classification (NCBI taxonomy): domain Eukaryota; kingdom Metazoa; phylum Arthropoda; class Insecta; order Hemiptera; family Pentatomidae; genus Rhaphigaster; species Rhaphigaster nebulosa. The sequence goes on from OX411307.1 coordinate 103,220,887, forward strand.
CGACGCCCGGGAAAGAGGGTGCTTCCAATGACCATATTTGTTGATGCAGCGAAGTCTAAAACCCTCCTAAATTGCACCTTACCAGTATGATATCCATCTTTGGACGCCATTTTGACAAGGTGCGGCCTCTTTTATTTCTGGGAACATTGGCTTTTTTTTAATCATTAGTCACAAGGAACAACGATTTGCAGTTTATAGGGATGTGGAGGGAGGGGGGAGGGGGTTGCACGGCAGGAGAGTCTGGCCCACTGACTATACCTTTACTATGTCTTAATTGCCAGTCGATGGTTGTTCATTGCTGGCTGGAAGCAAACTGGCCATCTCGATAACCTATTTTACATTTTACACTCATTGTAGCTATTAACGAATTAATGCTACAAATTTTTAAATTAACAAAAAAATGAAAAAAATTCGGACATAACTTAATTGTGAAAATCTACACCAGTGTATATGAGCAAAATTAAATTTAACCCTCCCTACACCATGTGAAGAAAATTAAACTAAAAATCGGACGAGGTACTTACGCACTCAACCCAATTTGTTGGTGATTTTTGGTAATTGTCTCGTTATAATTGCTGTGAAAAGTGTAAGAAAAATATTGAAAAAAAAAAATTAAATCTTACCTAAAATTTTACAGATGTAAAATAGCAAGTGGTGCCCAATGGTATCCCAGCAGTGGTTTTTTGAAGAAAAAAAAATCGTCATAAATCGTATGCTGCAAATTTTCTCAAATCGACAACGCGAATTCATTAGAGATTTTTAAAGGAAAAATGTAATATAATTTCAAATGTATCTCTGTTTTTACGAGCATGGCATACAAAAAAACTAAAGATGGGATTCAAGTGGGCCTGAAGAGGTTTAATATTTTTCGAATTCTGCAAGCCACTTTATTAATGCAAAGAATTGTAGGTTACTGACCCATTCCTTGAATTTTAAAGGAAAAAGATGATTTAAGAGATGGTGGGGTAAGATTTTGTCAAAAAAGTGGTGATCATAACTATTGCAACTCCCGACCACAGCGCTTCAATATACTTATATTATTTACTGTTGTCATAATGTTTGAGACCTATTGTATTAATTATTATTTTATTTTTATATTAGGGCACATAACAAATCGTTAATAAAGACGCTACTTTTCATAACTGACTGTAGGATCAATCAGATAATGAATGAAGTCCTTCGATTCCATGTTGAATACTGTGAAAGGTAACTAATTTGAATAAATTTATTTAATCTATTCGAGTTTCCGTTTTTCTTCTTATTATACATTTTCAGAAACTGCGAAGAATTTTACAAAATCGCGTTGCAAGCTGTCAAGGTTCCAGAAACAACCGAGGAACTTATGAGCCTAGCGAAATTCATGAGTTTCGTCAGTACAGAACACATGGAAAATATGAGAGAAAGCATTATCAACTACCTCGAGATGTTTTATAGAGTAATGGAGATAGTGACTGTATCTCAGACGTACCTTGAAATGATGGGTCTGGTGCTTGGATGGGTCCACTATTTGGGTAATGTCATAGCTGAGAACACTGTTGTAAGTCAATTTAATATTACCGTAAATCATTTATTGCTAATATATAATTTATATCTGTACATCAGAGGTGTAACTGTCGTTAGTCCGATTTCGCTGATTTTGATTATATTATCGTATTTCCATTATTCTGACCATATTTTCCGAGGTAAAGTATAGTAAATAAGCTAAAATGATTGAAAAAATTGCAATACTCCAAATATAAAGATTGATCACTAACCACTACAAGCAATACAGAGCGATCTGAAACTTCATTTTGCTCTCTTGTAAAACTTTGAAAACCTCTGACGTACAATTATTCATAATATAATTGAAAATTGTTGATGTTTTAATTATAGCTCCTGCAAGCTACTAAATACGAATTTGAAGAACGTTTGAATGATGTCACAGAAAAGCTCAATGAAGATTTGGAAAATTTCAGTGCCGAAGAACTGGATGGATTGGACCATCTTGATAATTATCTTATGATTAGTGTCTATACTTTGGTAAGCTATCAAACAACTATTTTCAAATATTCCTGTTGATTATTGTATCGATTCTTTGTAGATGGTGTGCTCAGCACGATTCCAAATATCGCATATTTATTGACCAGTCTTTCACATCTTTCTTCTTTTTTTTTATTTACTTATCTTATTAAGATTACATTATTCCTAATTTTATTGATAATACAATGTAGTCTAGGCAATATAGGAAAAGGATATTTTTCACATAACTTTTTTTTATTTTTGCTAAGTGTTAATAAAAAATCTTTTTTTCTTTCTTTAATGCAACATATTCAAAAATGTTTGTTTGTATGATAAAGTTGAGGTGGCAAAGCTGAAATTCATAATCAGCACCCCAAAACACGAATGAGCAAATTTTCAAAAATTCTCCAAGACTTTCCACCAAGATCCCGTTTTGGTACCCATTTGACTGGAACCCATTAGACTAAGAACGGATGCTCCTAAACGATACACCGGACGAATAAAATTAATTTACTCTTGTTTAATTTAGTATAGGTTGATGTTGCTAAAAAAAAAAAAAAAAAAAAAAAAAAAAGCCTGTTTTTTATGCTATGTGAGAAAAAAAAAACGAAAAATATTAAATTTTTGAGTATTTGTTTCTAATATTTCCGGGAAACAATTGTGGTGCAAAACCTTAAATTCGTAATCAGCACCCCAAAAAACATAAAAGAGCATATCTTCAGAACTTTTCCAAAAATTTCCATCTAGACCGCTTTCTGATCCCTATTTGACTGGACTAATATATATCATCGCATAATTAAGCCAAGATACCTCGTACATCCGATATGGATCAGTCTCCTTTATTGATTAGCACCGGGTGCTGATTGGCAGGGAATTGAAGGAAAATAGGGTACGACGAGATAAAGATTTCAGCAATTTTTCAGGATGTAAAAAATAAAAAAAATAAAAAAATTCTAACAACCACTGTTCTATATACTAAATAACATAACTGAAATCAATAAATTTATTTTGAATGTTATTGTTGTTTTCATATTAAAATAATAAGTGCAGGAGATTGACGCAATAAAAAAAACACCAACTGATTTACTTACTTTTTGGGACTGTCCATTGTCTGTTGAGATCTTGATCGACTAACATAGTACGACAGGGGATTGGCGCAGTTTGCGGGGGGGACACAATTTATTCGAAAAACCTTGCAGGTTTGCATTAAATATGTAGTTGTGCATATTTTTTTAGAAACTAAAACCAATTATCAATACGAATCAATAATTAAATTGATAGAAATATGCCCAGCTAATTTATAGGAAACCCGTCTTTCAGGTAAAGTCACTAGAAGGACAAGCAGAGGACTGGCGTTTTTAGGTTTATTATTTTTTTAAATAATATATTTAGGTATATATTTTGTATTTGCATTGGGTATATTGTATGTGCATACAAGATTTTTCAAACTTGTTAAATTATTTATATTCTAATAGCAAACCGGCTGGGACATCAATATTGCAATTCAGGTGAAAAATACCCAAATATAGTGGAAAGATTTTTTTGTGGTCATTAATTTTGGTGCACCTCAATTTTAGGGTCAATGAACACGAATCCGAGGTTTTCTTGCATATATTTGACCCGAAACCTTGTTTTGTTTTTTTACAAGAAAAAACATCAAAATTTTGGAACTTTTTTTTCCGTCTATATCTCCGCATTTGACCTCTTTTCCAGCGCGCTCTAGCGGCTTAACGGTTGATTGAAGAGAAATGTTTTACGGACATAAAATGTAAGGCATTTTATCTACTTTAATTTGGTATAGAATTGTCTTTTGTATAAAAATAATAGTTTCCAAAAAATAGACAAAAAAACAAAAAAGTGTCAAGATGTTGACGTTTTCGCGAAAAAAAACAAAACAAGATTCTGGGCAAAATAGCTGTGAGCAAACCTCAGATTCGAGTTCAGAAACAAAAAAAAAACTGGAGTGTACCAACATTTATGGCTACAACAAAATTTCCCCTTTTCGGCCTTTTCTGTACTAGTTTAACTGGACCACCACTTATATAATTATAGTTTTGGTGAACATTTCTTCTTCACGCAACCATCCCTCTCCCCAAAAACTAAAATATGCCACTAAAATGCCGAAACAAAAATTTTATCGACGTAGTTTGCGTCGTAACCCTCCCCCCTTTCCTGTGGATACCCCTGCTCGGAAGTATAAGTTCAGTTTTGACATTAGTTATGTTGTGTATTGACATGTATGTGAAATGTAATGATTAGTAGTTAGTCAAAAATCGCGTTTTGGATTGAAAAATATTCAGAAAACCGATAGGTGCTGTTGTTTTTGTTTGATGAGCACAAACAAATCTCCGTGATGTCCATTGAAGTATTAGTAAGTTTTTCTTTTTGTTCATGTAAATGTTTGGAGTAATTATTTGTTTTATTCCTGAGGCTGGCGATTAGAAAATGTTTTTATCACAAATAAAACACGGAGTTCCGAAGGGCTTCTTAGTATTCAAAAATGACTATGATATACTCTCTAAAATAAAACAATCCCCGTAATTCAACACATGGTCCTGTACCTGAGTTAGCCAATCCGCTTTTCTTTTTTTTTTTTTTGAATTTATTGTTAATAGTGGTTGTATTGTTTTGTTTTTTTCCTAAATATTTAAAATAAACAATTAGTTAAACATATTTTTATTATTTTCCAGCACATAATGAAATGTTTAAGAAAGATTCAACATTTTGATGATACTGCTAAGTGGATAAACAAAGAAGAGACACTTTTTGAAATTACTCTCTCTACCTACCCTGAACTCGATGAAATTAAAGTAATTATTTATATTCAGTAATAAGGTTCTTATTAACCTATCTGTACTTATTGAGCCCTTTCTCAGACTTATCAGTTTTTCTTTCATTCATTTTTTTTTCTTTTTCATTTTTTGGCATTTCAATAACATAAACAAATTTAACAGTATGAGAAACTTTTTTTTAATTTACATTATTGCTGCCATTAGTTAATTTTTTGAGAAAGGGTTGGATTCAGGGAATTTATAACTAATTATTGGTGATTAAATTATTTGTAGGCTTTTGTCAATCCTTTTGCCAAACTCATCTTTCAGCTTTACAAGTGGAATATAGTTTATCTAAATATAATGGATGGTTCTTTAGAAAATCTGACTGAGGAAATAGTTGAATCCATTTTGGAAAAACACTATGGGTATGTACAAGAAAACTATTAAAATTTTATTGGCATATAGATATTTTTGAGGGTGTGGTGGCCGAACGTGTTAAGCCAACACCTCAGTATTCTTGAGTCAGAAGCGGCATTGGCTAGAACGGTTGACTTTTATTCCGTTGCAGATCCACGAATTAGATTTTGGCTAGAGTAGGTAGGTAATCTGTAGAGTAACCCGTTCGTCCTGCCCTAGTTGGAATACATAAAGGCTTTTAATCCAAATTCACAAACAAACATATATATAAAAAAAAAAATGAATCTCTCAAAGTTCAATTATATGAAATGTTATAGCTTTATTGCTTTAATTCCTCATATCCTGTAGTATAAATAGATAAATAGATTTGTCCAAAAAATTAATTCTTCCTATGTTACCAGTCTTTTGTCTTAGTAAAGACTTATTATTTACGTTTTACTGCAACCCCTGTCTCTCTTTGATGTTACTGTTTAGTGGATCTTTATATCCAATTTTTATATTTTTTAAATTTTTTTATCAGCTTAATTGAACAACTACAGAAGTGGTTTAAATCTAAAATCAGACAGCAGACAAACGAAAATAACCCCCGCAGGTTCAAAGGAATGGTTGATGATAGTGAATATGAAAATTGGCCAGCACCATTGAAATTGCTGTATGGAGCACAGCAAAATCTCAAAGAGATCAAGGTAATAAGACATTTTTTTTTCAATTACTTACTTTACATAAATGTGAGTATTATTTTTTCATATTTTTTTTTCTCTGGAGAAGGGTAGTACCAACTCCTATTACTTAAGGTAATTTTTTTTATGAACCTATTGGATATTTAGGTTCTTACGATTTTTGCAGATTCAGCAGCACAGCTTTGTGAGCTTCACATATATCTACCATGAAGAGGCCCAGATTTTCAGCTCACATAAACTGGTCAATCTATATTTCACGACGTGAAAGCAAGGAGGTTAAAATGGGCGTGGCGTGCAGCTGGTAGTAACCCATCATGACACCTGTACAAAACCGTGAATGATACAGTAGTTGGCAAGAGGCCTTGTGGGAGATAAAAAATCTGATTAATAAATAGAATTTACAAAGGTACATCCGAGCTACATAAAGTAAATTGGAAAGCAATAGTCCAAGATAGGTATTGGTGGGGTAGGCTGGTTAAGGTAGCCAAAGATCCACAGAATCTGTAAGGACAAATGGAAAAAAGTTGCTACATAGGTAGAAGGCTTACTTGATACAGTGTTATACCTAGATTTTTTGCAACTAGTTGCGAACAGTGGAAAAGTGCGCCCCCTAGACATTTATAGACCGTGGCATGAGAAAAAAACTATGCACGATAGTGAATAATCTTTCGAAGACATTTGCTTCTTCTAATTGTACGGTTTTAAGTTCAAAACTTTAAAAAATAATAATTTTATCCTAAAATCAAACTGGATGAATGGAGAAGCAGGTCAAAACGAAGTAGGAAAACCTAAGCTATAAGCTAGAACCCACCAACGTCTATCGGTACAACAATGTGACCAACATAAAAATCACAGATTAAAAAGTATAACAGAGTATCTATAATACTAGGCTGATCCAAAATCTAAAAATGTCTGGAATATTTCAGAAACATTCTTTTCAAATTATATTCCACATATTAAAGAGAATAATGTAAGGCAGGCAAAGTGATTAGCCCGATCCATACAAAGGCGACACTAAAAACAAAAACCCTCGTGGAACAGTTTGGAAACAGTTGTGTTAGAGGAGGTACGAAGGAGGATGCACCAGTAGCGTCGTTTCTTTAGAATGCGGTTTTGAAATGCCCTAAAACAAACCAAGGAGCTAATAAAGTGTAATAAAAACATTAAGTCATAAAATTCCATTTATCGTCGCATTCCTTCCTTGAGTTACATTCATCCTTTATTAAACTATGGATTTTATTTTTGTAAACTTGACAAAAACGGAATTTTTAATCTTCCTTTTGATATTTGCCAGTTGGTGCTGTTGTCTGTTGACTTAGGTGGCAAATCATTAATTGCAATTATTTTAATGTAAATGTTTTATAATGCAACAAATCTTATATCTTTTTAAACTTTTAATCACTTTCACGTAATGCAGTAGTTCCCAAACCTGGAAATCATTAGACCACTAAGACAGGAATCGAACCATCTGTGGACCACCCCAACCCTCGACTCGAGTATCAGGATGCTTAAAAGTGCTTTTGAGGCTAAATTAAGTAAACATAAATATAAAAAATTATCTCGACTTAGTTTTTAATTATTTATAAATAAATTATAGGGGATAGGAGTGGCTGTAGGAGATGGCATTATCTGCCATGACTGTGGGTGGCAGTACAACAAATCCGCTCCTGCCCTTAACCATCTATTTCTTGATTTCAGTTACAGTCAACTATATCTTTATCATTATAAATATTGTTAAATGAATTAATTCTAATAAATGATCAAATTAATCCTATTAAATTATTTTCAGAAATATAAAACATTGATTTCAATCCTTTGCAACCCAAGGATGACAATGAAGCACTGGGAAGATATTTCGGCAATTACTGGAAGAGATATGACACCGTACAAAGGTTCTTCTCTTCGTCAGTTTATTAACTTCAAAGTAGATGATAAAATGGACCAGTAAGCTAATGAAAATCCAGTTAATAGTAACAATAATTGTAGATAATTATTATTTCTCTAATACTACTAAACTTATAAATATCTCAGTGCTTTGTCCGTAAAATAAATCACTATAATCTTTTTAACTGAAATTTCAGACTTGAGGAAATAAGTAATAGTGCAATAAAAGAATATCATTTACAAGAAAACTTAATACAAATGAAAATGGAATGGCAAAACATTACTTTTTTGTTGGATGAATCAATAATGTGAGTGTATTTAATGATTCATTTTTCGCTTTTATTAACAATCCTTTAAAAGTCATAATCAAATGATGTATTCAATAAGATTGTTTAGCCTAGTAAGTTTTCTTGTAGCTTTTTTAGTTTTTCTCAATGTTCAATTGTATTACTATTAGTACTAATTCAGCTCATTATATTACTATAATAATATTTAAAATACCTTTTTGTCTATATTAAAATACCTCTTTTAATGAGTTTGTGTATGAGGGATTTATTTATATCATATTTTCTTTTCTTTTAGAACTTCACAAGTTATAATAGGTTCAGTAGATCATATTCAATCAATGGTTGATGATCATCTTGTCAAAACTTTAAGTTTGAGAAGCTCAGCATATGTGAAGCCCATTGAAGGTAAGTGCAGTAGAAAAATATGAAACAAAAAATAAAACAGGTTTTTCAATCTTCAAATGCATTTTTTTTCTAACCATTTAAGATGAACTAAAGAAGTGGTATGATCAGCTTAACAACATAAATGTTATTGTTGAGGAGTGGTGCAGTTTACAGAGATATTGGCTCTACTTTTTGCCAATTTTTTCAGCAGGGGACATTAATCAACAAATGCCTTCAGAAGGAAGCATATTTTCTGTAAGATTACACTGTATGTTAAATAGTTTGCGATGATACTTTATTGCTTTAATTAACTTTTTATCTTTTAATCGATCGATTATTTATTAACAAGTACTTAATTAGAATCATTATCAATTTTACTTTGTCCTTATATATATATATATATATATATATATATATATATATATATATATATATATATATATATATATATATATATATATAATATTTTAATCAAGTATTGATGGAGGAATACTGAACTTTCATTAGGAAGTTGATAACAAGTACAGATCACTACTACAGTTGGTAAAAGATAACTCATTAGTACTTTCAATAGCAAACAATCCAAAGGTTTTACCAGATTTAAAATATTGTTTGATAAAAATAGAAGAGATAAGTGCAAGTGTCAGGAGGTATGTTGATAAGAAACGACTATTCTTCTCGAGGTAAATTTAATATATTATTTACTTTCTATTTTTATATTTATAATTGGTTAATAAAACATTCTGTCTTCTTATTGCTCTTAAAGTTCTGTTTGAAGATTGTGTGTATATTTATATTATGGTATGGTATGCTTACATTCCACTGCATCTTATTCCATAGAAGGCAATTCCCAAATGTTTTTCATTTTTTGTCCAAGACAGAACATAAAAATCATAAAATAGAACATAAAATATATATATATATATATATATATATATATATATACAATTACAAATATTAAGATAAAACCAACATAACCATCAATAGCCAAATCAAAGTTAACCAGTAGAAAAACCTGAGCAATAAACATGAATGAAAACATTTGTCCAATGCAAATCAAATACCACACTTTTATATTATGCAATTAGTAATATATATATATATATATATATATATATATATATATATATATATATATATATATATATATATACATATGTATAAGTGTGTGTGTATGTATGTGTTTCTAATTCAAAGTTATATAGATTCTTGATTTATTATAGGAATGCATGGCTTTGGGATTTGAGATCATAAGGGCTTGATTTACAATTAAATTCCATAACCCAGACAAACATATTCAAATACATGAATTTAAATAAATAAATATGTGTGTGTGTGTGTGTGTATACACGGAAATATAGTCGATAAAGCTATAAAGAAAGATATGGATGATTTTTTGAAGTTTAAAAACAATAATCCAAACGTCTGATAAATCCAAAAAGGTTGATATAATTACTAAAGATATGTATAATAAAACAACTCATGAGCTCCTTAATTATCCTGATAGAGAATGGTGGATAAAGATCCTATTGTAAAAATAACCAACAAGATTAATAAGTATATTGATAAATTGTATAAAGCTGAATTTATTAATGAAGCAACCAAAACTAAATTAACTACTAAACAAACATAACGATTAATAGCCAAATCAGTAGAAAAACTGTGCAATAAACATGAATCAAAAAATTTGTGCAATGTAAATGAAATGCCACACTTTTACATTATGTAATTAGTCAAAAATGTATTATATTTATTTTAAAATAAAAAATATATCAGACATCATATATATATATATATATATATATATATATATATATATATATATATATATGTATATATAAAGGCAGGCTGATACTATTTCACCACAATTTCATTTATTTAGATGCAAATTTAAAATATATTGGCTATGATAACTGAGGTGGCTCTGTAAATTTTTAATTTTTTAAAGGTTTGGATACTTTGTATATTAGACTTAGTCCAGGTTAGACTTAATATGTTACATTGCATACATTTTTAACATATTTTTTGAAAGATGCCTGAGGATGGCTTAAAGAACGAAAATTAGCATCTAGATAAATGAAATTGTGTGTGTGTGTGTGTTTCTAATTCAACGTTATATATCAAAATAATTCATATTTAAAATAAATCAAAATTTTATATATATATATATATATATATATATATATATATATATATATATATATATATATATATATATATATATATATATATGATAGATTTGAGAATCAAGAATAGATTAGTGTGCAACTAAATTCCATAACCCTGGTACACACATACAAACACATGAATTTAAATAAATAAATATATGTGTGTATATATGTAAACTTTTTATGTTGAAAATTCTTCAAAAAATAGCTAATGACATTTTCTATTTTTTTTCTTCTCTTCTTGTGCCACTTCTAGCGTCAAGGAGCCTCCACCCAGGGCTGCCATTCCTCTTGGTCCCTGCTTAGCTTCTTCATTTGGTTGAGGGATTTGCCTCTTCTACTTTCAATCCTTTGTATGAATTCCTGGTATGAAACTTTGGGAGGCTCTTGTGATCTCCTCCCAGTGGACCGAGCCTCTAATGCCTTTATAGGAGCCATGTCCTCGTTCATGTGGCAGACATGACCAAACCATTTGAGCTTTCGGCTCTCCAAAGTTGTTTTTAGGTCAGGTACTTCCACTTCCAGCTGCTCTCTTATACTTTCATTTCAAATGTGGTCTCTCCTAGTTTTGCCAATAGATCTATGTAGGAACCTCATTTCTGCTGCTGTTACGCGACTGGAATGTCTGTCCAACATGGTCCAGCTTTCTCTGCCATAAGTGAGAGTAATCAGGTATACAGACTTATACACATGCCTCTTGGTCTTCTTATTCATTTCCCACTAGCCTTTGATACTTATTAATCTGGTAGTACACCTGATTTGTCTTGGATATTCTGTTCGAGATATCAGTATTTATCCCACCTGAGCCACTAATTACTGTCCCTAAGTAGGTATATTATTTCACTACTTCAAGCACCTCCCCATTGGAGACCATTTTGACGTCTTCCTGTTCTTCTCTCGCCATAACCAGCATTTTACTCATAGAGGCATTAATTTTCTGATCAACTCCTGCTCCCATTCCATCAGAGCTTACTGTAGTTTCTTCTTTGAGTCTAGTAGGATTATGTCATCTGCATATAAAAGACTCTGTGCGAGGATGATGCTCATATTCCATTTATCAATTGCGGTACAGGCATTTCGGCATTTGCAGATTTTATGAATTTCATCCATAAAATTTATAAACAGGAGGGGACTTAAACTATCTCCCTGTCTAACTCCTCTCGTAATTAAAAAAGGTTCCAATTCTATGCCATTTGTCGTTATCATTCCAGTGACTTCTTGGTATCAAATCTCCAGGTGCACCCTTGGCTACTGGTGCATTCCAGATTTCTTTTCTTGGGACTGAGTCAAACCCTACCTTCAGATCAAGAAATGCCAGAAATAGGTTTTTGTCCCTATCCCAAGCTTTTTCAGTGATGTTCCTAAGAAAAATTTTAATACTTTTTTACAATAATTAATAATTTCTAATTTACTTAAGAAATTTTTTATGTATGTCAATGCCATTATTTATATGTTTGAAAATGCTCAATTTTAATTAGGATTGAGTAATAACACTATTTACTTTTCTAGTGTCTTGTCATTATATTTTTAGGCATATAACATTTTAATATCTAATATTTCTTATATATGTATATCTACCTTTCTATAAAACACTGTCTTTAAAACTTTATGTTCTCTAAAATAAAGTTCTCCTTTTAGGTTTTTCTTCCTCTCTGACAGCGATATGCTGATGTTGTTTTCAAAAACAAAAGATCCTAGAATGATGCAATGCTATTTAGAGAAGTGCTTTTCTGGTATATCTAAGTTGGGATTTGATAGTCTCTTAAATATTAATGCAATATACAGTTCTGAAGAGGAAGAAATCTCATTGGTATCTAAAGTTAATACTTTTGCAAATGGGGAGACAGTTGAGAAATGGTTTGTCCAGGTGATTCATAAGTTTTTTTTTTGTTTTTTTTCGTGGTTGTAATTTATTATCCTATCGATGTATGCTTTATTATTGCTAATTATATTGTATGAATAGGTGAAAAATATTGCTCATTTTGAATTCTAATTCTTCCTTCTTTATTGTGGGAAGTGTTAAAAAAGTTATTAAAAAAAAAAAAATCAATGATTTCATATCTGTAAAAAGTTTATGATACATTGGATTGGTTTTAAAATATTAATTATAGAAAAACTAAATTTTAAAGGTTGAAGATCAGATGGTGGTGTCAGTGCGTGATGCTATTTCAAGAAGCACAGTTGACTATAGGAATGAGCCATTACAACACTGGTTGAAATCATGGCCAGGGCAAATAATTATTTGTGTTTTTCTTTATTATTGGACACAAAATATTCATAATTGTTTTTATTCTGAGGAGCTGAAAACGCTGAAAGAGTATACCAACAAAATAACAGTAATTCCTTAAATATACAGTAGCCAATAGATTTTATTAATGAAATACTCTTCTTAAATTTGATAGCTTTTATTGGATCATTTAATAGAAAACAAAAGTATATTTATTGTTTATTTGCTGTTAATAAATTATTTATTAAACTATTATTGAATCTACAATAAGTATAACTAATATGAATAAATAGGTATGAATGTGCGTAAGATAAATTATTTTATTTTAGCTTAACTTAATTTCTTTATCTTTATAATTTAATTATTTTGCTAGTATTTTTTTAAAATTTATTTAACGACTTTTACAACTTCGGTCATATGTCATCACCAAATATAAGTTTTTTCCATCTTCCTCTGTCTTGCCAGTCTCCATCATGCATTCCCCTTACCATCATTCGTTCCTTGATATCCTCCAACCAGCTTCTCCTCGGGCGACCCCTCTTCCATATTTAACTATTTAATTAGGTTATTTATATTATTTGTTACGTATTTATTTTTTTTAAATCACTATGTTTATTAATTTCATTTACTTTTTATCTGTTTGTAAATAAGGTATGAATCATAACATACAGCACTATTATCTATTGCTCTTTAGTGTGGCAGAATGTATTATTTAACAATAAAAAAAAATTACCTCTCTGAAGCACTTTCCCTGTAAAAAAAAAAAAATATTTGAAATAAATTTTTTGACATTACAATAATATTCACAATTCATTACTTCCTTTTTACAGGACCAGATTCAAATAGGCATGTGCCTCCTCCGTGAAAACTTAACTTTGTGTAGAAGAAGAGCATTGGCCTCATTTATAACAATTTTAGTTCATTGTAAGGATGTATGTCATAATCTATGGAAAAATAATATCTGCATGGAGTTAGATTTTTTATGGATTTCACAGATACGGCAAGAAATTTTTATTGAATTTGATTTATTCTAAAATATTTTAAACTTTAAAGAAGTTATTATATGTCAATTATTCACTGTAATTTGTAGTTATTATTGGGAAGATGACATTAAAGTTAAAACTTTAAATGCAACAATTAAATATGGATATGAATATTTGGGTAGCCCTCAACGCTTAGTCATAACTGCTTTAACAGAAAGGTGCTGTAACATCTTGATTAATGCTTTTCACCTTCAGTATGGTGGAGCACCAGAAGGTCCGTCAGGTACTGGAAAAACTGATACAATAAAGGATCTTGCTCAAGCAATAGGGGTACAGTGCCGAATTTTCAACTGCTCGTTGCGTCTTAGTGTTCTAGATATGACTAAGGTAACAGGAAATATAATTTATTATTGTTATTTCTTAAAGAGTAGCTCAGTTTTTTTTATTATAACTGAATAAACTTAATTTAATTATAATTACTCATAAATAATATTGAAAGCCTTTGCATCCAAGACCGAGTAGAAGAATCTTTGGTTTTTAGAATTTTTATTTATTTTACTTGATTTCCATGTTTGAGTTATTTCTAAATAATTGGTTAAATTTATTAATTGTATTTCATCGCCTTTCCAGGTATAAAATAGGAAAAGTTTATTTTTCCATTTTTGTATGTTTATTTAGATAATAAATAATTGTTATTTAATTTGAGATTTAAATGAGAAATTAATTTCCTTTTCTTTTAATGTCAAATTAAATTTTGTAATATATGTGAGTTATAATTCAAGTTTGTTCAAACTATATTTGAAACTTATAAAGAAACTTATTTTTATGTGTTCATCTTTATTATATCATATCCATCTTATTATATCATTTATTATATCTATGTATAATAAATAAAAATGAATGATTTTATGATTAGCAGTGTTATTAACTTCCTTAAATATTCCTATTTATATTTCAAATAATTTTTTTCCAGTTCCTAAAAGGTCTGGCATCTTCAGGGTCTTGGGCATGTTTTCATCAATTAGATCATAGTAGTATAGAAGTACTATCAGCTGTTGGTCAACAAATATTGTGCATAGTACAGGCTAAAAGGAACAATTTAGCAGTATTTACTTTTGCAGGATCAACATTAATACTTAATCCTTCATGCTACATATGCATTACCGTTGATCCTAGTTCAAATGGAAGAATTTCCTTGCCTAGTAATTTGAAGGTAAGTGCAAAATCTTAGTAATTATCAAATTTTAAGTATCATTTATTTTTATTTAAACAATAATTGAAAATTCATATCTGAGTTGTTGTATATCTATTAATATTGATATGTTCAAGGATATTAATTCAAAGTGTCCATATAATAAGCAGTTTTGTTCAAAAACTACTGAATCTTACTACCTACTGGTACTGGTACTGGTAAAGGTGGGGGGACAAAGTCCAGAAAATGGGCCTAGTGGTCCTTTTTTCCTACCCTGGGGGTGGTCACCAATATAGAAAGCCTATTTACCCTCCATGTCAAACCTTCTGGTTTTCCTGATGAAGTTCAGAAGGGATTTCCATTCAATGAAGGGAGCCTCTTGTTCTCAGATTTTGTCAGATCCAAGCAGTCTGTATCTAAATGACGCTTATCTATTGCACTCAGATATGTAATGTCTCTGGTGCCTACCCACAGGAGTGGCAGGTCTCATCCCCTACTAATCCACAGATCTTTAACTGTCTTTTAAGCCTGCAGTGACCTATAAGTATTTCGATAAGCAGTCGGAGTTCCTTTCTGTTTAGGCCCAGCAGCCACTTGATTCTAAGGAGAGGTGTTTTTAATTAGTAACTTAGCCTGTCTGAGGCCTAGGCACTCCTCCACGCTAATTACCATGTCCAGCCATGGCACTTTCTTCCGCTGATGCCTTTTAGAGATGCCTACCAAAGGTTCTGGCCCCAAGATAGGGTTTTCAGCACATTTTCTTGCTAGTTGGTCAGCATTCTTGTTGCCTTTGATTCCTTTATGTCCAGGAACCCATACTAATTTCAATCTCATACTTCGATCAGGTGAATAGATCCAATGCCTGCTTGCACTCTTTTACCAGTATGAAAGTTACACTAGAAGATTCCAGGGCTTGTTAAGCTGACTAGCTGTCTGAATAAATAGTAATACCAGCCCTGTCGCAGCTAATAACTTCCGTGCATGAGACTGTGGAAAATATCGCAAACTCTTCTGCTTGGAACACAGTAGAGTGTTTGCCCATTAGTAGGCTTAAATTAATGCCTAAATCCTCAATAGATTCTCGCTCCTGCTAAGCCGGTCAAGTCTTTCCTTGATCCATCTGTGAAACAGGATAAGTTGTCTATTTGAGTGACTACTGAACCTTGTTCCCAGTCAGATAAACTAGGATATGAATAGCTCACATTAGAGTCTATAGTAAGGTTTCTATCAAGTGGAGGACATTAATATTGAAGGATAGAAAGCTCCTTTTCCACCACTTTGGCTATTACTGAGTGGCCTGTAGGTTCACCCCAACACTTGCCATTGTCTGTTTTATTTGATTCTTAGGTGGGCCATAACCGATTCTCCCCTCAGCCATAGGTGAAGTGGTGTTAACAATAGAAGGACTTCTAAAGCTTTGGTAGGTGTGTTATGAAACGCTTCTGTAATACCTAGCTCTTTGAATGTGGCTGAGTTTTCGAACATGGGAGGCCCTATTCAGGGCTGTCCACCACACTATACTTCCATATTAAATTCTAGGTCTTATAATTGCTGTGTATATCCAGCACATGATCCTAGGTTTCAAACCCCATATGGTGCCCACAGCGCGTCTAGCATGCCAAAAGGATGCTATAGCTTTCCTTTTAGTTTCAGTCAAATGGGGGTCCCAGTTTAGTTTGGAATCCGAAATAATACCTGTATTTGGAGCTGTTTGCCAAAAAAGGTTCGAGTCCTAAAAGCCATCAGCTTCCGTTTCTTGGTAAAGAGAATCAAATCAGTCTTAGTTGGATTTACTGAAAGTCTCATTTCATTACACAAAGTCTGAACAATATCGCATGTGACCTGCATGCGCTCAAAGATGGGGGTAACAACCTTGCCTGCTATGAGGATCATTCCATCATCTGCGAAAGCCTGTGCAGAGAATCCAGCATCCTCAAGTCTTCTCAATAACTTATCCATTACAAGGGACGAGAGCAGCGGAGAGATGCAACTCCCTTGAGGGCAACCTGTGAAGGCCTGCGCTTCTAGTCTGGTGCCCTCTTCTGAGACGACTATTGTTCTGTTCTTTAACACAAATCTGACCCATCTGACTATCGCAGCTGTTGCAGATATTTCTTTTAAAGCTTTGCAAACTTCCTCAGGCCTGGTCCTGTCAAATGCCCCTTCGACATTGAAAAAGAGCCCTAGGGCAGATTGTTTATATACCAATGCCTTTTCTATTTTTCCTACTAAGGAATGTAGGGCAGTTTCTGTTGATTTTCCCTGTAGATATGCATGCTGTTGAGAATGAAGTGGTTGGAGTGGTAGTACCTTGCTTGTAAGGTGTACTGCTACCAGCTTCTCCTGGATCTTAAAAAGAAAGGTGGATAGGCTAATAGGTCGATAAACTTTAGCGGCTCTATAATCTTCCTTACTATTCTTCGGAATAAAAGCTATTAAGGAGTTTATCCACGATTCCGGAATGTACTCGATGGCTAGAGAGGCTCCTAATAGTGCTCTGATTCGGAGGAGTAGGGCATTGAGGCCCTTTTTAAGCATACATGGAAAGACGCCATCTGTGCCTGAGGCCTTATACGGCTTGAGCTCTCCAACAGCCCATCTAATGGCCTCATCACTGACTATGGACTCCGCTAAAGCCCAAACCTCCTCTTTATCACTATTTTTGCTGCCAGAGTCGGTAGCTCGTAGCTGATTCGCCAACCTAGCTGGGTATTGCAGCTGAGCCTAAGGATGAGCTGAGCTTCTTCCTTGGTAATAGAGGCGCCCTCCTGGCTCCCCATTATGACCACCATTAAGGCTCTTGTGGTGGAAGCAGCATCCTTGAAGGATCGGGGTCTCCCTTGATCCTCCTGGGCGCTTTACTGGGATGAAGGTCCAGCGAACCCATTACTCATCAGGAGAGACCCCGATCCTTCAGGGATGCTGCTTCCACCACAAGAGCCTTGCAGGTTTTCATAATGGGGATGATTTAACTCTTTTGGAGTCTTGCCGAAGCGTGACGGTCGGTGGAGACTCCTCCATAGGCCTTAGCCTTTTTTTATGTTGTGAGGACGGGCCAGCTCTTGGTGTGTGGGCCAGGTCCCCACTGCGTCGGGAAGAAGGGGTGTGGACGGAGGTCTAGCCTCATCCTCTCTCTTCCGAATCGGCTCGAGGACAGTCCACAGTCAGCATCACTCCAGCCGAGCCAGAGGAGAACGGCCTGTGGGACGCCCGCTGGTGCTAGGCCGCCAGTGAGTAGCCGGGTCAAAGATGGGGTTTTGACGCCTCACCCTGATGGCCTCCCGTTCGGCTTGCCTTTGGATAGCTTCGGCCCGCCTTTTCTTCCGCCTATAAGCTTTCTTTTTCAGTTTGTCTCTTGCTATAGTAGCGGATTTGAGCTCCTCTCCCTCCACTCTAGGTGCTCTGCCGCTAGTTGATGGCTGATTTAGCAGTTCCATCTCGATCGATGTTGTCGACCGAGAGCGGTTGAGCTCTTCATCAGAGAAGTCCCTTAGGCTTGGAAGGCTAGAGGGGAGCTGATAGCGTCGCACCACCCTAGACTGCAACCTGTTTTCACTCTCCTGCAGTTATTACTTCACAACTGGGTACGGTCTGGGAAAACCGCTCTTCCTCCATCGGCGCAGCTGGCATATTTGGCTGAATACATTCTTTGGTTTCCTCCATGGTTTACGATAAAAGGGTGTTTATTGTGTGTTGTTAGTGGTGGTGTACAGCCGTCCTCGCTACCTTTCCCACTTGACTGGAACAGGTAAACTCCCGGGAGAGAAGTCCAGTGGCCTCGGGAGAGCAACTCCGGCCGGTGCAGTAGGGTCCCATCCAGGCACCAGCTGGCACCACTGCAATATCCGCACTTCTACACTGGGATAATAGAGCAGCCACTCCTTTCTGGTTAAGATGAGCGGGCTCTTGCACTATCCCAGCGGCCGAGAAGTGCCATACCTCGTTTTTCCCCTGTACCCTCTAGTACAACCTCCTCAGGAGGGTTGGTCCAGCCGTTTAGGTGGCAGCTGTAGTGACCTTTGTGATTTTATGTTCTGTAATTCAGTTGCAATCAAATTAAATATTAAAAGTTGCTACAGTTGGTATGTACTCTGAAGGAATGGAATGAGAAAGATATATGCACAATCAATATTAAATTTCAGGATTGGGTGTACATAGATTAGCATGGACTGACTATTCCATCTTGTTATTGTTAATAAAAGTAATAATAAAAGTATTTTATCTTAAAAATAAATCATCAACAAAGATAATTAAAACTAGGTCTCTAGAAATGGGCTTTTTATTATGTTTCTAACATGCAAAAATAAAAGGTAATTTCTGAAACTAAAATTGATGGAAGTAAAGGCAATCAAAGCTGTAATGCATCCATGAATAGATCATATGAATCTTGAATGAAACAGTCCATTAAAAGCAAAATTGCTAAAAAAACTTGTTTTTAGAATTTATTTAAATAATACACATTTTTTAGGTTCTTTTCAGATCAGTAGCCATGATGGTTCCTGATTTTCATCTGATAGTACAAACAATTTTGTATTCCAGTGGATTTGATAATTTCATAACACTTTCTACTAAGTTGGTCACTGTTTTTAGATTATGTGCTGAACAGTTATCTTCTCAAGCTCATTACGATTATGGTAAATGACTGCATTATTTATCAATGTTTTTATTTCATATTCTCTTTTTAATGCAATTACATCAAGGTAAGGTCTTGAAGAATATACTTGAATGTGTGTGTGTATGTGTATATAAATCAAAATCCTTTTCCAGCAGTGCTATTTGCTGGTTTCAATCCTTCTTTTCCGAACAGACTCATGCAGTTTCTGTTCCTAATCAACCTCCATCTTCCTTCCTTGCCCTGTCCTCAGGAGTAGCCCAGGGTTCAAGAATTTCACCACTCCTTTTTAATTCCTATATCAGTGATCTTCCTAATTCAATCCATCATTGTTTCCACCACCCATGCGTCGACAACTTCCAAATCTACCTATCCTTTCTTCCTTCCGAATTATTAGTAGCGTTTGCCGATATCCAGGAAGACCTAGATAGGACCAGTGCCTGGGCAAATCTAAATAGATTAAGGTTAAACACTATGAAAACTCAGGCCATTGGTTTCAACTTCCTCCTCAAATTCAACATAGCCTTCCCTACTTCAATTCTAAATGATCACCCCATCACATTCAGCTCCTCTGTTGACCAAACCTTGTCCTGGAAATCCCATGTCACTCAAATTTCCGGACAGTCAATAAGTACCCCCAAGTTATTCCATCGTTCCCGACATCTTCTTCCACAATCAACCCGTAAGCACCTTGTATCCTCTATTATTTTCCCCCACTTTGACTATGGCAGTTTGGTATATGGTGGCCTCTCGATTGTACTCGAGGACAGATTGAAACGAATCATAAACTGATTTTTAAAATTTGTTTTTGGTACCTACGGTGGTCCAACCTATCCCATCTTTCTGGCGAGTTAAAGTGGCTCTTCCCCTCCACATGGTTACAATATTTCCTTGGATCTTTCCTATAGCAAACCAAATTTATCCCAGCATGCTCCCTACATCTACAGACTCCTACAATTCATATCCTCAATACACTCACTGGCAACAAGATCACGCCTTTCTGACCTCTATACTCCCTCCCACAGAACCAAAACATTCGAAAGTTTTTTCTTGCCCGCTCCACTATCCTCTGAAATTCCCTTCCTTCTATAATCCATCATGATTCAAATTCCACCTTATCCAACATCTCCTCACATCCCAAAAAGATGCTGTATAAGCAAAAACATTTAATTTATGGTAAACAATTTGATCAAAAGTTTATGTGTTTTCAATTTTTAAGTGTCAATTCATTTATAATTTTTATTCTCTCTCCTTTTTAATTTTTTTTCATTTCTATTCAATACCTGTACATTTTTGTTAAGAGAAGAATCCATTTTTTGTTTATTAATTTTTATTATAATTCATGTAAAAACTTATGTACTTTTATTATTGTAGTTTTTTGGCCAGATGTGGTTTACTTTTTATTTTTTCATTTTTGTTATTCTGAAGGAACCTAGTTCTTTTATGTTACATATTTTTCGTTTATGTTAACCCCATAAAAGAATAATTTATTTCGTGTATATATGCTCTATGTCTTTAATGGCATACTATACATATTATTTGTTTTTCTTCATATAATTTAAATAACACAATATAATTTATATTACAAGTTGAATGTAAACAATGCTTACATAAGAAATATACATATGCATGGATGCACCCATAAAAAAATTTCCAGAGGAGGGCAGACTACCATGGGATCATTGGAGCTTTCCATACCCGCATATACTTTTGGATACTTAGGAGACAAGTGAAAATCTAGGCTATGAAAATACAATTTTTTTTTTTACAAATAAAACTAAAATGATGCAATTTCTACACAATATTTTGAATTTTGCCGAAGAACAAATCTATAAAATAACATTAATAACAATTAGATAGTGCTGCTAATTTGTGTTGGTGGCAGACAAGCAACTTTTGGCATAAAACTTTTGTTTCCATTGCGGATTTCTTTCATTGATCTCGTGCACGAAATATTTGGAATGAGGGATAGGGAGCTGTGAGAAAGAGACGTCTAAGAGTTTTCACTAAGGCTCTTAAAAACACAGACATGTGCGAAGTAAGACAAGTGGTGTGGCATTGCTTATGGCATATTTGTGCAAAAAGAATAGGAAACGACCATAGTGGTTGAAAATGATCCTTGTGATGAGGATCCCTAAGAACCAGTTTGTTTAGATTGGCATCGATATGTTTTATTATAAGTTCTTCAGATCACTCCAGAATTACTCCTGATAAAGTAATCACAAAAAAACAATAATATATTATTTATGCCTGAAAAAAGTATCATAATACCAAGATATTAATTGAAACGCAGTCTTTTAGTTTAACTTTTCAATTATCTTGAAAAACAGTAATCACAAAAAAACAGCAAGCCTATCATGCTCCCATCCAAATCTGAACTCAAAGTGTTCGTATAAAAAACAAAACAAAAGGAGATGGATCGTCGCGCTCCGCGCGCGCAGTTCGTGCGCAGAGCTCCATAGCCCGGACAAATCTAGAGAACTTTTTTTTAAATTGGTGCTTAACGTCCTTTCCTACTCCTATTCGGCAAACAGGACGGGTTATTCCTACAGGTTACGAACCTATTCTAACAAAAATGGGAAGGTCGAGATTCTAATATAAACATCTAGAGAATATAAGCAGTTGAGGATCTTAACATTGCGGGGCTCTGGGCGAAAAAATCTTATAATTTTGCATTTTAATTCCAATTTTTTCGTTCAAAAAAACAATTTATATAGTTAAAATTTTAGTTTTGTATAACATGGGGTCCCGCGATCAGACAGGTGTTAGGCTCTACCATGTAAATTGTATTTCATAATTCTATTATTAAATTTTCTTAGACGGTCCAGGGTCTCGCAGGCAATCTTCAATATGAACAATGAATTCGTTTATAATGCATAATTGATTTATTTAAATTTTCTATGGCGCGGGGCTCTGGACGGTCGGATCCCTCTTCTCTCCCTAGATCCTCTGCTGAGCATAAGTTTGTACGCACCTTTAGGAGCAAAAAAAGATTGTGTCTGCCTATACATGAAAATTTTCCACCTCAACGCAAGTTGCATCCACAGAATAGTAAATAGGGTGGAAGCGGTATCCATGGCGGGTAGGCTCAGGAGCTGTGCCATAACACCAAGGTTCGTGACGGGCATAACAATTACTACCGTTAATCTGATTTTGAATCAATTTTAAGGGATTGTGCCGGTTAGTACCTAGATTATTCCATACAAAGTTTTATCGAATTCCATTTACCACTTTTGCTTAAGCACGCTCAAATGTATTTTCCTTGGCCCATCTATATTTCAAAAACTGCTCATCCGATTTAGCCAAAAGTTGGGGACTAGTATCAAAATGGTCCAGTATTAATTTTATCAAATTACAAGTACTACTTTCGCTTACGCGAAAAAAATCTAGGTTTCTTTGAAGAGATTTTATCTTCTTGTATTTCGTCATTATAATAATCAGATATCGGTCAGTATGAGTAAAAAATAAAACATCAAATGTCCATTTTGAATAAAAACAGAGATGAACCCTTTTCGAAATTTACAATTCAATTAAAGATAAACAGATTTTTTAAACTTTAACTTCTAAAAATTTTCCTGGTAGGTTCACTATTTTCCCAAATATTTGGCCCAAAACAAAATTAAACTTTTAGGAAATAAATGATTAATTTTTGAAGTGCTTTATATCGGGAACTTTTGAACATGCAGAGCTGTGGATGGGCTCAAATTGAGGCTAATTTAGTCTAAATTAAAAAAGATAATAGTGATTGTTTAAGTAAGAGATCTACATAAGACCAACAATTCTCAGTGCGAAACATTTTGGAGAAAGCCAGGAAAAAAAATATAAATACTCACCACTTAATTATCTACTTCACTAAGCTGGACAATTTTCGAAAGTTGTTATGCTTTATATGTGTCCCAAACCATGTGGAAATTATAGGCAATGAGCTCACTGACTTGGCAGCAAAACAGGTACTCACTCACACAGGCCTAGTCACTGCTACCCTAATACCTCCAGAAATAAGTTTTCCTCTTAAAAAGGAAATATTAGATGGCTAAGTAAGAATTGAAAATTTAATTTAAGATTTTTTTTTTTTACTTTTTGAAAATGGCTTTAACATAAACATAAATTAATAATTGTAGTATGATATTCACTTATTGATTGAACGTTTGATTTAAGTAATTTTTAGCCTTTATCAATATTTATACTAAAAATAATAAATGATATTTGAATGTATTTATCAATTATCATTATACAAAAGTATTACTTATTGAATACTTAAAATTTATATAGGAATGAGGTCATTAAAAGCACTATTGGACTTTGCTACAAATTTAAAATTGAGAAATCCCAATGAATCTGAGGAAAAAATCATCATGAAATCGCTGTACATTAACACTCTTCCAAAGCTTGTCTTTCATGATACACATTTGTTTAAAGAAATTTTGAAAGATATTTTTCCGAGTGCAGATATTCCTTTGAATTCATCTGCTCTTTACAAAGATATTTTAAAGGTAACTTAGATTTTAATATAAACAGTTATTATTTTGATGGACTCGGTAGTTTCTCTTAGAGTTTTTTGTGTATTCTACTTAATGAAATACAAGATTGTATATATTCCCTATAATTACCTATTTATTTTGTATTATACTTTCTAAATTAAAAAAAGTTTAATTTACTTATTTTTGCCAATATATAAACTATTCAATTTATTTCTTAAATACCATTTATAAAACCTCTGACTTCACTTTGTAGCTATCAATAAGGCCATCCAAACTTTTAATTTCTGGTATTGCATAAGTTATAAATTTGTAATAAATAAATATCTTTTAAAATAAAATGATTTTGATTGTTCTGTAAGAATTAACAAACATAGGTAATGCTTGTTGACTAGCATTAATATTCAGATTGTTTTAAAGTCTATTATAACTGTAATGAAAATTTTCAAATCATATTTCGAGATTTCTTTTAACTGAAAACCTTCCCAGAAAAATTATTTTTCAAGGAGTGTGTGTGTGTGCGTGTGTGCGTGCGTGCGTGCGTGCACATTATCATATACAAAAACTTACCATTTATCAATGGATATTATTTATTAGTTGAAAAGAAAAATATATTTAATGGACTGATTTATAATGCTGAATGCACAGGTTAGTGAGCAAAAAAATCTACAGCCTGTAAATTCCTTTATTGAAAAGGTCATTTATACTTATGAAGTAATGTCAGCTCGTCATAGTGCAATGATTATTGGTGGCACTTTTGGAGGAAAAAGCACAATGATACAGGTAAAAGAATAATGAATCTAAAATGAGTTATTACAGAATTTTACTGATAAAATTAAAAAAAATATTTTTAAGTTTATTTTTGATGGTGAAAATAATACATTAAGTCAAATATTAATCTTAAAACATTATATATATATATATATATATATATATATATATATATATATATATATATATATATATATATACAAACAAACACACATATATAGTTTCTGTATTTTCCTTATTTAAATTAATATAAGCTTAAAATTTTTACTCATTTACTGTTTGGACACCACTAAAATAATCAAGGTTTGATCTTTTGCATATCTCTATTAATGATTTTGTTTAGAACCTATTATATATCATCCATTCGATCAAGTTGCCCAATACTGGATTTTCTGCTTTTTTTTGTTGGGATGAAAAATTTTAGCAACTAGATCATATAAGGGAACTATCATGATATAATGTACACAATGTACTGAGGTACTTCTATGGCTATAAAGCAGTCACAGTTACTCTAATAACAAAAAAATATTTTTAATTAGAGCTTTAAAACTTTTTTTTTAAAGTTATTTATAACCAACTGTGATGATAATTTCAAGTTATTTCTTGGCAGAGATCAGTGAGGCGAGATTATAAAAAAGAAAAAGGAAACAAGCAAGTTTCTGCTGTTTATTACAATAGTCAATGTTTTGACCAAGCTATGTGGGCCATCTTCTGGGCTATAGCAATGGGAGAAGACCAATCACACTATTCTTCTCAAACAGCTCAGACTGTGGAAATTGCCTTCATAGCTCAGCCAAAACGTAGTATGTTATAATATACAAAAACAACTTTTTTATTATCTTAATCTTAATTTCACTGGACTGATCTCCGACAAATTATTATTTGTAATTTCTTAGTTCTTTAGAACATTAGTTGTGTTACTTATTCTACTTGATAAATTTTTTCATAATTATAAATGAGTACGGGAAGATGATAAAAAGAGGGATGGTTGTAGAGCTCAACTGAGTCCAGTTTTTAAAATATGATTATATTGATTGTTTTATGAAAACTATGAGTTGAAACTAATGAATTTGTCACATTAAGCTACTTCACTATACTTTTTGAAGGATATTATTTACTTTCTGAAGGTACTTTCTGAAGCACTTGATTGTAAAGAAAACACAAAATTAAATCAGTGTACCACAAATATTCAAATAATTAATCCTAAGGCTGTTGCTGTTCAGCATCTATTTGGCTACTATCATCCACAAACAGAAGAGTGGATGGACGGAATCATTGGAAAAGTATTTAGGTATGCCATCTTAAATCTGCTTGGCCAAATGTCTTGAGTTTTAATCTATAAAATTATTAATCAGAGTGATTAGGTAAATAGCTTGGCAAAAATAGCTGCATATTTATAAAGCACACACAAACACACACACACACACACACACACACACACACACACACACACACACACACACACACACACACACACACACACACACACACACATACACACACACACACACACACACACACACACACACACACATACATATATATATATATATATATATATATATATATATATATATATATATACAAATACACATATGCACTACTGCTGCTCATGGAAGTATGGACAATCTATAGTGTTTTAATGTAAGATGCACCGTCAAAGTACAAATAGTTCATTTTTTCCTGGTTTTATGAGCTGATAGCCTTTCTTGATGTATTGTGAGAATGGCTGAATACAGTTTCACTAGAGAGAGGCTTACAATGGGCCATTGAATATAAACATTCAAAATGAGAAGTGAAAATCAAATGATTAGCGGCCCCTAATTGTCAATTATTATAGTTATGATTATTTTAGTTAATTATTCGCTGTATAATTGAATTTTTATAAAATAAAATTTCCATGAGTGGTAGTGTGTGTGTGTGTGTCTGTATGTATGTACACACACACACACGCACACACACACACACACACACACACACACACACACACACACACACACACACACATATATATATATATATATATATATATATATATATATATATATATATATATATATATACATATATATTCTGATTTTTTTTTTTTTTTTTTTTTAGCAAAGCAATTTATACTCGTATATGCAAAGCAAACAGTTATTTGATTTCTTATAGAATCTTCTTCTACATATTATAATAAAATCTTCAACTAGTACATTATAATCTCTACATCCTATAAACAAACCAATCAACAAAAATACACTTTAAACCTTTTTTCATACTAAATATTTAGATCTAAATGAATTATCATTATGAAATTGTATTTGTTATTGTAAATATCCAAATATAAATTAAATAATTGTAAATTAATGTAATAAACATTGAATTGCAACATTGATTCAATGCAAATCCAACACATTTTATTTAATGCAATTAATTAAAAATCCACTATATTTCTTTCAAAATTAGAAATATCATTACAATTGGTAGCTATCTATGTGTATGTATATATATTTATATATATATATATATATATATATATATATATATATATATATATATAAATATTTTAATGCTTTTGTCAAGCATATATTTTGATAAATCCATGTATTATTCCATATCATAAATAAATAATAAATATTTACAAAGTTAATATATTTAAAAGAAGTATTTATTTTGACAACATTACAAATATGAAACAAAAAAAAACCTAAAACTTTAAAAAAAAAAGTTAAGCATCTGTTGTAAATGCCATAAACAATGAATAAGAAGTGTTTATATATACAGCTAATAAACATAAGGCACATGCGGTTCTCTAAACTAACCTTATTTGGTTATCCTGTTTTCTAAGTCTATTTGTCTGATAAATTCAAGCAAATACTTTTTAAAAATATGAAATATTTTGCTACTTTTGTAATAGTCTACAGATTTTTTTTCTTTTTTTTTTTATTGTGATAGCTGGTACCTTTGTGTTATTTCAAGTGTAATAAAGTACTCACCCTCGAGTACGCAGAACATAAAATGAATATTCAGTCCTTTGACCTTAATCTATTATTATGGCAGTTCCCTTCTAAGAATTCTATTCATATTTATTCAAATTACTTGCCTTACTCCTTTTTCATTCTTATTTAAAAATACTTAATGTATATATTATATATGTTGACAAGATGCAATATATTATCCATAGGGAGTTCTCAGATGCTTCCTTTTTGATAATCATGATATCGTTATTTGAACAGCCCATAGGAGGTTGATTTTGATATTGACACATAAAACTAGTAAAAAAAAAACTCATTCCTGCTCAAAAAAAGGTATATGTTAAGCACGAGTCACCACTAAAGTAATATAATACTTTGTAATATTTAAAACAATTGTTTAATGTTAAAATAATTAGTTCATACTAATATAAACATTTTTGAGATAGACATCATATAACTCGTCCCCCCCCCCCACATTATTTCTAGCAATTTGTTGTCAGATATTAAGAAAATCTTATATTTCAATTATAATAAACACACCATAAAGAAATATGTTATGGAATAAATTAGTTTATTTCAACTTTAGTGATACTACTCTTAAACTTCTTTTTTATTAATTAATTTTTTTTTCACAAAACTAAATCCATTTAAATCAATCTTGGATAATATTTTTCATAATTAGCATCTATTCCGAATAATTTTTCTTCCTAAGCCTTTTAAGTAGCATACGCTATTTAGTATGTAGTAGTTCTGTTTTCCCTATGTTATACCATATTTTCAATCTTGAATTTCTTAGAAACCTAAATATATATTTATTTATTTTAAGTAATAACATATAATTTTTAAGTAATATCATTTTATTCATGTCTAAGAGAATATGCAAATAAGAATACATCTGATAGAAAGTGGATAGTGTTTGATGGACCAGTCACAGCCACTTGGGCAGAAAACTTGAACACTGCTGTTGATGAAAATAAAATATTGTTTCTTAATACTGGTGAAGTTATAAAGATAACTGATTCTATTACTATAATATTTGAATGTGTTGACCTGCTGCAGGTATGTTCAAACAATTCTTTTAAGCATGAATTACTTCTTATGCTTAAGACAATAGCCAATAATTAAATTTGATCCATTTTATAAACTTAAAAAGTGTATTTCAAAAATTTGTTTTGACTATAAACCTTTTGTTATCTCCCTGCTAATTAAATAGCAAACTATATTTTAGGAATACTAACTACTATATTTTTACCAAATATCTTGTAATAATTAAGTATATTTCTGTAGAAGATTTGTAAATTTGTAAAGTACCATATATATATATATATATATATATATATATATATATATATATATATATATATATATATATATATATATATATATATAGATATATATGTATGTATGTGTGTGTGTGTGTGTGTGTGTGTGTGTGTGTGTGTGTGCATGTATGTATTGTCTTTGTGGAATTAGTCCAGAAAGTTTAAACATATCATTTATTAGTGATAGACTGAAAACTCTTAGTAATTTACATTCTAAGGATTAAAAACATAATTTTAATTGTCATTTAAAACAATAAAATGAGTTGATGCCATTTAAGTGTTGCTTATTAATTATTACACACACACTAATACTGATACAGACACACACACACACCTTGTATCTTTCTACTTGCTGGGGAAATCAATCTCAGAATTGCTGAAATATATTAGATATAGTTGTTTTGAGATTAAAGAGTGAAATCTATCCGACATCAGCGCCTTTCATTTTTACAATATTGAAGAGCCTTGAAAGAGGTGGTAAAAAATAAATAATAAATTATAAAAAGTAAATTTAAAAAATAAAAATTAATATTATTAGAGAGGGTCAAAAATGATAAATTAATATAGATAGACAAATGATCATTTAAGGTTTGTTGGAGATTCATTAGATATTTTGAAAAATACCTTCTATGGACAGGAAGAAAATGGATCACATAAACATTTTTTCTCCTCATTTCCCTGTGCTACTGATATATTTGTAGGTATTCTTGATTCATTTGACCTTTAAAAATATGGACTATTGTTAATCTATTATTACATTTTTGACATATCGGAGAAATTTTTTTGAGGTGGAGATGTGTCAATCCTGTAGGACTGACACATACTCTGTCATATACAGCCTTCAGTTTACTTGCAGGGCTGTTTCCTCACTATGTCTGTCACTCCTGGAATATGACCTCTCTTAGAGGGCATGCAAATTATCATACCATCAAGAATGCTTTACCATATCCTGGAAGAGCAAGAGCTTTTCAGCCATTTCATTGCCTTTAAAGTCTATTTGACTGGGCAACCAAATGGAATATACTGATAATATATTTTTAGCTTTAATAATTTCAAAAATAAAGTTAAACCTATTCAATTACTTACTTTTTGTTTAAGGATATAAGCAATTTAATATATAAAACTTTTCAATTTTATACATTAAATTTTATCTAGGATCAAGCTTTTATTTTAAAAGTTAAAAAAAAAGTTTATTACAGTCTCGTATACTCGTTGAAGTATAAAAAAGTAGGTGTTAATACTATTGATATCTTCTAAAATAAAAATAAATTGTTATCATTAACATTTAAAGTTAAAAGAATATTTCAAATTGTAAATATTTCTAGGCATCTCCAGCTGTTATTTCACGTTGTGGAATGATTTACGTGGATCCAAATTCCATTGGATGGATTTCTATTATTAAGTCTTGGAACAATACCATTCCACAGAAATGGATGGAGGACAAACCAGACAGGTTCATGACATTGCTCAAATGGCTGATACCTCCCTGTTTAAATTTTATAAAAAAGCAATGCTATAAACTTGCAGATGCTGGAGATATACATTCTGTAAGGTAGATCTTGGTATTTCTGTAATAAATGGATTGAATATATTAATTTCAGAATATTCTTGATTAGTTTTGACACAGGTCATAAAATTATGTGCATGTATTATGTGTTAAAATTTTTTCAATAAATTTTAATAATTAATTTGTGACTATAAGATAATTATTGTTAAATCAATTGGATAACAAATGAAAACAATTCAAACTAAACAGATAGACTAGAGGAAAGTCACCTAATTAGGACAACTTATTTATCTTAGAAGTGAATTAAATAAAAGCAGGAACACTTAGTCATTTGTCTTTTTAAGACCATTACAGTTTTTTTTGTTTGATTTTTTTTTACTCTTTTAAAATAATATTTTATTCTTCACCTGATTAAGGTAAATTATTTCCTGTTATGTACTTTTATTATACTTATAAATTATAATTTCATCAGGTAATGTTTTCAATGAGTCAGTTTATATTTGAAATCAACAGAGATTACAGTCTTATTTTGCCTGCCACAGTATAGTCTTTTGCCAGATTATTCCAGATCTTTGATTTCTAGTATCATTCTGTTCTAAAATTATGTATAAATGAGAGTATTATGGACACTCAGTATTAAAATATTTCCATTTGGCGTTATGAGTTTTAAATAGAGGAGACACAGGGCTTGTTGAAGCAGCCGGGAGGTATTTAGTCCTTATATTTCAGTGGTTTTGGACATATGCATAAAAATGGAAATACAAAAAACCATCATTCTGGCATTTGTTTTAGGGTGGAACATAATTTAAATTTACTTGTTTGTCATTGCTCCATAGTAAACAAATATTGTTTAAATTCAGTTTTTATGAATGTACTTTTTGTTAGGAAATTTTTTTTTTATTGAATTCCAACCTGTGTTGTCCCAGGTAATTTTTTAGTTGCTTGTCACTGCTCCATAGTAAAATTAATTTTGTTTTAATTCAGTATTTATGAATGCTCTTTTTTTAAGAAAAAAAAAAAGTTGTATGATATGTTTAACTGAATTCCAGCCTGTGATGTAATATAGGTTACTTGTGGTCCAATTGAAGAAACAAATTTTAAAAATTGAATATTTTTTTTTCAATTTTACTGTTTTTTAAATAGTTTTCAAATATGTGTATAGATAAAATTGTTTACATTGTGTTGTCTTAATGACAGCTTTTTCATTTATTCTCTGCAAATTTACTTCAATTTATCATTGAATGTATAGGTGAAACTAAGCTAACGGTTGGAAGTGGTCCATATCAGGCAACTTTTTCCAATATCAAATGTAACATTCAGTTTCACAAGAGTAGTACTTTATTACAAAGGCAATTCATATTTGTAATAGTGAGAAGTCTTTAAGCCACAATTCTACTTATAGCGTACTTTAGTTACTGTTTCATTAATGATTTTCTTTTCAGCTCTGTTTGTCAACTAATAGAAATAATGCTGCTTGAAGCTGTAAATGAGCAAGATTTAAAGTACATAAATTCATGGTCACAAGCTGTGGTTGCACTTTCAGTTCTTTGGGGAACAGCTGGATTAATCGATATTTCATCAAGGAGAAAATTTGATAGATTTTTCAAAAGTTTATGGCAAGGTACTGGTTTTTAACTAATTGCCTTATTCAAAATTTACTTAGTGTTTTAATTATTTATATAGTCAACTACTTCAGCATTTATTAAACAAACTTTCTGTACTTCAAATATACTACAAAAAGCACATCTACATAACTATGATCAGGCCTATTTGAACGCCTAAGCTTTGTGACTAAATGAAACTAACTTCCTCTCGGTGCTATGAGACTCAATGAGACTGATTTCCTCTCAGATTTAATTTTATAATTTTTACTAAAATCCTTAATGCTTCTGAGCATTAAGCATGTTACAAATAAATTTATTGACGAAGATCTTATTATTTCCAATGCAGCAGACTTTTTCTGAAATAGATAAACATCCTTCCATTACAAACTCCATGACTTTTCAAATCTACTAGTTTATAATGTTATCTCTTAATCAGCTCTTGATAATACTTTGATACATCTGAAAACAATATGGCCCCATGACCCTGTTGTATTGCAATGCCACATTTCCTTTTCATAGTTTGGACATTTATTTGTATTTTTATAAAGTTGTAATTTAAATTTAAAAGATTATCAAATTTCCATATACTCAGCACATTTAGCACCAGTTGTCAGGTTGAAGGTTTAATTTAGTCTATGACTAAACTAGTTTTTGGATAAGGTCAGCTTTTATTTAAATAAAATTAAAGAAATAGTTTCTCTGAGGTTAAGTGAAGACCAGAATATATGTTTCAGTCTCAGAATATTTAAATTTAGAAGTAAGTAAAACAAGATTAAATTAATTATTGGTTCAAAAAAACAGCCATTAATTGTATCGTAATTTCAATTTGAAATAGAATAAATCTGTTCAAGAGGATTTCCTTCTACTAACATATCCTTCAAAATCTTTTTTCATGGCTTACAATATCTTATATTTTCATCTTCATTTTAAACTTTCTGTTACATTTTCCTTCCAATAAGTCTTAGCAATGTAAACTTTTTTGATAAGTCATCTTAATTTAGATTAGGCTGGAAGTGATAATTTTGAAGAATAATTATTTGTTATAAAAATATTATTTTAATGATTCATTGGGAAATGATTTAGTCCTTTAATTTTTCATTAGTTTGTATTAATTTTCATTTCTATTCTTTTTTATTTCTTTTCTGTTTGTTTATTTATTATTTATTCTATTATCATTATTCATCAGTAATCAATATCAATTCTATCATTAATCATTCATTATTTATTTATTCATTTTTATTTCTATTTGGTTCATTTCTATTTATTTTAATTTGTATTGATTTCTATTCATTAGTTTGTATTTATTTTTATTTCTATATGAGTAATGAAATAAAATATAGCCACATTATTCTCTTGATCGATCCTTTTTCATATGTTTGGTATGAAGCATCAATGGAAGATTTGCTATACTTTTTTTTTTTTTAAATCTTTGAAATTTTTACATAAAAATGTCATAAATAAAAACAACTTTGGTTCTTAGGAGATGAAGCTGAAGCTGATTATAAATCATTTTCTGAAGAAATTGAAATCTCTTTACCAACTGAAGGCTTGTTAGAAGATTACATCTATAATTTCAAAGGAAAAGGAAACTGGAAATATTGGCCTGAAGTACTAAAAGTAATGAAACTTGATGACATATTTAATTATAGGAATAGCATGGTCACAACAGTTGATTCATTGAAGTGAGTTGACTAAAATAAAATCCACTTCAATACTAAAAATTGAAAAAAATTCAAAATGAGTAGTTTTATTTCATTTTTTTAATAAAATGTTAATAAAACTCTAAATATTTTTAGATATACCTTCCTGATTGAGCTTATGATCAAATATAAGAAAAGATTTTTGATAACTGGTCCCACTGGAACTGGAAAATCATTTATTATCCAAAATTTGTTATCAGAAAATGTAACTAATGGTTTTGTACCTGCATTTCTCAGCTTAGCCATCTCTACTACAGCTGAATTCACCCAGGTAAAATTTATATACCAAATAATGCAACAGCACAGTTTATGTATATACATATAATCAATCATCTAGTCAAATTAATGATAAAAAATTATATTTTTTTTATTTAGTCTGTATTTTTTCTATTTAAAATTTTGAGAATTGGAGTCTAAGGAATCTATAATTCACAATCTTGAATATTAATTTAATTTTAATACTTTCACCGATGAAATTTAATGTTTTGTAAAAATTTACATTTTTATACATAATTCTATACTATTCAATCGGCGCTACAACTCAATGTCGAGTCTTGGCCTCCTCCACCAGCCTCCACCAAACTTCTGTGTTATATTTATTCATTTTTATACATATATATATTTAATTAATAATTTAATAAAATTGAAAATTATAATAGTTGAGTTACTTAGGGCAAGGGTCCACTATTGGGAGCAAAGCAGTATTAGCTTGATTCCCAATAGGGTTACTTAACTCAATTTTTTAGTTGTTTTTTTTTATTGGGGAGGAACCCACCCGATAACTCTTGAAAACCACACTTTAGTTGACAATCTGTAGATAACCTATTCTTATAGATTATATTAACATTCAGAGTTATAAATGGGATTTCAAGTCCTGGTCCTTGTATAGCTGAAAAAGAAAAGGAAATATATATCTAAAAAGGTTGATCAGGAGCATAGGAAAATATAAATAAATATATTGTAATGAATTATGATTCAAATAATTTTAGGCTAAGGGTGATTATGCTTGGTCAAGTGAAGAATATTAATATCAATTTTTATACCAAGCATTACATTACATTGTTCACAATATGTTGCAAGTTCGTAATTAATAATATCATTGCATATTTGAATATGAGATAAGTCGGGGTAAGTGCATACTCAGGCAAGTGCATACATGGGGATTTATTTCAAATTAATTTTATTGGGAGAGCTGCCATTTATGGGAATTTGAAGTTAACAGGAAGCAAATAGTAAAATTTCCATAGATGACTGCTCTCCAAACAAAATAGATTTGAAACAAATCCCCATGTATTTATTTGACTTGAATATGCACTTACACTGACTTACCTTAGAAATGTTTTAATGTTTTTTTAGGAATTGATAATATCAAAATTAGTGAAAAGGACTAAAAGCATATATGGCCCAATAAGTGGTAAGATTTGTATTATGTTTATTGATGATTTGAATATGCCTGAAAATGAAGATGACACAAAACCACCACTTGAGCTGCTTCGACAGTTATTTGATCACGGACATTGGTAATCATGTTTTTATTTTATTTAAACTTGTGTAATATATTTTTATCACAAATAAGTGTTATAGAATGAATTAATTATTTTAGGTATGACCTCAAAATAAAAGAAAAATTATACATTCAAGATCTATTCATTATAGGAGCAATGGGTATTAAAAATCATAGCAATCAACCATTATCACCCAGATTTCTAAGACATTTTCTCATTTTTGGAATGGGTATTTCAGATGAAAGCTTAACAAAAATATTTACTACAACCTTGTTTCTTGGTTTAAGGGTAATTTTAACATTTGCTTGTTTCAAAAAGTTTGTTTTTTCAGCATGTTTCTGTTTACTGTATACCTGAATTGAGGTATTATTTAGTAATTTTACTTCAAAAAGTTTGTTTTTTCAGCATGTTTCTGTTTACTGTATACCTGAATTGAGGTATTATTTAGTAATTTTACCTTTTATTCTTAGAAAAATAGTTTTCCTGCTGATATAATGGGGACTGTTCAACAAATAATTTCTGCTACCATGTATGTATATACTTCTGTTGTATCTAGTTTACTACCCACACCAACGAAATATCATTATGTCTTTAATATAAGAGACCTCCTTAGAGCTTTCCAAGGTTATTTATTGATAAAAAAAGAGTCAGTCGATGGGAAAAAAGTATTTGTCAGGTAATTACAAAATATATCATATTGCCAATGAATTTAATTTTAAAAAACAAATAATAATAATATTTTGAACAAAAACTTTAACTTATCCCTTCAGACAAGCTATGGCTACTTTTTTTTTTAATTACTTGAATTGGGATTGTTTGACTTCAGATTTCATTTCTTAATCATAAAAATGTGCCACTCTAATTAAGATAATTTTGTTTTCATTATTAAAACTACTTGGGAATTATTGGCATTACTATTTCTGTTGTTATTTGTTAGAAAGGAATTTTTTTTTGTTATTTATATGTTTTCGTTCCTTTACTTTTGCTTTACTTACACTCTAAGTTAGCTGGATGTAACAAATCATGCTGTAACAGTTAAAGCTGATGTATATTATTTTTTATTATCAAACTGTGGAATCAGCTTGTTTCTTATCACACATGTATCATTTGCAGATTATGGGTTCATGAAATACTTCGGGTCTTCTGTGATAGGTTAATTGATTTAACAGACAAAGAATGGTTGGTTGAGAATCTGAAATGTGCTGTGGAAGAACAGTTCAAAGAAACATTTGAAGTTATGATGGATGGATTAGAAACTAATGGTGCTAATCAGGTTTGATATGAATTTTTTAACATTTACATACTTCTGATATATATCTCAAGAACAATTCATGATGAATGTTCCCTGAATATTACTTTACATCTCAAAATATATATTTTTAGATATTATTTATGGCTTTCTGGTACTAGTTCTAATAAAGTTAGTATTAAGTTTTAAAAACAGGTACCTTAATTTTGAGCTATTTTGACCCTAGGGGGTTACTTAAACACAAACCTAAAAAAGTAGTGGGGACATGTTAGTGCCTCAAGGCCTAGCTAGATGCTACTACCTGTTAGAGAGATTGTGAATTATATCTATATTTTCATGTCAAGAGATCTAGGCATAATTTAAAACCTTTTTTTTCATTTGGGTCTAAGTAACCCGGTACTGGGTTCAAATAGCTCTAAGTTATGGTATTAAAAAAAAATCTTTAACTGCTCCTCCTTGCGTATTTTATGAACTTATGCCAAACAATATTAAAATATAGTCCTTTCACTAAAAAGGCAAGCAGGATCATTAAATTGTATGGCAATATCTAATTTGGGAAAAGTAGAAAATAAATATTAGGTTATGCAGTTTAGAAGCTAAAAACTTAAAAAGCAACCACATGTTCTTACTATGAGCTATACCCTAAAAGAAAAGTTTTATTGATTTAATTAATCATTTTGAACGAATTCATTCATGCAAATAAATTACATTTTATGATGAAAATCTTAATATTTTTTTTTAACATAAAAAAGTGTTATAATGTTTGAATGAAAAAATCAATAAAATAATTTTCACATGTCTTATAATTTTTTCAGGATTATTGAATGTGATTGTTTCAAAATTAAAAGGGAATCCATATTTCAGAATTCTATTTCCTCATTTTCTGTCTATTTCAGCTTTCTACTTCCTCATTTTCTTTCTATTTCAAATTTCTACTTCCTCATTTTCTATCTATTCCAGCTTTCAACTTCCTCATTTTCTAACCTCATCTTCACAACAGCCCTTGAGCCAGAAATTAATGAGAACCAAAAGTATGAAGAAGTGCCTTCATTAGAACAGTTTTATAATGTAGCATTTAAAGCTCTTGAAGACTTCAATGCTATAAATAAAAGAGCTATTAATATAACTCTTTTCAGGTATAAAACTAACTAATCTTTCTATATTATCATACTTAAAAAAAGTGAATTTTGGAAATCGCTATAAACCAATGAACACTATAATGGTTATTTTTTAATTTTTCCTGTATCGCAATAATTAAAATTTATATATATATATATATATATATATATATATATATATATATATATATATATATATATATAAATTATAAAACTAACTAATCTTTCTATATTATCATACTTAAATAAAAAAAGTGAATTTTGGAAATCGCTATAAACCAATGAACACTATAATGGTTATTTTTTAATTTTTCCTGTATCGCAATAATTAAAATTTATATATATATATATATATATATATATATATATATATATATATATATATATATATATATATATATATAATGTACCATTTCTTTGATTCATGAAAGACATGAGTGTAGATATGTAATATATTATTTTTAGCAACACTGAGCCATTTATATCAACTTTGGAAATAGCTACAGCAACCTGGTCAATTCCTTTTGACAAAAAACAGCTTTTGTAACACAAGAAGGACATTTTCAATGGGCATATTTACCATTTGGATTGAAAACCGCGCCAGCAATTTTTCAAAGAATACTTAGTAATATAATCAGAAAATATATACTAATGAACTTCATAGTGAATTATATAGATGATATACTTGTTCTTTAAAAGTCTTTCTCTGAACATATTTGTCACTTAAAACAATTATTAGAAGCAAGAATGGAAAAATGTTTTAGATTGAAATTCTCAAAATGCATATTTGCATCGAATTCAATAAAATATTTAGGTCACGTAATAAAAAATAACTCAATATGTCCAGTAAAAGATAATATAATCTTAATAAGAAATTTCCCAGTTTCAAAAAAAAAAAAAAAAAATGGTAGACAGTTTTTAGGAAAAATAAATTTTTATAATAAATATGTACCAAACATTGTACTAACTTTAGATCCAATACATAATTTACTGAGGAAAGGACAACAATTTATGGACAGATACGTCTTAAGATCCTTAGAAAAGATAAAGCAATTACTGTGCTCTCAACCTGTTTTGGAAATATTTGATCCTGAAATGCCCATATGCATTTACACAGATGCAAGTTTACAAGGCATAGGAGCTATGCTAAAACAACAACAGCCAAATAAAGAAGAAAAACCAGTAGCATACTTTTCAAAAAAACTAAATGAAGCCCAGAATAGGAAGAAAGCTTTCTGTTAGGGATGCCTAGTAATAAAAGAAGCTGTTAAATATTAACAATTCTGGCTTTATAAGAAAGTCATTTACAATGTTTTCAGATCATAAACCCCTGGGAAAGTTAATCATAAAAGCCAGAACAGATGAAAAATTAGGCGATTTAATATACAACCTATCACAATCTGATTTTAAAATAAAACATTCTCTGGGAAAATATAGTTTGGAAGCTGACTGTCTAAGCATAAATCCGGTGTCAGAAACACATGAAAATGTTTTATCTGAAATCTTTAGAATAAATTTTATCAAAACATCCATGAACACTTTTGTCTCATAGCAATTAAACAGTTGCTGAACAAAATTAGACCTTTCTATACAGCTATAAATTTGACAGAAAATATAAAGAAAGTCTGTAGAAGTTGTGTTATTTGCATAAAAAATAAATCAAGAGGATAAAGATGTTGGGACTGATGTCTTATTTAGCCCCTTTCGAAATAATGCCCATTGATACAATTGGAGGATTTGGAGGTTCTTGATCTACAAAAAAATATTTATACCCTTTGGTCGATCATTTCACAAGACACGCACATATTTTGACTTAAAAAACACAGAACTCAAATGATTTTATAAATCTTGTTCAAAAGGTGATTGATAATGATGAGATTGGCATGATATTAGCAGATAGAGGATATAGAGACACTGAAGGAACAGATGGATATGAAAAAATTTTACAAAAGCATTAACGAAGGAAGAAAATCGTACGTGCCCAAAAATAGCCAGATCCGAAATATTAATGGAACACTAATTTCAGATAAATCTGAAATATTAAATAGGTGGGAAGAGCATTATAAGGAACATTTCAAGGTGGATGATGAAGACCCTACCCCATACCAATTAGCTGAGCAGCAGGATGTGGAACCTCCTGACGAGGATGACGTGCTTGATGCCATTATGCAACTTAAGAATAATAAGGCCCCCGGAATCGATGGTCTGCAGGCTGAACTTTTGAAACTAGGAGGACCAGAAACTCTGAAGCGTGTGCACGATATCCTGTTAAAGATATGGATAGAAGAACTTATTGATGTAATTACGCATTAATTAATTATTGTATTTATTAAATTATATATATCAAGTAAGTCATGCCTGTCTTAATTATGGTGGCAGTTGTGTGTGTGTATTGAACTAACGAGTACGGCCATATATGACAATGACCGTTGTGAGTTGTGTAACAAAATTATCCAATATAATCCGTTCTTTACTTATACATTTTGAGTTATTTATTCTTCCCAGTGTATTCTGATAAAAGGTTATGGGCCCAGTGTACCCATTTTGAGGTACGTACTTGGGATTTTGATAGTAAAGTCGGATTTCGGTATTTTGAAGTGAGTCCACGTGTTTGTCATTGAGTGAAATTCTCACGTGTTTGTCATTGAGTGAAATTCTCACGTGTTTGTCATTGAGTGAAATTCTTTTTTGTTAATTATGGCAACTACAAGTTTTGGAAACGTTGTCTACGGTATTAAACCGTTCGATGGAATAAATTTCACCAATTGGAATTTCCGAATGAAGTTACTTTTGGAGCAGAATGGAGTACTTGGTGTACTATCACAGGAACCTCCAACAACGGAAGCCGAGCTTAAGGCTTTCAACGTAGATGATGTTAAGGCTCGAAATATCATAGTTCAAGGACTTGCCGACAACATTCTGCCTACGATAAAGGACAAGAAAACAGCTAAACTGATTATGGAAGCTCTCGAGAAAACGTACGCGGCATGAAATCGCTTGTAAATGCAAAAAAGTTGTGGAGGAAGCTGGAATACAGAAACGAGCAACCGCTTCAAGAATTTTTCCAAGAGTTCGAGACATTGTCATCAGAAGTAAAAATTGCTGGAGGGAAATTAGAAGAAGACGAAGTCGTCAGTCAGTTGTTGGTCGCAATGCCATCTGACTTTGATGCAGTGGTGTCAGCAATGGATATTCTTTTCAACCAAAATGAATCTTCCGTCAGTTGGAGTATGTAAAGAATACCCTTTTGGCTGAGTACGAGAGATTCAAGAAGAAAGAGGACCAGTCCCAAAATGTATTTGCTGCCTACAAAAATAGAGGTAAGTGGTCCAACACTTTTAGAAATTACAAGCCAAACAGTAGTGAACCATCCAATAACAAGTCCAGTGTTATTTGTTATTATTGTAGAGAACGGGGGCACATGAAGAATTTTTGTCCTAAGTTGAAAAATAAACCATACAATAACAAGTCCAGTGTTATTTGTTATTATTGTAGAGAACGGGGGCACATGAAGAATTTTTTGTCCTAAGTTGAAAAATAAAACTTTTGGCGCTACATCTGATGATAACGCTTGTGATAAGACTGATAACGAATTTACCTTCATAGTTAACAGTGATGAAACTTCTCATGTTTGTAAACATTCCTCGGATTTGACGTACTTTGTGGTGGATTCAGGGGCTACAAGTCATCTTTTGAAAGTTGATTATATCGACTATTTAAGAGATTCCACTAAAGTTAATTTGAATATTAGTGTTGCCAAAAAGGGAGAGAGTGTCAGTGCTGAGAATAAGGGTAACCTGGTTTGCTTGTCTGAGAGTGGTGACAAGGTAAATATTTGTGATGTTTTGGTTTGTGACAATTTATCAATGAATCTCCTATCTCTGATGAAATTGGAAGAAAAAGGATGTAAGGTGTTATTTGAAAATTCAAGTGTTAAAATTATCTCTGGGAGTAAAGTGTTAAGGGGAGAACTTTTTGGAAACCTTTATATTGTGAAACTACATCTGATTCAAGAGCATGCTAATTTGGTTTCAGCAAGTAATAAATTGATGCATCAGAAGATGGCACACAGCTCGCTCTTCCCGGTCGGACTTTGCGACACTTGTTTGAAAGGTAAACAAACCAAATTACCATACATGAAATCCATCCCTGATGTTGAAGAAGAAAAATCAAAGCCTAAAAGAACTAGAGTTAAACCCAAATATCTCGATGATTTTGTAACATTTGCTTTTGATGAGCTAGCCTTGTCTGCTAATTATGATTGTGACGTCCCTAAAACTTATTCTGAAGCAATTAGTGATCTCGGTTGGCATGAAGCTATCAACGATGAATTAAATTCACTTGAAGCTAATGAAACATGGGAAGAAGTCGACACACCACCTGACAAGACGATAATTGACTGCAAATGGATCTTCACTGTGAAGTCTTCAGAAGACGATATGAAGAAGAAGACCAGGCTTGTGGCGCGAGGGTATCAACAAACCGACAATCAGCCCGATGACTTCTATGCTCTAGTTGCCCGCTTCACAACCCTTCGGGTGCTCCTAGCTGCTGTAGCAGAGAAAAATATGATTATCGACCAACTCGATGTGAGAAGTGCGTTTCTTAAGTGCTATCTTAAAGTACCTGTTTTTATTAAGCCACCGGAAGGCTATAAAAGTGTCAGTGGAAAAGTGCTTAGATTAAGGAAAGCATTGTATGGTTTGAAACAAAGCCCTAAGGCTTGAAACGACCACTGAAATGAAATTTTTATAAAATTTGATTTTAATAGATCTAAAGTAGATCCATGTCTTTATTTTAATAGTAATAATGTTTATGTACTTATCTGGGTAGATGATTTCCTTATTGTGGCCAGTTCCAAATCTGATTTGGATTTTGTAAAGAATTTGTTTATGTCTGATATAGAATGTAAGGATTTAGGTAATAATAATAATTCATTTCAATTTCTGGGTTTACTTATAAAAAAAAAAAATAAAAAAAAAAAAATAAAAAAATACTATTTTGTAAAAGATTTGGTAGCTAATGGTACAATTAAAATAAATTATAGTGAATCTTCTGAACAACTAGGGGACATTATGACTAAGTCCTTACCCGCAACTAAGTTTAATGACTTTTGTAAAAGATTAAATCTTGTCTGTACCTAATGCGCAATTAAGAGGGAGTATTGATGTAATTATATATATCAAGTAAGTCATGCCTGTCTTAATTATGGTGGCAGTTGTGTGTGTGTGTATTGAACTAACGAGTACGGCCATATATGACAATGACCGTTGTGAGTTGTGTTACAAAATTATCCAATATAATCCGTTCTTTACTTATACATTTTGAGTTATTTATTCTTCCCAGTGTATTCTGATAAAAGAACTTATGCCGGAAGAATGGAGGACAGGAGTAATATGCCCGATACACAAGAAGAATGATATCCTCGACTGTAACAACTACAGAGCTATTACCTTATTCCCCACGGCGTACAAGATATTTTCAAACGTCCTTAATGCTAAAATAAGACCTTACACTGATAAAGTGGTGGGGCAATATCAGTGTGGTTTCAGGAAGGGAAAGTCCACCATTGATCAGCTGTTTACTCTGCGACAGATACTTGAAAAGATGAATGAATTCAATACATACATCCATCTCCTCTTTATAGACTTCAAAACAGCATATGACAGTGTGTATCGGGACAAGTTATACATAGCTATGAAGAGGCTGGGAATTCCGTCAAAACTAATACGACTGGTCAGAATGACGATGACAAATGCCAGCTGCTGTGTTAGAATACAAGGAGATCTGTCTAATAAATTTTGTTGCGAAAGAGGATTAAGACAGGGAGACACGCTAGCATGCACCCTGTTTAACGTAGCAGTTGAAAATGCAGTAAGAGACACACGAGTACAGACCACAGGCACTATATATACAAAAAGCGTCCAAATCATAGCATACGCTGATGATATATGTATTGTTGGAAGATCATCGGCAGCAATGATGGGCGCGTTTACTTCGACAGCGGCAAGAAAAATTGGACTTCAAATAAATGAAGAAAAAACAAAATATATGACGACAGATAACCGACAGACTGACCCAACCATCAAAATTGGCTCTTGGAACT
The DNA here is from genome assembly GCA_948150685.1 of Rhaphigaster nebulosa. NCBI lineage: Eukaryota > Metazoa > Arthropoda > Insecta > Hemiptera > Pentatomidae > Rhaphigaster > Rhaphigaster nebulosa. The sequence continues at coordinate 103,264,810 of OX411307.1, forward strand.
TCGAAAAGGTAAATAGTTTCAAGTATCTAGGTTCAGTAGTAACAGCGGACAACGATATTAGGGCCATAGAGCGAAAACTGTTGGTGTTCGAGAGGAAAATTCTCAGGAAGATATATGGTCCTGTTAAAGAAAACAACGAATGGAGAATCAGACACAACAGTGAACTTTCTGACCTCTATAAAGAGCCCGTTGATGTCAAATATATAAGAATAACTAGGCTTAGATGGGCGGGTCATGTCTTATGGATGAATGATAATGTAGTCCTGAAAAAATCATTCAATGTCGAACCAATTGGTAAGAGGAAAATCGGAAGACCAAAACTGAGATGGCTGGATTGTGTGAGTGGTGATGCCAGAGCTCTGGGCATCCAGAGTTGGTGGAAGGCCGCACGAGATAGGGAGAGATGGAAGAAGATTCTTGAGGCAGCCAAGATCCAGTAATGGATTGTCGCGCTAAGGATGATGATGATGATGATATTAGCAGACCAATATCCAGAAATAAATTCAAAGGAATTTAAAAAATTCTTAAATGAGAAAACTATACCCATTATTTTTATGGCAGTAAATACTAGATTGGCACAAAAGTTTTGTGAGTGTTTTGCACAGTACAATAAAATTGTATTTGAAAAATAACAACTTACAGTTCAATCCTCAAAGTATAACCCCTAGTGTTGGACTGTCTTGAGCCACCAATCAGCCAACTCTTGAAGGCCTCACAGGTATCACAGATCCAAAGAACTCGCCAATACCATTTTTGACTTCCTCCTGATTATTGAACTATCTCCCCTGAAGAAAATGAGCCATTGAGCAAAACAAGTAATCGTCAGAGGGGGTGAGGTCAGGACTGTATGAGCATGTGGTAGAAGTTCTAGACTATCAAGTTCTTCAATTTTATTCAGAGTTATTCTAGCGGTATGAGCTTGAGCATTATCTTGTTCTAGGAGAACTCTCTTCCAATTGACCAGGGCAGGATATTTCTGAACTCCAAGAATAGTCAACAGTTGCCAGGTACTGGTTGACGGATTTTCATTAACTACCTTTTCTGTAGCCTCAATGTTTCACTCAGGTGGGCAACCAGAAAGTGGTTCATCTTCAAGTGTGGTGTCGCTGCTGTTGAAATGCCCAAACCAACATTGCACAGTCCTTTCATTCACAACACCTTCCTGTAGCCGCTTCAGTAAACCTTTGTTTCCAATAATGCCGCAAAAGTACACGAATTTCAAATTTTTCTGAATTCATATTAAAAGGTATTGGTTTGTAAGAGATACGATAACTGAGTGAACAATTGTTAGAAAGATTTTCTTTCTGATAAATATGGCTAGTTAAGGATTAAAGACTGATACAGAACAGGACAGATAAAAAAACAATCTATTCAAGAACCAACAAAACATTTGTCATCCTAGTACTATAAAAACACACAGTTACAATAAAAAATTGTTTGATGAGAACAGAAAGGATTTTGAGTATAATGTAGGAGACGGAATATTTGTAGAAAATGGAAACAGGTTAAACAGAAAGAAATTGGATGGATTGAAAATTGGTCCATAAGAAATTTTGGAAAAAATATCTAAAATAATACACAATATAGATAGGAGACAAAAAAATTCGGAGTCAAATCTTTTTCACATAACAAAACTTATTACAGCTCCTGTTATCACCGATGCTTGAAATTATAATGACGATTAGTGTTTTAGGAAAAAAGATACTTTTTTTTTCTCATGGAGGAGGGAAAGATGTAAAGAAAATGGAGTCACCATAACCTTCCTGGAAATAGGATTGTGAAGAGCTAAAGTTTTTGTGATTTGTTGCTAATTTCTTAATTAGTAATTTCTTAATTAATTATTATAATTATAATTGAGAGTTTTTTAAATGTAGACAATCTGAAAACAACAACAGACTGATCTTATGAATCTTTCTTTGATGTTTTCAGATTGTCTACATTTAAAATCTCTTCATTTAAAAACTATTTATGTAAAATTATTATTATTATGTATAAATGAGCTGCAAAGCAATAAAAAAAACCAAGTCCCTATTTTTCAGATTTGCCCTGGAACATCTGAGTCATATTTGTAGGATCATTTCAGTACCATTTGGGAATGGTCTTCTTGTTGGTGTGAATGGTTCTGGAAGATATTCACTAGTGACATTAGCCACTACAATGTTACAACAAGATCTTTTTCAGCCAACTGTTTCGAAACATTTCTGTATGTCTCCTTTTCTTATTTTACGTTCATTGTATTCTTCATCCTTACAAATAATTAAGAATTGTTAATATTTCCCCTTATGAGTTTGGGGCTATTACCAAAAGATAATTGCGTTATAACAGTCATATGATTTGAAAGGAATATTTATGTTTTTACTGATATATGGTGTACAGTCTACCTTATTATCTAAGGTAATTCTATTCCCACAACCATTTAATGTTTTTCTCCCCATAATATAAGAGGAAAAAATCACTCTTTGAAGAATATGATAGTTATAAATACATAATTATTATATATTTTCTTAGAAACAAATTCTGTATTTTTTTTATCAAGATTTAGTCTTGTTATGTGGATTAGTCCCTATTAAATGGTTGGAATGATTTATCAATCACTTTTTAATTTTAATGACTGAATGTTTCATATTGTTTACTCAGGTTCTTTAAAATGGAGAAACGATTTAAAAAATGTTTTAAAATATGCTGGCACGGAAAACAAAAATTGTACTTTTCTATTACATGAATCACACCTTGAAATGGATAACATTCTCCAAGATGTCGACTCAGTTCTTAGAACTGGAGAAGTTCCAATTTTATATGCTGCTGATGAAATTCAAGATATTCTAGAAGTAAAATAGTGTAACAATTTCATTAAAATCTATTTTTCTAAACTGCTTTGCAACATGAAGTATTTTAAATAAGTTATATATGTTTTAAAAATAAATTACTCTCTTTACAGATGGTGCGACTAGCAGCCCAAGGATGGAACCAAAGTGTTGATGTTAGCCCATTAGCAGTCTTCTCATTTTATATTAACAGATGTAAAAGGAACCTTCATATAATGTTGTGTCTGAGCCCTATCGGTCCTGATTTAAGAAATAGAATGAGATTATATCCAGCTCTCGTTAATTGTTGCACCATTGACTGGTTTGAGGTATTTTATATTAAAAGAAATGAAAGTAGTTATTTTTGTAGGTTGAACCTGACTTTTGCCACTTACAATTAATTAATCTTCACAAAATGAAAATCATTACATTAATTCAAATATAGAATCTGAAAAATTTCTATCACAAAACCTCAGTAGCTATCATTTTTTTTTAATTTTTTAAGTTTAGTTGAACTATTTTCAATTTTTTTAACTATTTGAAAATTAAAAATATTGTTTTTCAGCTCTAGAGCACAATGAAAATATTTCAGATTGTAGCCTAATAAGAAACAAACACATTTTAAAACCCTAATGATAATTCAATTTGTTAGAGACTACTATTATATCATGTAATTAATAACATGTTTTTTTTTTTAATATAGACCTCTTGGACCTTAGAGGCTAATGGAAAGAAACTAGAAACAACTGTAAGTATTTCCTTGTTTGAATAGAAAAAAATAACACTTTTTGCTAAAAATTTTGAGATTATTTATTTAAATTAAATTAATAAATTATTATTTTTTAAGCATGCTATATCATCGGCTTGGAGCTAAAAGTGATCGATCAACTGCAGTTTTTGCAAAGATAAGGTAAGGTTTGTTGCTTTCTACTTGTGCCTGAACCAAATTTACGCTTTATTAGTGATGAATTTGTGAAATACGCTTAGTGATGAATTTGAAATACGCTTTATTAGTGTGAATTTATCATTAATTAACTAATGATTATTGATAATTTCACATTTTTGTCACTACTGAAGCATACATTTGGTTCAAGCACAGGTAGAAAGCAACAAACCTTATCTTTGCGAAAACAGCAGTTGATCATTTTTACCTTCAAACCAACGATATACTGATACCTACATTATAGTGTTTATGTTTAAAATTTAATTTTATCCTAATGAAGCGATATTCATTGAAATATTCTTAAAGAGTTATCAGTTTCATTAATTTTCCTTTTTTTTATTCAACATAGAAGATATTGAAATTTAGATGATTATTTAATTTTTTTTACCAAGGGTTGGCCAGAAGATGCCTTAGAATGTGTAGCTAGACAGTATTTAGAAGATGTTCAAGTTTCAGAGACAATAAAAGAAGATGTTATTAATATATCCAAATATTTTCATGTAACTGCTAGGTAAGTGAAAATAAATATTTTTTAAATACTATGGCCTTTCCAGTTTAGTAAATATTTCTAATTATTTTGTTATTATTTCTGTCTAAACTATATTGTGTTCTTTGTTTAAATATAATTTCTATTTATATGTATTATTGGGTCCATAGATAAATTTTGTTATTTTTCATGTATTTTTACTTAACTTTTATGTTTTGTGCAAGAAATTTAATTATAACAATAACCAAATTTAACATTTTTTTCATATTATAACCAGATTTTAAAACTCCGATGGGTTGGCTAGTAAAGCTTCTCATTGAATCACTAATAGCATTGGCAATACTGAATCTGCCACATTCTTTTCAATAAGAAAAATTTAATAGAATTAATGTGATAAAATATATTAAGCAAATATACACATAATCTACAAATAAGTTAAAATTAACAGTGTTTCATTTCTAGAAATAGTGCAGATAGGTTCCATTTGTTTACCTCAAGGAGAGTATATGTCACCTCTACTTCATTTATTGATTTATTAAAACACTACAATATGATTGTTAAAGAAAAGAAAGATGAATTGGAAATCGCCAAAGAAAAGTATCTTGGAGGCCTTGAAAAACTAGAATTTGCAGCTAATCAGGTTCTATATTGTTCCTAATTATACTTACTTGTTATTTCATTTCAACAAATATTAAAATATGAAAAACAAAATATGAATACAGTTATATGATAAATAATTTGTTTATTTCCGGAATATTTCAAAATGAAAACTTCATGTCTCACAAATGGCAGTTAATAACTAACCAGCCGATGTTTTCCTGACTTAGGGCTCATGACTATAATAGCATTAAGGTAATGTGAGGTAAGAGCGCACTAGATTTTACAAAGTTTGACTTTAAATTACTGTAAAATCATTATTTTTGAAGTTATATTTTCCTCTCATTTAAAAAATGTTCCTTAGAAGATTATGTTTAAATATTAGATTAAAGCCCATGCTTCAATATCATCCATTTTTATGAGATTGATCGATTGATAATCCTACCTTAAGGGGTAAGTGTATACGAGCTATCTGGAAGCTTCATCATTCCAGCAGTAGTGGTTTTGGAGCAAATGCATAATAGTTGGGTTTTCAGAAGATTATTATACTGATGTAATCATCGAAAAAAGTTAAAGCTTGTCTGAGTTTCTGATAGTAAGTGTAAGTGTACACCATGTACACTTGTCCCATAACAGAGATCTACACTTACCCCTACTATCATGTTTTGCCGGGTAACTGTGGACAAGCGCTTGAAAACTAGAAAACTTTCAAAGAAAAGTGTAAATCACAAAGTATATTGAAGAATATCTTCTATAGGTTCCACTTACAAAAAAAAAAAAAAAAACTGGCCTACTGGTGCACAAACACTGAAACAGCTGTACAGCAAAAATTGAAAGATCCAACTTTATCAACAGGTTGGAACTAATATCTTTAAAATTCGTTATACTTCACCTTAGCGAACTTTCGTGACTGATTTCTGATACATCAGTGTTTAGACTTCATGCTCTCTAAAGGAAACTCTTATTAGATTTGCAATTAACGAGGAAATTACTAACTTATCCCAAAAATTCACTTGCCCCACATTACTTTACTGTTAAATCATATTATTGAATAAAAGCCATAGGAAATAATTGGTCAGTTTTTAAATTTCTAATAACCTGATTATTTTTTAGTGTTTTACTCCCATTATCGATATGATAAAAAATGTAAATATATTTTAATTCATGAAATATTTATCTTTATTTTAATGTCATGAAACATTTAATAGCTCTACATTGCATGATAATTAGGAATTGTCATTTAATATTTAAATTTTTAGGTTGAAGTAATGCAAAAGGATTTGGAATCACTACAACCTGCATTAAAGAAAGCCGCTGAAGAAACTTTGGAAATGCTAAAAGTTATAGAAACAGAAACATTTGAGGTTGAGAAAGCTTCAGAACGTGTAAGAAGTGATGAAGAAATAGCAAATGAACAAGCAATGTCTGCAATGGGATTGAAAACAGAATGTGAAAATGATTTGGCCTTAGCCATACCCATTCTAGAAGGTTTGTGTTCATATGATCATGTAATGTAGCTCACAATATTTATTAAACTGCAAAAGATTTTTGCAAAAGATATTTTCATTAAATTTAGATTAAATTAGATTTCATTAAAAGATATTTAATGAAGATTTGAGCAACTTTTCATAACTTGTAATGTTTTAATATATTTTCTATAATGAAGATGCTGTGGCAGCCCTTAATACTTTGAAACCTGCAGATATTACCCTTGTTAAGTCTATGAAAAATCCTCCCGAAACAGTGAAATTGGTACTTGCTGCTGTGTGTGTAATGAAAGGAATCAAACCTGATAGGCTTCCTGATCCTAAAAATCCTGGGAGAAAAGTAAGGTTTTATATATATATATATATATATATATATATATATATATATATATATATATATATATATATATATATATATAATAAATTAATAATATATAAATAATAAATTAAGTTATATAAATTATACATTTTAGCAATATTTGAGATCATTTTAAAAAGGACACTTTTATACAACCTAGAAATTGAAGGTACTTCTCTGTCAACAGTGAAACAGCATTTCCTTCTCAAGTGCTGAATATATGATCCTTTATAAGTTGCAGTGATGCAGTTATTCTTTCTCTTCATTCAGAATATTTTTAGTTATTTTATTGAAAGAAATTAAACTAAACTAATAATGATATTGAAAAATAAATTATTTATTTTCCATTGAAGAAATGCGAAGAAAATACACACAAACAACAAATTATGAAATATGATTCATAGTTAGAATGTTGTTTTGTTAGTTATTTTTTACAGTTTTGTTTTGTATGGTTTATTTTGTTTTTATGCAATTTATTTATTTATTACTTACACATTAAGTTTTATATATATATAATATATATATATATATATATATATATATATATATATATATATATATATACGTGTATATATATGTGTGTATATATATGTATATATGTATATATGTATATATATACGTATATGTATATATGTGTATATATACGTGTATATATGTGTGTATATAAGTTAAGTGGAGAGTTTAGGATTATGGGGAAAAATATATAAATAAACATAGCAAATCCTATATAAGGCTGTAGAAAAGTAAATAAAGTCAGTTGTATTCCAGACATTGTGGCGTTCACATCATTCTCCCTTTTCTCTTTTTTTTTGCGTTTCGTGTCAAACAGGTTTTAACTGGTGCCGAAACCCGGGACCTTTAGATATTCGCGAAACCCGACGAAAATTAATTTAGTCTCGCTAAGATAGATGCCGCTTCGACCAAGTACACTAGACGAAGTGGTACGCGAGATCCAGGGCGAATTCCAGACGTCATCCCGAATGTCAGAAGAAGGCAACACCTCGGCAGCAGCTAGCACCGAGATGATGCAAGCAGTTAATGCGGAGATGATGAGGTTGGAATGGATGCGGATGAGGACCGCAACAGCCACCTACTTGAAGAGCGCCATAGCGGAGTTAGAGAAGTTTGGAGGCGAGATCGGCCACCTTAACCATTTCCTAAAGAGAGGCCAACAAATCCATGTCCTGCTGGAGTCCAAGATAACAGCAGGGCTAGTAGACCAACTCGATGTATTGGAGTTGCGGGCATCGTTAGTAGAAAGGGTGCGACGCAGCATACTAAATCACATCCAGGCAGACGAACTAACGGCATGGGACGAAGTAGTGCGGCGGCTGAAACAGGCGTATGGCGGAGGAAGATGGTCACCGGAAGAAGACCTGTACCGGCTGTTTACAGAAACCCGGCACACAGGCCAGTCAGGTTATTCATTTGCGGCAACGATGTTACGCCAATATATCGCCATAGCGGAGAAAATAGTCGAGACCGTCGGTCAGGCAGAAGCGGGACAACAGCTAGCCATTTACGATAAGATCTTGAAAGTGCAGCTAGGAAGGAACTTAAAAACTAGGGAAAAGTTCGCTGCAGAAAAGACGTTCCTAGACTGTGTCCGGGAAATCATGGATCGAGAGGCTCGTGAACAGGAGGAAGATGAGGCCCAACCAGAGCACGCGTGGCAACAGGCAAGGCCAAGGCAAAGAAGAGCGTTTCGGAGGCCTTCACCAAGGAGAGATGAGCAGCGCAGTGGCCGAAAAGGAGAGCACGGCTCACACAGAGACGAGCGCGGATCTCATAGGAGGGAGGAAGAGCAAAGATTCACCTCTCGGAAGCCACGTAGAGACGACAGAAGATGCTACGAGTGCAGTAGGACTGGTCACATTGCGGCGAACTGTCCGTCGGTGAAATGTTTCGAGTGTGGCGAAAAAGGGCATGAGGCACGGGCATGCCCTTGGATGCATTCGAAGAGGCCACGGGAGGAACCTATGGAGGTTAACGCTCATCGGACGAGGCACGCGCGTCGCACGACATCATCGAGCTCAGAGGGGACGTCATCGCCATCGAGTTCCAGTGGAGAGGAGGAGGAGCAGCCGACTTCATGGGCCCAAATCACCAAGGGACGGAGCAGCAAGAAGGTACGGCCGACAGCAGCGATGGCGAGGAAGGAGACCCAAATTTGAGGAGACGCGGGCAACCCCAGAGGCTGTAGATATGAGGTAAACACTGTGTGTAATGTGTGGGATAGGTTGCCCATAGTAGAGGGGAGTCAGGGGGGGGTTAAGGCCCTCATTGATACGGGAAGTACGAGTACGCTCGTGAGCAGGGGGATGCTGGGATGTACTGACGTGATAGAGAAATGTAGATGTTCTATAACCACCTTGAGCGGATCTTGCGCGGTGCTAGGGGAATATCGATGGAACTTGCGGGAACTAACAGGGCGCGACCTAACAATGACTGTCCACGTGCTGAGTGAATTAGCACCCCAGTATGATGTTTTAATAGGATGCGATGTCCTAGACTCGGTGGGTTTTCGGTTAGGGGGGAGGAAAGGCAACTGGGAAATACAGTTGGGGAATAAGACGCACCAGGGCCGGTTCCGGACAGCGCAGTCAAGTCTTCGCACGACTGCCCTCACGGCGGGGGCAAGGGGCGGCAGGATGGGGCAATTGCTTGAGGAATTTAGGGATGCGTTTTATGAGGAGGGAGGGACATTACCGGCTACTGGAAGGACATGTCACGAGATTAATTTAAAGGAGAATAAAATTTCGTATACTAAGGGGCGGAGATATCCTCAGTCATTAACAGCGATAATCCAACAGGAGATTCAGGACCTTTTGCGCCAGGGAATCATTCGAGAGAGCACTTCCCCATTTAGTAGTCCCCTATGGGTAGTGGAGAAACGGAAAACCGATCCGCAGGCGGGACCCTCATACCGTCTCGTTGTGGACTACCGAAAACTCAACGAAAACACGGTGGACGAGAGGTATCCGTTACCACGCTTAGAAGACATGCTGGACAAACTCGCGGGCGCTCGGGTGTTCTCAACGCTCGACCTTAAAGCGGGGTATCACCAAGTGCGCATGCGCCGCGAGGATATCGAGAAGACGGCGTTTACATTCGGTAGGGGCCATTACGAATTTTTGCGCATGCCATTCGGGCTCAAAAATGCACCCCTCACCTTTCAAAGACTCATGGATGAGTTTTTACGCGGCCTGGGGGAAAACTTCTGCCAAATCTACATGGACGATTTAATTGTTTTTAGTCCATCCCCCGCGATGCACGAGAATCATCTCCGTGCGGTTTTTTCGAGAATTAGAGAATTCGGCCTTAGACTGTCGGAATCGAAGTCCGTATTCTGTCAGAAACAGATAAAATTTTTGGGACACATAGTGTCGGCCGATGGGGTACGTCCGGACCCAGCGAGGGTCGAGGCAATTTCTAAGGTACAACCACCCTCTAATCAGAAAGCACTTAAGAGTTTTCTAGGCATGATTAACTATTATCGAAGGTTTGTTCCTCACGTAGCGGGTACGATAGCGTGCCTGACTCAATTATTGAAAAAAGGACGGCCGTTCGTTTTTACGGATGAGCACCTCCGGTGTTTTGAGCAATGCAAACGTGCACTTATGGGGGAACCGGTGCTGGCCTTTCCGGACTTTTCCCGCGAGTTCGTTGTTACCACCGACGCGAGCGACAAAGCACTCGGGGCGGTGCTATCACAACAGGATAGTTCAGGGGATCGCCCAATTGCATTCGCGAGCAAGCAGCTCTCTGACGCGGAGACCCGGTATAGCGCCTTGGAGCGTGAATTACTCGCAGTGGTCTGGGCTGTCGAATACTTCAAGCCTTACATTTTTGGACGGCATTTCACAATTCGTACGGACCATAAGCCCTTACTGTGGACTGATGGTCTGAAGGAGTCGTCAGCACGGGTGGGGCGTTGGAAGGAAAGGTTACGTGCCTACTCGTTCTCTATCGTCCACCAGAAAGGTAGTAAAAACGTTGTCGCCGATTGGCTGTCTCGAGCGATATACGCGAACCCCTTACACGACGGCGTGCCATCGCAGGATCCTGACAGCCGCGACAGCGAACATATAGACGAGGACACAGTGGATGCTGACGAGACCCTGGGTATGGTGAGACCATCCCAACTCCCCGAAAGCGATTCGCCTGTTAATCGACATATTCGGCAGATTATATGGAAAACCCGAACCGCAGGTATCTCTAAATCGGAGCACGAGCGTTACGGACGGCATAGAATCGTCACAGTGTGGACTGTAGCCTCGATAACCCCTAACGAGATTTCAACTCTCCGGGGAATCCACAAGCAAGGGGAGCTATAGAAAGGTTCCATAGTACGATAGGAGAGCACTTACGGCTATTCCACATCCATAGGGAACTAGGACCGGAGGCGGCGATGCCGAGGGCGATCCTGGCATACAATAATACTATCCATGCGGCTACGGGGTTCACACCAGTCGAGGTAGTGTTCGGACATCCCCTGCGCAACAGGGGCGATCTCTTAACGGCAATGACGACACAATTGCGCGACACGGTATCACATAGGCGGCGGCGGTTGGGGGAGATTACTGCGAAGACTCGAAGTAGAATCGCTCAAGGGAAGGAATCAAGAGCCGTGCGGGTTAGTATGGCCACGCCAGATCAATCACATAGGATCAAGCTGGGTGCGACCGTTTACCGCCGCCCACCTTCTCGTAGGACAAAAGGGGAACCCCGGTACGAGGGTCCGTTCAGGGTGATAGCACTCAAGGAACACAATATTGTATCGATCCAAGAGATTCAGGGCGCACAAAGAGTGCGACATACCCATGTCAGGCATCTCCGCATCCCTTTGGACGCGGGTAACAATTGAGATAATCGTGAAAGTGTATATAGTGCAGTGAATAGAGCACATAGAAGTTATCCTTTTGTTAACTCGACCTAGTTTTAAGTCTTGTTGTATATAGTTTTATGGGCCTTTGTGTAAATTAGTAATTATAAGTAGTTTTAGTTATAAGTCTGTAATTTTTGTTTTGTGGGTTGTTTTAACAGTTTGTTTTTCTTTTGTAGTAGTATGGTACTGGTTAAGCATTATGTAGTTATTTGTATATATCTTTTGGTTTCTGTATATTTTATTTTGTGCTGATGTTCATTTATATATTTTTTCTCAGAGTTCACTTCGTGAACTGGTGCGGGGGAGTTAAGTGGAGAGTTTAGGATTATGGGGAAAAATATATAAATAAACATAGCAAATCCTATATAAGGCTGTAGAAAAGTAAATAAAGTCAGTTGTATTCCAGACATTGTGGCGTTCACATCATTCTCCCTTTTCTCTTTTTTTTTGCGTTTCGTGTCAAACAGGTTTTAACTTATATATGTGTATATATATATGTGTATATATATATATGTATATATATATATATATATATATATATATATATATATATATATATATATATATATATATATATATATATATATACATAGTTCTTATATTGAAGTAACTACCTTTTAAATTTAAGTATGGTATTGATTGTTTGAGAAATTCTGATCTTATTTTTAGGTTTGTTTTTTTATATAAAATATGTTTATTATTCTAGATAAATGATTACTGGGGCCCAAGTAAGCGATTACTTGGTGACATGTCATTTCTTCAACAACTTAAAGACTATGATAAAGACAACATACCCCCAAATATAATGAAAGCAGTGAGGACCCAATATTTAAACCATAAGGATTTTAAACCTAAAGTTGTAGCCAAAGCATCAAGTGCTGCTGAAGGACTTTGTAAATGGGTTATTGCATTGGATAAATATGATGTAGTTGTGAAGGTATGTGATATACAATTTTTATGAATACCGCAATCATATTCATATAAATGAGCGATTGATAAAACAAAATTCAATACTTAATTATAAATTATTTAATTAAATATGATGATTGGTTGACTGACATGCTTGTTTTAGAAGCTGTTCAAAATTATTTTAAAATATTTAAATTAGTGTTATTGTAATTCTAAATTTATTACTCAATTTTTTGCAAGCAATTTAAATTTTTTTTCTGCTTATCATTAAATAACAATAACATAAGCACTAGCAATTTATTGGTGCAGGTGTAAGGTCACTTATTACTCGGAAGCAAATACGATTTGGTAAAGAAAAGTAAAACAGAGAAGATTAATTTTTTTTAATAAATTAATTGATTGACTTGATTAGGAAAGTGTGTAATGCACTTTTTTGAGGTTAGACTCTGCAACAAAACAAGATATGCATAGGATGTGAAAATAAACACGGAAGTATTGGAATAATGGCAGAATCTTTACCACTTTAAGACTTATGCCTTTGGCGGCTGAAAAAATTTAATAAATCTTCTTCTCAGTTATCTAAATATATATTTTGGTCTCCATATGTTGTTCTTAATGTCCTGTTGAAGTCCTGTAATGTTTAATTGGAGATATATGTTCTAATAAATTAATCTCTCTTTCTTTTTTTTTTTTTATTATTCGATTATCAGGATTCAAGAATGATTGACTTATAATGTTTTCTTTGCTGGATCACCTAATTTTTTTTAAATTTCATTACATGAAAGTTACCATCCTCCTTAAAATTAAATTTAAATATAATGCACCTTTGGTTTGATTTTTCTAATTTTATCCAGTTCATATGAAGACAACTGACTGTTAGTCCTTTGTTGATTTGTTTCTGCTGATGATTGCATCTTCTGTTTTATAGTTTTGTAAAAAGGAAATCTTGGTGATTCATTTTTGCAATGCTGTAAGAATTTTTTCTTTTATTATTTCGGAAAAAATTCTTTTCAGTTTACATGATACTATCATGGCATAGGGATGTGGTGACCCATCGCTTGGTCTGCTGACCGCAAACAGCCTCTGGTCCACCAGGTTGGACTAACACATGATGATTCACTGACACATTCACACCCTATCAGTAAACTACATTCACCCCCACAATACAGACAAAGGTCATCTACAGTACACACCCTAGGGTCACCTTCCCTAGGTAGCTGCACCGGATGGGGGTGCTGGTCTGCAAGCACAAAGGTGGCAGCCCCACCAGCAGACTAGGGTCTGCAGTGAGGGTTGATAGCCCCACTACCCAAAGTAACATTATCACGAAACCACAAACTGATGCCTCAGATATGAACAAATATAAAGGTAATAGACACGGCTATCCCCATAGGACTTTTAATTTTGGATTTTGGAACATTTTATCTCTATATAGACCCGGAGTACTCAAACTGCTCTTAGATCAGATTGAAAGATATAAACTGGACCTATTTACCATCCAAGACGTACGCTGGACAGGTAGTGGAATCCTTGAAAAACATAAACACTCCATCTACTACAGCTGTGACAACCACCTACATGAATTTGGCTTCATTGTTAGAGGTAGATACAGACAGCGTGTTATTGGTTTTAAAGCTGTGAGTCCACGAATATGCCTTATACGGATCAGTGGAAAATTCTACAACACCAGCATTCTGAGTGTCCATGTCCCTATTGAGGTTGCTATTGATGAGGATAAGGACCTCTTCTATGGCCTTCGTGAGAGAACGCTTGACACCTGCCCTATGTACGATGCGTAAATCATAGCAGGATACCTCAATGCTAAGATTGGAAGAGAGAATGGTTTCACACCAACAATAGGAAAACATAGACTGCACAACACGTGTAATAATAACGGTGGACCATTGGTAAATTTTACAGCTTCACAAGACCTCATTGTTGGTTCAACTCTCTTCCCCCAGAATGATATCCATAAAGGGACATGGATCACCACCGACAGGACTGTGGTAAATCAAATTAAATGGTAGAAGACACAGAACCAATGTTCTAGATGTAAGAGTCTACAGAATTGCCAATGTAGAAACGGACCACTACCTCTCTATAGCGCATCTCAAAGAAAGGATCTCCCTTCTGGGACCTGGAATTCCCCCAAAAAATCCCAGGAAGAGATTTAATCTCCAGAAACTAAAGGATCCAGATGTGTTAGCCAATATTCGTCAGCGCTGGGCCTTAAGCTCCGGGCATGTAATTTGGGAGAAAATACAGTTGAGGAAGAATGGCAAACTTTCTTACAATCAATAGAAAAGACAGCAAACACTATCCTTGGGCCTAAGCAGAAGGAGCCTCGCTCTCCTTGGTTTGATAACAATTGTGAAAATGCAACCCGTAGAAACAATCAGGCCTACCGAACAATGACTCAGCAGGATACATGGCAGAAGACCAATGAATACAGAAGACTTCGTAAGGAAGAAAAGAAGCTCCACTGACAGAAAAAGAGCAATAAAGAAAAAGAAGAACTTAGAAAAATTGAAGAAATGCATGGTGTAAAAGAGCTGAGGAATTTTTTCTGTAAAGTAAATCAATAGAGAAAACCATTTTCTCCGCTTCTGACCTATTGTTTGGAAAACAGAGGCAATCTCCTAGCAAGTTTGACAGAGATATTAGCTCTGTGGAGAAGCCTCTTGTGGGTGACCATCTAGAATGCACTAACTATAGAGGAATATCCTTATTGCCCACTGGCTATAAAATCCTTTCAAACATCTTGTTCCAGAGCCTACCATATACTGATAGAATTATAGGACCATACCAGAGCAGTTTCAGACGTGGTAAATCCACTACTGACCAAATTTTCAGCCTGAGGACCATCTCGTCAACTTCAAGTCAGGATATAATAGTGTCAATAGGGAAGAACTCTATCTAGCCATGGAAGAGTTGCAGATCCCAGGGAAGCTTATACAACTGATAAAGCTAATGATGAAAACAGTCATGTGTTCAGTCCGGGTTGGTGGAGATATCTCAGAAGAGTTTGATAAGGCAAGGGGATACCCTAGCGTGCCTCTTCTGAGTGAGGGACACCAGTATTCAGATAGGAGGCATTATTTTCAACTGGCTGGTTCAACTCTTAGCCTATGCCGATGACACAGATATCGCTGGACGCTCCTTTTAAGCAGTTAAGGAGGCTTTTTTAGCATTAGTGGGACCGGCCATGAGACTCGGGGTTGAAGTAAACCAGGCGAAAATGAAGTATCGTGTGACAGGGGAAGTGCCTTGTCCGAATGAGTGTAGGCTTTGGAGAGTAGAGCTTTAGAAAGGTCCAAGTGTACCTTTGTGTATCTGGGCTCCTTGGCAACCCAAGATAATGATGGGAGAGCTGAGATTAAGAGGAGAATCGTCTCTGCCAATCGATGTTACTTTGGGCTAAGAAAACAGTTCATCGGCCACATTCTCTCTAGACAGACTAAACTCCATCTGTATAGAACCCTGATACGTCCTGTTCTGCTATATGGCTCAGAAACTTGGACTCTGACAATAGCCAATGAACAAGATCTCCTAATCTTCGAAAAAAAGATCCTCCGAAGGATGTTTGGTGGAGTGTTCATGGATGGGATTTGGAGAAGACGGGCTAACCAGGAAGTATACCAAGCATTTATAGAGCCGGACATCGTCCAGGTTTTAAAATCAGGTGGATTGCGATGGGCAGGACATCTGGCATGGATGGAAGAAAATGAAATACCGAAGAGAATGCTTACAAAGCTGTTTCATGGGACCAGAAAAAGAGGCAGACCTAAGCTGAGGTGGATCGAGGGAGTAGTGACCGACTCGAGGGGCATACTTGGTGTCAGGAATGGGAACTACACAGGATTGTGACGATTGGACAAGACCCGTCACCGGGTTATTGCACTGCAATAATAATAATAATAATAACATGACACTATCACTGTGCATGATGACTTTGAATTATATTGTAATACTTACTAGAATTATAAGAGGCCCTGATAGCCAACCACGTTCAGGTGAGGGTCTTAGGGTGCCTAGTAAAGAACGCTGTGGGTTCGATTCCCACCTGGGTCAGTTAATATTTATTTCTCGGTGGTCCCAAGAAATGAATCTTGACACTCCCAGTCTTGTTAGTATGGTGTGGCAAACTAAAGGTGGAGCCATCAGTGGTTTGCAAAAAGGACAAGGTCCATTTGACAGACTAGTTTCCCCAATACCAGTGCTAGGATTTTAAATATACTAATAATTGTTTGTTTGAACTTCTATAATTGAAAAGATAAGTGTTATTGGCCAAATAACAACTCTGCTCACTTCATACAAATTTAAATTCATATAAATTTAGCGGCAAACCGTTGTTACTATGGATTGAGAGATCACTTGAGAAGTCGCTTAGTGACCCAATGCAGTAAAATCATCCTATACAAAATACTTATCCATCCAGTTTTAAACTATGGGTCCGAGACCTGGACAACAACCAAGGCAATGGATCCTTAGAAGAATTTATGGCCCAGTATTTATTAATGGAGAATGGCGGCACAGAAAAAATCAGGATGCTTACAATAGGTTGGACGAGCCTGATGTATTCAAGTTTATTAAAGCAGGCCGACTCAGATGGGCTGGCCATGTAGCAAGGATGGCAGAAGATATGGTCCCAAAGAAACTATTGACGGAGACCCTGCATGGAGGCTGACTTGCTGGAAGTTCTAATCTGTGATGGAAGTGTGTGGACTGTGATGTGACTGTGTGGACAGCGATGCGAGAGGACTTGGAGTTAGAGGTTGGAAGGTGGCAGCACAGGACAGGGACGCCTGGCGGTTGCTGTTGGCAGAGGCCATGACTCGCTAGCGGGTTGTAGTGCCACATTAGATAGATAGACTAATAATTCATCAATCAGGTAGATTTTCATATCCAATGCTTAATATTTGATATTTATTATTTTATTTCAGGAAGTTGCTCCAAAAAAAGAAAAACTTAAAATTGCTGAGAAGGAGTATTCTGAAACAATGGCAATACTTGAGGAAAAAAGAAATCTTTTGAAAGGCCTCGAAGACAAGCTTTCAGAATTGAAAGAAAATTTAACAGAAGCAAATGAGCGGAAGATCAGATTGCAAAATGAAGTAGTGTTATGTTCAAATAAATTGCAAAAAGCACAAAGAATAATTGGTAATTATTAATCAATCAAATGATTAATTAATTGATTTTTTATTTTTATTTATTTATGATTAATAATGAATAGATGGATTTAAGTTCTCATTGAGAGTTAGAGTTCTTTAATTATGCCATTATACTTTATCACGAAAAAGGTAGTTGACTATGAAATCAAGACGATAATAAGTCTGAGGAAATGATTAACTCTTCAGTACCTTGACCTGATATTGGGATAAATCTTTTGTTATTTTTCTTTATTTCTTGTTGACCCTCATAACTAAATGAAGAAGTACAATATGGGTAAAAAAAAAAAAATGTATAATATTATATCTAAATAAAAATATCTAAATTATATTTATGTTTATGGGAACATTGTTTAAATTATTAGTTTTAAGTAAGCTTCACTTAGAAAGTTTCTTCATTGCTGAATACATTTTAAATTACCTTTTATTGTCTTACACTATAATCAACTCATTATTTGTATTCCATAACTTGATTGCAATAATTATTAATTGTTGCTATCTATATTTACTATACTATTTATTGGCAGCGTATGAAACTATTAAAATTAATGCAAATCTATTTAACATATAAATTAATACATTAATTTTATTTATTGTTATTGCATTATGATTATTATAGCTATTTTTTTTCATCCATTTTTCATTATTTCAATTGTCATTTTCATATTATATGCATAAATAATTTTCAAATCACATACTGCTTAAATTTTTCATAAATTTCTATGCATACTATTTAATTGTTTCAAATTCTCTCTATATTTTATTTCCTACTATATCTATATTTATTTTTCATTTCTTTTATGGTTATATCTTATTTTGCTTAGCCCTGATGAAGGCCTACAACTTAGGCTGAAACATTAACACTCATTAAAAAAAGTATAACATTTACTAAATGTTTTCTTTCTTGACCGCAACCCCAACCAACTTCTTGGTATGTATTTTTTCTTTGTTTGTACTATACTTATTATTCTTTTTTATAAATATGTTTGGATCATTTCCATCTTCCTTCTTATAATTATGTTTTGGTTTTATATTATTGTTTTTTTAATTATTTTGTTATTTTATGGTATTTTTAAGTTATATTCGATCAATTTTTTCTTCTATGTTTTAGCTCTAAAAATGGGCAACATGGTTGTGACAAAACTAGAGTTGTCAGAATAAATAACACAAAAACTTATTTATTAACTTATGGACTAACTATGACTGATTCCCAACCTAAAATAATAATTATAAATCATCGTCAGTATCATAATTTTGATTTTGACTATTAAATAGATGACAATGTTGTTCTTTTTTTACTATTCAAAGTATGTTATCCTCATACTAAAACATAATTTTAACCTTTTATCAGAAATATATAGATTTTTATTAAGTATTTTGTTAATTATAATTCTTGATAGGTTCACTGATAATACTCTACCCATTATCATACCATTCAATTATTGATATATCTTTCTGTGAGCCTTTGAAACGTGTTGAACTTTCAATTTTGAAGCTTCGTAAAACAAAACCTGTAAATCGTACTAAAATAAACAATTTAAGCAATGTTTCCATAAACATAACAGATAATTTACATGTTTTTTCAGATAAAGCATGTGGTCTAGAAGTGCACAATTAGTTAACTTAAATGACAAAAAAAATGTTTAATTATGTGTCGGAAAATGACAAAGTGCAATGTTCCACTGTTGTTTAATGCTATATATGTTATGAAAGGAAAACTAAAATGCTTGAAGATGGCCTGTTAGGAGGTCAAAATATTGCATTGTATTGAAAGTTATAATAAGCCATTTATAAAAAAAATTGGGATAAATTGGTCCTTATAATTAATATGATATGCATATAAGTCCACAGTAATTTGTTAAACCAAGGTTTAAAAATAATATTTAATCTATTATTTAGATCTTGTGATTACAAAAACTAACAAGAATATTATTTATATCCTTTATTTCTGGAAGGAAGCCTTGGAGGTGAAAAAGAGAAATGGGTACTTGTTTCTGATACTCTCCAAAAACAATATTTTTCAATACCAGGTGACATACTTGTATCATGTGGTATAATTGTATACCTAGCACCTTTTTCTTCCTTGTTCAGGTAAATATAGAAAATTCTCTTAGTAATTATTACTTCTCATTAATTTTGTACACGATGAAATTTGTCAGGTTGGTTGGATATATTGTATTTCACTCTAAATCTATATTAGAGAATCAAGTTAAACTTTTAAATTAATTAAGTTCAATCTTAAATTATGTTTTAGGTCACATATTTTCAGATGTATAGTTTTATCAATAATCTGGCCTTTTTAAAAATCTAATGTATCAGATTTAATAATAATAATAGCCTTTATTTGTAGATCTAAAACAAAATTATAAACATCTCATATACCAACATTCAGTTATGTACAAAATCAACCTATATATGAGGTTTTAATATCGATTTGTTTAGGAGATATTCATGTCTGAAGATTTTTATTGTTATGAATTATTTAGGTTATAATAAATAAATTAACATATGTTCCAACTACTTTATTAATAAAATGTAAACATTAACATTTATATTAAATGTAGTTCAGAGTGAGTACCTTCAGCATTAAGACAGGCTCGGAATCTTTCTTCCACAGCAGCAGTGGCCAAATGGCACTGGATATGTGTTATTGTTTCGCAAGTTTCAATTATCCTTCTTCATAATTAAGGTCATTGACCAGGATTGCATAGACTTTTTGCTTAATGTCACCCCATACAAAAAAATCCAGTGGCGTCAGATCTGGAGAGCATGCATGCCAAGCCACTGGTCCTGCACAGAAAATCCATCGATTGGGGTAATTAACTTTTAGCCATTGTCGTGGATCTCTTCCGTAATGTGTAGGATAACCATCTGATTGGAACCACAAGTTCCTTCTCAGTTGTAGTGGAATATTTTAAACTAAATTATAGTGATCATTATTAAGAAATTGCAGAAATTTGCAGGAGTTGAGCCTAGGTTGTAAGATATACAGACCTATTAAATGCTGTCTATTATCCCCAACCTCACATTGCACTAAAACTGATGATCACGAATTGCATGAGGATTTTCGTGCAACCAGAGATGATTATATTTCTGAGTGAAGATATCTCTTCTTGTGAAGGCAGACAGCTTCATCTGTCCAGAAAATTTGTCGTGAAAATTATGGATTATGATCAATTTGATTAAAATATCAATCTGAAAAAAGCCTTCTTCGCCAAAAATCTTGTAGTAGTAAATTTTGTACCCATTGGTAATAATATGCATTGTCCATCTGCAACGATAGTTCTTCATACTGTAGTCGGCGTACTATTTTACTCTACTGCAGCTTTTCGTACACTGCCTGACAGATTATCATCAAAATGACCGCACTCCTTTCTTCATATCATAAAGAGGCAAAAGCACCATCAGCTCATGGCATTATAGCAAATGTACTAGTTTATCTAAGAAGTTGAAACATGAACCTAAAGATAGATCTGTTTGGTAATCTTCTATTTGGAAATCGCACGGAATATTCACAACGGGCAGCATTAGCATTACCAAGGCAAAAACCGTACACAAACACCATATCGACATATTCATCATAAGTATAAATGCAAGGCATAATGATAGTATCAATCCATACATTGTCAATATTTTATGTACAGTTAGAAAAACAAGTTCATGCTAGTATTCCATTTTATCTATCTAATATCTCCTAAACAAAGCATTAATGGACATAACTTCATAGGCAATTTTTTTTTTGTTTTGAGATACTTAATTCATATTTTCAGTCAGGACACTTAAACCTGAAACACCCTGTATAGTGAATTTGTCTTAACTGCTTCTACTCTTTCCTTCCTAATACCGCCATCTCCTTTCTAATTTCTTTCTTTCTTTCTTTATTTGGGTTAATTATAATTTAAGATTTCATTACAAATAATTTCTTTCTTTTGTTTTTGTTTTCAGAAAAGATATTGTTGCAGATTGGATTTGTTTTTGTACTGACATTGGGATACCGTTATCTGAAAGTTATTCATTTATTACTGCTCTTGGATCAAATGTGTTAATTGAAAATTGGAATATTAATGGTTTACCAAGTGATCCATTTTCTCTCGACAATGCTATTATATTGCATGCATCACAAAAGTATGAAGAACATCTTAAATATGTTTATGCTAAAGATTTTTTTATTTATTTGGAATTATGGAATGCATTAAATTCTTTATGATATTAAAATAAGATATTGATAGTTATTACAATTTTTATATAATTCTAATTAGGATATTAATTAATGAAGGATTTTATTCTAAAAATGTAAAATTTCAAGCTTTAATCAAATTGAAAGAGGAACTGCTTCAGCTACATATGAGTGATTCCCTCAATACTGGGTATTTAAATCATTTTAAATCTCCCTTAGGTAAAAAGTTAATAGTTCTGAAGTTATATAATCAAAATATTTTCATGATATGTTCACTTGCAATCAGTTTCCAAAATGCATTCATTGAAGTTTTATTAAATTATTTATCAAGCAATAAATTAATGATAAAAAAGGAAAGGACTGATGAAAGATAAATCAGGAATTAGATAAATTTCTCATTTAATTTTTTATGGAACAGTAAGGTTTTTCATTTCTCTTGGAAATGAAGAATATTACATAAGAATTGAAATATTAACTATCAACTGAATTTGTGCTTGTCAATAATTTTACAAGGAGTAATTAATATAAATGTATTACATTATATGTCTTTGGTAAAAAAAATGTTCAAATAAATGACCAAAGTTGAAAAAGACCAAAACCGTTACTTTAATTAAACTTTTTGCTAAAGAATGGGAATTTTCTTAATTTTAATTAAGTTTTCTCTCAAATAACTTGGAGTTTCCCCCTTTAAAACATTTTTCACTTCAGAAATGTTGATTCTGGTCCACTTTAAATTTGTTTACCAGTTATTTTTTCAATATAATATTTTTTAAAACTATGTAAGGGGCCACCTTAGGTCTAGGATCTGTTCCCACGCAGATGATTGTTACACCTATGCCTCCAGTTTTCGGAGAATTAACCCTCATTGATTATTCTTTTTATCTTACAGGTGGCCATTGCTTATTGATCCTCATAATCAAGCCAACAGATGGATTAGAAATATGGAAAAGGAAAATGACCTTATTATTATGAAGTTTTCTGAAGATAATGTTGAGATAATATTAAACTGTGTTCAGTTGGGAAGGCCTCTTCTTCTAGAAAATGTGCATGAACAACTTGATTGTATCTTAAACCCTATTTTGGAAAAAGAAATATTTAAACAAGGTGTAATAGAAAAGTGCAACAATTTATATATATACAAAACATAATTTTTTAAATATTTATATTGATAATCCGACATGCGCCCTATTTTATAGATTATCAAAAATAGTTTTTTAACCAATGTTTGTGACTTACACCTTATATTTTTATGTAATAATATGTATCTATTTACTATTTTAGTAGTCTAAAAAAAGTATATATTTTCAGACAATAAGCAATTTTTGAAGCTGCGTGATACAATCATCGAATATAATGCAAATTTTCGTTTTTATATCACAACAAAATTAAGGAATCCAAATTATTTACCGGAAGTTTACAAAAAATTGACTGTTATAAATTTTACTATTACAGAAGAAAGTTTATCAGACAAACTACTTGGTATAGTTGTTTCAAAGGAGAGGTAATTTAAAATGAATTGTTGAAATTATCATTGTAACTCATTTTTTTAAAAATGGATTAAAATTTGATTATCTCATAGATCTATCTGAAAGATTATTAGTTATATATTCAAATTAGTAAGTTTACTTGAATTGTTTTCAGGATGAATAAATTGAAGTTAGATCATTTCGAAAAATGTCCTTAACCTTTAAGTGGCCAATGTTTCCAATTGGAAACAAATGTTTGACATTTTTTTTTAAATGTTTATCTGAAAGCAAACACTTATTAAATATCTTTATTTGCTTATATAAAGACAAAAATCATTTTTGGATGCAAAAAATAAGCAAAATTTTCAAATTTGAGTTACTTAAAATTTTTTGAAATACCTGAAAAATGCCTTTTTATATTTTATTCCACGCTACAGACCAAGGCCAATAATGGTGCTTACCCTAGGGTCACTATTCCTAAGTAACCGCTCCGAATAGGAGAGTGAGTCAGGAAGCTTTGAGGAGGCAGCCCCTCTACCTGATTAGATGGCAATTGGTTGATAACCAGCTCCTCCTAAACTACTTGATCAAGATACCTATAAGAGTCTCGGCATTGATCAGTCTCTCAAGGAAGCGCCCAGGCGACACCAATGGTGAAAATTTTGACATAGGATATTGGAAAACCTAGTCCTTATACTGACCTGGAACTCTGAAATTTTTCCTAGATCAAATAAATGTTTACAAATTGGACATGTTTGCCGTTCAAGTGATCTGATGGATGGGCCAGGGCATCATGGAGAAGAAACACTTCACTATATTTTACAGTTGTCGTGAGAGCCTCCTCTAGTTTGGCGTGGGATTCGTTGTTAGGGGTTAATTTAAACGGCTGGTGATAGGATGAAAGCCTGTGAGTCCCAGAATATGGCTTAGAATGTGTGGAAAGTTCTACAATTAAAGTATCACCTATGCACACGCTCCTATAGAAATAGTCAATCAAGAAGAAAAGGTTCTATGACCTTCTTGAAAGAACTCTTGACGCCTGTCCAAGCTAGGACATGAAGATAATCACTGGAGATTTCAATGCCAAAGTCGGGATGGAGGACATCATAGACTCTGATCACTATCTCAGCATGGCTCGCCTGGCAGCCAAGATAAGAATGGAGCGTCAGCCTCCTGGACAAATGGGGAAAAGGTTTGACCTGGGCAAGCTGAAGAACCCTGACACCAGGACCTGATATATGGAACAGTTGGATGAAGACCTCTGTGTTCAACTAACTAATGATGATGTCCACTCTTGATGAAATGGCTGTGCCCAGGCAATAGAGAGGACCGCAGAAGAGATCTTGGGGCAGCAAAGAAAAGGGGAACCCGATCTTATTTCAACTAAGACTTCTAATGAAAAATAAACAGGAGCTAGAAGCCCTACTCTTGCACCTCTTGTATCTGCAACGATGATGAAGGTGACATACTTATAAACAAGCCGATAGCCCTGCCCAATGAGGAACCTTTGGACTCCATTGAGGAGTTTGGAAAAGAATACGAGGGCCAAGAGGAAAATGAAGAAGAGGAAGCAGATGTCGAGCCACCATCCAAAGATGAGATCCTGGACGACACCAATAGCAATGCAACAAGGCTCCGGGTGGTGATGGACTAACTGCAGAACTCATTAGGTGCGGCACGAATGAGCTTGTGAAGAATATTCAGTACCTCCTCATCACAGTTTGGAGGAATGAAGTATTTAAGAAGGGTGATCGACTCATGTGCACTAACTACAGAGGGATCTCTCTCCTCTCAACTGGATACAAGGTCTTTTCGAACGCCCTCTTCAAGCGTTTGCTACCCCAAGCAGAGAGAGATCTCGGCTGATGCCAGTGGAGATTTGCAAAAGGCATGCCTATCACCGACAAAATATTTAGCCTCAGGACGATTCTTGAACGAGGGCGGGAATGCAAGATCAAAACTCACCACTTCTTTATTGATTTAAAGGCAGCATACAATAGTGTGAATAGGGAAGAATGGTATATGGCTCTGAAGCATTTTAAGATCCCTATTAAGCTCATAAGCCTCATGAAGCTTACGATGAACAAGGTTGCTGCATGGCCTAAATCAGTAAAGAACAGTCAGAAGAATTCCCCAAAGGAAAAGGATTTCGTCAGAGATACAGTTAGCCTGCTTTCTGTTTGATCTTGGGCTTGAGAAGGCAGTGAGAGATGCTGGTATAAAGACTAACGACAACATCTTAAATAGCTCTGTACAGCTCCTCACGTACACTGATGATATAGACATTGTGGGACACTCCTTCCAAGCTGTACTGGAAACTTTTCTTGCTCTAGTGGGACTTTCGAGAAGACTTAGCTTGGAAGTCAACGCTGCCAAAACCAAATATTTTGGAGCGGTGCCTAGACCTGGAGAGGAGGTGGCCTTCGGAGAGTACCGATTCGAGAAGACTAAGGACTTTGTCTATCTCAGCTCATTGGTGACTCAAGGCAACACCCCTGAACAAGAAGTGTTGTGGATTAGAGGTTATTAAAAACAAAACACTAGTAAGAGTTGATGTTCACACAATGGCCGACACTGTCAAACAGTCGCGAGCCAAGCCATTCTAAGTATAGGTATTGGCTGCGCCAGTGCTGCCACCAGCAGTGTTGCTTTATTTTATTATTATAGAAATAATAATAAGAAATGTCTTCTAACAATAACCTTCCTATATATTTTTATTATTTCTCTTTCAAGTGAATTTACTAATAACTATAATATTTACAAATAAGTATTCATTTAAATGTGATTAAAAAAATATTTATACAATTCTGAAATTTTTCATAGCCCACAAAATTGTTCATAAACTATTTCGAGCCAATAGCTTCATAATTTTGCAATATTAAAAAAGCAAAAAAAAAATTATTATTTTCTTGATTTCCATAAAAGGGCCAATCAAACAATATACTCCGAATATCCAAATAAGCAAACATTGAAAAATGTGGGTGTGTCCTTTGGTGGCATAAAATATAATTTATATCAATTAATTGGTTATAACTACAGATCACATTGCCCAGAATTTATAAAAAAAAAAGTTTAATTATGAAAATAACAGACCAAGACTATTTCGATAGGGATGACTATGGGAGAAGACTAAAATAAATTAAGGTCCTTGTGGGGGAGAGAGAGAGATGCGAGAAAAGGAGTGGCATGGACCAAAGAAAGAAGGAAAGAACATTCGGAAAGAATGAGGAAAATGTGGGAAGAAAGAGAGAAGGGGTATGAAGGGAAGTGAAAATAATGATATTTGCATGATCTCTACGGCCGTTCCGTGAAAAAAAAAACAAAAAAAAACTGACTTGAAATAAGCATTTACAATACACCTTTCTAATATGCATGCAACTAATATTTCCAAGTCATGAACCATCACATTTAAATAAAAGTTATGTTTTGCATTTATATTACTTCTAAAAATGCTAATTACCATATTATTAAATCTGAAACATTTTTAATATAGAGCAGTGAATTACCAACTATCTGTCAATGATACCAATAAATTCAAATTAATTGTTTATAACATTATGCAAATATCTCTATCAATATTTCATTAAAATATCACAATTGCTACTTTTATCACAATTATTGGAGAAATAATTCTATTGTCTGTTATTCACTTTCCCAAGTTATTACAATGAAAGAACACCACAATATGTAAAAAAAAAAATGTACTTACCTTACCCTAAGATGTTTTCCCATATCAAAAGGAGGCGTTCATCAGGGATGTATCTTGTAATTAAATTAGGTTCTGTATTAACACTCTCTTCTAGTTGTTCCTCCTCGATGTTCCCATTTTCTTCAGAAAATTGATTTTCATAAACTTCTTTCATTGAATCCTTTAGATCTTTTACTACATAATCAGTCTTCTCAAGTTTATTTCCATTTACATTTTCTTTAGTGTCAGAGTCTTTTTCTTCTAGACAGTTACCATTTGCAGTTCTTTTGGCAGTTGAATCCTGATCACTAGAAGACTGACTTTCCAAAGAATCATCTGTTTTAATTTGCTTAGGCCTAACTTGCTGGTATTCTTTAATCCAACATCCTTCTGGACTTGATTGCTTTGATTCTTTACTTTTGTTTTCATATAGATTTACTTCTTCTGATTCATCAACTGACTTTTGCCTTCCTATGGCGATTTCTTCTTGACTTCTAATTTCATCCAAATTAATTTCTTTTGATTCATCATCTGACTTTTCTTCTTCCACGATGATTTCTTCCAATTCATTAACTGAAATTTCCTTTTACAGTGTGGATGCTTCTTGACTTTCATTTATATTCGGATTAATTCCTTCCAACTCACCAATTGCCTTTTCCCTTCCTATGGTGCTTTCTTCTTGACTTCTAATTTCATCCAAATTAATTTCTTTTGATTCATCATCTGACTTTTCTTCTTCCATGGTGATTTCTTCCAATTCATTAACTGAACTTTATTTTTCCAGTGTAGGTTCTTCTTGACTTTCATTTATATTAGGATTAATTTCTTCCAACTCATCAATTGTCTTTTCCCTTCCTATGATGATTTCTTCTAGACTTCTAATTTCATCCAAATTAATTTCTTTTGATTCATCATCTAACTTTTCTTCTTCATCAGTTTTCACTTGTAGATAGTCGGGAGATTCTTGTTTTTCTAGCACGAAATTTTATCATCACTTCTGAAGACTCCTTCATCACTCCCCTCCATAACCATATCTCCTTCCTATGAAGGTATGACTTCATGTTTCGTTTCTACTATCTTGGACACATCTTCTGCTGCCAATGGATCTTTTGTTTCATTAAATTCTTCCTCACTCGATGACAGGTCAATAATGTTCTTCTCAGAGATACCTTAAAATTTGCCTTTCAATTTTTTCCACATCATTTTGGACTTCATTCCCCTTTAATTAAAGAAAGTATGTCATTACTTACTTACTTAATTACTTACAGTTCGTATTATGGTTGACAAAGCCTCCTTATTTTTCCTCTGCCAGTTCTTTAATACAGTTTCTTCCACAGGTGGCTCACCTTTTTCAACTTCTTCTTCATAGATGCCTTGTAACTCTAGATATGCTTCAATTCTCATTGACCATATCATCTAATTTTCTGCTGTAAGATTTTCAATGCCGATTTTTGTTGTGTCCATTGTTTTCTATATGTTATACAGTGATTAGTCCGATAAACAATAAAGTGCACATATCCATTAATATGTGTTTTAAAACTTGTTACTTCAATTATTTTTAAACTCTAACCACGCTCTGCTACCAAATTATTGTGGATCAGAGGTTATTAAAAACAAAACACTAGTGAGAGCTGATGTTCACACAATGGCCGACGCTATCAAATAGTCCCAAGCCAAGCCATTCTACATATGGGTAGTGGCTGTACCAGTGTTTCCACCAACAGTGTTGCTTTATTTTATTATTATACATATAATTGATCAATAAGAAATAATAAAACAGTTTTCCTAACAAGAAGTCCGGCATAGGATCATAGCAGCAAATCGATGCTATTCCTCTATGACAAGGCAGTTCCGGAGTGGAGCTCTCTCCTGAAGATTGAAGCTGTATCTTTATAAGAGGATAGTGCGTCCAGTCTTGCTGTATTGCTGTAAAACCTGGACTATTTCCCAGGTTTCTAAGCAGGAACTCCTGGTCATTAAAAGAAGAATCCACAGATGTATTTATGGTGGAGTTCTGGTTGGAGGAGAATGGAAAAGGAGGACAAGCCAGGAGCTCACACAATGATTAAGGAGCTTGCTATGGTACTTGTGATGAGGAATGGAAAACTGAGGTGGGCAGGACAAGTCGTCAGGATGGGCAGCAAGGATCCACCAAGACAGCTGAGCCACTCCATGGTACCAAGAGAAGAGGACAATCTAAATTGCAATGGGCCAATGGTGATATTTTCCTGTGGTACCTACTCTACGTCATAAGTTTAAAAAAAATATATACAAATAAAAAGCTTAATCGGTAGTGGTCATTATTTCCAATGAGAATGTACTGCTAAAAAACTTTTTTCTCTAAAACTGACAATCGTTATGTATTAGATAAAAAATTAGACAGCCAAAAACACATAAAACCAATTAAAATTTAATTTGGATATGAATTGTGGTGAACCTTTTATTAGTTCATGGAATGAAATTGAACTTTTGAAAGTTGGTCAAGCTTTGATCCTTACAATGCGTTAAAAAAGTCTGTAGATGAATTGGTAAAACCCGAATTATAGCAACAGTAATAAACCCCTATATGTATAGACATAATTTTAATCAATTTAGTTGATTGTTATACTTGATTGTTTTTATACTTGAATAATAACTTCTTTAATTAATATAAGTAATAGTTTAAATGTAATATTAAATGTTTTAATTAAGTTTTTTAAGTAGTAATAATAGTTTGTTGCTAATTGATGGCATTGCCAAAAGGAGTAATTTATGTTTTTAGACCTGAAATGCAACTACAACGGCAAAACTTAAGGAAAGAAAGTGCTAAAAATAAACAAGATCTTCATGGAGTTGAAGACAGCATTTTAGAAACTTTATCATCAGTTAGAGGAAATATTTTAGAAGATGAGAATGCAGTCAATATCCTAGACTCTTCAAAAGTAATGTTGGCTATTTTTAGACTATACATAAAGTATACTTTTTATTAAAAACTTGAAAAATAATTAACTCTTTCTCTTATATTACTAGCAGAACTATTATTATTTGCCAAAAGTTGATCGTGCTAGTTGAATAATTTTTCAAAAATATGTAAATAACATAGTTTACGAATGAAAAAAAATTCAAACATTGCATGAAATCTTGATTTTCTATAGAACTACTATTATTATTCAATTTATTAGAATAATTAAAGATTCCAAGAATCCTTTTCAACTTAAATAGGTACTAATAAACTTAGTTTAGTTAAAGATACTTAACCACAAAATAAAAATTATTTTCCCTAATAAGTATGAGTTTTATACAACCATATGCAAGACAAAAAAGTGTGTTTGAAATAAACATTAAGAGAAAAGAATAAACACAAAATAAACCAGCAGTGGTAATCATGAGTTAATGTTTTTGAAATTAATTTTTCCCCCACAGCATCCATAACTCGTTGAGGGCTTAAAAGAAATTTCATTATTTTATTTTCTTTTTTTTAATTTTTCACTGTTAATGAAAAGTTGAATAAATGTTTATACCCAAGATTAGACAAAAGTATCAATATTTATGATTTTATTTTTTTATGTGTTAATAATCAATTTATCAGTGAAGCAGTTGTTTACTATTTATTCCAAGCAGGATTATAATATAATAATAGGAGTTCAATAAATCAGACAAGCATGTGGTTTAAAACTGAAGTGATACAAATTCTTTGTCTTAACCCTCTGTGATTCAGGTAATCTCCTTTCAGCCAGTACTTATTTTTTTTATATTCAGCCATGTTTTACTTTGGTAATTGACTCCAATTTCTTAATAATTTATTGTTAAATGTTCAATTACATTCTTTAGTATTTTTAACCTATTTTTGGGTGTATCAGTGAAGAGAGGGAAATAACTTAATTTAATCTTCATCGCTATTTATTTAAACCAATAATTGTATATTTATGCTGATTAAGATAATTTTTGTTTCTATTTATAGACAGTAGCTGATCAGTTGAAAAAAAGAGAAAACAATGCAAAAGAAACAAGAGTCGACATTGAAAAGATTTGGTTAAGATACAAACCCATCGCTGATCATGTTTCTGCCCTTTATTCCACAATCACAAATTTGGCTACTTTAAATCCTATGTATCAATAACACAAAAAAAATAATAGCAATAAATAGCCTGTTATTAATTATAAAATCGTTAATATCAAAAAATGTAATGTAACAATTTGGATCCATTCGATGCACTCCCTATCAAAAGATTTTTGTGAGACAGTCAAAGGTTTGAAAACATATTATTATTTTTAATAAATTTAGTTTTGGAATATTTCTTTTGGTTTAATTATAATACTAAAAAAATTATTATTATCTAATTAATTGAATTGTGTTGCTTGTAGTTATAATTGTAACAACATATTTAAAAGGCTACAGAATTTCACTTTATCCCCAGCAACAAATCAGCTTACAATAAAAATCTTTCCACATTAGCCTATAGTGAAAGTTAGATTACAATTGACAGAATTTATCATTCAGTGAAATTCCCATATTAACACCGAACATTTTCCCACATAATGATATCCACAAAGTACAATCAAGGTACATTTAGCTGAATATTTAAGGTGTACAGTTAAATGTTGTTAATTATTATTCTTTAAAATCATAAGCGAAATTTATATATTCAATCAGTTTATCCTCTGTTGGAAAATTTGATAGTGAAATTCATAAAGTCTAATATCAGTTCTATGTATCTAATCAACTACTACAATTACTATCAAATCAGTAATTATATATTGAAGAGGGAATTATCTGAGAAAGATATTTTCATTTATCTTATTGAAAGTGTTCTTGGTGAATTTAAGTTATTACAATTATTTAATATTGACTTTACAATGCTGGGCTTGACATCTGTGAAATGATATGATAATGCCTTGGGATAAGCTTAAAATGCCAAGAAATCCCACCTATATTCTAAGAAGCAGCACCTATGAAGAGTATTAAGAAAGTGGTTAAAAGAAGTTTGCACTGCAGTTCAACTTCATTGAAGTATACTTGGACAACAAAGAAGTGGCCCAGTGTAGAAAATCAAAATAAAGGTTTTGAGGAATTATGTCAAACTGACCAACACATACCTCTATTTACCAACCATTATCACCACCAACCATATAATAGGTCGTCGTTTGAAAAGATATGGAAATATATGTGTATCTTTTTTAGGAAGGAGGATTGGCATGGTTTGCTAAAAATTCACCCGATGGAATGTCACCTCAGTTTCTCTTCCACCATATTTTTTATACCTATTAACACATTCAAGACGACGGCCATATTGCTGAACTTACCCAGCATATAGCGCAATAAACAAAAAAACATCGGCTGTGACTGATACTGCCTTTTAACATAAACTACTTTATTTTATTGTTAAATGTATGGTTAAATATTTTTAAAATTCCCTTGATGTTTTTTCATTATAATTAAGGTGCACGCAATAGTGTATATAGCTATATAAAGAGGCTATAAATGATGAAAGGTATCCCAAAACTATCGCCTGCTCCTGGTTTTTGAATCCTTTCCAGAAGTACTGAAGTGGTAAGGAAGGCTTTTTTTGAATGACTGGAGAGCTCAGAGACAGCCTAAGCACTGAAGGGACAGAGTGCACCGATATGCTCTCAGTCATTGAGAAGGGGTAGGGAGAGCACAATATAGCGTGCTCAGTCACTGAGAGGGACTCGATGAGCGTACCATTGCGCTCACACTATAGAATGAATTAATGAAATTGATCAACCTTGTGATAAATTTTGTTAATAAAATTATTAATTTGTCATGAAAGATTCATTTTGGATGTTACAAAAGGGGTACAAAATGAAATACTGGTTATTTGAAATGGTTAACATCAATGGTGTACATTCATATGCACTGATATTACTGCCTATTTAAAGATTCTAATAATTTAAATCTCATTCTGAAATAACTATCATATCTCAAAGTATTCACTTTATAAGATGAATTCAATCAATCCAAAATATTTTATACCCTTTAATATCAACTAATTGTATATTCCTCTGATAAATATTTTTAGAGTTTTAGTTAGTAGTTTAAAGTTGTATGTTTTAAATAAACATATTTGATATTGGGTATTAGATTGGACTAAAATAATTTTTTGTAAGTAACTGGCATAGCAGATATTTTTTATTGCAATATTTGTATACAGTTTTTAACACTAAATAATTTGAAAAAATATCTCTTTGTAGTCTATGTATACCTATATTGTTCAAAAGTTGTAAAAATAATAACAAAACATACTTGAAACAAATGTTTAAATTTTGTTAAATAATTATAATTCCAACAGAGTTTTGGAATTATATAATGAAAGTATCTAATTTTTTAGCATTATATAGTTAATGCTTAGAATTATTAGATGAAGCAATTTAGAATTATGGAAAAAAAATTCTATAAAAAATCAAATGTGGATTCAATAGGTTTGTGGTGGCATTTTAAAATAAAAATGCTATTTTTTTTAATAATAATAATTCGAATAAATTAATTCAACATTTTTATGTTTATAATTAATTTAGTACTCAATCAAACATGGTTAAATAAACATAAAATAATTTCTTTAACTTTATGGACATTCTCGTATATATTTACTTTTAAAAAATCTGTACAGGCAAAAAAATTTCTGAGTCTTATATTTGAAAAAATTTCTTCTAAATTTTGATTTATGTTTTTCCTCATCTATTTTTTTTTTATTAGGTTGTTTATTCATTTTTTGTATAAAAGTTTTTACAATTTGTAATTATCTTGGTATATTGTGTAAATTCTAATCATTTTTCAGCCAGATCACTGTGAAAATGTACTTTGCTTGTGGATGGTTTTATGAAAGGTAATTTTAAATTATTCGTGCTTGAAATTAAAGCATAAGCACAGTATGGCAAAATCTTTCTTTTTAATACTAATTTTGTGAAATATTAGATTAGATAACTTTTTTAAACTTTTTTTTCCTACATTTTTCTGCACTTCTTATAAGAATTATTGATATTTATATATATGTTTATATATACATTTGAGTATCCATATGATTAAGTGTGATAATAAATATATTTTATAGATATTATCACTCAAACATAAATATATTTGCACTTTTATGTCATTGTATTAATTAGAAAATATGTTAAATATATATCAATGATCTTTTTTTCATTAGCAATAAATAGCCTAATTAATACCTTAAATTTTACTTAAAATTTTTCTAATTAAGAGTTTCTTTGACTAGCAGTGGTAAAATCCCCTCCCCCCCCCCCATGTATTTTCAAGTTATCTTTATCCTTAAAAATTTATGTTTTTGCAACATATCGGCATTACCAGATTATATATGAACATGTTTGAATTCCGTAGATACAGAAATCAATTCAGTTGACTGCATCACATCACATAACTAATTAAAAAAAATTGGAATCAAAAAAAGAAGTTTGGAACAAAATATGGATTTAATAAACCTTTATGATCATGACAAACCCAATGTTTGTTTTTTAACATTCCTACAAAAAATAAAAAAAAAAATAAAAGAGAAACATAAAACACATTGGAGTCGACTGGAGAAACAACTAAAAACCTTGGATGATCAGATACAATGTGACTGATTGCTTCTGTTTCAGTCAACATTATGAGTTTTTTATTATTTATTGAGTTTTTATATAGAAAATTTATCAATCAACATGTAAAATTTTATTGTCTTTTAGATGTATTTCATTACAATGGAAAACTTAAAATTTGTTTAACAGAGAAATAGAATTTTTCCCTCTTAATCTTACATCATTGTACCAACCCCTCAACCATCAAATAATCAAAGATTTTAAAATGGCCTACAAGATCGAAATTCTACTATTGTTGCCCATATTAAATACTAAAAAAACGATAATTGGCCCTATTGAATTGGTGGTCCCCTTTGTTTCAGATATTGGGTAAAACATCAATGATCCTTCATTTGTAAAAAGGTATGTGATAATACTTTTATTCAAAGCATTCCAGAAATAGGTTTCTGATTTCAGCAAATCATCATCTTTTATTTATATCACTAAATTTTATTTGTCAATTTAATGATATCACAGTTAGTTGTTCTTTTCCTTGAAACTATAATCATCATTGGAATTTATAAAATACAGGATTATATTAAGAACTGATACAACTTTAAAACTCATAGCATTCTCATAGCAAACTCATAAGCCAGGATGATGATGTTTTAGCCTGCATTCGACAAAGTCCTTTACTCAAATTATGAAACTAGGTTTGAAGAAGTATAGACAATAGAAATACCGTAATAGACTATCAATCCCTAAATTGACATTGAAGAAATGAAAGCCATATTACAAGAAGAACTGATTGGAATAATCACAAACAAAGAAGAAGGTGCAGTTTAAAAAGGGGTATCAGCAATTCTTGCTTCAGAAAGACAAATGTTACATATTCTGCATTGTGGACTATCGCAAGAAAGCTTTTAATAGCTTTTCCATCTTCATACGTCATAGAAAGGGGATTCCAGTGCAGTTGCCAATCTTTTTACAAAAAATAGAAACAAATTGCAAATCACCCTCCAAGGAAATTTATGGTTAAACCTAAGTAAATTGAAGCCAAATATTGAACTTTTGTGATCAAAGCAGCGCATTAAAGCATTTATTTGTAAAACTTTTATATAAACAGCATATTCTTTTTTATTTTAAAAATTTTCACTCTAAAATAAATCCCGTCAAAGTGAGTAGCTCTGTTTCAGCTTCAAAAACACATTTTAAGTTGATGAATTTGAAAAGTCAATATTAGGAAGGAGGAGATCTACCCATAACAGAAGGGGTTGATATGTTAGTTATAGGGAAATAAGTTTGGGGGGCCTCTGCCTTATATTATATAAAAAAACAAGTATGGTAATCAATATCTACAAAATTTAATTACAAAGCTAGTAAATATTGATAAATGACCAGAAGAAATATAAGTGGACATTGAACTAATATAATTCATAGTTAATATAAATATGATTGAACAGTATACATATAAATAAATAACAGATCTACAAATAATGGACAAACAGTTGTACCAGCAGTATCATTCTGTTTAATTAAGCTGCTGTATTGTAACATTGTTGTTGATAAAGTTTTTCCTTTCACTGCTATAGACCGTCAGTAAAGAATTTGTTACAGTACTTTATAAGGAATAATGGAAAATATGTTTGTTTTTTATTTCTATTTCTATTTGTAAGATTTCACTTAATTTTGTGGGTGTTTTAACTCTTTGCAATGATATTGAATATCAGGATTCACGATATACCAATATTATGATTCTTTTATGGTACTTTTATATAAACTCATCTCCATCTATACTCCCGACTTAAATATTTATAGCATATTCTGTTTTGTATGCCAGTTACTTACCTTTTTGATTTTTTTCTGGAAGTATGCAAAATTTAGTAGAAAGTTCTACCAAAAGACAAATAAATTTTTCCAAGATTTCATTTACTATATTTAAATAATAAGTAACAGATTTATAAATTACTTAAGGTGTTAGGTTTTTCTGAGTTACTAAATATTTAAATTTGAACATAAAGAAATAGGGAATAATAATATGTTTAATTATTATGGGAAATACTACTATAAATAATTAAATATTATTATATAATAATACTAGTTCTGGGTTTGTAGAAGGCACTATGAATGAAAATGAGAGGTGATTAATTATATTCATTGTTCGGATGCTTTGATCTATTTAAAGAAAACAAATTTTAAAGATAAATAGGTTTTTTGATTCATAAACAATTATTCCTGCTGAAAAGGGATAACTAATCCCATATTGATGCAAGATCTTTTTTTAAGAACTCGTGAATTATTTCATATGGTTGAGTCAGGCTTTACCAATGTTTTCTATCAAATCACACATATATGAGCTGTATGCCAATCTTTAAAAATTTTAAAATAGATTCTCAGATATTTTTTATTAAAATTTTAAAGATTATTAAAGATTTCAATTAATAAGGATTTAATGCAGTAAAATAAATTTCTGACATGATCAAATGATTCAAGAAATCATACCCATAGATTGTTTCAAGTTATTTTTTCTCCAGGAATTGTTTCATTTATTGTTCTAATTAATTATATTTAATTATAATTATATGTTATGATTTATAATGAATATTAAATTCTACATCATAATACTGATGAGTTTTTGGCACCTCTTTGGTTATGCTGAAGATATTAAACTTTTTTACAATGTAATGGAATTTTATTTTCATTTTTGCTTTAAAATATTTGTGAATCTGCACTACTTGATGAATCTTTTCATAAGATTCACTGTTGAATTTACATTTACAGTATCTTAACCTCCAATTTATATATAATCAAGATCATTATATTATTATTATAAATAAATAATGTCTTTGAAAACAGGTGAGGTTTTTAGTTTTAGCTTACAAATAATGCATATTTATAAATGTTATATTTATAAAGGGTTTAATATAAATCTTAATCGACTTGCAAAGGAAGAATGATATGTACTTATCATAAATGATAAATAGATTACCAATAAATAGATATCCAGTAGATTCAACTGATTTTACTGAATTCAATATATTTATACAATTTATTTTATTAACTATAAATACAGTTTTTTAATTAACTTCAACAGTGCTGGAAGTTGTCGAAAAAAAAAGCACGTGACTTAGTAGAAAGGTGTATCCCAGTTTATTAATTAATACCCTGAGCTATCTGTGATACAGATCTATTTTTATGATCAACATTTTATAAGGCTTATTTGCTTATTTTAATGAGGAGCCACTGGTTGATTTGTTTTTTGTTAACAATTGATTAGGAATAAATATGAACATTTTTATGAACACTGATTATAGTTTTCCCAACTATGCAGAACCTAGATGTGTTTATTTTTATGAACACTTTTTGCTGATGCTCTTTACAGTTTTACTTTTTGCAAAAAGATGTAATGTCAAAAAGTTCTCTTATATATATTTCATTAGAAAAATATGGTTCTCTAAGTTGCATAAAACAAAGCATTTAGACCTGATATAAGTACCCTGATTTGCTGCCATAATCAATTTACATGTCTTTGATTAGAAAACTACGAGGACTGATTTTAAATATCTACTTTTATTAACATTGCAGCAAATTATATCTATAAAAAAGAGTTTTGGAAATTAAAAATGGTTTTGAAATTATTATTATTATATTTATAATATCATCATTACATAATAAACTGAATAATTAATGGATGGGATATCACTTTAACTTTTTTTTTACACCCTAGTGTTAGTTTCTTATGAATTAAATATATATATATATATATATATATATATATATATATATATATATATATATATAAACTCTAATTGTTTACAGCACTATCACAATGGCTTTAATCTATACACACTTGTACACTAAATATCTTAATTTATTCATTTTTTCAATATATTTGTTTTTTTCCCATTTTTAAGCACCTAAATATATATATACACTCAATTGCTAAGCATTAGTTTTTATCTTTATTACACATACTCTTGCATTTTTGCATGTGTGCTTCAATTTTATATTCTATTTTACTTCAATGAACATTTCATAAATAATAAATTAGGAAGCATGGGTATTATTGTTTAATTAATGATTAAAAGGAACTGATAGTTTTGTAATAGTCTCTCATCATGTACAGATAACATTTTAGCATTTAAAAGTAGACTTGTAAATTTTTAATTCATATAAACAAAATCACTTTATTGATATTATTCCAATTATATAATACAATGCTATTGCATTGTTTGTTTTTGAGGAAATCAATAAATAATATATTTATAATAAAATTATTAAAGAAAATGTATAAAAAACTAAAAATATTACAGGAGACCCTAAAAATTATTATGAATTTTACTTACTACCCTTTTTTTCAAGGTTCAAAATTGGAATAGATAATTTTTGGGTTTACTTACCTATTTTAGGAAGATTAAATCACTATTGATTTTATAAGGTCAACAAACTCATAAATATAGCAGTTAGACCTAAAGCCTCTTGCTTCATTACAAAATTTTAAAGTAAATTTTAGCATTGTTTTTATTTTATTTTTTAAATGAGCTATCCCAATTTAAAATATTTGCATTATACTATGCAATAATAAAGTTACTTTATGTTGATTGTCTGTAACAAGAAAGCATTTCAATTATTACTTTTGCAAACTTAACAGTTTTGGAATAATTATAAATCAATATTCATATTCATTAAAAATCTTTATACTTCTTCGCCACTGTCTGGATATTTTCATAATTTTATTATTATTTTTTTAAGATCCCTTTGATAGACTTGTTAAAGCATGCATTACATTTTTATAAACTTGGATTATATGGTGTAGTTTCTCTTGAGGTTCAATACTTAAAAAATGCCTGAATTCATATTTCACAGTCAGTTGGAGGAAATATTCAAAAACAAATGACTAAACGATAATTTATTTTTTTATTAAAGTTACAAAGACTAATGAAATTCTGTTATATACTTTTTATGAAGATGAAAATTCATTAGTATATATATATATACACAGACTAGGGTGTAACAATAGACCTTGTGCATGGAAACATTATTGCCTTTTAAATTACTTCTTTAATTTTTATTTTAATCTTTGGTCTATATAATTTATTTCATAGTCTAATTCTTTATTCAGTAATTTACTTTAACCATCTTTGTGATTCATTTGCTATTGTATATTGCAATGATAGCATATGAAAACAAAAAAAATAGTGTTTCTCGGTATTCCCAAGACATTATTAGGAAAACAGGACCATGTGCAAACAGAAGGTGCCAACCAAATAAGTGCAATGGAATGCATTTTTATATGGCAGTACTTTGACTTTAAATCTTCAATGGCTATCAATAGCTAAGAAAAGTTATGCTTTGTGTTTGGTGGAATTATAAGTATCTATTTATCATTGAACCTATTCTAAATGGCTGGGCTATTAAATCTTAACTTTATACTCATATAGATAGCATCATTTATACTCATATAGATATATAGATATAGCACTGAATTGATTTACTTTAAGCCGTTTATCAAATTTTAATGGTAAATTTCCCACTTTAATCCCTCCAAAAAAGCAATTTTTTAGCAAGGCATCACTCTTGAACATATTTCCCCAATTATTGCATTTGGCACTGGGGAACTTTACAGAAAGGAAAGGATTCAGTCTTGCCCCATCCAGCCTAATAGATGCTTATGTCATATGGCATTCACTTGTCAATGGCATATTTTTTGAAAGAACATGAAAAAAAAAATGAGAATATTGACTCAAGAGGCCAAGAGTTTTGCCTATGTTATAACAAATTACATATTGTTTTTTTGTCTTAATATGTGAACAATGATGGATTTTTCAATGCTAATATCATCATTTTTGGACAAAGTTGGAATTAAAACTTTGTATATGTTTGGAAATACCTAATAACATTCAACAAATTCAGATTAATTAAAACCTGCTTTGGTAAATCTGAAAATATTCAGGGATTACTAATGAACAAAGTAGAATTGGCAATATAATGTAACCAACTCATTTAAATATCTTGAATAGCTGTCCAGAACCTGTATGAATAATTTTAATGTATTGTATGTCATCAACTGCTTCAATTATTTTATCTAAGAAAAAGAGCTATATTATTAAAGAATATATTCCAAAATTGTATATAAATATATTTATATTGATATGCAAATCATAAAGCTTAAAAAGATTTATTTAAAAAGAAGTTATAGGAACTAATAATACTATTATTTTTAAAAAACGACTGCCAGGTAGGCCAGTATAGCTGCCTCATCATTTCTATCGAGGAAAAACATGAGGAAAAACAAATGCAAACTACAAATATTGAAGGAAAAAAAATGCATATTTTAATTGTTTATTTCGACCTGTTTTAAAAAAATACACACCAAAAAAGTTTCGATCAAAAATCCGATAAAAAAACCCGAATTAGACCCCTCGATTACCTAATAAACGATCCCTATATCGAAGAAAACTTAAAAAAATAATAGTAAATCGAAATGCGCATGCGTGATCAAAAATCGGAATCAGAACCCTCGATTGCCCAATTAACTACACCTATTTTGAAGAAAATTTTAACAGTAACAGTAAATCGAAATGTGCACGCGTGATCGAAAATCCGATTAAAAAAACGGAATCAGATTACCTAATAAGCGATCCCTTTACCGAAAAAAATGTCAACAATTACACTAAATCGAAATGCACGATGAAAAATTCGATTTTAAATTCGGACTTGGCATCCTTAAAAACCTAATGAAAGATCACTATGCCGATGACTTCTGCAAAATTTATAGGTGATAAATTTGTAATGGTTGTGCTCGAACAAAATTTTGATAGTAAACGAAATTAGCAACTTCGAAAAAATAATGAACGATCACTAAATCGATGACATCTACACTACCCCGCTAAACAAAAAAGAGTAATAAATATTTAGAAATAAATAACAATTATTTTTTTAACTACTTGAAATTAGCACTCATCATCAATTATGTAATAAACGAAGAAATTATCGGAGGGATATGCTAAAAAAATTTCTTCTCTTCTTCTTTCCCTTCCTCCGTATGCCTTTCAGTGTGGAGGAGCCTCTACCCAACTGTGCCAGTCCTGTCGGTCCCGTGCCAACATCATCATCTGCTCCAAGGTTTTACCTTTTTCCTCTCCCAACTTGCGAACATTATCTCTATACGAAGTTCGAGGTCTTCCTCGCGGTCTTCTGCCTGTAGGTCTAGCTTCGAACACCTTCCTTGGGTCTCGATCGTGACTCATTCGGCAAATGTGTCCAAACCACCTCAGCTGCCGTTTCTGCAAGGAATCTTTTAATGCCGGGATTCCCAATTCTTCCCTTATTCTTAGATTTCTCACCCGGTCTCTTCTTGTTTTGCCAGCGACTCTGCGGAGGTATTTCATTTCTACTGCGGTAATTCGGCTTATATGCTTCTCCGTTCTGGCCCAACTCTCACATCCGTACATCAAGGTAGGGAGAAATACACCTTAGTATGGAGTTTTACTTTTATACTTACCTCTCGTTTGCCTACAATTGTGTTGCAAATCTGATAATAGACCTGGTTAGCTTTTATTATTCTGTTGGAAATTTCTTGGTCTATCCTTCCCGACTTACAAATAATTGTTCCCAGGTAAGTAAAGTCATTAGTGCTTTCTAATTCTTCTCTATTGCAGTAGAAATGCACCTATGTTTCCTCCTCTCTAGAGACTACGAGTACTTTACTCTTGGTAGAGCTAATTTTCATTCCTTTACGCAGAAGCTCCTCCTGCCACTCAAAACTACTGCTTGTTACAACTTTTCTTTAGCATCGGCAAGAAGGACAATGTCATCAGCGAACAGGTAACATTTTGTGAGGATTGTCCTGAGATTCCACCTTCCCAACGATATCCATGCTGTCCTCCTTTTGCAAATTTTATGAACTTCATCAACTAGTGTAATGAAGAGCAGTGGGCTAAGGCTATCTCCTTGCTTCACTCCCTGTTCCATACGGAATGGCTTAGATGCTTGCCCCATTTATACGTACTACCCCTTTTGGGTCTTGGTATGTCGATTTTATAGCATCTATAAGGTTTTTTGGGGCTTCCTTTGCTTGGAGGGCTTCCCATATATATTTCCTAGGAACGGAATCAAAAGCGGATTGCAGGTCTAAGAATGCAAGGTACATAGTCTTACCTCTTTCCCACGACTTTTCCAATATATTTCTTAGAATGAAGATATTATCCTGAGTTTGTCTCCCAGGACGGAAGCCAGCCTGTTCCTCTTCCAACTGATTCTCCACCAGTTCTCTGAGCCTATACTGAAGGATTGATGTTTACATTTTATACACTACTGAGGAGAGACAAATTAGCCTATAGTTGCTACAGTCACTTTACTTCCCTTTCTTGTATACTGGGACTATGACATTTATTTCCCAATCATTCGGTATCTTTTTATTGTCCCATACTTTCTGAAATAGAGCCTGTAAGACTTTTATCATCTCCTGTCCTCCATACATAATCATTTCCGGTGAAATGCAATCATATCCCGCAGCTTTGCCGGTCTTGATTTTTTCTTTAGCTCTTTCCACATCTTCCTCCTAGATAGCTTCCTCATTGTCCTGACTATCTTCTATTGTTGTCTCGTTGGGTTCCATCACATCTGTTCCAGAAAAAAGATTTTCATAATGTCTTTTCCACCTATCTAGAATTTCTTCCGGCTTGGCAAGGATTTTATTATCTTCACTCATTACATTTCTTATCCTTTTAATACTTTTGTTTCTCAGGGCTTTTGTCTTCTTCCAGAATATTTTTATATTTTCATAATAATCCTTGTCAAGTGATTTGCCGAATTCCTCCCAGGATTGCTTCTTAGCTTCACGGACAGCTATCTTGGCCTCATTCCATCTGAGCCTGTATTCTTGTAGGTTCTGTTCTGTACGCAGTGACTGATATGCTTTCCAGGGTTCTTTCTTTTTATTCACAAATATTCTAACTTCCTGGTTCCACCACTTAGTGCATTTTCCATTTGTATTAATCTTCTTCAGACCACATACATGTACAGCAGCTGTTAGAACTGTTGACTTAAACTTTCTCCAGAGTTCTTCAAGTCCCAAGTTTGGTATACTCTTCTGGCTTATCGATTGCTTCTAGTTCTTGTATATTAATTTTTTCATAGGACTTGGTCTGCTGTCTGGGCTCTTTCAGAATGCATGTGTCTGCTACCAGCAACAGGTGATCCGTACTTATTTCGGCGCCTCTAATTACTTTTATATCCGTGAAGTATCGCGGAAAAAAAAAATTTTCAAAGGTTATTATTGAACTAATAATAATTATTTTTAAATAAAAAAAAAAGAAATAAAATATATTTATGAATTAATTCAA
Organism: Rhaphigaster nebulosa; assembly: GCA_948150685.1. Classification (NCBI taxonomy): domain Eukaryota; kingdom Metazoa; phylum Arthropoda; class Insecta; order Hemiptera; family Pentatomidae; genus Rhaphigaster; species Rhaphigaster nebulosa. The sequence goes on from OX411307.1 coordinate 103,308,641, forward strand.
GTCCAATTACATTAATTTGAATTGTTAAGGGGAAATTGATAGTGGGTCATTTGCTTACTAGTCCCCGACGTTCCTCCAACTTTGGGCCAAATCGGGAAATGTATACGTGTCAAGGAAAATACGTTTGCGCATACGTAAGCGAAATAATTAAGGGAATGGAATTGAATTAAATTGACAGAGGGCCATCTAGGTACCAACCTGCAAAATCCCTGAAAATATCATCAAAATCACATGGATTTGAGCACAGATGGACATAGATGAAATTTATTCTTTGATGTCTAAAACCTAAAACGCAAGTGGAAATTTTCGATTTTGAGAGCATAATTTTTTTTCACTTTCTGCATGAATACAAAGCTTCCCAACCTTCAGTATTGAGGAAGCAAAAGAGAGGTTACAGGATTTTCAAGTGCTAACTTGAATGATGAAATGAGAGACAAAATCTTTGAAAAATTAACGGTGGCTGTTAAATGTATCATGCTACATTACAGACTATAATTATAAATGAGATAGCTTAAAAGGATTGGTAAGAGGCGTTGGTCTGAGCTGTTGAAGATTCTACTATTTAGTCCCTTTTCAATTTTAGAAACACTTGAGGGACGTAAGAAGCTAAGCTACTCAATATCTCTCCACTTGGCAGTATTTTTTACTTTACATCTCTCTCTCTTCTGCTTATTCTCAATCTTACCAGCACTGTGTTCTTTCTCTCTCCTCTCTTAACTTTCTGGTTGTTTGTGATATTTTTCTTTTAATCAACCTTTTTTTATCATTTTTACTAACAAATTTAATTGTTAATTATGTTTTATTACCATTTACATAGCTCAATTTCCCTCAAGATTTTCGCTACTAAAATTCGGCTGATCTTTTGCAATCAAAAAGTTGCTTCTAACATTGAAAGCATGTATTAAGATCAAATTGAAAATTTCAAGATATCCTTACCTCTAGCAATTTCCTTTTACCCTAATTAAGGTGGGGCTATTTATTTGTCAATTACAAATTCCAGAAAATTAATATACAAACTAGTTTCCTTGGCAGATACAACAGCTCATCTCTATCAGTGTCATTTCACATATCTCATTTCTTATGGGCATAGACTAACTTGACTATTTTATAGACATTTTATTTTATAAAATACACAGCCTTAAGGTGTTAATTATGAATGAAAATCAGTAACTTATATTTATTAGTTGTCATTCTTTAGAGACCTGTGTTGGGATTCTATAGGAGATAAGTACTTATATATGATTTCATTCGCATAGAAGATTTAATTTTTCTAAAACATTAAAAGACTTCCTTCATGGAAATTCATAAATTTTTTCAAGTTTATTATGTTTTTTTAAATTTCAATTATCTGAACTGATAATTTTTTCCTCTATTGGTGACAGTAAGTTTAAAATATATTGTTTTAAGGTGCATCCTCCAGTGTTATTAATAAAAACAGAATTATATACCAACATACCATATGAAATCTTCGACCTTAATACATTTTATATTTTTAAATTCTTTACTATATTGTAATATTACATGTATATGTTCATAAATATAGAGATTATTATCTTTAATGCATCCCCTCATATTTAATAATAACATCTTACCTTCAATCATCCATTTTGACTTACAAACTAAAGAAACTTTTCTCCATTATACTCAATGCAATTCGGTACAGCTATACAATCAGACTTCATTATCAGTGCTGGCTAGAGCCTGCCCCAAAAATTATCCAAAGGTTCCGCACTAGCACTCTGTAGCACCATTTGTGCCAACGGCTTTGTATTCAATTGTAAAATTGGAATTCAGTAGAATTATTACAATTATTACTGCTTAAATTACATATTATTTAAAATTATAAGTGCTGTCAACTTCTGTTCACTACGCTTGCTCAAGAGATATACGAACCGCTAAAAGATCCTATTCAGTTGAGGTCGGGCCCTTACAATAATTTTACTTAATACTGCTTTAGGTACTACTTCCATAGACTACTGGAAGTCGACAGCACTAATAATTTTAAATAATATGAAATTAAAGCAGTAATGATTTTTATATTTCCAATTAATACGAATTTTACAATTGAATACAAAGCAGTTAGTTTCCACAAATAGCGCTAGAGAGAGTGGCGACCTTCGGGTTGGTTCAGGGGCAGGCTCTAGCCAGCACTGATAATGTGAGCCGATTGTATTGGTTGTATCCAATTTTCAACCAACTCAATTCTTGCAGACTTTTTATTTAATCTTTTTATGAATATTAAGAAATTGTATTTTCAATGATAAATAGAGAAAGTGCATGGTGTTCAAGTTTTCAACCGCTTTAATCCTTATTAAGCTCATAGTCTATTTTTATAATAAATAAGTTTCACCCATAATTATTTTAAGGTCTAAAACTTTTCAGTATAAATAAACAAACCAAAAAAAAATTGCTTATATTTTGTAATTCAATTATAATTAAAGTTATGTGGAGCAAGGCACCTTAATAGTCAGAATAAGAAGCACTGACTTCATTTGCTTAATCTACTTGGTTCAAATTCTGATAGTTACAAAAACTTTTCTTTTGATAGAAAATTTGTGAGCTTTGCCAGGGTTAGACCATTATAAGAGCATTGCTTCCTGCGTCTACTCAGCTCCAAAACATCTATCTGAAAGTAGTCAGTGGTGAAATCAGGCAGTTACAGCATTGTAATGAACATGTCTCCAAGAAAGAAATACTCAAAGGTTTGGGAAGTCCACCAATACTTCCGCTAAGCTTTGTATGGAATGTATGAAGCTGATGTCTTTTTATAATTAAATTTATTATATTTACTATAATAAGATTTTTTGTTGGCATCATAGAATATTTATTTATATTATATGATTTATTTTGTCAGCAAATGAATGAATGAAATGGTTTAATTTAAAACAAAATTTGGGTTTTAAATGTTTGTTGGTGTAATGGTTGGATGGTTGGACTTTGTACTGAAGATGATAATTATTAAATGGAAGTAAAAACATATAATTATGATTTTAAGATTGATTTTAATATTTTAGACATCAACATTAATTTAACACAACTAGAGTAAAGTTTGTAATTCTTTGGCCATTATTATAGTTTTTTGTGTGTTAGTGTTGATACACAATTCATTTTAAAATAGAAATAAAAATATATTTGTGTGATATAAACAATTTGATATATCTAATGTATTTTATTATTTACTAATGATATTTAAAAATTTTTTAAAGCATTATTTTCTAATTTACTACAAATTTAATAAAATATGCCTAGAAATTCATTGGTTTATTATTATATCTACCTGCTGTAAAATGATAAATTACCAACAATTTGTTTCAGTTTTAAACCAGAACCTTGGGGTGAATGCAGTGTAAGTTGTGGTGAAGGCATTCGTAAAAGAGATGTGCCTTGCTCAATATTTCTTGATTTTTCACAAACTTTTGCTCGTGTTCCTGACTCCTATTGCCAAGGACCCAAACCTGCTACAACAGAACCCTGCATTGAAGTGCCATGTATAGCTGGAAACAGGCAAGCTCACGAATATTTGCATATATTAATAAATTAACAATAATTACTTTTCTGTTTTTATAGTAGAAGAAGATGAAGGATGAATGGTCATGTAAGAAAAAGTTTGACTCTTATCGAAATTAAGACTTTATATTCTTATGACTTATTATAAAACGTTTTATAAGATTGCATTCTATTTCCACAAGATGAAATAGAAAAAAAAAGAAAAGAATTTGGCATTTAAAATGGATCTTGGGTTCTCTGCATGCATAATTCTTAATGTTTATAGGCCATTATTTTACTCATCAATTACATTGTTTAATAATTTATAATAGTCATATTGGTAAAGTAAAGATAACAATTATTAAATTTAGTTATAGGATGAAATGTTATCAGTTTTTTTTCTGTTTTTCAAGTCATGTATATTTTTGTTTTAACATTTCATCATTTGAATCATTTATAAGAGGATTTCTTTTCATTTTATCGATTGATTTTCAAGTTTGATGATTGTAAAAATGGTTTCATTTTTTATTATTTTTTTAAATGTGGCTTTGGAAATTAATGTCATAAGTTGTCCTTTTTTAAATATTTTTTTTATTCTGAACCACTTCTATTTTCAGAGCTTCTATAAAAATCCATTTAATATTTTGCATGAGTTCCAACAAGTTCATTTATTATTTAGTTTATTAATGAATAGCTATTAAAGTCTGTATTTGAAATCTTTCAACAATAACCTAATAATATTTTTTTTTCTTTTTTTGAGCGTTTGTTTTCATTATTTACACACAAGTGATATTTATGTTTTAATTACACTAAGCAGGATGGAAGCAGTTAGAGATGGTTACAGCGACCCAAGATATGCAGATAGCTATTTTCGATCGCAAAACACTGAAAGTTCAATCAAAGTAGCCCCTCATCAGACCGGCAAAACCTATGTTTGGAAAATGCAAGGCTACACGCATTGTAGTGCAAGTTGCCTTGGTGGTAAGTAGTGTTAATTTATCAATTATTTTTATTCAGTTTTATATTTTTAGGCTACATAAACAATTATAAATTTACAAAATAAATAAATTAGCTCCACTACAGCCTCTGAAGGGCCTAGGTTGCAGATGCTGGTAAAAGTGCCTGATTAACTACTTTACGGTCTTCTTGGAAGTCAGTGTGGTCAGTATTGTCCTCTAAGCTCCTGATCTATTCCTTGACTTACATCAATTACTCGTTTTTATCTAGTTAAGTGGACTTAGAAAGCGTCCATCAAACCACAGTTTCCACCCTTACTATGCCCACTAATTTCAATTTTAAAAATTGAAAAAATAAAATTTTGTCTTAAAAAATTTCTTCTTTGGCTGCATGGTTTGCCCCTGACCTTACCTGGTGAGCTTAATTTTTATCAATATAAAACTTATACTCGTAATTTATTAGTTATAGATATGTACATGTTAAAATATATTTATCGACCCAATTGTAAATTTTTTAAATTAAGAAATTCATGTTAAAACATAAATAAATTGCTCCTAGAGAGGTCTTTTTGCCATCATACATTTTCCATAGAAAGCTCTTCCTCAAGTAGTTCTGAACAACAAAAAAACTTGTACTTTTATTCTCTAAATATAAATGTTTGTCATACTGATATAATATAATATATATATTGTAGAATATTGGTATTTTTATATTTAAATATAATTTAAAAAATATATGTGTGTGTGTGTATATATATATATATATTTAAAGATTTCTTACTCTCAACAATTGGATATTATGAGCATAAAATAAAAACTTCCATGTTCAAAATACAAGTTACAACAAAAGGTTTAATACAATTTACAAAATTTATACATTGAATATTTAAAAAATAAATATTTTAAAGTGCCGAGACTAACGTACCCTAGTAAGAAACACTGGCACTTCCCCATCTTGTTTTACCTTATCTATCAGACACCCCAGCCTGGTTATAAAGGGTAGTTTGCTGTAACTGGCTGAAAATATTATATAGCTGCTGTAATGGTTGAAAATATTACCAAAATATTATCAAAGATGGCAGAAATATTAGAGAGGTTGAAAATTCACTTTGAAAGTAGGAAAATTGGTATAGTCGTTGACAATGCTGAGTGATTAAAAAGAACCAAGAAGAATGCTTAGAAACAAGAAAACCGATTGAATATTTGTTAAATCAGAACAAGCTTTCTCAAAAATCAATAAAACAGTTGGAAAATAGAATTAACCAGGCAGAACATCCCCAATTCAAACTCCTTGGAAATAAGGATTGCTCTGGGGAAACCGAAACTTAGGAGGTCGTTATTTGATCCATCGGTTAAGGAAAAGACCAAGAAGAGAGGACCTCTGACCATGCTGGTAGTCTGTCTGATGAAAAGGTGACCCGATTCTGGACTTTTTTCATGGTGGACCTCAGCTGGGACTGCAATGAGAGGGTTTAATTCAGTGAAGAAATTACCTGCATATTTGCCTGCTGGTGAGATATAAGAAATTAGGGATTCATAAATTATTTGCCACTTCTATAAATTTGTTTTATTGAAAACTATTTTCGAATGCTATACATTCATTATCAGTTCTAAAAACAGAAAAAAATTCAAAAATAAGCAATTCAAAATATATTTTGGTATTATTATATATATTAAATTAGATTAATATAAATCAGTATTAAAAAATATTTATGAATTATGAATTTAATTAAGACAAGAAATCAAATGCATGTTGGTACTCACCACGATTTAAATGGATTATGTCAAACAGAAAAGTTTGTACTGGTTTCTTCTCGCATTGAACTAACAATGAACGAAAGGTAGGTAGGATGTTTTTAGGTAAATGGTTTAAGGGTCAGGGTTTTACCAGTAATGCCGGTGAGTAATTGTTTTTTCCGTTATAGATGGGAATAAATTTAAGATTGGACTATTGGAGATATTTCTTTGGTCATTTAAGCTAAAATCTGGATTGGATTTGAAGGATGTTATTATTTCAAGTGCGTCATATATATTTAATTTGAGGCTGTTTTCAACGTGATGTATTAATTTAACTCCTGAGTCTTTGATGAATTTATGATTATTTTCATTTCAATGAATTGCAAAGTTGGAATTGTCTGTCTTATTATTATATGCACGTATATGTTCCTTTAATCTCTGATTTAATCTGTATTTGGCTGCACAATTTACTGGAAACCCACCCACACGGACGTCGTTATAAACAATGGTGCTAGAAGACCAATAGCACATAAACTTGCAGCCTTTAATAGCATGATTTACCGTCTTTTGAACATACCATTAAATAAAAAGAACTATAATAAAGAAATTGAAATAATATATTCCATACCAAAAATAACGGGTACAACAAAACCATTATCAATCATATTTAAAAAAACAAAAACAAAAAAAGACAATTAACGAAATCTATTCAACAACCCCCGAAGATAGGCCCATCCCGAAACACTATGTTTTGATTACATATTACGGCCCTATATCCACCATAGTCGGAAATGAATTGAAAAAACTAGGATTAAACACTGCATTTAAAATAGAAAAAACCTATCCTCATATTTCTCTTCTCCTAAAGACAAAATAGACCCTTTCCAAAAAAGCGGAGTATACGAACTAAATTGTAATGATTGTGCAGCCAAATACAGATTAAATCAGAGATTAAAGGAACATATACGTGCATATAATAATAAGACAGACAATTCCAACTTTGCAATTCATTGAAATGAAAACAATCATAAATTCATCAAAGACTCAGGAGTTAAATTAATACATCACGTTGAAAATAGCCTCAAATTAAATATATATGACGCACTTGAAATAATAAAATCCTTCAAATCCAATCCAGATTTTAGCTTAAATGACCAAAGAAATATCTCCAATAGTCCAATCTTAAATTTATTCCCATCTATAACGGAAAAAACAATTACTCACCGGCATTACTGGTAAAACCCTGACCCTTAAACCATTTACCTAAAAACATCCTACCTACCTTTCGTTCATTGTTAGTTCAATGCGAGAAAAAACCAGTACAAACTTTTCTGTTTGATATAATCCATTTAAACCTTGATGAGTACCAACATGTATTTGATTTCTTGTCTTAATTAAATTCATAATTCATAAATGTTTTATAATAATGATTTATATTAATCTAATTTAATATGTATAATAGTACCAAACTATATTTTGAATTGCTTATTTTTGAATTTTTTGTGTGTTTTTAGAACTGAGGATGAATGTATAACATTCGAAACTAGTTTTCACTAAACAAATTTATAGAAGGGGCAAATAATTTATCAATCCCTAATTAGATTGATCCTTCTATACCATCATGCGGATGTCAACTGAGATATAAGAAAGCCAATGATAAGGTGAATTTTATATGGTGTGCCGAAGCAAGGGTTCGATGCCAGTGAGACGAATGCCTTCCAATAGTAATTAATAACATAAACCAAGAACATAATTTTTTGCTTCAAAATTCAATCTTTTCTACAGCCTGGAAAAAACTTGCTTTGGAAGTGGAATAAATTTCCTGCTCCTTTCACAGCTTCCGACTTCCAAACCTATTTTCATTCTCTCCAATAAATTAAAACCAACTGAAAGGTTAGTCCACTTCACCATAATTAATTACTTAACCAAAACATCTTAATCTTCTCGTATCATATTTCTTTCTTTTTAGATATTTTATCTTTAACAGCATCTATATGTAAGTTAATTAACATTAGTAATAATTTCTCTTGGATTATATGTTAAAGAATTTTAAAGATAAACTTTTATATATTTAGAGAAAGTTATGATTTATTTATATTATAGGAGTGCAGGAATCTATTATAATGTGCATACAAAAAGATGATGAAAAAGTTGTTGGACCATTTCTTTGCTCCACCCAAACAAGACCGGAAGCCCTAACTCGAACATGCAATGAACATCCTTGCCCTCCCAGGTGGAATATGACTGAGTTCCAACAATGTTCGAAGCCATGTGGAATTGGAATACAGACAAGAGAGGTGCACTGTATTCATGAGGTAACTCTTGGAGGTGGTAATACAGTTATTGTTCCTAATCACATGTGCCCCCAGCCTCAACCAATTGATCGTCAACAGTGTAATGTAGTGGACTGTGCTGTTGAATGGCATACTTCAAAATGGAGTAAGGTATTGAATGAATTTATTTAAATACTATTCACATCATTTGAAAACTAAATATAATCATTAATTTATAAAAAAAAAAATACACATCATTGAACACCGTGACAATTCAGACCTCGGCACCATAATAATATTTCAAAAAAGAAAAAATAAGAGTATTTTATTATTATTCTACTCCTAAAATATTTCTTTTCACAATTCTTCATTTTATTTTTGTAAGTATATTCTGAGCATGAGTAGTAAGATCATGTAATTTTTAGAATGGGAAAAATTTAATGAGCTTGCCCTTTTTATGAAATATATATGACTTGGTCATTTACATGCATTATTAACTTATTTATTTTAATCCCAAACCTTCTTAAATATGGAAAGCCTTTACAATATGTATGTCTGTTTCTTCTCTCTAAATTGTTCCTTTGGCTAAATCTCATTTTAATTTTCTAAAATTTTAAAACTGGATTTTCAGCATTGGACTCAGGAGATTATTTATAAATGTAATCAATTAATAATTAAAACACTTCAAATTTAATCTATTTATATGTCATATTGTGTAGTTCCTTAAAATTTGTATATCTGTAAAGATAATATTCATTTTCATTATTAGTTACTTTTCAACCAGTCATATATGGGAACATTTATTTTTAAAACCATCCTAAATGGGCTAGACAGATGCCATTGGACAGTCTAGTTCACTAAATACTTAAATAATGGAGATATTAAGAAATAAATGCCAAGTATGCATACAGTGATGTAGTTTACATCACTACATTACATTATGTAGCTACTTACATTAAGTAGTTACTTGGATGAAACAAATTAGCCAATGTAGATTAAAAGATTTTTGGTTGAAAGACTTAATTTTGCACTTTCATTTTTTTTTTTTTTTTTTATTCCAAAGTACCCCTCTGAAATAACCGTTTTCAAAGTAGCTTTACCTATTGCATACCCATCAGTTCAACGCCAGTCCTATTTTCAATGCAGTCTTTTCTTACAGCTTATCTTATTATTTAAGTCTAATTGCAAAATAATTTTTCCTATAATAATAAAAATAATGAGTGGGCAGAAAAAAAGTTACTCTGCTTTATAAAATAAATTTAAATATGTACTTTATCCTAAAAATCCATTGCTTGAATCTTCAGAAGCTCTGAAATAATTACTGCTCGAATTAAAAGGATTTTAATTCCATAATTTTTTCTTTAAATTAAAGATTTATCATGTATTAATTTTAACATATTTATCACTGGATACACTCTGCAGCCTTATTCAATAATACTACTATAAGTTTAATGAAAACTTGCATATAAAGGATGGTATCCATGATATTTTATCAAAGATTTATTTATATTATTATTTTCAATGTTTCGGGGTATTCCCTCATCTTCCGAGCAATATTCTGAATTGGAGAACAATATTATTAGTATTCAAATAAAATTATTTAAAACATGCTTAATAATTAACAAATAACAATTAATTTATATTAATTACGTCATTTGAGAAATAAATTAAGTGGAGAGGGAAGACTTGGGAAGGACTGATTATCTGCATGGGTTGGACAAGTTAGGTTTAAAATATGAATAGAGGGTGACATGAGTCTCAAAAATAATTTTCATTCAGTACACTTTTCATAAGGGAATATGTAAAGGTATCCAATGGTTGGCTTAGAAATGGGACCAGCATATTGCAGCTGCCAGAGCATTTAACGAAATTTTTTGTTTTGTCAGCTATAATTACTATATTGTCCCACTTTAACCAAAGCTTAAATGTAGACCTGTTCCAATTATAATAATATTCTAAACTTTCCAAGTTTTTTACTATTAGGTCTTCCCCAATTAAGAAATTTTAGGGTCTAACTTCCTCAGAAGACTAGCTGTACAAGGAAGAAGGAATATGGACTCATAGTCTTTACATTACTATGCCTGTGGTCTAGTTACTTGGCTACACTGCTCCTCCCACATGTTCCAATTACTAACCTTTAATTGCGGATTGTGAATGTTTCTCTTCCATTTTATGTGGTCTATATAAAATACAATGAAAGATTGAAACTGTCTTCTATATAATTCCATGTTGAATTTTCACATCTCAAATGTTACAGTTCTCTAATATCTGAGTTTAGACTTTTAATTTTTGTGTTTTAATGTTTTAAGTTCTGAAGACTAAAGATATTTTGTTTGTTCATTTCAATGAAAACTTTCATAGCTTCTATTTATCAGTCTGTTAATCAGTCATTGTGATGAGTAAATAAAAGTCCATGATTCATTTATAAATTACATAATTCTCATTACTGTTATTTTAATTTTATATTTTCTTCTTTTAGTCTACAACTTGTTTGTTGAAATCAGCAAAGATAGAAATAGAAAGTTCACATTCACATTATTTAATTAATTTATCATTTATGAATGTAATTATGACTAGGCATGAATGGGACCTATGATATTAAAAAATGTTTTTTTTTTTTGTTTTTTTTTATCATATAATCTAGAGTTGACCTAGAAAACTTTATTTTATAAACATTGTATAAAAATGAAATATTTTCTAATAGGTGGTCATTAGATTAACCAAATCTTACTTTATTTCTAATTTAAAGAATATGTTTCTAGTGCTCTAAACGCTGTGGAGGAGGAGTTAAAAGAAGAACAGTTGAATGTAAACAAGTAATGGCCCAAGAACATGTAGTTTCAAGACCAGCCTCTCAGTGTCCAAAAATCAAACCTCCAGAAATAAGACCTTGTAATACAAAACCCTGTCCAACTGAAGAACAACGACCACAAATTATGGCTGCAAATCAATCATATGTACAAACTAATCCTTCAAACCGAGAAGAAGTTGATCTAAAAATAGGTGGTAGTGCTCAAATTTTCCATGGATCACCAGTCAAAATCAAATGTCCAGTTAAAAAATTTGACAGGTATATATATATATATATATATATATATATATATATATATATATATATATTTTTTTTTTTAAATATTTATGCTATAAATTTCCTTTAGTGAATTTGAGATCTCTATTCTATTTCATCTATTCTGATATACCTTGTATAATGTTTATTTTATTTTCTTCATACATTTTTTCTTATAATTTACTCTCCTAAAATCATATCCTATTTATTTGTTTGCAACCTTAACTTTAAAACCTTATCTTGTTCACTTTAGTAATTCATTCGTTTTTGTTTCAAAATTCATTTTAAAAATAAATAAATTCATTTTCAGCGCCTTGTCTTTTGCCATAAAGTCTGATCGGCTCTATTTCTTTCATTACTTTTCATTCGTTGTTGTGTCTCAGGAGAATGGGTCATGAGCCCGTTGCTCCCATAGCCAAATAGAAGGGCTGCTTCCTCAAAGCTGTTTGGCCAGCTCTTCCACTGCTTCACAGCGTAGATGGAAAATTGCTGCTACTGACCTGAGACGGTGTTGTCTCTGATAGAGTTCACCCATTCAGGCTGCGGTGGGAACCCCATTTAATGACCAGGGCTTGGGACCTGCAACTCCCCTCTAGAGGAAAGTTGGCAGAGTTAAAAAGAGGCTGTAATAAATGCCAAACGAAAATCCTGGAAAGATTTCAGAAAGAAGTTAGAAGAGAACTACAAGAAAACCAGAAACTCTTCTATAGAAGCCTCAGGAGCATGAGAAAGCAGAAAGAACCCGTGCTGAAGCATATAAAGGACAAAAACTGAGTAATCCTGAGTGGTCCAGAAAACATCATGAACAGGTGGGCTGAATATTTTAAAGACCTGTTAGCAAACCATGCGCAGAGACTGGTAGAAAATCAGCAGAATTGGAGCACGGAAGGCAGCTGGGAAGAGGATGATTTCATCAGTGACGAAGAGGTGAATGAGGCTATAGAATCGCTCTAACTAAGCAGCCTAAAGGGACTGGAAATGCTCCAGCACCTCCTGAACATCGTCTGGAAAACGAAAATCATCCCAAAGGATTGGGAAATCTCATCGTCTGGAAAACGAAAATCATCCCAAAGGATTGGGAAATCTCAATCATTATCCCAATCTTCAAGAAAGGTGATAATCGTGAATGTCAGAATCACAGAGGCATATCCCTACTCAGCATCCCATATAAAGTTTATTCAAAGGTGCTCGAAAAAAGGCTGAGGAACATTATGGAACAAAAGTTGGGAGAAGAACAATATGGATTTCGACCTAACAGGAGTACGCAAGATCTGATATTCACGATGAGACAAATATCCGTGAATATCATCGAAAAGGACAAAGAGGCCTACGCTTGCTTCGTAGATTTAAACAAGGCATTCAATCAGGTGCAGAAGCAAGATATCTCCAAAGGGCTGGAGGAGTACGGGGTTCACACAGGACTGAGAAGGGTCATCCTGAGTCTGTACAAAATCCAAAGAAATGTTGTTAGGATGTGCAACCACTCATCAGTGGAATTCCAAAGCGAGCAAGGAATCAGACAAGGGTGCAGCCTTAGTCCCCTCCTATTTATCCTGGTACTAGATTCTGTACTAAAGCAAGCAAAACAGGAAATGAGGCCGTATCACCTCAGATACAGGAACCTCCAGAGTGTCCATTACACCATCTTAGCATTTGCCGATGACATGGTACTGTTTGGAAACAACTGTCGGAACCTGCAGTTCAACCTAAAGATCCTCCAAAATAAACTAAAATCCATAAACATGGAAATAAATGCAGAAAAAAAAAAAAAAAAAAGTGGAAGACGTCTAAAACAAGTGGTGGACTTAATATACCACTCATCTCAACCAGACGGATGGGTTGACAGAGACATTAACGAAAGGACCAAGATAGCAGGCAGATGCTTCCAATCCCTCAAGACTGGCTTTCTGAACAAGAAAGAAGTCTCTAAAGCAACCAAAAAAGTTATATACAAAAATACATTTCTTCCAATCCTGACATACACAAGTGAATCTTGGACCCTCACTTCCTAGCACAAGAGCCAGATCCAAGCAATGGAAATGCGCTACCTAAGGAAAATTGAGGGGAAAACAAAAAGAGACAGAGTGAGGGACTCCACAATAAGAACGAACCTGGAAATAAGGCCTGCAGAAGAAATAATAGAACAGAACTAGCTAAGATGGTTCGGACGTGTCCTGCGGATGGCTGAAGACAGGCTAGCAAGAGTTACTCTCGAGACTAAAGTGGAAGGGAAGCGATCATGTGGGAGACCTAGAAAGACCTGGGTAGAGGGAGTAAAGGAAGGTTTCAAGAAGAGAGGCATGGGCTGGAGGAGAAGAAGACAGCTGGCTGAGGATAGGGATAATTGGATCAGGCTTTATCAGAAGGCGCCTCACACCGGTAAACGAGGACAAGAAAAAAAAATAGATAAATATAAATTTATTTGTGCATAAAATTTAATATTTAAAATGACAGTAGTCTTTTGCCATTAGTAAATTTGACCATGACCATGGCATAAGCATGGCTGTACTGGTGAGATATGTTGTGCTTAGAAGCTCAGAATGGACCCGATTTTAGTCCCCAAGCAGGTCTCAATGTTCAGTATAAATTATAATGAAGTCAAATGTTTCACTGTTCATTATTATTATTATGAATTTGTCTTGTACTTTTTTCCTGTTATTTCTATACCACATTAAAGGAACTTGCCAAGAAGACATCCTTCAGTGCCATAAAAAAAAAAAAAAAAATACATTATTTCTCAAATTGATTATATTATAAAATAAGTTGGGGAAAGTGTATGCCAGGGCATGGGCGACTTATACAGGAGGGCAGAGGGGGGCCATTGTCCTCCCCTCCTAGCCTCTCAGCTTCTTTTTTTAAAAATATTTCTGACTCATGATTAATGATTAATAAAGTAGTTATAGAATATAGAAGTCCTGTTTGCCTTAATAGGATAGGAAAGGACGTTAAATCCCAATAAAAAAAAAAGAATATAGTAGTACAGTAATTAATTAAAGCAAAATTGATTGACCTTCAAATTAAACAAAAACAGCTAGATTCAGTTTAGAATAGGACTGGAGCTGCTGTGTAGTAGGTAAGCAGGCTCCGGCTGGTGGGGTGTGACCACAGAATACGCAAAGAGAGTAGAAGCGGCAAGCCATGGAAAACTGATGACACCAGCTACCCCTGCTCCTGCGGTCCCTACCCCTATAATATAGGCATTGGTAGTTTCACATTGCAAAAATTTATTATCATCCCCTATGTGTTTGAGGTGTTGAATCCGAATCTGAAGTTATCCAATAAAATTTCCAAGTTCATTTTGAGATATTCCTAAAAATCAGCAAAATTGTCCACACTGTTTTTGTTTTTTTCTTTTATACATTAAAGGTAAAAAAATTAAATCAATAAATGACCAGTAAAAACTGTAGAACCAATGCAGAGAAATATTTAGGCTTAATTTAATTTTATTACCTTATATTTTTTGTATGATTCATGTCCAAATACAACAGTTTTATTTGTAACTTAATGAAGGCAAATAAAAAAAAACATTTGAAATTTTATGAATATTATATTGATAAAAATATTTTGTTTTAGATCAAAAATACAATGGGCCAAAGACCATAAGCTCATTACATCCTCGCGAAAATACAAAATATCTCACAAAGGAGCATTAAGAATAAGGGAAGCAAGTTATGGTGATACGGGTGTTTTTACATGTCTTGGTGAGTTTTTTTATTCTATATTACTTTTAGCAGTATCAATTTTTTTTGGCAATTTAGAATTGTTTAGCGTTTAACAATCAATAGTCTTAATAGTCTTTCGATCTTAAATATATCATAATATTGGATCTGGTATAAATTGGAGAGCACTTTGACTATGATATTCACAAAATATTCTAAGTTTAATATTAGTTAGCAATATTTTAAGTATTTTCCAGACAAGAATAGCTAATATGTTAGCAATAGTACTTAAAATCTTTTAATTTGACCAAAAAAAATAACCATTGAATAAAAATAGTTTACGAAAGTTTTAAAGAGCATATCTTCATAATTTAAATCATGAATATTTTCTGGAAGCTAAATTTTTCAATTGTGAAAATAACTCAACTATTGCATACAAAATTTTATTATGGTCTTGTGTCATTAGTTACTCCAACTAAACATATATCAAAATTTAATTAAAAATAACATTTCCTGTTTTACAAGCAACCGTACATATAATAACTTATGTATATGTGTCATAATCCACTTGATAAATAATTATAAATATATTTGTGCAATTTAGCGGGTCGTTCATCTGCAGATATAACTATAAATGTTAAAGCACGACCAGGAGACTTCCCTAGCTCTGAAGAAATCGAGAAACAAACTCATAATCAACTAGATCCAGGCAAGTTATCTATTTCAATTATAATGATCTCATTTAACTAAGATACTGATTTAAGTAAAGTATTTAAAAAAGGATACTAGTTTTGACTGTAATTTTAATTAGTTACACAAAACCACTATAGTTTAACACAAGAGGATATTAATTATTTGGATATAGCAAAAAAACTCACACGCACGCTCAAAGAACATACACGTATATATATATTTGTTTTGTTAGTATTCCTTCTGCTTTGTTTCCTGAGACTAAAGTAATATGGCTTAAACTACCTATTTGCACCAACCGAAACTGCTCTAAATGCTGGCTGGTCTATAGCCATTGCAAACTTCTACGTAGTTTATGAAACTGGTTAGTAAATCTTGGAATCACACAAACAGCTACTGCTGCAGAATAGAAACTGGATACATGCTAAGATACAACTCCCGTTCTGGGTCTCTTTACAAGTGGCATAGAGGACCCACTTGGTCCCTTGTGAATTGCTGAATTGCTTTTGATCCATAATACGGCCTCCAAGGTTTTTTCCCACTTTAGTTTTCTCTTCTTTCCCAAGCCCTAAGGTCCTAGATTTATCTGAATAAAAAGGAGCTATTCCTAGGTCAAAGTACTTTCTATCATTCTAGGAGTAGCTATAGTAAGCTCCTAGAAGCCTCAAATAACAGATTTATAAAGGATCCTGTTAAAATCTGAGAGTTGTGTTAATGGGAGTAAATTTTGAATATTTTAAGTTTTTAATTGGTTTTACACAAACACACACTGGTTTTATAAGTTTTACTTTATTTTAAAGAACCAATAACTCATAACTACCCGGTCATGTCCACAACAATTACAATCCACAAGAACAAAATTCAATTATTTTAATTTAAGAATATTTATTAAATTTATCTATGTTAACATTAATTACACTACAGGTACTGCCCACCCTCCTTGCAACTGGCTTGAAAATAGTTGGGTGCAACTGGATCCACAAATAGGTCAATTTGACAGTATACTTTTATATGGCCCCTTTCTATTTAACCTCAGCTTGAGTATCCTCTTTCTGGCTAAAAATCTAATAGTTAATCTATTTCCTGTACTGATTAATATTTCTTACATAAAATCATGCAATGTCACTAACAGGTATGCATGGAAATGGTGATCCCCCACAGCGACCTTTTATATTTCCTGGTGATGATGAGAGCCATGAACAAATTCCTGGAGAAGTTTCCAGAAAAACAAAATCTACTCAACAACCTAAACCTGTTTTACCTCAGCAACGTTCCTATACCACCACCAACTCAGGAATTGTAGAGGTAATTAGTTGAATTAATCCTATAATGCATATATATATATATTGTTAAAATATTGGAATTTTGGTTAAATTTGAAATGATTTATTTTTAAATAATTTTTTATAACTTTAAGTGAATAATGAAAATCTTGAAATAAGATCAATTTATTTGGTTCTTGGTTCAAAATTAATTGATAGAAAATACAATCAGAAAACATCAATTTATTAATATGAAAAATAAAAATTATTCATTTAAAAGTTAGTGTTTACAATTTTACATTTAAAAATGGATTAGTTTATATGGTATATTGGAGAAATAATAAATGAAATGATACTTATTTTAATTATACAAAAAAAAATTAATTTAAATTTCATCTACAAATTAATAAAAGTTTTGATACATCATTCAATGTCTTCATTCTCCTGCTTTATATCCATCTTCTTTTTCTTTGGCAATGATGTTTCACAGTTAAATAAAGTTACAATTTAAAACTGGTCTTTACTTACTGGCCTTTATTTACTTTTACTTTAAAACTCCTACACTGACTTGATACATTTTAAATAAATTTGGCTCAATATAAAACTTAGTCCTATCGGCGACCTAGGTTAGGACCTCATTTCAAGCCGGCCAACGAGCAATTGGGATTCTAATTGCTTTTTAGTGTTCCACACCTCTTCCCATAATGACTCATTAATTAAGGAGGCATAATTAAAATATTTGAGTCAATATTCTTTGTTTTTCATCATTTCTTTTAAATGTCTACTTTTACTTTTTTGTTTAAATAAAAAACATGCTCGTTAGTCGAACAAATTTATTCTAAACACATTTTTTTTTTTATGCATGTAAAATTCTACTTTTTGATCACTCAAGCAAGCACTAGTTTCATAGCTCATTTGATTTTTTAACGTTAATACTTATTTCTTTTTTTTTAAATTAAGTCACTCATTTTTGTAAAGATAAAAAAAATAGTCTCTTTAGTAAAAAATTATAGTATTTAATAGCATTTTATTTACTTTTAACCCTGACCGATTTTATCGTTACAATATATATACATATATACACACATTAAATTATTTTAGGATCCCCATATATTTTTATCACCCTATTTATGATGTGTAATGTACTAATAAATCTAATTTTATTTAATTATTTTGCTTAGTAGTAATTATTTATATAGGAGCCCCGTAAATTTCATTGAATATATTTGTTAATTTGGGTGTTGATTTTTATCATAAAACTGTGAGAATTGTAATCAGCTTTGGCCATTGTTGAATTTACCATAATTCCAGATAATTATTTGTTTTAACCTATTCTATCTTTAATTTCAGTAAGACTAATATGTTGAATATGCCGTGATAGTCAGTAGCTCAACTAAGTTTAGTAGTCACTTTTAATACTCAATAAAGAGTTGTTGTTATTATTTTTCAGTTAAATAAATCCATAAACCATAAATCATGAGAGGTTACTTTCCCCTATTTTAGACAAAACTGATTTGATTGCATTCATACATCACATCATAACATCAAATTCCATAGATGTTATTAATAAAATATTTAAAATATGATCCTGTGACAATTTTTAATAAATTCGAATTGATTAATTTTTTCTAGCAATTAAGATCAGCAATTTTATATTACAATTATCATTCCACCAACAGAAGATTGAAATGGATATATTTATTTTTAATTGACGTCCGCATGATGGTATAGAAGGATCAATCTAATTAGGGATTGATAAATTATTTGCCACTTCTATAAATTTGTTTTATTGAAAACTAGTTTCGAGTGTTATACATTCATCCTCAGTTCTAAAAACACACAAAAAATTCAAAAATAAGCAATTAAAAATATAGTTTGGTATTATTATACATATAATAATATTAAGTATATTTATAATAATACCAAACTATATTTTGAATTGCTTATTTTGGAATTTTTTGTGTATTTTTAGAACTGAGGATGAATGTATAACATTCGAAACTAGTTTTCAATAAAACAAATTTATAGAAGTGGCAAATAATTTACCAATCCCTAATATTTATTTTTTACTCATATCTGTCCTTTTTTATATATTATATTTTTGCATCATATTATAGTTCCTTGCCTTTTATGCTGATTATTAAAACCTATTTTTAAAATTAATTTTGGAAACGAACAAATTTAAGTTAATTTACTCATTTACCAGAAGACTATTAGGTATAGGCATTTTGATGAAAATCTTGGTTTTTCAAAGTAACAAAACTGCAATTAGTAAATGAAGTTTTCAATTAAGCGGAATAGTGCTAAATAAACTGTTTAACTATATGTTCTAATACAAATTATTATTAATATATTATTACCATCTCTGGAATCCCATATAAGCCAAAAAGAGTTTAAAATATCTTCTTGGAATCAAGCACACATTATTAGAGCCACTTTCTCTCAGAAATAAAATATGTATGCATGTAATAATGTAGTTATATTGTTTTTATGAGATTATACAATGTTGGGTGACTATTTCATCTAACAAAAAATATTAAGTAATTGAAATAGGTTATTAAACTGTACAATTTATTTCCTTAATGAAAATAAATGAATATTCAAATATAAAAAAACAAAACACATTATTTAAATTGCTTGACTTAATGCATTATTTGACTTAATTTTATATGTTAGCAAATTTTAAATTTTGTACAATAAATTTGTTTAGTTTTTTTAAAGATAATTCGATGAATATTGTTATATCGAAGATACTTTCCCCTTTAATAGAGGTTTTCCAACAATAAAAGGTTTTCTGTTATGAGTGTTTACCAATCTAGCTGTTGTGTATATATTGGTCCCTAATCAGATCTCTTTTTTAAAAATCCTAGTTTGAACTATTAATTCACATAAATTTCATTTCCCTCCAAAATACCATGGTAAATACTCTAGGTTGCAGCTTAATTCCCACTAGTAATGCTGGTGATTGTTAATGTTATTAAAATTAACTATTCAATTTGTTTATTTTATTTTATTTTTTATCAAAGAAAGTACTTTTTCTGATATCACTAGATTGTACAAGCTTTTTTGTCTGTATTTTATTTTTTATACTTAAGTTTAAATTTTTTAGCACTACTGATAGAAGCACTTTAATTATATCAACGTAAGCCACAGTGATGAATTTTCCAAGTATTCATCTGTTTTTAATAAATGTTTTAACCAAGTAATCTTCACTACACATGCTAAGGGTGCTATCTAATCAAAACTCTAATGGAAAGCTGCACAGGAACAGCTTTTATTAAATATAAATATTATGTAATTTCTGATACTGCATGTTTGTAATAATACATATTCAAATATAGTATAATATAATAAATTTAATGAACAAAATTGTTTGTTTTTTTATTATTATTAACAATCAATTAACAAAATAAATTGTTTTTTCTAATAACAGAAATCTAACAAAAACTTTATCCAAATATACCAATTTATTGACTCATATGATATATATCTGGATTATAGACTATCAGGAAATAAGTCAGAAAAAAACAAAACGGTAAGTTAAGTTTTTTTCTTTGACTGATTTCCTGATAATCTATAATCCAGATATACTTAATACAGTCAACTATCTATTATCTCCATATGATATATATGTTTAATAACAATTTATTTCATACTTATTAACCACAATTATTAACTAATTCTAATTTTTTCAAGAGAGACACATAGATACATATGTACTTTTATCCATATGTATTTAATTTTAACTTTAAAATTTCTTAACTACATTTACACTTTGGTGGTGGTTTATAGGAAGATATTCTACCAACATCTGAAGAACCGGATATTTTTCCACCTCCTACTTCTTCAGCTTCAAGAACATTACCTGATTTTCATAAAATATTATCTAATCTACAGGTGAGTTTCTATATTAACTTGATTTTGTAAGTATTCAATGGCACTTTTTATCTTGTGCTAAATTTAACAAATCTCAGTCATTTAAAAAATCTACACCATTCATTAGAATTGGTGGAACACAGATGAATACATGTCAAAAAAACTGCAACCTTTGGATGATTCTTCTTCATGAAAAGAAATTTTACCATTGGCTAATGCTTGGTGCACTTATCATTTTCACACTGCTTAAACCTTCTGTTATAATCTGTGGTATAGAATCAATTTAGAAATAACAATTAGAAGAAAATAGGATTGTGCTTACGAAGCTTCGTTTTTAAAAATAAATGTCTACTTATTTGTCACTTTTTAGGAGAGTAAATTATCTTAAATTTATAAAATGAACATTACTTGGATAAAATATTATTCTATAAGATGTTTTTATTAAATAGAACCAACTGTTGTGTATTAAGATTACAAGAAACGTTCAAAACTGTGACCATTATGGAGGAAAACAACAACCAAATACAAACAATATATTTATAATAACTATTTATCTGGTGAACATTTAAAAAAAAAGTTATTGAGAAGAGTTTCTACCAGTTTTCATGAAATATTATGATTGTGATTAATTTTTTTTTTTGACACGAAACGGCCTTATAGACCACGTGAATATCATTTCTTCCTAACTCTCCCTCACACACTCCCCCCTCCTCCTCTCTTCCCACCTCTTCTTCATTCTTTCAGACTGCATTCTTCTTTCTTCTTCGCTCCATATTCTCCCCTTTCTCACCTCTTTGGCACCCACAAGGACCATTATTTTCATTAATTTTTCCCTATACTCATCCCTATCGAAACAGTCTTGACTTGAGATCCCCAATTTCCCCGTTTCTTCCTTTATCTGCTTGATGTACCCCCAGCTCCTTTATATCCCCACATTTTCCCAAAGATCTACCTATTTATTCTGTTCGGGTTCATCCTGACCATATGACCGTAGAAACGCAGCCTCCTTAACCTAATGTCCGTTTCCAGGTCATCCATTTCTCTGTATAATTCTCTGCTAGGCCTTAGCCTATATCCTTCCGGTAATTTTATTGGCCCATAAATTTTCCTCAAGATCTTCCTCTCTATTCCCAAAAATTTCTTTAAGATAGGAAGATAAGAGGTCTCCATTCCATACAGAATAACCGGTTTGACAACCGTATTGTAGTAGCTTATTTTTGCTAGTATTGAAAGACCCTTTTTACAGTATAGGCTACTGGTGGCAAAGCTGAGTCTTTCCATCTTGACCAACCTCTCCTCCATACCCTTTCTCTCGGACCCATTACTACAAATAATTTCCCCTAAATATTTGAAGCTACTTATGACCATGATTTCCCCATACTTTGTTTTAACTGCTTTTTCCTGGAAGCTTCAATCCGTAGTCATCAACTCCGTTTTTTCGAACGATATTAGCAAACCCACTCTTTCCGCTATTTCTTTTAGGGTGTTCAACTGCCCTATTGCTTCCTCCGCAGATTCCGCCAGGAGGGCCAGATCATCAGCATACGCCAGACAACTTTGACGTTATTCTTTTTGGTTCCTAATTTTGCCCCCGCACTATTTTTGACTCATAACTCCTTCATTATTCTATCTAGCACTATATTGAAGAGTACCGGAGACAGACAATCCCCCTGCCTGAGCCCCATCCTGACCAGAAAGGGCCTACTGATGACTCCTTGGAATTTCACCTTCGAGGTCGTGTTGGTCAGCGTTTGCTCAACCAACTTCCTTGTCTTTCCATCAACTCCATATTCTTCCAGAATCCCCTATCCACAGAATCGTAGGCCTTCTTAAAGTCTACAAAGGAGATATAAAGATTCTTGTTCGCCCTAGAGTTGTAGTACTTTAGAATCAGAATTTGTTCCTGGCATGACCTTCCTTTCCTGAAACCCCCCTGATATTCCCCAATCATCGGATCTACTTGCGGATTTAACCTACTCAAGCCCTAGAAAATATCTTGTAACTTACGGACAACAGGGAGATCGTCCTGTAGTTGTTGACATCCGTTCTTGGACCTTTCTTGTTGTTCTTGAGGGCTATGATATCATCTATTTCTTCGTCATCTGGCGGATCCGACTCCATTCGCTCAACAGGACTTTTCCAGGTTGTCATTCTCTCCTGTGGTTCTCGGCAGTTGAGCAGGTCCTCAAAGTATTCAGCAAAGATGTCACAATTTTCCTCACTGGTTTGCCCCAAGGCCCCATCCTTCCTCCTCAGCATCACAATTGAGGGAGTGAAACCTCTGATCTTTTGCTTGCACGCTTTGTAGAAGAGACTCGTGTTATTCTTCTTGAAGTTCTTTTCCATTTCATCCAATTGTTCATTGAAGAACTCTCTCCTTCTCTTCCTCAAGGTCTTATGTGCAATCTTTCTTTCCAAGAGATACTTCTTGTATCCTTCTTCCGTTTTGTTCTGGTTCCACTTCTTCCATACTTCGAGCCTGTTCCTGATCGCTTTCTCGCACTCACTGTTCCACCACTTTTTCCTCTTGATCTTTCTTCCGGGAGCCAGTTTTTCTATCAGATCCACCATGTTCCTAGTGGCTTCTTCCCAATTTTGTGGTAACTCCAAGTTTTTCCCAAAGGTCTGCCCATTGTTTTTAACCAAATTATCCCTGTCTATTTTCCTGATTCTAAATCCATCCCCAATTTTGCGTTTTTTCGCCGGCACCATTTTAATTTTAATCTGAGACGGGAAGTGGTCCAAAGTCACGTTCAACGCTCTTCTCACTTTTACATTTTGAATTTCCCTATAGTATTTCTTAGATATTGCCACATGGTCCAGCTGGAATTCCCCAAGGTGACTATTAGGTGAAACCCATGTCTTCTTCTTGCTGGCTTTTGCCTTGAAATATGTGGACATGACCTTTAGGCCAGCATTCTGACATATTCCAATTAATCTCTCTCCATTCCTATTGGTCCTATTGTGTACCGGATATCTTCCCACTATTTCCCTATATTTCTTTTCTTTCCCCATTTGTGCGTTGAAATATCCCAGTAAGATTTTAATGTTGTCCTGCGGAATCCTGCCCATTACTCCCTCCATGTTCCCCCAAAATTCTTCTACTTTCTCCAAATTTTTACTGTTATCTTCGTTTATAGGTGCATGCGCGTTGATCAGAGTATACCTTTTATTGCCTGCCTTAAGGGTGAGTGTTGAAAGCCTGGAACTTTTGCTGTTAAGTCGATCACTGATCCCAACAGATCCTTCCTGACCATGAAACCTGTACCCAGGTGTGGAACGTTCTTCAAGATCTTTCCCCTGGCTTTTCCTTTAAAAATTCTGTACCCCCCATAATCCATTATTATGTACTCTGTATCTGTGAATCTAGTCTCCTGTAATGCCAAAACTGATATTTCCAGTCTTTTCAACTCAAACGTGAGTTGTCTGAGCTTTCCCACCTGCAACAGAGAATTTATGTTATATGTTCCAAAATAGTATTTCCTCTTTAATCTGAATTTTTGGTTTTGTCCCTTGTGGTGCTCCGATTCACCACCTCTCCGCTTCTCACTGTCGGTGATTGTGATTAATGTTTATTATCCATGATAGAAAAGTTTACTTCATACTGCATTTTTGTTCACATCTTTCTTATAGTTTCTCACCCGAGGAAATGAAAGGCTCATTTTCTTTTTTTTTTATAATCTAGTTACCATTCATTGAAATAATGACTCGATAATTTTAAAGGATCTGAAATGTTTTATTTCTTCCTACATCTTCATTTTAATATTTATGATTTTTTTTCAACAGAATATTTTCGATGCTTTCACTCACATAACAAAATAGGCTTCTGTTTTAGTTGTACTTTTTGAACATTTTTCTATGGGCCTCAATTTTCTCAGTAATAACAAGATACTTTCTGAATTCTACTATATCTTATGTCTTAGTTTTCATAGCTCAGGAGCAAGCTTTACACTTACTACCAACAGTTGCTTAGTATACAGGTGAGATATTACCCTTGTACTTCAGGATTTTTATGGTTAGCAGTAGTGTAACCTCTTGTGTTCTCACTTCACCCTACTCTAGCATTGCAGATCCTAGCTGTGATCTTAATCACACTTACATAATGATCTGATTATATGTTTGTATCCCTGTAAGTCCTTGTACCATAAATTTTTTCTCACTTATTCCCTGAAATTTGTAAAAAATTTAGGACAGTGTGAACATAGAGACTTAGTAATTAACTAAATCAAAACTAAATTTGTATGTACATAGTGAGGGAGGGGGGGTTGAGATAAGTGACCAAATTATTGGCGATTTGAGTAGAGTGAAGAAGTTTTGCCATTTTGGCTCTATACTGGAAAGCGAATGAGACTATTAACACTGAGGTCAATAAACCATAGATAGAAAGGCTGAATGAACTGCTGATGATTATGATGAATGACTGATGAAAGGCTGAGAATGAACTCGGGAAGAATAAAAAGCTGATTTTCAGCATACTCGTACAAATTTTAATATTTTATATTGCTGAGGCTTGAACCTTTAGCAGAGTGGCAGAAAAAAGTACTATTCAAAGTGGATATGGGTATGGAGATCAGCCATTTTATCTTGGATGGAACATATCAGAAACAGTCCAATAAGGGAGATGATAAAGGGAAAGAAATATTATGGACCAGATCAAATAAATTATATGGATTCAAGAAGAACCCCAAAATTAGTTATGGAGTGGGAGGTTTATATAGGTGAAAGTGGTAATGACTCATATCTAATGGAAAGTCATGGCCAGTAATTTAGATTAATGGGAGAGGAGGGAGTAAACTATGGAGAATGGACAAAAAGGCTGAACGAGGAGTTGATATTGAGGAAACTGTCATGCATGAAGAAAATCTAGCAAAACTTAATTTTCCTGTTTCAAATTCCTATTAATAAATCCTATTGAAAATGTTATTTCTTTTTCCTTAGTTTTATTTTTTATTCAGACAGTTTTTTTATCATACGTAGGCTATCTAACTAACATTCTATTCATTTTTACTCAAAATAACAATGTATGCAAACTTTAAGACATTTTATGTTGTGCTCAACTGAAGCAAACATCAACATTGATATTTTCAGTTCCATTAATATTTTCCCATTATTTAAGTTCTCAAAATATTTTTCACTATTTCAGAAGATCTATCTTTCACACCATTTTTACTGACTTTGTTATTTGTGGTTACATGATTCTACTTGAAATCATTTAATTATATTTTTTCTACCTTTTGCATCCTCACTACCGAAGGTAGGGAAATATTTTATTCATGCAGGAAGTGATACAAATTTATTTCCTCAGAATTGAAAATTTTCTCTTGTGTTTCACGTTTTAGACATCAAGGAACAAATTTGGTCTTGTGTCTGTCTAATCAAATTTATGAGACAGGCATAACACCTACTACCATTCATCCGATTTCGATGAAATTTTCAGAGATTGAGCAAGTTGGTACCTAAATAGTCCCTTATCAGTTTTATTAAATAACATGTACTACTTTTTTTTACATATGCGTAAACATATTTTCGTTGGCATGCCTATATTTTGGCAATGGCCCGTCCGATTTGATCCAAAGCTAGAGAAAAGTTAGGGACTAGTGTGCAAATAGTCCAGTATCAATTTCATCAAAATCCACATATATGTTTTTATTATTTATTTTGTAATTATCCAAAACATGTCAAAATAAACAATTAAAACATTAAATGGTTTTCCTTACACATTTGTTGTTTTCTTTTTTTTTCCTTATATTTCCAAAAGAATTAATGAGGAAGTTACACTGACCTACTTGGCAGACTTTTTTTAAATTAGAATAAAGATTTATAATTAAATTTGTGTTAAATAATGAAAATAAGACTAACTAATAGTATGTCTTTTAGTCTGTTAATTGTATTATTTATTTATTAAAATATTCGGCTGGGCTGGAATATTAATTAAAAAATTTATTTGGTATTAGCATATTATATATATATCAGATCAAACAGTATTTCGTCATTTTAGAAGCAGCTTGACATATCTCAATTTCTTAAACTTTCTAGGAGAGTACAAAACCAGTATCTTTCTTATGATTTCTTTTAAAGAATAAAATAAATATATAATTTTTATTTTTATTAGTTAGCTTCCTGCAGAATTTCACTTGTTGCCAAGGAGATTGAGCAGAAAATTTTGAATAAAATGATATGTGTATCTCAGTTATATTGAGATATTATAAATATTAAAAATTGAGGTACATTATGTTACTTCTACAATGATAATTTGATAAATACATTATATAATCTGTATCATATAACAATTATTGATTATCAATAGGGTTATGTGATATTACCGATGCATGTTTGTTATGATCAAATATATAGTTTAAAGTGCTTATGTTTGTATGTTTGGATATTAATTAGAAATTTAGTTCCAATTGTATTTAATTATAATTATTTGTTTATTATACATATCGCTATCTTGGAAGAAGACTGGCACAACTCGAAAATTAACGATTTTCCAATTTTTGTGTAATCATAATCAACGAGTTGATTATTCTTTTATGGTGAAGAGAGCCACAAAAAATATCAATCCTGTGACTGCAGGAGAGCAGTTTTTTTTTAAACAAAACTGTCTCAAGTCAACAAATGTAGGTCTAAAATATGTTTGGAACACAAAAATACTTTACATAAGTTACCTCCAAGCATTTACTTGCAAATGGGTTCAAGAAAATATTTAAACAATTGTAAGGAAGCCTGTAATAATAAATTGAAATTTGATAATGAAAACTTCAAGCACCGTTTTCTCAAAAGTACAGCTTTTGGAGTTGTGCCAGTCTTCTTCCAAGGTAGCAATATATAATCACAATTACTAATTATTTCCATTTTTTTGTTTTTAATTAGTGACTATTTAAATAATAAAAAGGGTAGAGTTTTTTGTCTTTGCAGAAATTTGGTGGAGGGAGAGACCAAAGGATGGTCAGAGATGAAGACGAAATCAGGCCTGAATCTGAGACTGAATTTCCATTTATTGATTCAACTGAAGATTCATCTGAAGACATAGTTATACTTGGAAAAGGTATTATTAAATGTTTAATTACAAACAAGACTTGTTTTTTTTTCCATGTTATATTAAAACACACCACACTTTAATGATATTGTTATAAAATACACTTGAATATGCATAACATAGTTATAGAAATAGTCCTCTGAATGAAGTATAATTTGCCTTCCCTCTCAATTTCAATGTTTATTCAGTTTGTTTTGATAGTTATTTTAATCATATTTTTTCAGCCATTAAAATGCATACTACATTCAATTCAAGATAAACATTTCAGTCCTGAGTTTTTTTGTTGAATACTAATGTTGAATACATTCTGAATACTCATATTAGTGATTATCATATTAGTGAAGGCTTAAACCATAGTTCTTTGATCTTATTTATTTTCCTCATTATAAAAATAAGTATGTTTTTTGAAATGCCAAAAACTTATGATTCTTAATTCTTCTAGTCCCCTTATTTTTTATTTAATTTTATTTTATTATAAATTTTTTTTTTAGTAAGCCCTTGAAGAAATTACTTTCATCACAAATGCCTCCCAAGTTGTCTTCATTGGTTCCGAAATTTTAACCTTTCATATGACTAGATTTTGTAATTGTCATAACCTTCCATAGTCTCATTTTAGAAATGCCTTTTCCAGTAGACTCTTTTCACAGCAGTAACATTATTTAAGGCCAATGAAAACTAGAAAATTTATTATCGTACATTCCCACATTGCCTCCAAATCAGTAAAATTACTCCATTATACAACAAAGAGGAAACAACTACAGATTGATTTCTATAATACCAATATTTTAATGAATATTAGAAAATTTGATTTCCAAACAATTGGATTCTTCTGAAATAAATTGTCTGATCAACACTATAAAATTGTTAAGGAAAAATAGGTCTATTTATCACGCAGTCTTAACTTTGGTTAATAATGTTCTCTATTGTTTTGAAGACAGAAATTATCTGATTGCTTTTTCCAGTGATTTTAAGCTCCTGAAGGATTAGTTTTTAGTCCCTTATTGCTTGTCTAGATTAGTGGTGAAAAAAAACCAATGATGTTAATTTAGTTAATGCAGTGCACTTAAAATCATAATTGTATAAACACTCTCCATGTCATCATTAGATTAATTCACAATTATATGTTCATTCGGATGTGATCATCATAGAAACAATTTTTTGTCACAAACCTCACATTTTTTAAAGCTATTATTGTTGCAATTACATTTTTTTTTTCAAATCGGTTAATGAGAAACATAATTCATTCACATTCATGAATATTTCTAATAAGTGCATAATATTGTAATTTTCAATTAATTATATTTGATGGTACTAATAACTTTGTTATTATAATTATTACAATTCCAATTTTTATGATAATTGTTTATTTGATTTCATTTCAAGGTACAACTTTACAAGAGGAGCGCATTTATCACTAGTACTCCCGATCTTACCCGAAGGTCGCCAGACTAGCATACTCCAGCGCCATTTGTGCTAACTAACTGTTTTGCATCCAATTGTAACATTCGTATTCATTGCAATTATTAAAATTATTACTGCCTTAATTACATATTATTTAAAATTGTTAGTGCTGTCCAGTGATCTGGAGGGGGGGTTGTAGTAATAATTTAAAGGAGTGATAATTTAAATTACGGTAAGGACCCGACCTCAACTGAAAAGGAACTTTTGGGGTTTGTTTATCTCTTGAGCAAGCGTAGCGAGTGGAAGTCGTCAGCTGTGATCTATTTAAAGCAGTAATAATTGAAATTACGGTAAGACCCCGACCTCAACTGAAAGGATCCGTTGCTGTTTTATTTATTTCTTGGCGAATGTAATGAGCGGAAGTTTACAGCACTAATAATTTTAAATAATATATAATTAAAGCAGTAATAATTTTAATAATTCCAATGAACACGAATGTTACAATTGAATGCAAAGCAATTAGTCAGCACAAATGGTGCTAGAGTATGCTAGTCCGGCAATCTTCGGGTAAGATCGGGAGGAACAAGTGATAATGCGCCCCTCTTGTAAAGTTGTACCCATTTCAATATCAATGTCAACTTTTGGATATTGAATATTTGATGGTAAAATAACAAACAAATAAATAATGACCATAAAAAAAAACTCAATTGAAAACATTTTCATCCATATTAAATTAAAATAAATAATGAATCCAATATTTAATCATTTGTAAACATCAGAGCTATAAATAACGATTAAAGAATTAAAAAAAAAAATTCATCACATCCAGGATTTGAACTTAAAACCTCAGTGTGGTAAGTAAGCACGTGCCGCAAGTCTGCGCAGCTTGTGTTAATGTGAGGGAAACAATTACATAAGCATTGAGGTGACCCTTTTCGTGAAAATTGATAGGAATCTGTGATTCCCAAGTTTGGTACTTTCCTTATAAGTCTTAAATTTGTAATAAGTCTTAAATTATCTTGGTAAGAAATAAAACTATTTATTAGTATTATTGTTACTTATATATATATATATATATATATATATATATAAGTATATCAAATTCTACAATATCAAATTCTATTGTAGAAAAATAACTAATGTTTGTTTCAAAAATTTATTTTGACCATATAACCACGATAGTTTCATACATAAATAAAATATTTGTCTAGGAAGTCCAGAAAATCTGGTTTTTGAGTGGGTTCTTTCAGACTGGTCTGCGTGTTCTAAGACTTGTGGTGGAAATGGTTATCAGGTAAATAGAATAAACCATTGATGCTTTCCTAATATTGATTATGATATTTTTTATTTGTCTAAATTTATTGATCCTTTAAAATCAATTCTGAATATTTAGTGAAGTATTCTAAAAAAAAATAATTTATTTTTATAGTATACATACAGACAAAAAAATAAATAAACATGTGGTTTTAGTATATAAATGTTTTTAAAAGTCATTTGGAAATTGTTTATAACTTCGATATGTTTTCAAGTTGCGGGCTGCTCATTGCACAGTAAAACTTCACAACAATACCCAAGATGTTGATAGTAATTTATGTGTTGATGCTGGCTTGCATATCCCACAAACTATACGTAACTGTGGTCTTTCAACTTGCCCATATTGGATAGCCTCTCCATGGCAGCCTTGCCTTGAGTCAAGGTGTTTCACATATAATACAGGTAAATTAATTTATTCTTTCATATCAGTTTATTGTTGATCTACATTATAGTTATCTATAGCGTGGTACACAAATTTTAGCTATGCAGAGAAGAGGTATAGAATGTCAGATTGACAATAATACTTTGGTTGAACAAGAACTTTGTGATGAGCAAACTAAACCCTCAATTCGACAAGAGTGCTTTAATGATAAATGTAAAGGAACCTGGAGGGTTGGTGATTGGTCTGAGGTGATTATTTTTAATTTAGTGTACTATTATTTCCAATTCTTAATTTTTTAGTACCATTTATAATTAATTTAACATCTTGATTTTCAGATTATTTTAGTTAATTCTGATATTCATTGAAATATATAGAGCCCATAACATTTTTTGTATTAACTATAAATTGTAATGCTAGCTCTAGCAGCTGGTTTTAAAATATAATCCATTGTATTATTAAAATTTATATTGCTGAAATAACAAAGTGATCAATTGTCATGAAGTGATTCAAATATTCATTCAGAGAAATTTCCGGAATGAATCCTATAAAGTAGGATAGAGGGTTTAGATGTTCTGAGCATTAAAAAAAAAAAAAAAAGGCTTTAAGATCTTGAATGAAATTACAGAAATTGTAGGTACTTTTTTTAACCTTGAAAGCAATAAAAATCTAATCAATTAATTAGTTTATTTATTTATAGTAAAAATGGGATTCATATAACCACTAAACAGAAAAAGTTAGACAGGAAAAATATTCAAAACACAAAAATGGGTACAATACAGTGAATTAAGTCAAATGTAAAACAATGTGTTAGGAGAAATTGATTTATTATTTCTCATTGTCTGTAACGTTGTAAATATAATATTAATAAACGAAACAACACTGTTGGCGGCAACACTGGCACGGAAGGTCCTGGCTTGAGAGGGGATAGCGTGGGGCTCGGTCTGTAGCTTTGTGCCCGCCATTGGTGGAGTATCAAGCCTTTCCTTGAGTGTGTTTTTTTATTAATAAATCCTCTGATCCGCAATAATTTGGAAGCAGAGCGTGGTTTTAGAGTACAATAACATCAAGTTAAGAGTAATAAACACGTTTTAACAGATCGTGTGCTATATAGTTTTTTTTTTTTCGGACTAACCGCCGTGAAGAAATATATAGGTCTTTGTTTTACGGACTAATCGCCCTAAAACTTATAAAACATAATGGACGTGGCGAATTATGGTATTGAGAAGCTCACAGCAGAAAATTACTCGATATAGTCGATGAAAATCGAAGCATATCTCGAGGCAAAAGGTATTTATCAAGATATAGTGGAAAAGGGAGTTCCACCAGTGGAAGAAGCAGCCTTATACTAACGGTGAGTAATGATATTTTACCGTCAATTAAAGGGGAAAAGAGAGCGAAAATAGTTTGGGATAATTTAAAGGAGAGGTTTGAGGGCATCCCTGAGGAAAAGGTCATAGACCTTATGTTTGACCTAAATAATATCAAAAAATATAGTTCAGAATCTGTTGATGAATATCTCAATAGATTCCAATGTTTAGTCCAGGAGATAGCTCAACTTGGGAAAACGTTAACTAATAGAGAATTAATTAGATACATAATTGAAGGCTTACCACCCTATTATGACCCAGTCGTTAACCCCATCCTAGCGAACAGGAGCATCAAATTTGCCGAATTGAGGCAGATGCTTTTGTCGTTTGAAAGGAGAAATGCCTCTAATAAAAATGATCAGGCGTTTAGGACCCTTCAAAACCGGACCAATTCCAACACTAAAGTGTGCTTTATTTGCAACAAACCAGGCCATTTAAAAAAGGATTGCTGGTTTAATAGGGGTAAAAGTAAACAGCCTAGTACTAGTAAACCCACCTATACACGTAGACCTCACCCCAAGAAGAATAAAGCTTCTTTGGCCCAAGAATTCGCATTATGTACAACTGCACGAGTTGATGATAGTGTATGATATCTTGATTCGGCCTGCACATCTCATATGACCCCAGACTCGTCCTTGATTGAGGAAGGAGTTGAAGTAAATAAAGAAATTTCGGTTGCTGAAGATGGTCGAGCAATCAAATCAACATGCCGTGGAAATATTAAAGTAAAAGCCTGTGGTAATGGTGTAGAGAACAACCTGAATTTACAGGATGTCTTAGTTGTACCTAAGTTGCGGGATAACTTATTACCCGTGCCTAAGATAGTGGAAAAGGGGCATAAAGTTCTACTCTCCCAGGAAGGAGCTGAAATAATCACGAAGGAGGGTGAATTGGTGTGCTCGGGTGATTATAAAAATAACTTATTTGTAGTCAAGTTCAACAAATCTTATGATATGGAAGTAGGAGGTATCTGCCTAAAAACTGAATCAGGGAACAGAAAACTTTGGCACCAGAGGATAGGGCATGTTAGTATAAAGAAATTAGATACTATGGCAGAAGGAAACTTGGTGGTTGGTCTAAACAAACTCTGTGGTGACTTAGGCGTGTGTGAGCCATGCCTGGCTGGAAAGATGGTAAGGAAGAAATTTTATAGGAATGAGGGAGAAACTACGTCAAGACCTCTGGACAGAGTTTATGTAGATTTGTGTGGACCTATGCGAACAGCCACACTGGGCAATAAATATTATTTTATGCTGTTAGTTGATAGTTACTCCCGAAAATATTTTGTCAAATTATTAAACAATAAGGCAGAAGTTTATGAGAATTTGGTTTCCTTAATTGAGCAGCTAGAAAATCAGACCTCATCGAAATTGAAAATATTAAGGTCAGATAATGGTACTGAATTCGAGAATCAAAAGGTCAAAAATTATTTGTCTCAAAAGGGTGTTCGTCATGAGCACACAGTTTACTATTCACCACGAAGTAATGGGGTTGTAGAACGGGCAAATAGAACAGTGTTAGAAACCACTCGTTGTCTCCTGGCGGATGGGGGTCTACCAGATGAATTTTGGGGAGAGGCTCTAAGTACAGCGGTATACCTGCACAACATAGTGCCTAATAAAAATAACACTAACAAAACTCCACAAGAGTTATTCAGTGAAAAGAAACCCTGCGTCAAACACTTGAGAGTTTATGGTTGTTTGGCCTATTACAAAATAAACAACCCGAATTTGAGCAAGTTACATCCTAGATCTAAAAAGGGGATATTAGTGGGCTACTCTCAAACCAGGCGGTCCTACCGAATATATGACCCTCAAGAACGAAAAATACATGAAACATTAGATGTAACATTTGATGAAAACAGCAGGGGTTGGAAGAAAGGAAGGGAGGAAGTTGGAAAAGATCTTGCTCTACTGGAGGTACCACGCAACCAAACAGAAGGGAGAACCTTACTAGGAAGTGATCGTGAAGATCTGACGATGACAGAGGAAACCGGTGCCAGAAGCACAAGAAACACCCAATGATCAACGTTTATCATCGGATGAAGAAGATTTCAGGGGTTTTGAAGATATTGCAACTCCAGAAGAACAAGGAGCGCCGGAGGATCTGCATGTATCAAGTGAGGAAGAAGAAGAAGAAGAAGCACTTAGGTATGGTCCTGATGTAAATCAATATCAGAAAGGAAGACCTAGAAGAACAGTAAAGTTACCAGAAAGATTAAGGGATTTCGTTCTGGAAACTCTTTTGGAAGAACCCAAATCTTACCAAGAAGTTCTAAGATCAACGGATTCAGAACATTGGCTGGAAGCGATTCGGGAAGAATTAAAGAACATGGAGGGCTTCAAGGTTTGGGAAGAAGTAACGCGACCACCGGACCAGAAGTGATAAAAAGTAGATGGGTTTTTAGGATAAAGAAAAACCTGGATGGCTCCAAAAGTTACAAGGCAAGACTTGTGGCAGTTGGTTGTAGGCTTCAGGAGGGTATCGACTACGATATGTCCTACAGCCCAGTAGTCAAGTGGGAATCGTTAAGGACCATCTTGGCACTATCCGTCAAAAGAAAATACTCACGGAGATTCCTTGACGTGAAATCAGCATACCTCAACTCTGAGCTAACTCTACCGGTATACATGGAGCCGCCACCTGGATGCGAAAAAACGGGAAAGGTATTACTGCTAAAGAAAAGTCTTTATGGGTTACCACAATCAGGGAGAAACTGGTATGAAAAAATAAAAAATATATTAAAATTGCTAGGGTTCACAAACTTAATTAAGGACCCATGTATATTTAAGGGCAAAGTTGAAGGGAAAGAAGTAATATTAGGAATTTATGTTGATGACTTTATTATCACTGGAGAAGATGATGATGTCATTGATAAGTTTACTACCTTGCTGGAGAAGGAGGTTGATATCAAACCCATTGAGGGAGGAAAATTTCTTGGTCTTGAGATCAAAGAAGAGGATGCCTTTATATGTTTATCTCAGTTGGAATACACAGAAGCAGTCCTGAAGAGATTTGGGATGACCGAGTGCCGGGCTGTTAACACTCCGGGAGTGAAAGGAATTGACCTATATGAATATGATAATTCTCCAGTTGTATCGGAAGCAACCTACAGAGAGGCTATTGGGTCTTTTTTGCACTTGGCCCGTTGCACCAGATCTGATATTGCATATACTGTTAGCAAACTTTCCCAATTCAACTCAGATCCTAGGGAAATACATTGGCTAGCTGTGAAAAGATTGCTGAGGTATTTGCAAGGTACAAAGCACTTCAGGCTGAAGATAGATGGTGAAAAGGGAAGACTGCAAGTTTCAGCAGATGCGGGATGGTGTACTACTTCGGATGCGAGGTCATTCAGTGGGCATGTTGTTACTCTTGGAAAGAGTATCCTGGCATGGAGGAGCGGGAAACAAAATTTGGTAGCTATGTCAACCATGGAGGCCGAACTTATGGCGGCATGCGAAGGAGTATGCGATGCAGAATGGTTCAAGGAACTTATGGAAGAGCTTGGAGCTACTGAGTTTGTAAGAACACCGGTAGCAATATTCTCGGATAGCAAGGCTGTTATAGATTGGGTTCAGAATGGTGGACAAGGTAGGAGAACTCACCACATTAACAGGAAGTTCCATTTCATCAAGGAAGCAGTCGAAAAAGGGGATGTCCAAATTGAATACAAGGAAACAGAACATCAACTGGCGGACATCTTGACCAAGGATGTGACAAAGGAAGTAATGTTAAAACATCTGTTGAATTTAGGTATAGATGGGCTGCAGGACTTAAAGAAATAATATAAAAGACCTTTAAAAGAAAAGGTTCATTGTAAATAAAATTGATGTAGTTTAATAATTAAATTTTATGATTCTTGAACATTGTTAGGCTATAATTGAGAGTGCATAAAATTAGGGCTATGAAAGTTGTTAATTAAATTTGTGTAAATATTACAGTGTTGTGTTAAGAATCTAATAAGTATATTTAGTAACGGAATTACTTTTAAGAGAAATAATAAATAATTTAGGAAGGAAATTGTTAGGAGAAATTGATTTATTATTTATCATTGTCTGTAACGTTGTAAATATAATATTAATAAACGAAACAACACTGTTGGCGGCAACACTGGCACGGAAGGTCCTGGCTTGAAAGGGGATAGCGTGGGTCTCGGTCTGTAGCTTTGTGCCCGCCATTGGTGAAGTATCAAGCCTTTACTTGAGTGTGTTTTTTTGTTAATAAATCCTCTGATCCGCAATACAATGATCAAATATAATAACACAAACAAATTTGAAAGTATCCAAATTTAAAATAGTCCAAAATTCAGCACTCCAGATAATAACAGGTGCACCGAAGTCTACACCCATCATGGCTATGAGATTGCAAGCAACTGTTGAGCCAATAGGGATGTGTAGGGAAGTGAGCTCGGTAAGCCTATGTGAATGACTAAATAGATTACCGATTGACTACTGGTCTAATAATAAGCAAGCCTCAACAAGACTCAAGAAGCAAGTTAACTTCTTAGAGAAAGCCCAACAACTTTCAGATACAACAAACTTGCCATCTCCCAAAGAGAACCACTGTCTTTAATACCACCAAGGAATCCTATAAAAACAGCACCATACAACCTTGACCTTATAAAACCCTTTAAAAAAGAAGAGGCCATACTTGAGGAATTAAGAATTAAGAAGCAACACAAAATGGAGGTGCATACTCACATCTCTTTGCCGTATCAAGGCCAGTTGGGAAATGAGCTACAAATTTTGACAGCGAAATCCATGCAATTCTACTAGCATTGCAAGCACTCTCAAACATGGATGCTGGGAACATTGTGCTGTTTGTAGATTCCCAGGCAGCTATCATCGCTGTAACACAGCCCAATGGGTCCCGCATTGTAGAGGAATTACTCTTCGTGCTGGTAAGGTGGTCTTTCAATGGATGCCAAGTCACTGTGGTATCCATAGAAATGAGATGGCAGATAAACTCACCAAAAAAGGTTCATGTTGGAGCAGCCAGAAAATCTGATCTCGTTCCATAGAGTCAGAGAGGAGATACAGAAGGCAAATCAGGCTTTGCTGCTGGACTCCATTAAGATTAATACTGTTGGAAAGCAATGGGGCCAACTCGTTAACGAAGAAGAGCGGGTATCTAGAACTGCCGAGAGGGGATGCTGTTGCGCAGTTTTGGATGCTTACAGGCTATGATTATTTAATGAAGCATCTAAATAGAATAGGAGTGGCAGACTCAACTCTGCAATTTGTACGATTCTGGAGAAAATATGTATGCATCACATTTAAATGTATTCACCTGCTTACAGGAAATAAGAAATATGACGACTTCCAAATCGGAATGGTACTGGGCTTCTAGATCTCTAATGGCGGAAACCAAAAAGAAGAGGCATAATTAAAAAATTAAAAAAAAAAATAGTGCAATAGTATCATAATATTTCTAATGGTAATTAATAAAAAACGTCTGCCAAGTAGGTTATTATAACTTCTCCACTATTTCTATTCAATCGGGTACATAAGGAAAAACAAATTTAATGTTTTAATTGTTTATTTCAACATATTTCAGAAAAATATCCGATTTGAAAAACGGAATTAGAACCCTCGATTACCTTATAATGTTTTAAACAAAAGAATTACAGTAAATCAAAATGCGCATGCGCGATCGAAAAACCGATTTAAAATATTTGTTGTGTCACACGACTGTTAGGAAAGTCGTGTGACACAACAAATATTTTTGGAGGAAAGTCGGAAATGTTTTTAGATTCAGTAAAAATACGTTTTTGGAAGCAAAAATCACAAACTCGGTTTTTCAGTGTGAAAATTAAATAAATTTTTTTTCAGTCCAAAAATAAATTTTATATCCTTGTTTTTTTATAACAATTTACTTTTTCAAACGTGTATTTAATCTTTGAAATCGGTCAATTTATTTAAAAGTTATAGCTAAAAATGTGAATTGTGATAAAATTCTATTCACTCTTGGCCATTGTTTGTATATTATTATCACAGGCTGTTATAAATAAAGGATCATTCCGTTTTAATTAAATAACGTGAACAAATCTTTAAATTTCTTTTTTATTTCGTATAAAATAAATATGGCATGAACTTTTCTGCCATTTCCAACAAATTAACTTAGTGGATCTTAAAACTTATATTAAATCGGATTCGAAATTTTTCTTTAATGCAATACTTTCCCTTACTATATATTTCATAAATAGGTAAGAAAAAGTAAAAAATATAATAGGAATGAAATTATATATGCTAAAAAAAAAGTTCTTAATGCTTAGGTCACCTTTTCCTGATACCTACAAAAAATCTCAATCCTTAAATGTTTAGAGTACACATATAGTCCAGATCAAATCCTATTAAAGATCAATATGATGAGTTTCACTTTCTGATAGTTGACAGCTTCAAATGCCTCGTCACAATAACCTCAGTAAATGACCAACTAAAAGAGATATAACAGTGGACATCAAGCGCAAACAAAGCTTTCTTCTCTCTTTCAAGAGTACTATAATCCCTAAAAATCTCAAATGATTACCATGATAAACCCAGTTCTGACATAGGACTGTGAGATTGGTTCTAACTGGCACCTTAAAAAGAAGAATAGAGAAATTTCTAGGGAAAATCTTCAGCACGATAACTGGAACGATATGAGATCAGAGTCTAAAGACATGGAGGAGAAGGACAAATGCAAAGTTGCTTACTGAAACTGGTCAGTCAATATCTCATGACATGAAAGCAAGGAGGTTGAGATGAGTGGAACATATAGCTCAAAGCAATCCATCAGTATGCCTCTATACAGCAATGAATGCCACAATATGTAGTTGGCAAGAGATCAGGTGGGAGGCCAAAAGCCAGATAAATAGATAGAATCAACGAAGATGCTGCAGAGTCGCATGCAGGAAAATAGAAAGTAGTAGCCCAAGAAAGACAGAAGTGGAGAAGACTGGTTTAGGCGGCCAGAGATCTGCAAGGTCTGTCTAAAGAGCCAACCTAAAAAAAAACTATTATTATTATTCATAATTTATGCATGTTTATTTCTTAATTA
Source organism: Rhaphigaster nebulosa (assembly GCA_948150685.1). Taxonomy (NCBI): domain Eukaryota; kingdom Metazoa; phylum Arthropoda; class Insecta; order Hemiptera; family Pentatomidae; genus Rhaphigaster; species Rhaphigaster nebulosa. Next base: position 103,348,190 of record OX411307.1, read on the forward strand.
GAAAATATATAATATTTTAATACATAATTACTTCTTCCACAATTTATCATCATTGTTATTTATGAAGTTATTTCACAGTTCCATACATTAGTAGTGTACTTCTGGTACCATTATTAATTATTATTAGAAATTATTAATTTGCTTTATTATTAATGAAGCATATTTATATAGATTATTTATTAACAATAAGTTGAGGTGAATGTTATTGATGATCTTGACACCATAATTTAATTATTGAGGAACTACAGTCCAGTTTTGTGTCCTGGCTTCTTTCAACAGCTTCTTCTAACTCTCAGTGTTTTGCAGATACCTTCCAATTACCGATACTAAGGATGTTTCTTGCATCTCTTGCTTTGTCATCTGACTATCTCAGTCTTGGCCTTCATCTTCCTACAGTTATGTAGTTCTACTTGCTTGGGTATTACTCTAACAACCATCCTTACGATGGGTCTAGTCCATCTAAGACTCAACAGTTTCATTGTAAGGATAATATCAGGCTCTATGAATAACTCATTTACAGTTTCCCTACATTCTCTTTATTCCTAAATATGGGTTCATCCAAATATTCTGCAGAGAATTCTTCTTTGGAAAACCATTAGAGCTGGCTCATATTTTTTACTATTTGGACATGCCTCTGAACCATATAAAATGACAGGGCATATGAAGGCCATATAAACAAGTTTATTTATATAATATCATACAGTTTACCAGGAAAGAAGATGGGATTTCATTATTGGTACACCCAAATAAATATCTTGTAGCTATCAGGATGTTTCTCTTGATTTCCAATTAAAAGGCGATATCTTTGATCACCAATGGTAGCAAATAGGTGGATTATGTCAGTTTTTTTTTCTATTTTCAGACCTAATTCTAATTCTATCACTTGGCATTAGTGTTTCGTCTATCTCCAGATGTTTTATTTTCAATACTTCAAGGCTGGTCTTCAAGATCTGGTCTCACTCGATTGTTTATTTGTTTAACTTTCCAATGCCTAACCTTTTCTTCTGTTCTTTTTCTCGTGTTACTCCATTAATCCATTAAGTTTGTCAATTCTTTATTTTATTTTTTAAACACTTTTTTCACATTATTTTATCAATCGCCAATTGTTTTCACATCTCACAACTGGACTTATTATTTTTCACTTACTGGAATTGAGAATTTCTTTTTTCAATTTAATAAAAATAAATTATCATATTTGTTATTGCCAATAGACTGTTAACTAAAGTTATTTCTTAAAACTGTTTAATCATTAATTAATTCTTTTAAATAGTGTATTTCTTAATTTAAAGTTAGAATTTAAATGCAAGATTATAAAAATCATTTTAAAATAAAATCTAAGTGATTGTGATGATCAAGGTGACTATAGGAACTATTTCCTTTATGTTTCTTCAAGCTCTCTTGTTTTGATTTCAATTTTGAGGTTTCCTTATTGTACCTATTCATGCTTTACATATTTTATTGCTATTAGTCTATAGCTTTGTTTATTTGATGTTCTTAGATGTCCTAGATGGGTACCTATGAAGATTTTGTAAAACTATTTATATTTTCATTGCTTCGTTATTCTTGTCATAAACTATAGAGCTAGTAATTTTATTCTTAATTGGCTTTTTTTTCTTTAAAATTAATTAAAAGCATATGTCAACATTCTTATTTCCTATATATATATATATATATATATATATATATATATATATATATATATATATAGGAAATAAGAATGTTGACATATGCTTTTAATTAATTTTAAAGAAAAAAAAGCCAATTAAGAATAAAATATATATATGTATATATATATATACACCATCAACCGTGGTGAGAATGGCCAAAATTTTAGTTATTCTTGTGAGTTTATTTGAACTTATTTAGGTCCAGGATCACCATTAAGAAAGACTCATAACATTTAACATTTTTTTTATTACAATAGACAAAAGTACAAAGTTTCGGTGTTTTTTTTCATAACATCTGCTTTTTTTATATCATACTTTAAAGTACCATTATTAAACATTCTTACTATCTTTAATAATTAAGAACTTGGATTATTACAAAAATAATATCAATTCAACATTCCTCCTTAATCCAAGTTCTTTTACATAAAAAGATTCAAAATTTAATACTAACTCGTTTAAATAATCTATTTAATTCCTAACAGACCAATTTTACTTAACAGCTATTGTAAAACATTACAATTTACAAATTTAGTTAACATATCGGCTTCCTGTTCTTTAGTATTAATATACTTTACTGTAATGGTACCATCGTTAACCTTACTTTTGATAAAATTGTACTTAATATCCATGTGCCTAAGCCTTTTTTGATCAGGGTTTCTTATTTTCATGCAAACTCAAACATTTAAAGGGTGGGGTGAATGTAGCGAAAAAGATAAACTTTTAAGCTTCTAAAAATGTTAATTTTTGTTTCTTTCATAATATTGACATATAGATAAGAAAAATAAATACTGAAACATTTAAAGAATATAAATACCTTATTTTTATTATAATGTTATACCATAGTATTAATTGCACACATAATCACAAAAAAATTTACAAATATTTTTAGGTGGAAATATGAGAGGAAACACTCTCAGATCCTGAGTACACCAATAATTGTTAGGGAAAATGATTTTATTATTTCTTATTGATTAATTTTTGTAAATATAATATCTATTTAAAATTGAAATAATTTGAGTAATTATAATAATAAAGCAACATTGTTGGTGGGAACACTGGAACAGACAAAACCCAAGCTAAGCTTTCTTTGTGTTGGGCCTATTTGCTACCGTCAACCATTGCGTAAACATCAGCTGTCACTTGTATTTTGTTATTATTAACTTCTGATCCAGAACAATAACTTGCTTATCTTACTATAAATAAAAACAATTATAATAACAATCAGAATTTATGAAATTATTATTCAGGAACTTGAATGAAAGATTGAAAATTGTTTTATAAAAGAACAAGGTACAGGTTTAATGAGAAAGAAAAGGAACAGAAAAGTTCTCATCTTATGATGTCTTTCTTTTCAATGGCAGCTATTTTCAGATTATCGTGTCGAGAATGGGCATAAATCCTTTTTGCCACAGTCACCCCACAAACAAATCGAACGTTAGCTACCTTTACAAAATTTGCAAATATTTTTGTTTAGTTCACAAAATAATTGAAAAAAACTTACCTTTATTCACAGAAGTTGTTTCTTCACTACAACAGAAATAAGGTAATTGGTTTAAGGAGAATCTGCTGTATATAAGGATGCTACAGCATAAGAAATTTTGCTAACAGCACAAAAATTACTCAACATAGCAAAATTTGCTTCATATTTTTTTTACATGGAAATGTTAGAATAAAATTATTGAAAAATATAAACTTACACATAATTATCTAAGCTTACATAAGCCAACAGTAAATGAAAATAAGAAATTTACTGGAAAGTTTTGAGAGCCAAATTCAGATTTTCCCTATATTTAGCCATTCTCACCCTGGTTTACGGTACTTATTTGTTAGTTTCTTTGTAGATTCATTAAAATAAAGGAATTATTTGCATCTTATAATTTTATCCTACCATTCATTTGTGAATAATTTCCGCTAGGCATTGATAATTGTTAATTTTTTGTTATCTAGTGTACAGCTCAGTGTGATAGTCAAGGAGTAAAGTATAGAATTTTGCAATGTGTTTGGTATGGAACAAAAAAACCGGCTGGTAATGCATGCAGAGAAATTCCTAGACCAACAGTTATGAAAATGTGTAAAGGACCTCCATGTTCTGAGAGTAAGTATACCTTTCGGTGCAGAGCTGGATTAGACTGTTTTTGTTTTTCATTTTCATACAGCCCACATTTACTTGCTGCTAGCTTACCCTTATTTTTATTTGTTTACACATACATTTTTTTTTTTAATTTTGCTTTATGATGATGCTAACAGAAATCTATAAATTACTGTTTCCTTCCAATGTTTTATTAAAAAAAGTTTCATTAATTTCTGAATTAAATGAAGCCTAATCTAAAATTAGAAAAAAAAAAATATAACGAAACAAACATAACATTTGCATTTCTATTAATATTAAATAACAGACCAGTGGTATAGCGAATACTGAAAAAACTATCATGTTTCTCTGTGCTCTATACTTTCTCTCATTCTCAAGCATCTAGTTGTAGTTAATTGTATTTTCACTTCACTGCCTATAACGTCTGAGTCCCCAAATCTATTCAGGGTACACCCTTTAGCCTATTTCACTTTTTTCCTCTCCTCACCATTCAATAGCTTTTGATTTCTGTTAGTATGGAAATAAGAAGTTTCTTAGTTATTTATTCTGTTGTTTACTCATTGATATCTATTAAATATGTTGGAAATGGGCCTAGGCTAGTGTCATCAGCTATATTTCTATGATTTGATTCTTTTATAGTTAATACATAGTTTTGTTAGTTGAATCTTCAAGAGGTTAATTAGTTAAACTTTTGGTTTGTAACATGTCCAAGGGTTTAAAGAAAGTAATGTTGTAACTGTGAGCATTGTTATAATCTGAATTGCATCATAAATGAAATCTTTGTAAGTTGTGGATTAAGATATCATCATTTGTATCTTGTATAAGGTGTTTTTTCTAATTTTATATTTTCTATTGAAAAAAATAATAAATTTCAATAAAGGTTAAAGTTATAAATTATAATAAAGTTATAATATTATAATATATTATAAATAAATATTATTATAATATATTATAAATTATATGTTAATAAAGGAATAAATTAATGTTAGTGTAATAATAAGGTAACCAATATTAAGAAGAAATTTTGAATATGTGTTAGTGACGATTGATGGTTGATTGTGTAATATTTCTAAAAATTGAAATGCAGACAAAAATTTCTGAGGATGGGGTTGCAACTCTGAAGTGTAAAAAATTTAGGTGTTTAATAAATGAAAAAAAGGAAGCCTATTTTTGCTTAACAGCTCAAATAATAAATTAATGAAAAAATAACAACATTTTCTGAATGCATGAATCACATTTCAGATCAGATTTTAGCATACATTTTCAACTTTTAAATGTTTAATATCAGTCCAAAATTCTATCATAAATAAATTTCTATTGTAACATTAAGGTAAACTATGTAATGTGTACTGACTTAGATAAGGAAAAGTATAAAAAATTCTAAATGGAGAATAATGATGTTGGGGGAAATATCTGATGCCTTTGAAATTAGAACAGGCTTAAGACAAGATGGTCTCTTGCCATAGCTGTTAAGCTCAGGAAGTGATAAGGTATCAAGAATAATGTTGCTAGAAAATATTTGAATGGAACATAAATTCGCTCCAGTTGCAGATGGTAAAAGTTTTTGGAAGATACTAGCTGAGGCTCTTGTAAGACAAGAAAAGGAAATCAGCTTGTAAGAAAATACAGAAAAGAAAAAATACATGATAGTAAGCTGAAAAACTTACTTAAAAACTGACGTGATTGATATTAATGTGATAAAATGCCCGATAGTAAGCACATTTGAATACCTCAGCTCTACAATAACCAAAACAAATGATCAACTTACTGAGACAAAACCAGTATATAACAAGAGGAAATAGTCATTTTCTGAAATGAATAGTGAAATCCTGAAAAATTCAGTAGGATCCTGAATAACAGTTTAAAAATGTAAAGAAGGAAAAATAGGGAATTATTTAAGGGAGCTCATCATTCAGTATCTCATCATGAATGATGTAGTATTTGAAATGAAATTACAAAGGTGGCTTAAAATTAGACAAATGAACAAAGATATTATCGCTATATGCACTAAATAGAAAAACAATGGCCCAAAATGAACAGAAATGGAGTGTGTATATATATATAGAGGGGGCCGGGGTGGCCGAGGGGGCTAAGGCGCTTGCAATAGGTAATCAAAGTTAAGCAAAGTCGAGCGTTTAGAGTATTTAGTACCCATCCGAGTGTTTAGTACTTGGATGGGTGACCGCCCAGATTTCGGTGACCGTCTACCGGGGAAAATCCACGCAGCCTGACACTATCCCATCTCCCCCAGGCATGTGAGACCCATCAGCCTACTGGAGGCAACTCACACAGACCGGGCGTAGGAGTGATGACCCTATCCCGTGTACCTAAATTATGAATCGCGTTGTGGTCTCCCAGGATGTTAAATAGCAGCCCGGAGGTTTGGTCCATGGACGGTCTGCTTCGGGGAAAGAAATATAGGTCCTCGTGCGCCTGCTGACTCCGAACAGCCATAATCCGTGGGTCTAGACCAATTTGTCACTGTCCTTGAACCCGAGAAAGTCGGTGGGAAGGACACTGCCGAATTGGCCCCAAAGGGACTGGCTATGGAGCATTGGCCAGCCTGCCGCTATTGCCAAACGAAACCATGGTTCGCAGCAACGTGAGGTTGCGTAACCCCCTCCAGGCTGTCTGAGCTCCCACAAGCGATAAAATGTCTGTAAGAAGACCACACCGCGCGGCCAACAGAAAAAAAAATATATATATATATATTTATATTTATGTTTAATAAAAACTATACATATGCTTAATAAAACTAACACACCTCTGAAATACTACCGAGCAATGGTTACTTTTTGAATAACAAGAGTGACATAATTTCAGCTTCTTCACCTATTATATTTTAGTTTTAATGCATAATTTATTTTTTATTCTAGTCAATCAACCAAGCATTTTGATTCCTTGTTGATTGTCTTTAAAAATATATATATTTAGTAATTATTATTAAATAAAAAATTTAAAATTATTTTTTTATTTATAACAGAATAATAGGTAATGTTTTACTGACAAGGGGAGTGCAGATGTGTCCGTCGCCGATTTTAATCAATTTTTTTTTTATGATTCTACTATATTGAAAATAAGTTTACCTATATCCTTCCGTTTTGTCCAATGGGCCTTAGTAACTAAAAAAAAAAAAAAAATAGAACATACTGAAAATGCTTTATTTTATATCTCGTGTTTGAAGAATGATATCGACATGATTTTTTCAGCAATGCATTTGTTTTTTTAGAGTTTATTAAAGGAAAAATATGAACATTAAAACATAATTGATTTTTGGTCAAATAAATTTAAAAAAATGTTTAAGTTATTGAATAAACTAGCCTCATAGATTATTTCACACCAAAAATTATAGCCAATTTGGATTCAGCACATCGAAATATCTTAATGTTGAAAAAATCATTGAAAACAAAAAAAAAATATTTTTTTCAGTGCTGAATGTGCTCAAAATTTTTAAAGCCAAAAAATTACATTAGGTTTGAAGCTATTCGTCTCTAGTGTAATATTTACTATTTCTTGATCACAAATAATGTTTTTATATTATGATATGTAAATGGTTAAAAACCCAGGCTACATACGGATGTCATTGTATATTAAATATAATGCTTATAATATTAATAAATATAAGGTTTTTGTTTTTGTTTTTTCAACATTAAGGTCTTTTGATGTGCTGAATTCGGCACATTTTTGGTGTGAAAAAATTTATGAGGCTAGTTTACTTAATAACTTAAACATTTTTTAAAAATTATTTGACCAAAAATCGATTATTTTATAATATTCATATTTTTCCTTTAGTATACTCTAAAAAGCAAATGTATTGCTGAAAAAATCATGTCGATATCATTCTTCAAACATGAGATGTAAAATAAAGCATTTTTAGTATGCTTTATTTTTTTTCTCAGCTCCTAAGGCCCATTGGACAAAACGAAAGAATATAGGTCAACTTTTTTTCATTGTAGAATCACCCAAAATATTTTGATCCAAATCGGCGACAGACACATCGTGCACTCTCCTTGTAAGTGTGCTTTTATCCCATTGATCATATTTCATTCAAGTGTTTTTTGGAAGATTCAAAAACAAAAACCTCAAGTCTCTCATTGCCAAAATAAATGACCAATGCGTCAATATTTTGCCAAATTCAGCTGAGGATTAAATCTTATTATTAATCATTATATGAAATGCAACTTTTACAAAATAATTTTCTATAGCTGCATTCGATGTTATCGGTAACATAATTACCTACAGCAAAACTGATGCCAACAAAGCCAACCATTAAATGGAAACATTATTTCAATTATTTTTAAATATACAGATCTATAGTCATATGTCAATCAAATAAAGTATTGTAAATTTGTAATCAAATAAAAAAAAAACTATATCAAAGTGATTGAAAATTTTTATTAATTAAAAAAAGTTAAGGTTTTAATTTTTTAAAAAATGGTTATAATATCATATTAAAAATAATTCAGGTTCTTGTATCATCTTTATAATTAACTTTATGTTTATTCTGAAAATTTGTAATGTAAATTGTTTGTGATATTACAAATCAGCTGATTGAATTGTAACCTGAGATGTGCTATATCTTATTATCATGGAGTATTTATACCAGTTGTATGGAATGCATCAATTAATTGACAAACTATTTCATTAGGCATGAACTTATAAATTTGATTTAACAGTTGTTGCCAAGAGGCCTGAATCTGGTAAATTTTTGACATGTTAACAATTAACTCTGATTTGAGGTTTTGGTATTGGAATCTTTGAAAAAAAAAATTATTATAATCTTAGTCCCTGAATTGTTTTATTTTCTAATTTTTAAAATTGTTCATTTATATTTTTAAATATTTCTTCAAACTTATAAACAAATTTAAGTTGATAATTTTTAAATGCTATTGATAACTTTTATGAATTAAGCTCACTTTTTTGTATATTTTAAGAAATTCACATCACAGCCTCTCAGACTTTATTACATCTTAAAATGCATGCAAGTGTGTATTTTTATGTGTAAATGTAATCGAACGAATTATAATAATTTTATTATATCAAAATTTTTTATATGTTACTATGATTTCAGAATCAGATTGTCACGACCACTCAAAATATTGCCAGAATATAAGGGCAATGAACATGTGTAGAATGTATAGGTATCAAACTCAATGTTGCCAATCCTGTAGCATTAACAAGCATTAATAATAGATTATTTGTGCTTAGTTGACTAATGATTGTTATGTAAATTAGACTGTTAAATGTAATAAACATTCAGAAATTTAAAAGTATAATGTAAATAAGAAGGATCTTTATTTATTAATTATTTTTGTTTTTTTTACTTTTCTATGTTTATAACTGTGTTATGTAAGTATAAAAAGCTTCTATATTCTTAAAAGAAACTTACTTTTGTATATATGTGGAACTTAAAATTATCTACCTAATTTTAATTATAATATTTTAAGATATAATTTTAAATTTTAACTTATAAATATTTTAACTAATATAGATATAATTGTTTACACAGAAAATATTATTGTTTTGTTCTTAGGAAATATTCTTTTTATATGATGTATAAAATGTGATCTTGAATATATATATATTATATATATATATGTGTATTTATATAATTATATATATATATATATATATATATATATATATATATATATATATATATATATATATATACACACATATATGTATTTATAAATATAAATCTGTATATATAAACTTATAATTTAACAATTTAGGTATATTTTTTATTAAAAGAATGTTATTTTTTTGTTGTGTTAGTTAAAATTTATAATGAAATATATAAATAACTATTAAAAAAATCGTTTCTGTTATAAAAATTAATTAATTATTTATGCTATAGTAAGCTCATATACTTTTAAAATAACTATTATTATTTGGAATTTATCATAAATGGTGAATGTTTATATTGAACAAAAAATGGATATAAACAAAATTATATGATAACTAATATAGAAATATCACATATCCAATTCAAAGAGAAATTGTTTATTTTAGAAATTAATGATAACAACTATAATAAAAAAAAAAAAAAAAAAAAACTTTGATTTATGAGTTGATATATTTGATAAAATATGTCAATAAAAATAAACATAACTGTAAATAGGGTTTTGCAGGAGTTTCATGATATTCAGAAATATTTAGCTACATACAATTTAGTATTCCTCTGAGTGATGAAATGGATCTCAGATACAGTATGATGTAAACTGAATAGACTTGCAAATTTTTATTTTTGTATTATTATGATATATTTAATCTTGCATAGTTAATGCATGTCCATGTAGAAAATGCTTAAGGTTCACAGGAAGTCTTGGATGTTGTTATATTTTTTAATAGGGCAGCATCTGTTTTAAAAAAGGAAAGCAAAGCAATTTTTTAATTTCAGCATTTCAAACACGATTAATGTTTTCTTGCAATATTTTTAGTTGGTACTTAATTAAGAAGCACCTTTATCTAGCATACCTATTAATGCAATTCTTTAAGCATTTCAATGAAACCCTTTAATCTGGTTTGATTTGACAAACCCTTCATTTATTTTTTCTTAATCTTCATTTGGAAATATTATAGTTATGAAACTAATAGGTCTCTCCCTAGGCATATGAACTCTTAGGAATCTTATGTTGTAGTGCCTAGCATTCATCTCATATACGGCTTATCTTACTTTCCATTATCAATAGATCATCTTTTTGTCTTAAGAATTTTTTTTTTTTTAATTCAGTTTTATTATTATGTTGTTTGGAAAGCATAGATTTGTTGTATTGATCCAAACTGTTATGGCATTTCATTTGTTAGATTGAAGTATTAAAGATTAATTCAGTCCCAAGAATATTTAATTGTTATAGGTACTCATATCAAAATATAATTATAAAACGACTGAGCCATAATTATAATTACTGTTAAAGAATATTTGAAATTCATAAATGTAAGAAAAAATAACTTGAAGTCATCTGGCTACACATGGTCTTACAGCAAGCATACAAAGAATGAAAATAATTAAGGAACTGTTATGTCAAGTGATTCAGATTTTTGTGGCCATTGCTTCATAGATAAGCTTAAGGCAATTTGTTTTGTTTAATTTATTTGAGTGTTAGCAAACTTCTGTTTAGCCTTTCATTTATTTCCTGCTGCTGCTATCATAAGAGCATCCCAAAATTGTAATGTTGTCTTTGTCACATGCACTCCTTAATGTTTGTATTGTTTCTCTTGCTTATCATTATTTCAAGGACTAAGTTGAATAGTTTAGACGTGAGACTGTCCCTGTTTCTAAATAAGCCTGTGCTTATTTCAAAAACTTCAGATAATTCTCCTGGTATCATTTCTTTGTATATAGGATAATTTATGCATTTTAACAATTTTCTGGTGATACCCAACTTATTCATGATCTTCGGTGGACAGCTTTTGTCTATGTAATGAGAAGCCACTTTGAAAACAACAAATAAGGCACCTTATTATAATGATCTGTTTATTATAATTATTCTTTCTTGATCTTTTTCATTCGATGGATTTCTTGCTCTGATTAAAAAATGTATCTATCGATTTGACTATTTTAAGAATGATATTTAAATTAAATACACATGGCTATATAACTTAAAGATTATGTGCAAAGTTATATATAAATATTGGAATCTATATGACTATATACATAAAGTTAATACTTGTTCATTAAGTGCATTTAAGGCTGTATTATTATTCTTCACTGCTATCAATATTATTCATTTACTTATAATTAAATAAAAAAAATCTCTGTTGATTTTTAATAACATAATTTTTTCAATTTTTTTTTAAAATTTTAATTATTACTCTATTTTTTTATTAATTTATTTTTTTAATAAATAATCTTCAGTATTACTATCCTTTGATAATGAATGGTTATGGTTAATAATATGAATGGTTGATAATGAATTTGTCAAACTGTAATTTTAATGTGCTCTTTTAATTTAACTAACAATTATCTATTACTGATATAGGTTGTAACCAAAATATTTCAATATGTATTTAATCTGTGAGGAATTTCGAAATTTCTCTCAGAAAGATAAATAGTCTTTTTACCATCAATGTTTAAAAGTGAATACTAGGAAAAACAATTTGTTCTTTTTATCTTATCCTTTGCACTGTTGCAACTTAGCCAATTATTTTTATGGCAATACTTCACATAAGCTAAATTTGCTTTGCCGATATTTAAATAATTTTAATTAAAATAAATTAAGATTAAAAATTGTTATAATAATTATGTAAATTTGGGTCCTTTTAGCATTGTACCTTATGATGGTATGATAGAGCCAAAACGTCGGTATAAGAAGAATAAATAATGGTTAAGCAAATTTAGCCTATTTGAAGTAATCCAATAAAATCATTCTTCACCTTAAAATATATAAAAGACCATTTTTTTGGGGGGGGAGGGGGAGAACTACAGGAAGATTTATAGCCATGTGATTTGTTTAAAAGATATTTGTAGCTTATTGGAGCATAGAAGATGGCCAAGCAAGGTGGTGTGAGGGTCCCGGAGTGCCCAGCTCGGAACGGAGTGGATTCGACTTCCATCTGGATCAGTTAATATTTATGTTACGATAGTCCTGAGAAATGAATCTTGACACTCTCACTTGGGTTAGTGCAGGGCTGCAATGTCTAGGTAGTTGTGAGGGGTTGGTGAAAATGACAAACAAGTCCCACCAATATATACCAGTACCATTATAGGAGCGTAGACAGCTGGGAAGAGGATTCCCATTTTCACATTGTTGTAAACAATATATCTATGAATAAATCTAGATTCATGGATTATGGCTGATCAGCAAGCTAGGATCTATGCTTTCTTACCACAGGTAGACCATCCGTGGACCAAGTGTAAAGATACATGTATCTTAACATACTGAATTTCAAATTGAAATTCATGATTAAGATATACAGTGTAGAGTAATAACTCCTATGCCAGGCCAGCTTTAGTTGCCTCCAATAGGATGACAGGCATCTCATACCTAGAGGAGGGAAATAATGTGGGTCCCATTTAGAGAGCACTATCTAAGTGCTGAAGAAAATGGTATATGCTTAACTTCAAATACCTATTGCACACATGCTAGTTAAGCCATAGCCTAATCCCCATGTTAACATTTATTTATCTAAAATTCAATGACTGGATATTTTTCCAAAATTGGAAATGAAGATTATTTGTTTTTGTATTTACAACTCATCTGCATACAATTAATTTTTATTGTAGGTTTCTAATTTTCTGAGTCTTTTTCATTATTTTCTAGTTCATAATTTTGTGACTTGTCAATCATTTTTGTTTCTGGTTTTCTATTCAAGAACATATAAATCATCTATTAATGTTATATTACTTAAAATATATTTTATTTGTTAAACTTAGATGCAAGAAATTACTTTTTGTTTCTGGCTAGTCTCTTTCCTGCTTTTAAGTATAGAAATACGGAGGGGAGGGTGGAATGTTTGTAATTATTATCTTTTAAGAAATACCTCTTTTTTTAATATGTTATATTTCTTTGGTAAAACTATATCTTTTATAAAAAATATTTCTTAGAATATTTTTCTACTTAATTTTATGCAGTACATTAATCTAATGGAATCCATGACATAATACATATGGCACAATGTCCAAGAACATACTTCCTCCAAAAGCCTCCATCAGTTGATTTTATTATCTAATGTAATAATAGATACCATAAAGCTTTTGAGAACTACAAAGGCCTTAAGGCCAATTAGATATCAAATGCCTCTACGCAGACAGACACAAACAAACATACATGCATGTGCTTTTACTTTTTATTTATTTATTGTTATTGAATTTTACCATTTAAAGTTAAAGTGTAAGTCTAAGCAGATCATAAGTTCCAACTAATACTAAAAATTCCATTATCTAGAATTAAGAACTGAAGAGAGAGTGACCTCTTGAAAAATACTACTTTGAGAAATATATAAGTTCTAACAATGTAGATATAACTTATATAATTTCATTCTTTAAGTAAAATATGTTTTTTACCACACTTAAATAAATATATAAAATAAATAAATAAAAAACTGTAGGTTTTGATTAAATAACTTCCAGCTGCAACCAATTATTAACTAATATTAAATAATTTATTATAACTTTTTAAAATTAATAAAACAACTATATATGGAGTTGATTAATATTATAATCACTGAAGTCAAATCATAAAAATCAATATTAATTATTATTTGTTTAACAAAAAGTAATGATTTATATACTACTCTTTTAACTCTTGTTAGTTTTAATTTTTCATGAATGGATTATAATGGTGTTCCTATAAGACATTGTATTCCATTCCAATATCTCTAAAAGTATTTTATTCATAATTTATATCTTTTTACATATGTATTATGAGAACACGTTTTCATTAAAGGACCATAATTACATTTGATTTAAATGAAAAACATTGAATCAAAAGAACATACAACAATAATATAAAAATCTGATCGAATCTAGAAGTTAAGTCTGAAGAATGCATCATAAATATAAAAGCTTTGATTTACAAAATATAGCATCATTGAATCAATAGAAAAATCATTCAACAATATGATAAATCTCATTATTTTTTGCAAGTCTGGTGCCAATCAGGTCAAGCAAATAGTCGTAACACTAAAAGGGATGCATTGTTAAGGATATTATTTATCACTATAACCTGAAGTGATATTTATTACTAATCTTGATTCTTGGAACCCTGTGTGATTTTTTTGTGAGAGATTATTTTAGAAAACAGATCAACTAAGTCTAGTGAGAATAATTTAATTAGTTATTTTGTTAAGCGATAAGGAAGCAAATATAATTGTACACTATCCAGTTAATACCAACTAACAACATGGTAATAACATAATTGGCTTGCCTATTTTAGGGATGTTGAGTCACATATTTGTTGCTATGTAATAAGTTGGATTTTAATTTATTTGATTGAATCCTCCTGCTTAGTCGGAAACCATTCAAAGAGATTATTTACACACATTGTACTTACATATCACAATCATAAGAGAGAGTTGATATTTAATTGAATACATAAATTAGCTCATGCATTCACACTCAATGGATAAATAATTTAATAGATAATAACAGAATACAACAAAATAAGTCAACAAATTGAAAAAAAGTATGAAAAACTTTAAAATGATTGATCTTTTCAAGTTATTATTATACTCTTGAGTTTAGGCATATTATATTAACAGATATAAATTACTTAAATTAAAGTTATTTATCTAATATTGCAATTCTTTTTTCTTTGGATATATCTCAAATTTTTCCTAAGACTTTTACAATTATTATGGCTCATGATATAATTAGCTTTCAATAACTTAAAGCAATTTATAAAGTTTTCACAATATATATATCTTCCAAGCTCTGTTGATAGCTATAATCATAGAATTAAACTTTTTTTAAATTTTCTTAAATTCTTAAAAGTACTTACATTTTTTTTTTTAGCTCTAATGTTACATTGGAACTACTTTTGTACAAACGATTATCAATATTTTACAACACAGTGATCATAGTTAAGATATTAATAGCAGTGAATGCTCTTCATCTACCAACTGTAACATTCAATCCATAAATGTTCCTTTAGTTACAAATAAATGGAAATTACTGATAAGAATATAAATGGAATGTGTACCATTGTATGTAATATAATTTAACTAGTTCCTTAAGTGACTTTCCCATTTTATATCTCTAAATCAGATTATTTAACTGTTCAATACTGTATCTATAGTCAGTTTTAATTAGAAATTTTAGATTTTTACAGCTTATATTATTGATGGGTAATTAAATTAATCATAAATCTAAAAATATTTTGATAAATATCAGTACTGTATCTCATATGTGCATAAAGTGTCTATGTTTAAAAATTGAATCTATTTATATGACCTGAATTGAAATGTTTATTTATAAAGTGTACATTATTTGTAAATAATTATGTAATATTAAGCATTGCTGTAGTGATATCATCAATAAGATTGTAAAGATGAAAAATAAATTAAAATTATTTAATAGCAAACAATGAGTAGTAGTATTTAGTAAGTCAGTGTGTTTGTATAAGAATGTGTTTAGATTTATATAAATATTTCTGTCACAGTCATTTTACAGATTATGCATAAATATTGCATGCATTTATATTACAAACAAATAAAGATGTATGTGTGAATGTTTATGCATAAAGATGTTCATATACTGACATGCCATTAAATATTATCTAATCATTTATGTTTGTATTCTAAAAGTTAATTTAATTGCCATGGCATAAAAATTGAAGCATAAAACTTATATGTATATAAAAATTTATATACATGGTTTTGTTACAAATGTTGGATATTTGTATTGATGATAATAACAATTATTTAATCATAAGCCTAAAGAAATTGAGTTTTTTTTTCTTTAAATGAGTTTAAATGGGCTGAAAAAAAGAAATTATTTCTTATATTATTTTTACAATTTTTATTATTCCATAAATTATTAAAATACTATATTCCTGATAATCTGATAAGTAAAGACCTGATTTATATGCAGCAAAAAAAACAAATAAAATATGCAATAGAAAGTCCTCAAATATGCAGTAAAATCTGGAATAATATGCAGTGAAACCTGAAGGAATATCCAGGAAAATATGCCCGATAAATGTCAGAAATATGCAAAAAATCAACAAAAGGCTATAATTATTGTCTAAATTGCCTTGTTTAACAATTAAAATTAAAATTTATAATATAAATAAGAAAAAACATAGGTAAATTGAAAAACAAATTTTTGCACAGAATTGTTTTATTGCTAAATAATTCTTAAAAATTAAAATAAATTTTAAAATACATTTTTTAACCTTTTTCCTTTTTCGCAAATGGAGATTTTATAAGATTAAATTAGGGAATACCGGATACAATAAATACAAAATAAAGTATATTTCATTGAAATGTCTTTAGATTTGAACAAGTTCGGCAAAAAGTGCTTAGATCTGGAATGTAGGAAAATTCCACAAAGCCTTCACATGCAATCCCACAGTAAACAATAGACTATTGTTACATTAAGAACTGAAATTATAGTATAAAATTCCAAGAATTGTACATACAAGTACCTTTCTTTACCTGCTCGTCAATTTGAATATTTTTCCCTTTGGGGCATTTTTATTGCACACATTGGAAAAAATTCTCCCTGTAGAATTCAAAGGGTTCCAACTGTTTTACATGGAACTAAATGATACTCCTGCATTGGGCATTTTGGTTTATGTAAGAAAATTAAAACATAGTTAATTCAAAGTAATACGCACAGTGGAAGCAACATACTGACTGAATATTAATATTAAATTCCAAGGTGAAAGCTCATTAATATTAAAGAGAATGGCAAGATGATGTTTTTTTAGTTTGTTAAAGAAAATACTCCGAAGTAAGGTTTCCAGAAAAGTTATCAAAATTACGATGCTAAACATTATTTTCTATGAATAACTAACTATACATATTTGATCTTTTAATTTTAGTTTGTTTTGAAATATAACAATATACTATAAATTATTTTAAAGTATATGTCAGTTCAATGCGTTGTCTGTGAGCTTTTGTCTTTACACTGATTACTATTGTAGATTATTTTTATGCATTGCAGATGGTGTTCATCTATCTTATAATTGATATTTGCAATAATAATTAAAAAACAAACCATCTATCCCCCATTGAACGTGTATCAGAAAATAATTTAATTATTTATTTTCTATTCAAATTGAGAGAAAAATATTTTTTTTGTTGGCCAAATATGCAATAACTCATAAATATGCACAATAAAATTTAATATATCCACGCCAAATTCATTGATTTGTAAAGATATTCGATCATTTTGGTTGAAAAACGTATCAGGAAAAATATGCATTTGCATACAAATCCGGTCTTCACTAATAAGCTACTTCTATATCTCTTATAATTCTTTGATAGTAATTGGCCTTTCAACTTCAGCAACCTTCTTTCAAAGATTGAGCTCTGAGAAAAGAAATCAGAAATTAAGTAATACTACCTGACCTGTGCTAAAATGTCTCACAATGGTTTGTATCAGATTTTAATACGTAAGGGTTTACTAAGCTTAGTGCGATTTTGGAAAATAACACTTTATTCTCGCTAAAAATCTTTATTACACGATTGCTAGACAAGCAGGAAAGCCAAAAAAAGTTTGAGGTCCTGAGCAACTTAATATAATCAATCAAAAAAAGAAATTTCAACACACAACTAAACACCAACCAAAAAATAACAGCTGGCGAGAGATTTCTAATGGATTTGTCACTGAAAAATATGTAAAACTAACTGTAAAATAATAATATAGAAAACAAATAATAAATTCAAATGACTATCAAGTAAATATAAAGAAGAAATAAAATGTTAAGCATAATTGCAGCAGTGGCAAATCCATTTTGTACAACCACTTTGATCCATATAACCTTATCATTTCAACCCAAACACCCATCACATCACTCCCCCTAATGGCATGGGCACAGAACCAAACCTTTGCCTCTCAGCGCGCCTGGAGCGGGTGTGATAAACCGGCTTCGGTCGATGCTGTTCTGCATCAAGGTCATTTGAAAGGTCGGTGTTTGGTGCTGCTGGCAAAGGAGTCGGTTGATCCCTTTTGTTGGTGGCTGCTGCAGAAGGTGAAGGAGTGGGTCTATCTCGGTTGCCGCTGTGCTCCGCCGTTCTCGAAAGGAGATGTGCCGCCTTCTGGCGAACAGTTGCAGCTGCACCTAGAATCTCTTCTCCTCCTGGGATATTACCTTATTGGGTACGGTGTACGGCGGAATTGGCGGCTTCCTCACTACGTCATCCCTCAGGAACACGTGGGTGCAGTCATATAGGTACCGATGCACGAAGGTTCTGGCCGTATTGCTGCGCTGTGGCATTGGACGGAGATCCTTCATCGCGTCTCGTAAGGTGTTATTAAGCGTTGATTCGGCGTCTTCCAGGTGTCTGGAATTCCAGTTCTGATGCACCGAAAAATTCACTTGGGAAGCGTAGCTGACCAAAGTACATTTCCGAAGCACTGGCTCCAATATCCTCCCTTACTGCCGACTTGAGACCAAAAAGGACAGTTGGCAGCGTTCTTGTACATCCTGCAGATTCCATCGTGTTCCTGAGGGATGTCGTATGGAGCCCGTGCCACCGCTCCACGCACCCGCTGGACTGAGGATGGTACGCCATGGTCCTGCTCCTCTGGATACCAAGTACGCGAGTGAGGTTTATATGGAGGTCAGACTCAAACTGTCACCCTTGGTCGGTTGTAATTCTGGGCGGCGTACCATAACCGAGTATCCACGAGCCCACGATCACTTCTGCCACCACGACGCTTGTGATCTCTTCTAATGGGCACGCTTCAGGCCAACGTGTAAATCTGTCGATCATTGTGAGACAATATCGCATTCCATTGGAGAGTGACAAAGGTCCGATGAGGCCCACGTGAACTTCTCGAATCTACAGCTAGGTGCGAAGGTAACTACAGGAGTTATTGTGTGACGAACCAGCTTTGACCGGTGGCAGGGTATGCAAAAACGAGCCCACCTCTAAACGTTGGTGTTGATACTTGGCCTGAAAAAACGCTGATTGACTAGCCGTCTCGAGGTACGTATCCTGAAGTGGCTGAGCCCATGCAGGCGGTGGAAGACCTCTTCTTGCATGGGCTCGAAGACGTAGGGCCGCTCCTAAGGGTGGAGGTTTTCGTTGAGAACTGACGTTTCTGTACCGGAAAGCTTGATCCATTCAAGACGGCTATTCTTCTGAAGCTCTGGAATCGCGGGATCCTGCCTCCACCACAATGCGCAATGCGCGTAGTTCTCGGTACAGTCGATATCTTCCACCCTCGAGAGTGCGTAGACAACGGTGTTATCTTACCTGGGTACGTGGCAGATGTCGATTGTTAACTGGCTGATATAGTTCACCAACCGAATCCTCATGAGCTTCGCTGTTTCCGACTTCTGGTAAAATGCATATTCTAGTGGTTTGTGGTCCGTCCAAATTTCGAAATGCCTTTCCTCTAGGTAATTTCTGAAATTCTTGATAGCCCGGTGGATCACTAATGGCTCCCTACCGTAGGTGGCGTAATTTTTCTGCGATGGAGCGAAAGCCTTGGAGAAAATTCTGAGAGGCCGCCGAGCGTTGCCATCCTGCCGCAAAGCTGCTCCCATGACAATGCTGGCGCTTCGCACACTAGGACTATTTGGGCGTTTTTCTTCGGATGTCCATGTACTGTGGAATTCTGGATGGCAGTTTTCAAGCGTTCGAACGCTTGGGTGACTACTTCGTCCCAAGCGATAAGCCTCTTGTCGTTTTTCTTCGCTCGAGCCAGGAACCTGTTAAGATTGTCGTTGGGTATGCAACGACGGTAAAACCTAAAAATATCCAAAAAATGTCGCAGGTCCCTTAATGTAGCCGGCCTAGGTTAGGATGCGATGGCTTCCATCTTGGCTGTAAGAGCGCTGATCCCCGAGGGGTTCACCGTGTGGTCCAAAAATTCAACTTCTTGACGTGAGAAGACATGCTTCGTCAGGTTCACAGTGAGGCTATTGTCCTCAAGCCACCATAGGGTTTCTTCCATATGTGTTTTGTGCTTTCTTTTTCATCCCTTGAGTCGATGATGATGACGTTACAAATCACTAGGCGAAGTTCAAACCTCGAATTACACGGTCGAGGTAACCAAATCGGAAGGTCTCCGAGACCAAAATACATACGGAGGAGTTTGAAGAGGCCGAGGGTGTGATGGGGCCGTCTTTGGGATATATTCTACAGCCACCGGAATCTGGTAATATGCACGGTTGAAGTCCAATAATTGTAAAATATCGATATGTCGGATTTTAAGATATCGATAGAAAATCCGTTTAGTATCCGTTTTTCAAATCCGATATATCGATATATCGAGTTTCGATATCCCAACCTTGGACACTGTGGATCTGCGCCAATCATGGGATGGCTTACGTTCGCCACAATGATGAATCACCATGACATCTTCCGTATGTAGGCATGGGCGTTACATTTGCCACATACAGGGTGAACTCCTGGCTGGGCATGGCTCTTCTTGTCTTCATCGGGTAGAAAGATAGGGTGGCTCAAGTATCCACCAATTATCTGACCCCGGGCTTTTTGTTGCCGATAGTCATCGATTGGTGACCTCGGCGATGGAACACGCATTGTTCGTCGCTGTGACTAGCCTAACGCCGTAGCCGGCTTCCAGTCGCAGGATTTACGGTACTTAGTAACCTTATCTTTGAATCGCTCGTGATAAGAACAAAGACCCCGTTGGCATTTACTTTGTGAGGCCCTGCGGCTCCGGCTTGGCGGTCTGTCCCTCTTTTTTGCGCTTTAAGTATGGCCACCTCTTCGGTTAGGCGATTTATCGCTGCTCCAATGTCGTTCATCCTCGAAGTCGGTGGCTGTGGTTGGCTCGCCATGATAGGATTACCGGGAGGCTGCTGTATTTCCGCTATTTTGTCCGCTTTGTGGGCCAGCTTCGTTTTGTTGGTATGATCTGTGGCGACTAGAGGCTTCTTGCATCCCATCCGGTAGCCCTCGGAGCAATAGTGTACTAAAATCAAATCTAAATTACTAAAAATCAAAATTACTCCACTTTTACAATCCAAGATGATATCTGTACTGAGCTTATTTGCCAATTGCTGGAGATCGTGAGATTGCCAATTTCGAGAGGTGTACTTTACCGAATTGAAAAGTTTAACACCCAGTGGACGTAGAAGTTGATGCTCTACAAATTTTATCTTATGAGTTTCTCTTATAGTACTGATTTACAAGCTACAGATTCATACATAGTACTTTTCTCAGTTTTTGAAAAAATCGCCGTTTGATAATCGTGATTTTTGAACACATCTCTTAACCAAATTCTTATGTTGTGGTACTCATTTGACGCCGAATTTGATGTTCTTTAATTTATTATGGAATAACTTTTTTCTATTGAATGCACAGTTTAGGAATTATAGTAAAAAAAAACTCCGTACTCGATACCCGGTACCCAAATTCTGTACCTCGTAATCGATACTCGATACTTGGTACTCATTACTCTGTATTTCGTACCAGTGTTGGGCAAATTTTATTCAGGAAATAATTAATAAACAATGAATATATTTTTTTTATTCAAGAATACTGAATAAATTATCCGCTTATTCGTTATTCTATTATTCACTGAATACATTTATTAATTATTTTTTAATCAATAATCAAATAAAAATAAATTATTCAAAAAAAAATTATTCGAACTAAAAAATCATTAAAAATAAATAAAAAAATCTTTCGAATAAAAAAAACTATTCGATTAAAAATAATTATTCGAACAAAAAAAATATTGGAATATAAAAATTATTTTTCGTTAAAAAAAATATTTAAGTAAAACATAAATAAAAAATATTTGTATAAAAATAAATGAATTGAATGAAAATTAATTTATCAGAATCATCTGCATTCTAATATTTTCTAGTATTGAATATTATTATAAAGGAGAAAATTGAAATACATTTTCGTACTTACTTCCCGGTTTTTAATTTACAATTTATAAACCTATTTTTACTTTCCCTTGCCTATATATGAAATATATAATAAGGGGAAGTATTGCGATCGTTAGAATTTTCGAATTCGAGTTTTTAACGGAAATACACGTTTTAAGGTCTCTGAGTCCAAATAACCGTCTCGCAAAATGGTCTGTGGATCTGTCTTAGGGTTGGAAGATCGAAAGGAAAATATCGATATTCCATATTTTGCAATATCGCAAAACCATATATCGATATCCACCGATAATCGCTAGAAAAACATCGATATATCGGAAGGAAATGGATGAAAAAGCAATGAAAAGTGCATTAAATGTTAAACTGAGAAGAGGGTTATAAAATAATATAAATATTATTTACAAAACAATATTTTTATTAGCCATGAATCGTTATAAATTAAAAAAATAGAAGCGCATTATACTTTGACAAAAAAAACAACGTTATAACACATTTTTATCTAGTAGGCTTTAGCCATATCTCATATACTATATTCTTCTACAAATTTTTAAAAAATAAAACCTTCAAACTTATAAAAATTTTATTTATCTTATTACGTTTCCGACTACACTGTGCATTCTCAAAACATTCATCTTAAAGCATGTAATTCATTTGGTATGCATCTCAATACTATCATCATTCATATTATTAACTGTTTGTCTTTACATTGGGTTAATTAACATTATTTATATGTAAATCTTATTTACTAATTATTGTTTGGTAATTAAATATTGCTTATTCTTATATTTACTGGTAGAACTGCAAAATCGTGATGCCTACACGACGAACGTATAGATTTCTAAGACCTCACTGCGCATGCTTACAACAAATACAATCAGACCAATGGATCCTTATCAGTTAAGGACGGGGCCTTACTGTAATTTAAATTATTACTACTTTAATTAGATTACAAATGTCAACTTCCGCTCGCTACACTCGCTTAAGAGATAAACATTCTTCCCTCCCCCAATGAAAGTCTATTCACAAATTAACAGAATACAAAAAAAAAACGCAATAAATATAACACTAATCGCGGAAGTCTATTAATTCAGTTAATATTTCTTTATGTATTCGTTGTGGGAATGCGCAGCTATTAAAAATCGATGCTGGGGTTACGATTCTAGAGTTTTACCGAATAAAGGAAATTGTTAATTCAAACTAAGAAGGTAAATATGAATTATCGAGATATCCGAATTATCGAGATTTCCAATAATCGGCGGTAAAAAATAGGAAATAAAATTAATACAAAATTGTATTAATATGAATGGAAATATAAACGATATAGTTAGATCAACAAAAAAATTCGATTATTTTCTTATGATGCAATCCTTGAAGACGGCTTCGTTAAGTATGTTCATAGCAGAAAATACGTTTACACAAACATCCGATTTTGCTAAGAAATGACACACGTTGCAGGTGTATTATTTCGCCATTTCAGAACTAATCGTCGGCACATCAATTTTTCCTTCATCTCCTTTTTTCGCCAGTAAGGACCCTGGCTACCGCTAAACTTTCGTCAAAATATGCGAAATCTCTGAACGTTTTGTTAGTTTCTTCATTTTAAGGTAGGTATTTCCATCCTCGATGCTGTGAAATGGTTGCATCACTACTCTCTTGCGTTAAATGCCTTAAATCGTTTAAGTACGGCCGTCTAGAGACTGCTCTTCAAAGAATGTGTCGGGAGACAAACCAGAACGTTAACATCGTTGAGTGATGGGGTACTGTTGTGGGCCATGCAATTATCAATAAACAGTTGAAGATTTTCGCTGTTTTTTTATTCTATATCTGATTGTACACATTCGTTGAATATTTCGAATGTGGTCCATGTTTTTGGATTTGCACGATAGGCTGTTATTAGGATCGGTGATTTTTTTTTTTTAAACTTCTTGGTTTCGCCACTTGCCAGTCATGAACGAACTTAATTTTTCTGATCAATCCATGATGGCGACTAAAAATATGGTTACAGATTTTTTACAATTTTTTTTAAAGAGAGATGAATAGAAAAAAAAGGGTAAACCAACCGAAATTCATAGAAACGATTCCTCTCTCATTCACTCTCCTATCTTCTAAAACAGATTAAGAGTTAACCGGATTTATTATTTGGAAATTCACATTATAAGACGTTTACAATACATGGAAGACGAAAATAAATACGAATTATCCAGGGGACCGGATTGCTTGATTTTATACGGATTAAAGGGAGACTTTCAAGGGGCCAGAGAATTCTTACGAATATCGGAGTATACGGGTTACCGCGATATGAATTATCGAGATTCTACTGTATTATAGTCTAAAATCTCAGTATGATCGATATATCGTTGCAAAATATCGATATCATCGATATATCGGATGTTAAGATATCGATAGAAAATATCGGTTTTTGAAATCCGATATATCGATATATCGCGTTTCGATATACCAATCCTAGTCTGTCTGTGTGTGTGTCTGTGAGTCTGTGTGTGTGTGTATGTCCGTGTGTGTGTATGTGAACAAGGTAGCTCAAAAACAAAAAGTTGTACGAAACTTAAATAATATTAGGTATGAATATGCCTGTGATGTTACAGCAACTTTTTTCTCAAATTCGACTAACCGGAAGTTCCACTTTATACCATCGATTTTACACTTTTTTTTAGCGATTTTTATGAAAATTACCTAAATTCTTCTCCTTAAAGCTCTTTAACTTTTCATACATGTAGTACATCACGGAGGAAATGCAGGGAAAAATGTTATGATGAAAAGAATATTTTATTTGCGCATAACTTAAAAATATGCATTTATGGTAAATTGTGTATAGACTTGTATGAAAGTTAATTAAATTACCTAAAAAACAAAAAAAAGAAACAGATTAGTAGTAGCAAAGATACAGCGCATCGGACTTACAGGAAGTGGCAATTATATCATGGATTTAACAATTTTTTACAATTTTCTCGTAAACGGCTCAAACGATTTTGGTGAAATTTGCCTAATGTCATCTCCTTAAAGCTCTTTAACTTTTCATGTATGTAGTATATCAACGAGAAAATGTAGGGGAAAAAGTTATAGCGAAAAGAAAATATTATTAGCCCACAATTCAAAAAGTTAGTATTTTATGGGAAATCGTGTATGAAATCATATGAATGGTGATTAAATTCTATCTGAGGACTACAAGTATCTTGTGAGAACTACAAGACCCTAGACGGATAACCGAGCGCATCCGAAAGGAGACGGATGCGACCGAACCTCTTCCCACCGATCCGCCAATTTGTTGTCAACAATACACTCTGTAATAATGTAATGAAAGAATACAAAAGTAGAAATTAACTTAATAATAACTTTTATATTATTTAATGGAAACAAAATGTTTCCATGGAAACTAAACCGAATCTGTTAAAATATATTTTCAACTTGGCAAACTTAAAATATATAGATAGTGTACAGAATTGTTGTACTAAATTTGTTTCAAAAACTGTTTTATTGTACTTATGTGGGAGAAGATATGAAGAAGTGAATGCTGCTGAGTTTATTTCAAGTATTGTTTATGTGAACCTTATATTATGTGAAAATTATATTAAAAAGATAATTATTATAGGACAAAAAGGGAAATTTTTTATAATTTATATTATATTATATATTTATTACTTCACAAATTTTATCCATCATTGAAGATTTATTTTAAACTCGCTTTAGGGTACAACTCTCTTCTCAAACAGATCATCTGCTAACCTATTAGGTCTTGGATTATTAGTAATACTTACTAAATAAAATAGTCTTTCAACTGGCGTTGATGGTGGTAATGGTGTATTAAGCCTAGCGAACTATTTTCTAATATGCTAATAATTATATAACATATTCATATCCTCAACAGGATTGTCAAGGTCCTACCGCATTTCTAGCTCTGCTTAGGTCTCCACATTTCTCGTGGACGAAAATAACTCATCCAACCCAAAGTCAAAAAAGCCATTCAGTTCTGAAATCGGAGTTTCTAGGCTATTTACATCATGTGGCAAGTCCTCTTCTATGTTCATTTCTTGTTGAAATTGATCAATTGACAGCAACCCAACCTAACCTACCCCAACTTTGATCCTATCCTAACTTCACGTTCTATTTTGTTTTATATAGAGTCAAAGTTGGCACCTACTGAAATTTTGTACTGCTGAGTTGGCAAGCGACAAGTGATCATCGACAGGTTAATGTATCGAATGTGCTTCGATTTGTACCGACACTTTGAGATGGTTTTGTGCAGCAGTCCGTCGTTTGTTTTGCAACTGTTTAGTGCATCAAAGCAAGTGTTTTTCAAGTGATTCAAAAGGTACCTTTTGATTGTAAGTCAATAAAGCCAATCAATACCACTTCTGGACTTTATTATTTAACTACCAAGGACCTCTCAAACAATCAAAATAACAACAGGTTATGGGCCCAGGACGGCTATAAAGAGGAATCCTTGGATGTCAGGCAAGAAAAAGCGACAGGCAAGTCAACGAAAGCAGTTCAGATTCAGCAAGGACAACATAACCTGCAAATCAACGACGTCGGAGCAGACAGCGCACAACAAGTCAACGTTGAGCAACGTACACGCAAGTAGTTTTAAGTTAGAAAATCGCCACGAAAAATTGTAAATTCATTTTGTTAAATTTAAATTGTTTGAGTCAGTCAAGTTGAGTTCTGAACAAAATGGATACTGTAAAATCTCAGTTAGAAATGTTGAATGATGATGGTCAAGGAAATGTAAATTTCATTTCATGGCGTTTTAAATTAAACCTAGTACTTAAAAATAAGGGCCTGTATGATATTGTAACGGGTGCAACCCCCAGACCAGCAGGTGCTGAGTCGACAGATGGCGTTTCAGCTTGGACAAAGAAAGATGTCGAAGCTCAAACGTCGATAGGTTTAAATGTTAATAGTAAAATTGCAATTAAAATTGCAAACTGCAAAACTGCCAAAGATATGATAGATAAGTTAGTTAATTTGTATGGCACCAAGACTGAAGTAAGCTTAGAAATTTCCCGAATCAAATTTTTCAATTTTGTATATGATGAGAATAAGACTGCTGTTGAAAATTGTATGGAGATTATGGCACTGGCTGATGAAGTTTCAACAGAAAATGATCCAATGAGAGAAAGTTGGATCATGACAAGGATCATGAGTGTACTGCCAACAAAGTTGGCACATTTCAGAACATCTTGGGACAACGTGACCGGCACAAACAAGACCCTGGATACCCTCATTCAACGCTTGAGACTTGAGGATGAGGGACTGAGAGAAACGACGACAAAACAAGAGGGCAGCACCAACAACGCTCTCATAACAAGGCGTGAGAAGCAAGGACAGTCGTCAAACAACAAACAGGACAAGTCACCAGTGGAATGCTACAAATGTGGAAAGAGAGGTCACGTGCTCAAGGAGTGCAGAGGAAAACCATGTGCGAAATACATCGCATACTGTAAGAAGACTTACTCATGCAACATCTGTAAGAAGAAAGGACATTTTGCAAAAGACTGCAGACAACAGGATGACTCAAGCAAGTCAGCGAACAGCAAAAGTACACAACCAAGGGCATTTTTGACCACAGCATTGTCAACGGCAGACACCAACATCTCGAAGGACAGGGCAACTTCATGGTATCAGGACTGTGGAGCAAGCCAACATATGACGTCACATCGGGAGTGGTTTGCCCAGCTTGTCGAACTGGAAGAGCCCATCTCAATTATGATTGGAGATTCAACCAAGCTAGATGGCGTTGGAGTCGGCAACATCGAGATGGAGGCATTTGATGGTCAAAAGTGGTACCCAGTGATACTGAGAGATGTCATCTACGTACCAAACCTCAACATTAATCTGTTCTCAGTCAGTCAAATGTTAGATAAAGGTCACATACAGAAAGCAAATGGAAATGAGTCAACGTTCTACAGTCAAGATGGCAGGGAAAGAGTCGCGATTGCCAAACGCAAAGGAAGTCTCTTCAAAATGATGTTCAGGAGAGGAGAAGAGACAAGTTTGATGACCACGTCGATCAAAACCTGGCATGAGCGACTCGCACATCAAAACATTAAATACGTAAGAGACATAATCAGCTCAGACAATGTGATCTTTGGCGAGGAGAAGAGAAGGATGAGGCAAGGCACTGAACTCGAGACGTCAACACCAGAGGACACAATTGAGCAGGAAGAAAGCAGCAATGAGACAGATGATGAAACAGATCAGAGTCAAGATGATGAAAGTGTCGAGGAGGCCAGCGACAATGAGAAGAGAAACCCACCGCAAGATGATGAGCCAGGGAGGAGGAATCTGCGAGACCGTCGGAACCTGCAACCGCCACCCAGACTCAGGGACTATGTGATGGGATATTTTCGGGGAGAAAATAGCGCCCAAGTGGCAATGATCGGCGAAACCGAGGACATACCAACGAGTGAGGCTCTCAAGGACGGAAATTGGAGACGAGCAATGCAGGAGGAGTACGACTCGCTGATGAAAATGCAAACATGGAAACTGGTGGACTGCCCGGAAGGAGTGAAGCCGATAACGTGTCGCTGGGTACTTCGAGAGAAGGCGGATGGCCGACTCAAGGCGAGACTTGTGGCACGTGGATTCGAACAAAAGGAAGGAGTGGACTACACAGAGACCTTTAGTCCAGTAGCTCGCCACGCATCTATTCGACTGATCCTCAGCCATGCAGCATCGGAGAATATGAAGTTAATGTCATTTGATGTAAAGACGGCCTTCCTGTATGGAAACCTCAAACAAGACATTTATATGTACCAGCCCGAAGGGTTTGATGACGGATCAGGGAAAGTCTGCAAGTTAGAAAAGAGTCTGTACGGACTCAAGCAAGCCCCAAGGATGTGGAATGAGAGAGTTACAACACACTTTGGAGAAAAGATGGGACTGACGAGCACAGATGACGACCCATGCATATACTACAACAAAGACAAGAGCTTAATGCTGTCATTGTTTGTGGACGATGGATTGGTAGCCTGCAAGGATGAAGACAAAATATACAAACTTCTGGCCAAGATAAATAAGGAATTTGAAATTACATACAGCAACAAGGTTCAAGAGAAACTGACGTACTTGGGCATGGAAATCAAGATTGAACCAAACGGTATCTTCGTAAATCAGCCTCGATACACGGAGAAGATCTTGAAGAAAATGAAACTCGAACAATGCAATCCAGTGTCCACACCAATTGAGCAAGGAATGATCACCAAGAAGACAAACTTTGAGAATGATAAACCACTTCCGGCGAACAACAACTACCGTGAGGCGATAGGCAGTCTGCTATACCTAGCCACCATCACCAGACCGGATATCAGTTTCGCTGTGAACTACTTGAGTCGTTTTTGCAACAAACCAATGAAAAGCCATCAGGCGATGGTGAAACGCGTATTCCAGTATCTGAGAGGAACGACAAAAGCTGGAATTCATTTCGGAGGAGACAAAAACCTCGTAGCCTACACCGATTCAGACTACGGAGGAGACTCGGAGACAGGACAGTCGAGTGTTGTTGATGAGAGGAGGACCAGTGATCTGGTACTCACAGAAGCAGCGTTTGGTAGCGACTTCAACAGCTGAAGCCGAGTACCGGGCCGCGGTGTCAGTCATTGATGATGTGTGTTGGATAAAACGAATTGCACTGGAACTTGGCATCCTGAAAGCCGATCAGCCAATCAACCTGTACGTAGACAACATGTCTGCCATCCACATGCTACAAAACGCCCACGAAGGAAAGACCAGCCGAGGAAAGAAACACATCGAAATACCACGAAAGTACATCCAACAACACATCGGCAAAACGGTGCCACTGCAACACGTCGAGAGCAGCAAGCAGATAGCAGACATTCTGACCAAGCCACTCAACAAAAGAATCTTTGAAACTCTTCGCTGTAAATTGATCAAGGAGGAGTGTTGAAATTGATCAATTGACAGCAACCCAACCTAACCTACCCCAACTTTAATCCTATCCTAACTTCACGTTCTATTTTGTTTTATATAGAGTCAAAGTTGGCACCTACTGAAATTTTGTATTGCTGAGTTGGCAAGCGACAAGTGATCATCGACATGTTAATGTATCGAATGTGCTTCGATTTGTACCGACACTTTGAGAAGGTTTTGTGCAGCAGCCCGTCGTTTGTTTTGCAACTGTTTCAAGTGATTCAAAAGGTACCTTTTGATTGTAAGTCAATAAAGCCAATCAATACCACTTCTGGACTTTATTATTTAACTACCAAGGACCTCTCAAACAATCAAAATAACAACATTTCTATTATAAGGGCATGTTTGATTTGCGAAAGTATCCCATTTTGTCTGCAGTAATCAACTCAATGTAACTACTTATTTTTGAATTTTGGATTTGATACAGCAGCTCCAGCTTGTGAGACTATAAATCCAACTTGTGAAATTATAAAACTATCAAACCGTGTACTGAGACTAGTTAAGACACTGTGCTATTGGCTTACATCTCCAGTCTTCTGAAGCAGCAAGTTTAACTTTCTTATCAAAACAAGAAGGCAAAGGGGCATCATTCCATAATAAACATTTTTATAACCCTACAAAATATCAATGGCTTTTACTAACGGCCCTAAACAAATCAGAAATTCTTCTCCTTCTTTCTCTTCCTGTTCGAGCTATTAATGGCGTAGAGGGGTCTCGATCGCTTGATTTCTTGGTCCCAGCTCAGCTGCTTTATTTCAGCGATCCTTGGTCGGCAGCGTGGTCTTTTAATTTTGATTAGGTCTAGCTTCCATTTTCCTTCTGGGTTCTCCCACTCCATCCATTCGACAACAATGTCCAAACCATTTAAGTTGTCTATTTTCCATGATTACCTTAAATGGTTGCACCTCTAATCGCTCCTTGATCCTTTCGTTCCTGACGCAGCCTCGCCTTTTTTTCCCGCTGACATGCCTGTCGAGCATCACCCAGCTCTCGCCAGCGTATATAAAGGGACGTTTACACGGACAATAAAAATTGCATTTACAGAAAAGTAGGTGGATCACAGATTAAGAACTTATACTTTATTTGAAATGTATGCGAATAATAATTTTCTTGTAAAATCATTTGTGTAGTAAAATAATAGCAAAATAATCTTTGAAATAGCCATTTACATAAAATAATATTAAAAACCAATTAAAAAATAATCTAATAATAAATAGTCGCCAACTCTAGAAAGAAGGGGAAGAAGGAAGACATGAGTGAGAAGCATTTACAGAGACAGAGGCGGGTATGGCGCTGCCTCTTGAAATATTCTTCTACCCCTTTGGACAACACCGGCAATTCCTCGACCTAGAAGGATGGAAGAGTAACTCTTCCATCCTGCAACTAGGCAATATGACCGGCAATATGGCAGGGCCATTCGTAAATATTTTGTCAACATAGTTGCATATTACAGCATCAGCCAGGACTAACTGATAATGTTAAAAAAAAATTTAAAAGATACGATCTGGTAGAAATAGGTTTAGGCATCTATAATAATAACAAGTTATGTAAATATGTGTATGAGCAACATGAAAGACGAAATAAAATCATTAGATAAAAAAAAATAGATTGTCTGGATTGCCAAGGGATGTATATTGGCGAAACTTCTATACAATTAAAAATCAGAGTGGCAAAACATAAATCTAATTGCAGAAATATGAATAATATCAAAGCAACCGCACTGGCGTTCCATAGCACAAAAATGCAACATAAATTTTACTTTGAAAATCCTTATTCTAATTAAAATAATTATTTTTCAATAATAATATGAATAAAATAGAATTAATTCAAAATCCGTTTGGGTTACAATTGAAATGGAACAGATTACAATTGAAATGGAAAAGGTGAAAATTGGTTTGGAAAGGGTTACAATTGAAATGGAAAAGGTGACAATAGATTTGGAAAAGGTTACAATTGACGTGGAAATGCAATATATTAGAACAATTAACGAATGAATATCTTAAAGAAAAAAGTATATACATCAAGCAATTAAAACCTTAATTCAGAATGAAAAAGAAAATAGAACGGGCAAACTAAATCAAACTCGAGAAACTATAGCTATTCCACCAGGACAAATTTACGTAAAAACCAATCAACATAACAAAGCAAATAGCCCAGTGTATAGGTATCCCTGAGAGGGATCGAGCGTGCATTAATAGGTGGCAAAAAATTTTTGGTAGGCGAAAAACCTCGAAATATTTGCGCTTATTTCAGTTTTTTGCTTATAACTCAAAAACTACATATTCTACAGAAAATTTTATTCTTAACAAAATTAAAGTAGATAAAATTACCAACAAATTGCACTGGTAAAACTTCATTTTATATGTTCTTAACCCTTACCTACAGGTCTTTGAAGTTTGATGAAATTTTCCAAAAAATCTTAAAATGCGGGATTTTGCTCATTTTGACTTCTATATAATCGTTTATGGTGACTATTCTATGTTTTTAATTATACCTATGTTGTAGAAGTATTAATAGGATGTACATACATGTTCCCTAACCACATCACACCTTCATTATTTTATCCAACTACTCTTACAAACACCTCTCATAGAAACATATTTCTTATTATCATACCTATATGTAACTAACAATTCATTATATAGTACTTATCCATATCCTTCCTTTATACTTAGAACTAACAAATTATGAATAGGCGATTGTAATCTTCTCCTCAGTTACTTTTATTCTACCAATATTTCTATTATTAATGACAATTGTATGCGTAATCTTTTTTTTTTTTTTTTTTTTTTTTTTCCTTCTCCAACCGTTTCCTCCAATCGTCACGGTCCCATGCAGTCGCGATCCAGTTCCTCACTCCTAGCATGTTTCTAGCGTCTGTAGAGACACCATCCGACCACCTCAGCTTTGGCCTTCCTCTCCTCCTTGTTCCATGGATTGGCTGGGTCAGCAATAGCCTTGGCATTTCCCCATCAGCCATTCTGGCGATATGCCCTGCGTACCTCAACCGTCTTAATTTCATTGTTCTAACAATTTCAGCCTCTCCAAAGGCTGTGTACAGTTCCCGATTTGTCCGGCGTCTCCATTCTTCTTCAACTTTTACGCCTCCGAAAATTCGTCGAAGAACTTTTCTCTCAAAAATCATTAGTTCTTTTTCAGCTACCTTGGATGCTGCCCAACATTCTGATCCATACAGGAGTACGGGGCGTACTAAGGTTTTATAGAGGTGGAGTTTAGTCTTTCTTGAGAGTATTCTCTTGTTGAGCTGCCTAGCTAGACCAAAGTAACATCTATTAGCTGAGGCAATCCTCTTTCTGATCTCTACATCGGGGCTGTTGTCTTGTGTCACTATAGATCCCAGGTACTTAAACTCAGAGACCTTTTCAAACTTATTCTGTCCTATGGTCACCGTAATCTTATATTAAATAACCATAATCAACTTTGTAATTATTATAAACTTAATACTTCACAACCATTTAATCACTATATTCCAATTGTAAACTAATATTTAATATTTCAATTCTTATATTGACCCAAAATAAAGCCAGTTTTAAGTTAAGAATGGAGCATACCTCTTTTCTTTACCCCCATCCTAATGCATCTATTCCTGACTTACCAACACCTTTTACATATGAAGACCACACTCCTATCTCTGTTTCACAAATTTTCTCTTCAGCTGATGAATATTCACTACTAAACATGGCCTTTGAGGTAGGGTTGGAATATCGACACGCGATAAATCGATATATCTATATATCGGAGTTGAAAAACCGATATATTATATCGATATCTTAACATCCGATATATCGATATTTTACAACGATATATCGATCACACCATATGCTAAACTATATTACATTAGAATCTCGGCAATTCATATCCCAGTAATTCGTATAGATTTTCTGGTCTCTTGAAAGTCTCCCTTTATTTCGAAGAAACACACTGCAATCCGGTTTTCCCGATAATTCGTATTTATTTTCGTCTTCCATGGAATGTAAACGTCTTATAATTCGAATTTCCAAATAAAAAATCTGGTTAACTCTTAATCTTTTCAAGAAGAGAGGTGAGTGAGAGAGGAATCGTTTCTACGAATTTCGGTCGGTTTACCATTTTTTATTTCTCTTTAAATAAAATTGTAAAAAAACCTATAACCATACTGTTAGCCGACAACATAGATTGATTTGAAAAATTAAGTTCGCTCATGACTGGCAAATCCGCGAATGCAAGGTGCTTTATAAACAAAAACTTTACCGAGCGCCTATCGTGCAAACACAAAAGCATGTATCATAAGTGAAATTTTCAACGAATGGATACAGATATGGAATAAAAAACAGCGAAAATTTTCAACTGTTTATTGATAAATGTACGGCCCACAACAGTACCACATCACTCAGCGATGTTTATCTTCTATTTTTGCCTTTCTGCACAACCTCTAAGCTGCAATCTCTAAACTTGGCGATAATTAAACGATTTTAGACATTTAACGCAAGGAAGTAGTGATGCAACTCTTAGAAAGCATCAAGGATGGGAATCACCTACCGCAAAATTAAGAACTCCCATGACTTTTCGAGATTTCGCCTATTTTGACGAAGGTTTAGCAGTAGCTTGGATCCTAACTGACGAGGAAATTTTGACTCCGTAAAAAAAGGAGATGAAGAAGAAATTGATGTGCCGACGATTAGTTCTAAAATGGCGAAATAATGCATCTACAACGTGTGTCATTTCTTAGCAAAATCGGATGTTTGTGTAAACGTATTTTCTGCTATGAACATACTTAACGAAGCCGTCTTCAAGGATTGCATCATAAGAAAATAACCGAATTTTTTTGTTGATCTAACTATATCGTTTATATTTCCATTCATATTAATACAATTTTGTATTAATTTTATTTCCTATTTTTTACCGCCGATTATTGGAAATCTCGATAATTCGGATATCTCGATAATTCATATTTACCTTTCGAACCTTTGACCGTACGAATTATCGAGATTCTACTGTATTTTATTTTAACAATTTCTTTTTAGATGTCCTCCATGTTGCGGTTACCATTCTGGAGTGTTACCAGTAAATATAACAATAAACAATATTTAATTACCAAACAATAATTATTAGATAAGATTTACATACAAATAATGTTGATTAGTCCTGTATAAAGAAAAATTGATGATTTATATAAATGATGATGGTACTGACATGTATACCAAATAAATTACATGCTTTTAGATGAATGTTTTGAGAATGCACAATATTAGTCGGAAGAGTTGTAAGATAAATAAAAATTTGAGAAGTTTGAAGGTTTTGCTATTGAAAAACTTCTAGAAGACTATAACATATCAAATATGGCTACAAGTCTTCAAAATAAAAATGTGTTATAACATTTTTTTTTCTTTGAAGTATAAATCTTTTCTATCTTTATTTATAATGATTCATGGCTAATAAAAATATTGTTTTATAAATAACAAACATTATATTATTTCATAACCTTCTTCACAGTTTAGCATTATACTCTTTTGATGCACTTTCTTTGCTTTTTCATCCATTTTATTTCGATATATTGATATATCGAAATTTTTCTTGTGATTATCGGTGATATCGATATTTGGTTTTGCAATATATCAAAATATCGAATATCGATATTTTCCTTTCGATGTTTCAACCCTACTTTGAGAAACTCCAAGCTATCAACATCCAAAAAATCCCTTTGGAACCATTTGAGAAACTGGCGACTCCTCATCAAGATTACACATGTTTACTATTTTCTCTCATCATTCTTCTGTTCTTCGTTTTAGCTCTTCCTTTTTATAAGCGACATCGACCTTCTTCACCAGTATCTACTTAATGCCTGTACTGCTCTTCACTCTACTGAACCAATACCATAACAACCATCTAAAGATCAACCTGAACCTATGGAAGTCGATGATCCTGAGCAACCACCAGCACTTCGTGTGTATCCTTGCATCTCACCTCTTTTCATTTCGTGAGGATACTTCAAACTTGGGCTGGGGGAGTTAAAGCAGCTTTTACCTGGATTCTCAGAATCCCCAACCCCTCTCCTACTCTACCCTATCCTAACCTCCTATTGGCTTCAAGCTCATTGAACCGTTAGACTTGTAACCTGTTAGTCGTAAGAAGTTTTGTGACTTTAGTTAGGTCTTAATTAATTGTAATTTCAATAAAGTGATTTTTAAAAAGTGATATTCAGTGTGCACTACCATAACTCGCGTCCATACTGTGAGGTTTGCAAATGACCCGTTAATGCATATAAAAATTAAAACGAATGGTGCAAACCGAATTTTGATATCTTTAAATATTTTTAAGTAATTAATTTACATTTAATAGGAAAAATACTGTCCTTATCGGATCGATAGTATTTTTATTAAAAATAAAAATGTGACATATGTTTAGACGCGCGTCAGACGCGTACGTGGCATCAAAATGCCAAATAATGGGTATATTCTGGAAGAAAACGTTACGCTCTACAATTTTTTTGTTCAGCGTTTAAAGATTAAAGGTTCATTTCGCATAGGTCTAAAATTAAAAAAATTTCTGATCAGGGTGATATAAGAAAATATATCCTAATGCTACCCCAGATTACGATACGTGAAAGGCTTTTGAGTTACAGTACATTAAAGTCTATATCTTGGTACGTATTTGGTTTAGAAAAGCGTTTAACCAGTGAAAATCGTAGAGAATTTCATTCTTTTTAACTTTTGTAATAAAGTATTTCCGGTTAGAGCGCGTAATTCAGGAGTTATAGGCAAGAAACTGAAAAAAGTCCGAAAATGTCTAATTTTTTCGGGTGCCTTGAATTTTCCACAGGGTTATCGAATTTGGATCTATATCCAGATGGATATATATCGAATAACTTGAATACTCATGGTTTACTTGGATAACTTGGATGTGAGAATACTCACATACAACAAATCAAAAGATCATTAAATTCGTAATTATAGCCAGGTAAAAAGGAGCTGGTGACTGGACTATGCTTCTACTTGTCTATTGGGTTTAGGGGCCAAGGTATAGAAATTCTAATTTGACATAAGACCTTTATTACGTCGATTTTACGTTATAAAACAATAAAGTTGTAAATGTTAGTGAAGTTTTATATTAACATATTTTAATTTAGCTCTTTAAGTTCTCTTTTTAATAGTTTTTAATTTATACATGCTTTTTAAATCATCGACAAAATGTGTAAAATATACTGAAAATTTCTTCAAGTCTGTTTAGTCTTCGTCAATTTTTATTATCTTAAAGCTATGTCCACTGTTCGACTTTCGATTCGATATCGTCATGTCGAATCTAAAGTCGGACAGTGAACATAGCTCTGGAAGGTTATAATATTAAGGTGAGTAAAAAAAAAAATGACCGTTTCAAGGATTAAAATGAAGTTCATTTTTTTCTCACATAAAATTATGTGAGAAATTATATTACAGTCCATTATGTTCCATGGTTAGTTACCATCTAGAAGCAAGCTGTTCAATTCCCTACCGGTACCACTCTTTGGGTTTCGACTGGAAAAAGTCTTCAACTTCCCATATCAAACGCATGGTTTCGACAGCTGAAAATTTCCTTTTCCAGGAATATCGCAGAATTACTTGAATTTCATATTTTAGCGTCACTTTTATTGAAAGAATGCCAAAAAAGTACTGAGTCTCAGTACAGAGAGACATTATGTTTACTAAATGATTCAGTATAGTATTAGGATTAAAAAGATACCAATAACAACATTAGAATTAACAGACATGTAAGAAAAAATGAACTTCATTCCATTTTTTTTTTTTTTTTTTTTTTTTTTTTTTTTTTTTTTTTTTTTTTTTTTTTTTTTTTTACTCGCCCCAATAGTATAGAGGGATTATTACACATATCCCTCTGCCATTGGCTTGTGTGAGGCCAAAATGTCAGGCTAACTCTTATACGAGTAGCCTATTCCCAACCCCTACCTGGGAGCAGGACTTGAAGTCATGAATTAACTTTTATTTGTTTCGATATGACTGGAAGTTTTATTATAAGTCCTGTTTATGATATTCATTGAACCAAAAAGTTAATCTAAAAAATGGTAACTGTACAAGACATTCTTGTTTAATCAATAACAAAAGGAATATAAAAATAAGTCAAATCATTCAAGAGAAGTTATATCTGTAATCTAACCTCATATACTATTTATTACTCATAGGTAATGAGACACATTTAATTTGATTGGTTGCCCATTAATTTTCATTGTCGAGTTAGAAAGCTAAATAAATAAGTAAATAAATCATTTGCAAGATTCTGCTTTCAATACCTGTTCTGCCTTTGATGATTAGAGATAAAATTGAAAAATGGTGATGCAAATCTATGCAATAGACAATTGTTTATTCGTTAGCTAACTAAGTCGATTAGTTAACTAAGTCGACAGCTCTAATGATTTTAAATAATATTTAATTAAAGCAGTTAGAATTTTAATAATTGCAATGAATACGAATTTTAAAATTTAATACGAAGCAGTTAGCACAAACGGCGCTAGGGAGTGGTAGTGCGGCGACTTTCGGGTAACTTCAGCAGGAGCCAGTGATAATGCGTCTCGATTGCTAAGTTGTAGCAAAAACCAAAATATTCGATTAAAAAATAATTATACGAATAAAAAAATATATTCGATTAAAAAAAATATATTAGAATAAAAATGAACATTCGAATAAAAAAAAAAAAAAAAAAAATGAAAATATAACCTCAAAGTCACAATAAAACTCAAACTACTAAAACTAAATAACTAAAGGTATACAACTCCCTGAACATAACCAGGGAGGTGATATCTGGGAAATACCTAGGCTAACAATGACGGCGATTTGACCTCAGCTGATACTGCCATGCTCCCTCCATCCTATTATTACCTCTCTGACCAAGCGTAAACAACTTGATGACTCGTTTGTGATCAAAGGGTCAATCATTCGAGCCTTTGAAGATGAAATTATATTTTTTTTTGTTTATAAATTTAACTTTAATGTTATTTTTTAATAGTAATCTTATCTACTATTAGTTAACATATGGAATGCTTTGTCGATGCTCACTATTTCCCATTACCAACTCAGGGTAATATATACTCTGTAGTTAATTTGCAGCAGTCAAATGGGAAAAACAAAACACTTGTAGCCACACTAAAAAGAAAAATTTACTCATGTGAATTTATTGAAGATAATAATATTCTCTTGCCTGTGATAAAAGAAGTGCCCTTCACATACATTCCTAGTAAGCTCAGTTGTATACTTTTAATTGACTATGTAAATGTTGAAATTGGATCCTTTTACTTATGATCAGCTCTTTGGTGATTTCAAATAAATATTTTTAGTCTGCTTTAAAGTAATTTATGCATATTTCCATCGAATAGCACATCAGAATTTTTTGAGCATTTTATAATTCACTGGTAAAATACAATAAAGCATGAGTTTGTTAAATACTTTTCCTTGGAAAGTGATAATTTGCTTTATTTTAGCTGGCGCAGAAATAATTTCAATTGATGCTTTTAACAGATCTAAAACTTGTGATGACTTTTTTATTGGAATCACAATAATCAAGGTAAGACATTTGAATTTCTTTCTGAATATGTATATTAACATATTTTGTATTAATTGAATTATTTACTGTTGCTTGATACACTGACTTAAATTGCAACAGCTTGTATGATTATCTTATTACACTTAATCAGTTATTATGAATTATGAATGCCGATGCCTAATGTTATTTAAATTTTTTCTAAGATATATTTTAACTAAGTTACTGTGAGAAGTATATAAAAATGTGGTATGCCTTCTTACCTGTTCCTATTAGATTGTTTCTTTCTATCTTTTATTTATTTTTTAAATGTTTTGTGCTTATCTCCAAACTACATAGTGTAATTTATCATTTTCCTCATTAAAAACTTATACATTTAAAAATAATTTCAGTCAACTTATGCAGACCTATTGCTGCTATTTCTCTTTTAATTTCTGAATATATCTTTTAGTGTAAT
This sequence comes from Rhaphigaster nebulosa, assembly GCA_948150685.1. Classification (NCBI taxonomy): domain Eukaryota; kingdom Metazoa; phylum Arthropoda; class Insecta; order Hemiptera; family Pentatomidae; genus Rhaphigaster; species Rhaphigaster nebulosa. The sequence continues at coordinate 103,388,360 of OX411307.1, forward strand.
TTATTTTTCTTATTTCAAGATTTTTTAGTTTTATCTCCACCTGTAAAAATTAAACAATCACTATGGTTATTCTAGCATTCCTTAAATTCTTTTCCATAATTGTAATTTACACGAGGTCCATGTTTATATTGATACTATGTAACTATTTATATCATAATTTTATTCTTACCATTTACATTTACTTATATTATATTTTATTAGTCATAAGTATGATCAGAATTACTTGCCTTGTACTAATTACTTCATTTATATATTTGTATGTAAAGTTCTTACTTATTGTTAATATCTTGTTGATTGCCCTGATGTTGACCTACAAAGTTTGTCGAAATGCCCGTTGAAATTAAGTATGTTGAAGCTATCGATATTGGCAACACTGCACCATCTTCTGTGATCAACAGATAGTTTTTGTTTATATCTGAGGCTGCTAAGGAAGCGATGTTCCTTAAAAACTTGTCTTGGATATAGGAATCCGCCAAAATAAGATAAAAATATGAACTGATAATCAAGCAGGGCAGCACTTAGCATCAAATCCTTTCATCAACTCTGAATCCAAGCATATGGACATTAGATTACATTTTGTCCGAGAAGCCACCTGAGTACGGAATTGTTAACTGCCAGTGTACTTACTAAGCCTCTTGCTAATGTTCGCCATTCTAACTTAATTCAGAATATGGGACTTAATCCTGAAAAGCAAGAAAAAGATGGAAGAATTTGTGAGGAAGATTGTTGAAGCTTTCGATATTGGCACCACTGCGCCATCTTCTGTGGTCAGCAGGCAGTTGTTGTTTACACTTGTTCAGCAGGCTTTCACCTACATTAACTACGTTTGTAATTATGAAGATTTACTCATGTATAATGTTAAATAAAGTTGTTTTATATTTGAACAGTGATTATAATCCAGTAGGTTATGGACCCCACTTTCACTACACATGTTGAATTCAGTGGAAGTGTATTGTTCTAGTGTAGTCAAGTTGTTATTGCATCTAAAGACAAGATGAGTTCGTATTTAAAAGTTGCAGAAGACGAAGAAGAAGAACATACAAAATTACCATTGGAAGAAGACGGAATTTTATTGTTATCAACGTTAGCCGGACAATTTCCCTGCACTTGTGAACTTAAATTTAGAAATCCTGAATCGAAGGGCATTAGAGGAGTGCGGTTAGTGCAAGGAAGGTTGTATCCCCCTGATGAAGGATGTGTTCAAAATGTTTATTATTGTGTATTTCCCAAATAAAATAAAATAAAATTAGATGATCAGTTAGAAAATTTAACAGCCAAAACGAAACGTATGAAAACAAAAACAAAATGTTCTAATCTTATCATCTTTGGGCCTACCTTGGAAAACAACAGAACAACTGCTCCAAAAACGAGGATCCAAAAACTGGCCAAAGGATTTTGTTCTATTAGGTTTTTTCTAACCATGAATCACAAGTGAGGGTGATGTCACAAAGACATTTAATCTATGGCAGGTGCTGTGATGTCAAAGTTCCTAATTCCAAGAAATTAGGGATTGATAAATTATTTGCCACTTCCATAAGTTTGTTGTTATTGAAAACTAGTTTCGAATGTTATACATTCATCTTCAGTTCTAAAAACACAAAAATTCAAAAATAAGCAATTCAAAATACAGTTTGGTATTATTAAACCTATTAAATTAAATGTAATATAAATTAGTATTATAAAACATTTATGAATTTAATTAAGACAAAACTCAAATACATCTTGGTACTCACCAAGATTTAAGTAGATTATATCAAACAGAAAAGTTTGTATTGGATTGTTCTCGCACTGAACTAGCAATGAAAGAAAGGTGGGGTGTTTATAGGTAAACGGTTTAAGGGTCGGGGATTTCCCAGTAATTCCGGTGAGTTATTGTTTTTTTTTTGTTATAGATGTGAATAAATTTAAGATTGGACTATTGGAGATATTTATTTGGTCATTTAAGCAAAAATCTGGATTGGATTTGAAGGATTTTATTATTTCAAGTGCTTCATATATATTTAATTTGAGGCTGTTTTCTACGTGATGTATTAATTTAACTCCCGAGTCTTTGATGAATTTATGGTTTTTTTCATTTAAATGAATTGCTAAGTTGGAATTCTCTATCTTATTATTATATGCACATATATGTTCCTTTAATCTCTGATTTAGTGATCTTTCAGTTTTGCCTGTGTATTTGGCTGCACATCATTACAATTTAGTTCGTATCCACTTTTTTGGAAAGGGTCTATTTTGTCTTTAGGAGAAGGGAAATATGAGGATAGGGTTTTTTCTATTTTAAATGCAGGGTTTAAACCTAGTTTAAACCGTAATATGGAATCAAGACATAATGTTACGGGATGGGCCTGTCTTGGGGGGTTGTTGAATAGATATCATTAATTATTTTATTTGTTTTTTTCAAATGTGATTGATAGTGGTTTTATTGTACCCATTTTTTTTTTTGCTATGAAATATATTATTTCAATTTCTTTATTATGGTTCTTTTCATTTAAAAAGACGGTAAATTAGCTCCACCCCGTTTCTTCCACCTCCATCCTGGATTCCTCTTCTCTTGCGCTAGCATCGATCATCTCCTGGGCACATTCAACAAATGAGCGGTCTCTTGGCAAGACTTCCCTCTTCCCAGTGAACCTTAAGGATGGTCGGCAGAAAGGCCATCATGGATTCTACCTCGCCTATACTCAATGTTTCATGCATCTTTTCCGTGATATGATTAAATCGTGCTAACAGCGCTACTGCGTGTTGCTCGCTCGTCTGTCGTGATGAACGCCTCTCCCTAAACATTTGGTAAATGTCGTCTTCGGGGGTCCACCTGCCTCCTCCGAAAGCCTTCAGCCTCATTAATTACCGGCCATGGTTTCTCCTCGTCTGCTTGTATTTGGTTCAGAATGCTCCTTTTTACTCTTTATACTTTAGCTAATTTCTGATACCTTGGCTTCTATCCTTGCCATGAGGCGATTGCCGCCCTTCAAAAAATGATTTAGCTCACCGCCTTAGCCCTCCAGGTCGGAAATTGCCCTCCGCAGATCCTGCGACGTTGCTGTCCATATCTTCATCCGTTCCAGAGCGTTGGCGTGCGCTTCCATGGTCTCTCGCGGTAACGGCGGGATGTCCGGTACGTTCAACACTGCCGGTCTTAGCACGCCTTCCGATGCCTGGTTCTTAGTCTCCGCCTGGTTTGAAAAGTAACAGTAGAAAACTAGAAGAAGAAATAAAAATAAAAAAAAGAACAGAAAAGATCACGCGTAACGATCTCCCGGATTTCGGCACCAATTATGTGACGGCGAACAGATTAAATAAATAAAAGGAAAGGTTTGAGAAATAACTAGCACGACTTCTGAGACAAGACTGTTTATTCATAGAAGTAATCCTCCTTATATACACACGGAATGATATTTACGTTCCAGGATGATATTAAGGTTGACACTGCCACGCTCCGGTCTTTAACTTACTGATGGAAAAGGAACGTTACATGACAACAGCTGGGATGTCTGTGTGTCTTGGTGAGGGGTACTGTCTCTGGTTAGTGACTTTTTTGACTGTGGATGTGAGATGTGCTGCATTTTGTTCTTCATATTGTTTTTTTTTCCATTTATTTTATTTTTTTTTTCTTTCCCTCCTGCCCTGATGAAGCCTGAATTGGCGAAATATCGATAGATGATTTATTTTCTGTTATTTTTGAGACTCTTGGTTTCTTGTTTGGATTTTTCTATTCATGTCCTAACAATTATTTGTGTCTCATTTTGAGCTTTTGCTCTTGCATATTTATATATATTATGAAAAGTATGTGCTGAAATGTTTGTGGAATTTCCCTGTCTCACTTTCAGGAATCTGTGTTTGTCAAATGAAATCTCTTAGAGGAGTGCTTAGATGTTCCGTTTTCTTTCAGTAATTGTGTAAATTTGTAATGTATACTTTTTATTTTGTTATAGTTTTGTAGTGTAGTATGAGGTATGTATTTGTGTTTTAACAAAGGGAAGAGGCACTAAGCATTAGTCGTTTGGTAGGTGGCTGTCGTTAGCTCCTGATTTGGCCAAAATGTCAGCACTTTCATTGCCGGAGACACGACTGTGACCTTTAACCCATTACACTGAGATGTTTATGTTTTTATCCATAATCTTAAAGTGATTGTGTCTGATTTGCTCGGTCAGTAAGTTTTGAATTTTTTTATGGAGTTAATTAGTATTTTGATGTGAGTGCAAATGTTATAAGATATGCCAATAGGGTACTACAGAGGAGCGGCGCACTATCAGAAGAGTCTAGAGACTGAATCGAGTGTCATCTCACTAGCTGTCTCTGGGTCCATTCTTGTTAACAACGTGCCTCCTTTTTCAGCACTTTCTTATAAATTGGTTTTATGCTCACCGCTCAAAGCTGTTTCACAGTTTGCAAATTGATTCTTATTTGGATATAACTGTTTGTTTGTTTTTTTAAAGAAAAAAGTTACTTTTTATTTTAATGTACTTAACATCTTCCCCTTTTTCACATAAGAATATAAGTATTTCACTTATTTTTATACAATTAAATAATAATTAATCAAGTTATGTTTTTTTTTAAATGATCTTCATAATTCAAGGCCATGATTAATAAACATTGGTAATAATTAATTTCATTAATTTAGTTCTAATTTAATTATCTAAAAATAAGGTAAATAAATATGTTTATAATTAAAAACCATAAAATTACCACTTTACTATCGCAATTGAATTTTTTAAATAATTAATTTAGTTTTCTACAAAAATAAATACTGTTAATATTATCCATTATGATTATAAATGATTAAATTCATAATTAAAAAACATGAAATTACCCATTAACTATCATAAATAGGTGCAAACTAGAATCTAACAAAATTAAATCACAATGGGTGTAGCAACTCCGAATAAAATTTGTGCGACGTAACAAAGCGGGGTAAAATATTTTTTTTAGGGAGAGACAAAATTCATATTCGTTTTTTGCACCCCCAAAACTACTAAACATGAATTTTCATAGCAATCGAAAAATTGCTTGTAAAAAAAAAGCTTTAAACGGTGAGCATAAAACCAAATTTATAAGAAAGTGGGGAAAAAGGAGGCACGTAGTTAACAAGAATGGACCCAGAGATCGCTAGTGAGACGACACTCGATTCAGTCTCAAGACTCTTCTGATAGTGCGCCGCTCCTCTGTAGTTGTACCGCCAATAGCAATCGTATCATTATTTATTGTTTCATTCTTTATAAGATGAAAAAAATAATTAAATAAATAAGCAATGTCTTAGAACTTCATAAAGAAAATTGGAATAGTAGTTCAAGATAGATGTAAATGAGGCTAATAAGGGGGCATGCAAAAATTGAATCTTGTAAACTGTGCATTAAAGAAATGATAGTGGTTTATCTATGCTTCTGTTTTAACACAAAATGTTTGCCAAAATCTCTGGAAAATAATGGTAACTTGGTCCATCAGAAAGAGACTATGTAGATGACCCTGGTGTATGTTGAAAAAGGAGGTGACAAAGGCAATGAACACTCCAATAAATGAAGCAGCTTTTCAAGGACCTTGACAGCATTAAGTTGAAGCACTTTAAAACAATAAATTGCATATAGGAAGAAGAAAATAAGACAGTTTTTTAAAAATCAGTTATTAAAGCTTCTAAACCAATGAATGGTGTTATGTTCAGGAGGTTTTTCTAAAGTTTTTATTTTGTATAAAATAGTAAAGAACTGGAAGTGTGGAAGCTGGTTTATCTTTTTACTAAGAAAGTTTAAACTTAGAAATGATAACATTCATAATTCTTAAACAATTGTTCAATTTTAACATTTAAGTAAAATATTTGTACTCTCTTGTTTAATGATTGAATGCTAATTTGTGCAATAGAGTTTACATCTTCGTAATAGTATACCAGAAACATCTAGAACATAATTATAAGAATTTGAGATGGAATTCCTATTTTGTGTATTGAGCCATTTATTACAATCACATTTCTATTTAAAACTTTAGAGCTCACAGGTACCTTAAAAAACATTTTATCTTTTATACACGCTACAAGAAAACTTTTCTGTTGTGGCAAGTATCCTGGTATCCTTTGATTATGGTTTTTTTTTTAGTACTTATGCCACAATTACAGTAACTATAACTTTGACCAGGCCACCTAAATTGGCTCTCGATCTTTGAGTTTTACTGTCTTACCTTCTTTACTTTCATTTTCTTTTTAATAATCAGGGTTCTTATTTATTATTATCTATTTCTATCTTCTGGCATGAATTTTGGTTGAACTAAACCTGCACTTTCATTCTCATTATCCTAGTATTCATTTTCATTATAGTTTAATAATAATATGGCTGTGTAAAATATTTATTTTATAACCTCATATTTAGGTAAATGGTGACCAGAGCACAGAAACATATTTAAATATTTATACAGAGCAAGATGTTGAAGAAAAGGCAGAATTGAATCTTGATTGTTTGGCTCAAAATTGCCTAATGCTTGAGTTAACATTTGTTCCTTACCAGCTATACCATACAAGCCTGTTTAATCAAGAAAAAATTGAAGAGGTTCCCAATTTTTATTTACTCTTTTTGTTTGATTTTTAACTATCATATTGTATGTTTGTATACAGGGTGTCCCGGCAGTAAATTTCAATAATTGAGGAAGGGATAGTCTACAAAAAATTTATTTCAGTGCTGCCAACTGTACCTTCTTATCTCAATCCGTTTTCGAGATATGATTTTTAAAGAATTTTCCAAGATAACCACGTTTTTTTCTAATAGAAAGTCCAATTTTCTCTTCTGAACATTCCTCAACTTTTGTCACCGGTTTTGGAATCTACGATGCATTTCTTATAAGAAAGCTACCAATTTGTGGAAAAATATAGTTTTATCCGGTGATCATAGCAGCCAAAGCCAAGTAAAACGAATAATTATCATAAATGCTAGTCTAATTTCGAAGAGATATTGAAGTCGGGAGGTCTAAAACATTAGATACTTACAACAATATGAGTCTTTTTTTCGTCCTGGTCCTGGTCAAATCGCCGATTGCAAAAAAATAAATCCTACGCTGTTCTGGATTTTGGTCCTCATTTGATTATTTATTAGAGTGTAGTGTATAATACACTAAAAGTCCTTGCCGGTGCAGTTTTAAGTTCCCTTTTTTTGTTTTATTCTCAAATATCTCGGGAACTATCAACTTTTAGCCGAAGTTATCATATATAAAATTACAATACATGAAATTTCTTATAAGAAAGAATCCATTCATGTTTTTCCTAGAGTTAGTAGTTTGGGAAAATTGCAAGTTGAATTTGCTAACATGAACGTGTTTCACCTGTGCAGCTGGATTTATTATAATACTCCGAATTTTTACTATGCTTCCTCCAACTGTTATCTCCTCTATGACATAAACGTATTTCTTACCAGCGGATCCGCAGACCAGGTGCATCAATTCACTGGTGTAACACTTTCATCTTGGCAAATTCAACTTGCAATCCCTCGTCTATCTCCCAAACTACTGACTATATAAAAAAATGAATGGAATCTTTCTTATTGGAAATGTCGTATACTTTCATTGTATATATACAGTAGAATACCGATAATTCGTATGGTCAAGATGAGCTGTGAGTAAAATATGAATTATCGAGATTTCCTATAAGTTCCTCTGGTAAGATTGACCCAGAGATATCTCACAGAATTTCTAAAGCCAATCAAGTCTATTACCAGATCTGCAATAGTATAATCGGCCACCGAGAAGTAGTTATGGAGACAAAAAGGCCTATATATAAATCTGTTTATCTCCCGACCCTTACAAATGGAAGCGAAAGCTGGGTAATGCTTGATAAGCAAGCCAACTGCAGTAGAAATGAAGTTTCTGAGGAGAGCGGTTGGGAAGACAAGAAGGGATTGCGTCAGAAATGTACGAATAAGAGAACAGTTTGAGGTGACAGAACTAAAGACCACACTCGAATCCCGACAGCTTAAGTGGTTTGGCCACGTGTGCCTCATGGAGGATGAAAGAGAACCAAAGAAAGTTCTAGAAGCTCGACCCTCTGGGAAAAGACCGCGAGGACGTCCCAGAATTTCCTACCAGAAGAATATTCAGAGGATTGGAGGGAAAAGAGGCAAAACCCTCCAGCAGATGAAGCAGCTATGTAGGGACCGGGAGGAATGGCTGCAATTTATTGAGGCTCCTCGACGCTAGGAATGGCACAAGAGGAGGATAAAGAAGAAGAGATTTGCAATAATCGGGAGTAAAAAGTAGAAAATACGAATTAACAAAATTAATAAAAAATTGTATTATACTTACAAACGATATAGTTAGCACAGCAAAAGATTAAAATATCTTTATTTTCTTTTGGTGCAATTCTTTAAGACGGGCATTGTTGGTCGCTTTGTTAAACATTGTTCAGAGCAGAAAACATGTTAACACCAGCATCCAATTTCGCTAAGAAATTTCTTTGTCAGTTAGGATCTCCGCTACTGCTTATCCTTCGTCAAAATGGACGATATCTTAGAAATTTATGGGATTCGTCATTTAGAGAAATGTGATTCCATACACGAGAGAAATTAAATCATATAAATGTACAGTAACTGTTGAAGAATGTCCCTCCTTCGTTAATTCACAAGCAAGAAAACAATTTCTTATTGTACTATCACCAACATTTTACCATGCTTTTTCAGCAATGTTCATTGGGTTTTTTTTTCTTATGTTGTTAAAAAATTAATAAATAAATCGTTTTTGTCTAGTTATGACGGCAATAATAACCACCTGCAATTTTTTCCCCTTAAAACCAAACAACTGCAAAACCAGAACATTAACATGGCTGAGGGGCATGTGTGAGTGGTACGAGTAGTGACCCGTGCTTTTTGTGTTTAAAACACCTTGGTTTCGCGGGCTTGTCTGTCATCAGCAATCTTAATTTTTCAGATCCATCCTTGTTGGAGGCTAACAATATGGTTACATATTTTTTACCTTTTTTTTTTCTTTTTTCATTGAGATGAATAGAAAGGAAAAAAGATAAACCGTAAATCGTTTCATAGAAACGATTCCCCTCTCTCTCACTCTCCTCTCATTATCTTAATAATATTGCGAGTTAACCAGATTTTTATTTGAAAATTCGAATCATAAGACGTTTACATTACTTGGAAGACGAAGATAAATGCGAATTATCGAGGGAACCGGATTGCATTGTTTTCAAACGAATTAAAGGGAAATTTTCTGGGGACCAGAAAATCCATACGAATTATCGGAATATACGAATTACCGGGCTAAGAATTGTCGAGATTCTACTGTAGTACCTTTTGATGAAGTTGATAGTTCCCGAGATATTTGAGAAAAAACAAAAAAAAGGGACCTTCAAACTGGATTCCCCTTATCCCTGCTGGTGGGGACTTTTAGTATGTTGTACAGAACACTCCAACGAACAACTATACCAAAATCCAGAACTATATAAACTATATATTCGTAAAGAAAATTTAATGCTCTCCTTCAACTTCTTTTCTCTTGAATTTTTCATAGGACGAAGGGCTGAAGAGTATAAGGCGAAAAACGTGAGTCACATTTTTTTTTCTTCTCAAAATTTACCAATTTCGAGCTTGGATACAATCCCTGAAACTATGCAAGACAACGAAAAAAAAAATAAAGTAATTCTTATGGTAAATTTTGTCAGCTTCAATTTTGTATGGAGTAGTTTCATCGCTAGGATCCATAATTTCCGAGATATAAGAAAAAAAAAAAAAGGTACTTTCAAACTGCCCTACTGGCGGAGACTTAGTTTATTGGTTAAATCGTAGGTTTCTTGGAAAAATCTTTAAAATTTCATATCTCAAAAGCGGATTGAGATAAGAAGGTGCGGTTGGTAGACTTGAAGTACATTTTTGATAGACTATCTCTCCCTCAAAATTCACATTGACTCCCTTGACATTTACTCCTGGGACACCCTGTATAGGTTGGGGTGTGTGGTTGATGGTTTTGTTAGCTTAAATTAATATGTTATTTCTTTTGTAATTTATTATTCATGCATTCAAATTGTGTCAATTGAAATTTTCTTAATTTATATCCAGATTAGTCCTATCAAAAGTGTTGTTTACTCCTTCTTTTTTTTTCCAATTTCAAGAACTAATTAAGTTTCTATACTCCTTCATTACACATCGCATCAACATGTGCATATGTAATTGTGATATGTATGTAATTACAAACAAAAAGTATACACTTCACATACACTCCATAATTGCTCCATTGTGTTCAAATCAGATATCTGTGACTGGGGAAGAAGGAGATGGAACTGCCAGGTTGATGGCAGATGGGATTTAAAATAAACCTTTACCATTCCAACTGTATACCAAAGGCTGGATAATAATAAATAAATAAGAAAAAAAAATATGAAATTTACAGTACAATCCCCAAAAAAAGATTGCTCCATAATCCTCTTCTAACAATATAAAATGCAGGAAAGGAAAAAATAAAATACTTTTTATAAGTAAAACAAAAAGGTCTTAATTTATTGAAAAAATGAATAAAAATCATTTACTAAACAAGGTAAAAATCTTAAAATATTTTGATCTTATTCGCTCATACTTAAACCACCATTCTACTTCTTTCTTGGATCAAGACAGACTGTATAATCTGTTACATTCAACTCTGTCTTAACTAGCTGGCTGGCATTATATGTATGCACATGTGTTCGTATTTACATAGTAAAATTTATTTAGTACTCTTATTTACAATGTAACATATTACGTATTGTAGTCACAGGGAATAAGTTGGTAAGTCAAAAAGTGGTCCTCCATCATTGTATGTATTGTGCTTATCTCCCAAGCCTTCCGCAAACAATGAAGAAGGTGGTAACTCCAACTTCTTAGGCTACCAACTTCTTCATAGTGTGCAGAAAGCTTGGGAGATGATGGCAATACACATAACTCAAGAGGATCATTTTTCAACTTATCAACTTATTCCCCATGACCATAGATTAAAAAAACAGACTCATAATAAAAGTAAGTTTTTTTTTTTCTTATTTATAGTATTTGCTGATTACAGCACTTGGTATTGATTACAGAGTTGCCATTCCTTCCAACTCTTTTTATCATTACCTTCTTGGATAATCTAGTCCTTTCTCAAACCTTATTCTTCCACAGCATTATTAAAATGATTTCTTCAAATATCCAAAATCTGGCTTTTAAACCTGGCATTTCATTCCCCAGCTGACAACAAACTTCCCTGTACCCTTGCTGATGATGGTATGTCTTTACTGTCATTCATTTCTTTTTTATATATACTTAATAATTAGATCACATTCCAAACAAGATAAATTTTGATCAATTTGTTATAATTACTTTGTTCCACTAATGTTAAACTTCACATTTACGAAACTTTACAAACTTTAATATTTTTTCCTCAGTTTTAGTCGAGACAAGTTGTTTTCTCCTTGCCCCCCAGTTGGAAAATAATCCTATAGCAAGGACCAGAGGCTCACGAATTTCACTTACAGAGGCAAAATAGTTGACTAATTCTCTAGCATTTCTCCTGGGATGAAACTTTAAATTGTTTATAGTAATTTCTGTTTATTATGATATTATGTTTATCTTATTGTTCCCGAGTCTACCACTTTTCAGTTTATTTATTAAAAGTTTTGTTAATCTATAATTTTATTATATATATAAAAGTCGTTTTTTGAAAAAGGCTTAAGCGCCAAAAATGGGAAATTTAGTTTTCATTTTATTAGGGGACGTAAACAACAGCTCTTTCAATTCCTACTCACGATATATCGAAAATAAAATTGGAAATGGTCTAAAAATCGTCTATTAATGACGTAAGTACCAAATACTCTGTTGTCACTTTGGACTTAACCAGTGCTAGAAGACTTAAAAATATATTGGAATTATAAAGGTTTTGCCACCTTAATAAACTCCTGCTGTATTCAATAAAGAATAAAATTTAAAAAATATATATTTTAATTTGGGGAAAAATCGTTTCATGTGTTTCCTGTAAACTTTGCTAAATGGTGCTTATGCCTTTTTTAAAATAAATGATGTCGATATATACTTGCATGGTTTCTGTAAAGTTTGTTTACTAATATACTGAAATGCACTTTTGGTAGTTCATCACAGAATTCAATGTTTTCAAGTTTCTCTATGAAATTTTTTTTCTGTCTAAAATTCACCTTTTAAAAAAATTGAAATAGCATTATAAACTTACAATGTTGTTTTTATTGCTTTTTGTGGTAATAATATGTAACAAATATAACTCACTGTGCCAGCACACTAACTCTTTTTGAATTTTCAGTTTACAAGTTTATGTTGATTTTTATCCTAGGTCAAGTTATGTATTATGTTCACATGGTTTAAAATAAAGATTAACAGAATTTTCTGAACTCAACTTTACCAATTCAACATATTTCTTTTATTGACTATGTTAACTTAGTATGTTCATAATACATTTTTGAAGATGGCAAACTTTTTTTCTAATTATATACTGAATCTATCTTTCTTACTACAGTAAAACTTCGTTATAGCGCTCTCCTAGGACCCAGAGAAAAAGAGCGTTATTACCGGAAAATCATAAAAATAACTAAAAAGATTTGTTTTAATTTATTTAAACTACAAATAAAATAAACATTTAGATATACATTTTTGTTGTTCCTGGTTTAATGTAATCATAGATTTTATTTTTTTTTTTGCTTAATGCAATAAATAGTAATCTTAAAAACAGAATTTTCTGATTCATTTATTTGTTCAAAAGTTTCGTCTTGCGCTTGAGAAGAGCATGAAAAATATGTGCGAATCGTCTGTAACGGGTTCAAATCATTTATTTTTAATGATTCCATTTTCTTCCTCTTCTTCATTTCATGCTTTTAGACGCGGAAAAATCTTCTTGATTGAAATTTGTCAAACTCTTTAATTAAATCAAAATTTTCTTTAATAGAGAAAGATTTTCATGACGTTTTCTTGGACATGAAATTAAAGCAACCGAGACAAAAATCGGATCCGTCTCTGTAAAACTAACAACCTTTCAATTCATGGAAGCATCTCATCTAAACAAAAACTAAACTATCTACATGGGAACAATCTACTGTTTCCTTCTGGTACTGTACTGTATTCAAAACTTCATATTTACAAAACAAAATGTAAAAAAAATTAAAGAAAAAATTCATTCAGAGCGTTATAACCGGGAAATCAGATCGTTATAATGATTAAAGTTTTATAAGAAAACTACCTGCTGGGACCGGGACCGAGGAAAAAGAGCGTTTTAGCCTGGAGCTTTATAATGAATTGTTTTGTCAATTTCTTGGGCTAATTTATGTATTTTTAGAATATTAAATCCTTCCGTTTAACTCATTCCATGAACAAACAGAAAATCACGTTAATGTATTATATAACGGATTAATGTATATTTTGGCATCATATTTTTATTTTCTTTACATAATTTTTTATGCTAAGTATGACTTAAATTGATGCAGGCAGTTTGGTTGTTATCTGGCAGTGATCTAAAAATGCACTTATTTAGAGAAGATCCTCAAAATCATACATATTGTGAAATTGAAGCAGAAGATCTATTTCCTGAATTTTCCAGATTACCAAGTATTGTGTTCTGGGTGGATATAAATCATACTTGTGATAAAGAAAGGTAATAAATGTATGTGTTGTTACGTATTGCTTTCATTTATTGGTGAATGTTTATTGGTTCTGTACAATCAGTGTTTCCCAAGATGAATATCCTGTGTTATATATCTGTCCAATGAATCGTTACAAATCATTCACTAACAGGTAATATTAAAAATGCTTTAAAACTAACATATTAGCGTACTGCATGGTTTCTTTCAGTATTATTAGTTCTAAAACTTGATGATATATGATGATGTCGGATTACATCATGGGTTTAAATCTGGTACTGCTCTTCTTTTAAGATTATTGTGATCTAGGTAGAGTATTTTATTGTTGATTCATGCTTTGCTATAGTTTTATCTTTTTTTATATATTTTTAAAAATTATAAATTGTAAAAGCCTAATGTGTATTTTTTTCACAATTTTATAATTGAATTGTATTTTTTTGTATTCTTAATTTTTTGAGTTTAACTTTCATGCTTTGAAATTTATTTAGTATTTGTAAAACTTAAATAACTGTAATATATTTGCATTTTGTTTCTATTCCCTAATGAACAATATTTGTATTTATTATTGTTTGCACAATATTCTCAGATATATTTGGCCTAAAATAATATCCTCTATCTTAAGTCTACTCCCAATTTCGGTAGGTTGATTATCCATGATGTGGATTATCCACAGCGACATAATGAAAAAATATACTAATAAAGTTTTTATTAGTACGCGCAGAAACGGTGAAACAAAAAAAGCCATCTCCATCAACCTCTGGCTCCTGTTCGGTCTAACCTCAGGAAAACGCAACAGCCTCTTCTTGAGAGCACTTTTGTTAAGCAACTTCGTCAACTGATCCTTGTATGGTGTTCCAGTGATGAGGTTGGTCCTAGCTGCTCTGCGTCTTCCAGTGGTGACTATCTTCTTAATGTTGGAAACAGGAGATATGTAGAATGGAGAAACTGCATTTAAAGTTGTGGTTTTTCGCAACCTCATCAATCGGTATAGTGAGAGCTCTTTAAATGTGGATCCATATTTACACCATCCCGACCTAAGCAAGATGTCCACCATCACATGTAAAGCCGTGCGTGACTAAAGGTGTGCTTCTAAAAGTAGCTTAGAACCTCTGCTTTCTGAATATCATTGTGAAATTATTTGAAAATAATCATAAGGACATAAAAAGAAAACTATTTCACATATTTCTCAAAGGTTTGCACTAATATCTGTTCGAACAATAACTGACATTGAACCACACTACTTCAAAAAAAAATCTAATTGCTCCTTGCAACCTTACATCAACAAGTTGCTCCGTTTACAGTTCTGGTTAACAGTCTGTAGCACCTCTCTCATACCCCCTTGAGGAGGTGTTCCTATTTTTACACCTTTTTCTCTATATTATAGAGTTAATGAAATTTTAAGCTACATATTTTTAATAGAATGTCTACTAAAAAGAAGAAAGTTATTTTAACAATTCAAAAAATGTTTGAAATTGTACAAAAAATTGAAAATGGCATTTCAAAAAAACAGTTGTGTTTTGATTATAGAATTGGTGAAACAACAGTGTGGGACATTTTTAAACAAAAGAACAAATGGATTTTGTTTGCATTGGTGTCAGACAGTTCATTGGTAATGCAAAAATGAAAGCCAATGAAGGGTTCGAAAAATGAGCGATTTATTTCAGCATTATTTGAATGGGTATCCACACCTTTCAGGTTCTATAATTGCCGGTAAGGCAAAGAATTTTTTTAAACTCCTCAGTTTAGAAGGGGAGTTTGATGCTTCCTTAGGTTTATGCAATGCCATGGTATTCGTGAGGTAGGACTACACAGAGACAAGCTTAACAGTGACCAACCAGCTGCGGATGAGGTTGAGTTTGAAGAATCTATTTCTAAAAATGGTTATTCACCTGAACAGATTTACAATAAGGATGAGTCGGAACTTAATTGGTAAAGTTTACCAACTTGTTTACTCGTTTTTGAATCTGAACACAAGGTAGCAGGACACAAGTCTAGCAAAGAAAGAATAACCTTATAGTTGTGGCAACGCGTTGAATCTGCATAAGCTGAAATTAGCTGTTATTGGAAAAGCACAACTGAAATAGTTGATAATCTGGAGAAGAGGAAGAATCCACCGCAGAGCAACAAATAAGTCACAAAGTGCCACTGGAACTAGTAAGCGTCTCCTTAATTTTTTATAGTAAGAGGATGATGTGTTACTGGCTGGCAAACGTTTTTTGAAAAAAATTCAATTGCAGATTAAATAAAAGAAAATATTTTCTAACCAAATAATAGATCAAGAATGAGCAAATGTTTGTTCATTTTGTACTCAACCTTATTTTTATTATTAATCTACTATATTCATTAAGTAATTTTAATTCTACACTCTTAATTAATTTCATTAAAATGTTATCATCATGTTTGGAAAAAAGAGTTCTTATAATTGGAAGATATAATTATAATTAAAACAAAATGTTTTAAAGTGAGTGTAACTTTGTTATTTTTTTATTTTAAAAACAGCTAGCTTCATAAACTTACTAAAGTTAGATGGTGCCTTTATTATTTTTTTTTGTAACAAGAGACAAGGATGGGGTATGTGATAGCCAATTCTGATTCTCATTCTAGAAGCAACAATCTGCATTTAAAAAGAGTTTAGCTTTAGACTGGAGGAATGAAAAATGGATTATTTTATTGAAATGCTAATTCTTGTTATAATGTTCGAATAAATTCGAATTAACTACAAATAAATTGTTCAGATACCTTGTTAGGCAGTCGATGCTTTAAAGTAAATCACATTTAAAAGAAACACTCGAGACCAAAAAAACCAGTGTACTTTGAATTTCACTTAAAATATAACGATTAAAAAAATATTGTTGGGTTCGAAGCAGCTCAAATATACGACAGGTTAATAGGGTTAACATTACAATCGTCCTTTGCTTAATCCAACAAGGATTAGTGACTTATGTACAAACATTACAAATAAAGTTAATTCAGTTAGCTTTCAGTTCTCTATAGTTGTGCTATACTTGCCCGTGTGTGTTTTTTTTTTTTTTATGTAATCATTATTTTCATAATAGTGTTTTTACTTCTTAAAAATGGTGTTGGAAACCACAGTAGTCGCTGGAGTCATCGCATTAATTGAGGTTGGGAGGAACCAGAGATACGCGGCCAGGGCACTCGGTAATGTCTAAACAATGGTTCAGATAGCGGCCCAGAGGTACCAGGAGAAAGGCAGCTACTCCAGGAGACCGTGGCCGGGGTGGCCAAGAGTGACAGGTGGAGCCGAGTACTGCTTCATTGTGTTGCAGACTCTCTGAAACCACTTTCAGAGCTCAGAAGAGACTTCTAGCAGGTTGCGTGTATCTCGGACTGTGAATGTCAGTGTGCATACAGTACGTAGACAAATCGCTGAAATGAACCTGCACTCCTCGGTGTCTGCCACAGGTCTTCTCCTCACCTCAGCACACTGAGCAGCTCGCCTCCGTTTTGCCCAAAATCATACCCACTGGACTACAGCTGATATGGCTTCTGTTCTGCCCCCATCTTCTTCGCTACACTTTAACTGGAGCATCTGAACCATTCAGGTTAAATCTGGACTCATCTGAAAACAACAGAAGCCAATCAACCGCAGTCCAAGGGTCATGGTTTTGGCCATCATGCATCCAACAGAGATGATCTGATCGGTGCGCGGAGAGTGCCTGTGGCAGACACCCTTTAGTACAGGTTCATTTCAGCAATTTGTCTACATTCTGTTTGCACACTGATATTCACAGCCCGTGATACACACAACCTGCTAGACATCTCTTCTGATGTCTGGAAGCGATTTCGGAAAGTCTGAATAACAATGAAGCTGTCGTTGGCTTTTCTGTCGCTCTAGGCCATCCTGACTCCCGCCTCCTATAGTAGCTGCTTATCTCCCAGTACCTCTGGGCTGCTCTCCGAACCGTTGTTTCCCGTAGCCCGAGGGCCCTGGCCGTGTATCTCTGGTTTCTCCCATCTTCGATTAATTCAATTACTCAAGCGACTATCGTGGGTGGCATCCAGCACCATTTTGAAAAAGTAAAAACACCAACAAAATGATAATAATGAATAATTAAAAAAAAAAAAAACGCTCACGGGTAGATATAGCACTACTCTACTGAACTGATGGCTAACTGAATTAACTTTTTTTGCAATCTTTGGACATTAGTCACTAATCCTTGATGGATTACTGCAAAGGACGATTGTAATATAAACCCTATTAACCTGGCTTATATATGAGCTGGTTCAAACCCAACAATATTTCTTTAATCTGTGCTTTTTAAGTGAAATTCAAAGAGGCCAGTTTTTTTGGTCTCGAGTGTAGTTTTCATAAATTAAGCGTTCAATTTTATTAAATTATTTTATAAAATAATTATGCGACATTATAAAAGTAGACTAAGAACAGAAAATAGTTCTTAAGTATATAAACAACTAAAAAAAAATTTACTCTGAAAAACTTGGAAATAAAATAAAAATTTACCACTAAGCAAGCATACTTTAAAATGAGTCCAAAAGTTATTTTAATTATGATTCATATACTAAAAAATCTTAATGTATTGTTTTTTTTTTTTAGGCATTATTTGATTTTTGAAAACATTCTTTGCTTAGAAAAAAATATTGAGACTTTGAATTACATTTTAAAACAGAATTGAAATTGTTTTCTTAGTTTCTGTAACTAGGCTATCTTTGTGGTATAGCAGTTAGTATTATTGCTTATGATCTTGGAGAAATAGATTCATTCCTTTTTCAAAGGGATTTATGCCTCAAATGTTCATGCATAAATTAACAACTTTTTAAAATAAGGATTAGGGGGGCTGCTCTGTGGTTTTAAGGAAGCACTGCACACTTGAAGTGATGAGGTCAGCATCATGCTAAGTATTCAAATTTTTTCCTAATCCATTTCTTCCGAAGAAGACAGGTCAGGCAAGATGGGAAGAAAAAAAGAAAAAAAATAGGTCCCCAATAAATAGAGATTGGGTATGTCCTGGGAGTTCATCCGACCCTTAAGTCAACCTATAGTTGATAAAACAATATTCCAGTTTTACTGTCTCTAATCAGGACCCATGAGCCCAGTGCCTTACTCACTAAGTCATTATACTAAAATATTTAGTTTTTATTATTTATTTATTCATTTTTATTTTTTTTATAATAGAATTCCATAAAAATCAGGCACAAAGCAAGATAATGTTTGTCCCTTAAAATTGTTTAAATGCATGTATCTATTGATTCAAAATTTATTTAAAATTTGAAATTAAACTTTTAAACAAAAATTTTAACTAACCCAGAACTTTCATTTTTGAAATTAATATATTTACTATGCCAACTTGGATTTTAGTTTTGGGGGGCAGTGCTATATGCTCATTCCTTGGTATTGTATTGTCTTGGGGAAGGGTGGGATGCAGTACTACTAACCTAGCATTTGGCTCGGCTTACATCATACATTGGTATTTTGTATTTAATAAAATTGAAGGCCTTGATGCAAGAACTAGGCAACTCCAAATTTTCCAATTTTCTTTTTAATACATTTTTAGCTGTGGAAAATGTAGCTGTTTTGATTTGTGCAAGAAGCAGGAACAATTGTAACAACCATTCCTCTCATGTGTGATAAATAATGTAGGAATGACATCATCGGCCAATAGAAACTGTTATCCATTGGTGCAAAAAACAAATATTTCTGGAGTTACCTTGTTTTTTGACACCACTATGAATGAATGCATACTACTTTTCTAGGGAGTGGGGTAGCTCAGTGGGTAGGGCACTGTGCTACTAATCTCAATATCCCGGGTTCGAGACCGGCTGTGGTAGTTAATTATTTATTCTGTTTTCAGCCATGGATCTGTCCTGTGGGATCGGGAGACCCTCCTGGGGCTCACCATCCTCTATAAAGTGGGTACCCATAATTGGTGGAAAAATCTGGTGGTTGAGCATAATCTCGGCCGAATCACCTCCTTGCACAACCGCTGGCTTAGAAACAGTACAGTCCTGATCAAGTGCTGAACCCAAGACCCTTCACAGGTTGTAGTGGTACAGGTTTTTTAGGTTATACTACTTTTCTCCTTTAAAAGTTTAATTTGGATGTTTGCTGGTTTATTCAAAGCCTAATGGTGGACCCACCAGGTGTCTTATTTAATTTCATTTGGCTCTTAATTAAATAGTGTTTCTGGATTTACCTGGTTCTTGCACCAATGCCTTAAATTGTACCCAATTTCTTTTTGCCTGCAGCTTTTCATTATGTTTTGGTCTAAAGTTGTGGGGCCTCCCTTGGATACATCCCTGTACAATACTATCTGCAAGGACACCATGATCTGTTTTGCTTGGAGGCTACATAAATTGGATAGGATTTTTGCTTTGATGCATACAAGTTATTTGCATCATGACACAAATAAGGCACCATCTAAATAAGTCCATGAGAAAGACAGAAACAGGTTTCAGCCTAAAAAATCAAAATGTTTTATTTACTGTGTATCTAAATTTTTTTTAATTAAGAAATTAATGTTTTTTAGACGTTTAACAGCATTTGGATGTGAATGTGGTTTAGTTAAAATATTCATGGTTGACATCACAAAAAACGTTTTACTTTTAAACATATCTCATCAATTTGATGCTCCAGTTTCTCGAGTTTCCTTGTTTAAAGAAAAAAACAAACCTGTTCACCTTAAATCATCTGTGTTAGGTGAGTATAAAAATATCAAATGTTTTATAAATTAAAGGATTAACCAAAAATATTACTCATTATAAAATCTAATTCATGAGGTATACAATGAGTTAGCAGTATTTTAGGGGTTGATTGTATGTCTAATTTGCAGACAAAAAAGTTCATTTCATCAGTTTTAGAAACATAAAAGCTAGGGTCTAACTCATCTATCAACTAGTCCTTAACCATATAAATACAATTGATATATCGCTTCTTATAATCGATCATTCCTTAAGATTCTGAAAACCTTGTATATTATTCGTGGAAACACTGTTTTCTTTCCTTTCTGGAAAATCAGTTTCTTATACATTTTTTTTTGGTTGCTAAATTTTAGCAAGTAGGAACATCCTGCATTATTTGTTAGCCATTATCGTGTATTGAGATCACTCACTCCTACTGACAAAGATCCTCTGTACACATTAATCAATGTGATATGTTTATAAATTGGCTATTACTTGATAGTTTTTGATTATGTCTTTTAGTTGATTTTATTGGATCCCTTAAGGCAGACTTTGCCTTTATATTGCCTACCGTAGCGGTTGGGAGTGACTGCCAGCAGTTGACTACTGCTTTGAGGGAATAGAACAGGGCATATTTTGGTGGCACTGCTCGGCAGTCCAGGCATGACATCGATACTGTTGTGTTCTGACCACGTCAGAAGGAGCCTGACGGTTGGCAGTATGACGGTTCTAGGTTATGTAATGTCGAATAAAAGTTTTGATGATAATGCTCATGTTGAGACGATCCTTTGTTATCTATATTTTTTTTTCATCATGCGAGACTAAATTAAATGAAAAATTGCTAAAATTTTAAACAAAATTATGGCCTATCAAATTTTTAGGATTGAGGTAACATCAGTATTCAATACATTTTAGATCTTATACTGATTAAAAATTTTCTCTTTACAAAAGAGATTCAAATATAAATCCAATTAACATTAAATAATGAAAGAAATTTTCATCTCAAATAAATATTCAAATTTAAACATTGAAAAATCAAAATATCTTTTTTAATTAAAGCTCTAATCACATATGATAAAACATTATCTGTTGCGATTTAATTACAAATATATGATATTTATTACTGAAATGATCATTTTATAGCAGCCATTACTGTCCCTAGTTATAAATTTAAAATCAGACATACACCTCCAACTCTTCTATTTTCTATTTAAAATATTACAAGAAGCCATAACTCAGTGGAATTGGGGATTAATATGTAGTTTATTGGTACATAATGGTTAAAATTGTATACATACATAACTTACCCTTTTTACTGATCCAGGCAAAATGGTGGATGTGTACTGATTAAAAAAGATCACAATTCCGCCACCGTGTATATTTCTGCTCTTCCAATACAAATGAAAACCATTAAATTTAAACCTAACATTTTTATTTAACAAAACTAGGATGTTTACTGTGAGAGGAGTTGGCTGCTATGGTGAGAAGTTTCAATGAAATATACAAGCAGTAATGGTTGGCAGTACCAGCGAAAGTCTGCCTTTAGATTATTTTATGTTATTTCAATAATACAGGTGAAAATAATGTTGACCAGGTGATAATAACTACTAACAGTTAGAACTGTTATTAATTATTATTATTAACCCTGTAATTATTTTTTTTTAAACAGAAATGTGTGCATTTGGCAAATATTTACAATCTGAAATATATTAATAAAATAAGAGAAAACGTTTTAATGACTTAAGTTCTACTGCTCGTTTGCTGTATATTATATGTAAAAAAATCAATTACAAATGACGGACACTATTTAAGCCGATATGTGTTGGCTTTGGCTGGATTTGGAAGCCTGGCCAAAATACCTTCTTGTTCTATATCCTAGAGCTGATCAGAGAAACAACGCTATGTTGTCGTCAAAGGTACAACATCAGGTGAACTTATATGTCAGGCCATGCTACAGTTTCTAGGTTAATCTAATCATCTTAAAAGTCATTACCATTCATCTTTAGGAGTTTATGTACTATCCAGGATTGCTAAGATAAGAATAAAAAGAAAACAAAGAATCTTATTAAAGAAAACTCTATTTGAAAAATATTTACTTTTTAGTAATGAAACCGGATTAATATTTTTCACCTGTTGCCAGTAAAAGATTCATCTGTCTCTGAAGTTTCCAAGGTCCCTCTTGAGGTAATGCTATGCACTGAACAGAGAAGCTTTGAAAAAATGCTTGTAGATAGCCACACAAGCAAGGCTGGTCAGAGGTACAATTGGTCAAAGGTACAACACCTTCCCCTATATCATATTCTCAAAGTTACTTTGACAGCCTGTGATTTATACAATGTATTGGGATTATTTTCTACCTTTTATGGTGGCCCTTTCTTTGCCTACACTAAAATAAACTTTAAGAATATTACCTTAACTATAAATAAAAACAGAATTAAAAACTATTAACCACAGATAATCCATACTCGTTTCAAAATTTCAATTTCTTTACAATGTCAATACTTCCCCTTACTATATTTCCATATATAGGTAAATGAAAATAAAAAATATGATGGCACAACATATTCATTTAAAACGTTTTCCCCACCCCTCTCATCTGTTAAGTTTATGCGTTTTTCATCACTCTCCATTACCTTCTATAACTTTAAGTGTTCGATATGATTTTTTCTAAAATATTTAGCTTTCCAATGATGTATTATACATCTATATTAATACTCTTATTTCCGGAAATTTGTTTTCGACCTGGAAAAAATATTTCTCCTTTAGTAAATTATCAAATTTTTTCATAGTTTATATTTATCCATTTTTTATTACGACTAACTAATGAGAGATGGCTAATTATTTCAATTAAACAAAATTAAAGGTACTTTTGAGGAAGCCATCCTGAAAATTCGGCATTTAAGCCCTGTCAGGCTATTTCAATGAGGATAAGGCCTAGCTGATATTAAGGACCATTCAATTGTTTATTGATATAACGAGTTTAATCAAAATCGTTAGAAAGTTATCAAGAAAATTGTAAAAAAAAAAATAAGAAGTGAAAAATCAATGATAAAAAGTGATACTTTTGGTTAGTCAATTTCAGCGAAAAAATTGCTGTAACATCCAAGCCATATACTTACCTTAAATGGTAATTTTAGTTTTGTACTACTTTTCTTTTTTGAGCAAGGCTGTTCACATACTCAAACATAGATCATTTTGCGAGACTTGATTATTTCGACTCAGGGGATCTTGAAGCAGGTATTTCCATTGAAAACGCTAATTTGAAATTTTTCATAATTGCAATACTTCCCCTTATTATATATTTTATATACAATATATGAATCGATATTTTCCAATTTAAATGTAATCCTTTCTTATTTCAAACATAACTTTTTCCATTTGAAATATAACCCAGTCTAACTTAAATTCATTCTGAAATACTGCATTTTAATTAATGATAATTATTTTAATATTAATTACAATTTATGAAATCATTTCATTGGTTAGTTCCTTAAAAATACACCTTTTAAGATGGTATGGAAGAAAAATATAAATAGAAAATGGGAATTCAAATTAACAGAAAAAAAAAATTATATTGATTCCTTTCTTTGTTTAATGATTTGACTAGCTCGAGCTTAAACTATAACACATCTCCTTTAACTTACAGGAGAGGAAATATATGTATTAGAGATATAAGGATATATCTACTCAAAAATAAGGTTAAAGCTTGAAACCAACTGTGCCTTAATGTTGCTCCTTCCTCACTGTTAAAACTCTTGCAATTTTTAGAATCTTGATGGTGAATTCCACACAAACCTTTGCCGTAAGGTTATATTTTCCAGCCTACTTTGGACAATAATTCAACATTTAATTATAAATTATACCCTACTTTTTTCACATTACATTAGCTGATTGGCCAGTAATAGTTGTGGGTTGTTACAGATAGCAGACAGACTAGTGGTTTGTTTCTAGTTACAATTGAGTTAATGGCTAAATTTATGATTGTTGTGGTAGGTACTATTGCTGTTAATGATTGAAAGTTTTATAGTAATTAAACTAATATTTTTGCACTTTTCTGCAAGCATTTACCTTTTGTTTATTTATTAGTTTCTTGATAACACATTTCTATATTTAATGCTTTTATATTTTGATTGATTTAAGTATTGCATGAAATGTTTGGTCTAAATAAGGATGGGTCCAGTGTTAAGTTTACAGCTACACAATGGGAAATAGGGTGGCACACTAGATAAATACAATTTAAATAATAGCATCATGTGATTGAAATGGGCATTTAACCCTCCGCCAGGTGCTAAAGTTTTCATAACATGACGGGCGCTAGCTGTATTTTGGACGACATGCAACTTTGTTCCGTTTCTCATCCCTAATGTTAAGTGATGATTTTATTGGTCAGAATTATAATATTATACTATTGTTATGTTATAACAATGTTTTAAAAGAAAAAGAAAAATTTGTTTATGTAAAGATTTATTTAAAAATTGTGTTCACAAATAAAATATGCATTATTTCTTCTATGAATTAAATTAATTTTATATCATTAAATGAATTATAGACTATTGTTCAATTTTATAAAAATTATATATTAATTATATTTGACTATATTTTATTTTATTAGATTATTTTTTATTCAACTATAAACAATTATAAATACTCTCTTTTATCAAGAGGTACATGGGCAACTAAATAATAAAATAAAATATTTGCAATGCCATCATCTCAATCCTTAGTGAATCTTGTTCTCCCCTTGAAGAATTGTTTCTTTTATTTGATAAAGTATAAAGCAAACTGTCAATCCATAAATCACTGAACCGCGGTGTAAAATAACAGTTTTAAATATGTCTTAAAATCTTTACTTGGTTTTATAACTCCCTGGCTTGTCCTGAATATTATTCCAAATTTTAATTTATTTAGTAGTGGAGTATTTTTTAAAAGGTAATCCATACCGTGAAAGGTTTAAATCCAGGGAGGAAATACCCCTACTTGGCTATGCCATTGCTCTTGTATTATTAGGTCAAGACACGGTAACTATTAAATGAAATAGTATGCTAATACTTGCTGACAATGAATTAGGTCTCAAAATAAGTACTGATAAAATAAAATTGTACGTAGCTACTTGAGGAATTAGTGCTGACTTTAGTTTGAATGGAATACTTGGATAAGTTTAAGAATCTGGGATTTGAAATATATAAATGAAATGGAATTCAAAAGCAAATATCTGCAAATTTTTGTTACTTTTCTGTTACAAAATCACATTAGTTCCCACCTATTACCCAAAAAGGTAAAAGTCAGAATTTACTATACTTAGATTTCATACTGTCCTCTACAAATGTGAAACAGGGTCTTTACTTCAAGAGGAGTACAGCACCTAGATTTTTAGTTTTTTATTTTGTATACTTAACATAAAAAATATTTGGTGTAAGCAAGACGAGTCTATTGTAGATATTAGACAGCTCCACAACACAGAATATAATTATACTGGGATAGATCAGTGGGTGACTTCTAACTTGACTTCTAACTCCCTAGCTCGTGTTCGGGTCTGGCTATGAACAGAAAATTGATTTTGTTGCATGTAGGCAGCCATCTTGCTGGATATTGCTGTCAAACCACCTGATTCGCTTAGCTGTATTATAGATTAAAATAAATATTGATTAATTCATTAATATTAGTTGATTAATTAATTAAAAGAATTGGTTAAATACTACTAAAATTTAATACAACCAGAAAGGTCACTCATTTACTAATTTGGCTGTGTAATTAATTTTTGAAAAATGATCAATTACCCTTAAATATATTCAGGGTGTTCAGCGATATAGCATGAAAAAATTCAAGGATTTCAAGGCTGTGAACTGTAAAATTCAAGGAGCTTTACGTCTATTTATTGGATTAAATTTAAAACAAAATTGGAACCATAATGGAAGTAGTATTTGGTCGGCTTATGATGTAATGTACAATTCCGACTTGAGAATGAAAAAATTGTTACATACCTTCTTACACTTAGGGCTCAAGGCATTGTCAAAAATAAAAAAAAAACTAGAAAATACAGTACAAAAACAATTTCAAGTGTAAATATATTAAACTCACGTATTGGAGTAAATTTCACCACAATATCGTCCATAAACTTATTTTACATAATAAAACAAAATAATCATAATTATAGTTATAAAATGAATCCTGGTAACACCTCTACCCGACGCCTCTGGAAGCGAAATAAAAGAAAAACGTAAATCAGTTAAATTGAAACTCGGAGCTGTTTGCAGCACGTACATTATTTTACTGTTCCATAACATCTCTGTATCTTCACTAGTTCACTCAGAAACACAGTAAGTTGAGACAGAACATATCGACATGGTTTCTTGAAAAAGGCTTAAGCACCAAAAATTCAAAATTTAAGTTTCAATTTATTATGGGACCTAAACACCCCCTCTATCGATTCCCTCAATCGACTATTGATGATATAAGCACCAAATACTGATGACTCTCTGTCCTCACTGTGGCCTTGACCAGTGCTAAAAGGATTAAAAGTATATTCTAATTATAAAGGTTTTACTCTATTAATAAACTCCTTCAGCACGCTATAAAGAATAAAACTTAAAAAATATATTTTGTTATATGGGGAAAAAACTTTGTATGTGTTTCCTGTAAGGTTTGCTAAATGAAGCTTATGCCTTTTTCAAAAAAGGTCATTGATATAATGAGTGCCTACGTTTTTGAGAGAAGTACTGATGAACAAAGTTAATGGAAAGAGGCTTTTTCTAGCTTTTATGGAATTAGCGGTGTTAAGAGGAATCACGACATCAGTCTTCTTTTCAATATTTTATACATTCATTGCTTGATACTGATGAAAAAATGGAAATTTTAGATTAAAAACTTAAAACTTAAAATTTTCCTATGACTGCCTATTTTTCAAGCATAATTCCCGATTTTTTACTGACACGAAAAATGCTAGCACAATTCCCGATCATCAAGGAATTTAAGGCTGTTGGACACCCTGATATAAGTATGAAATTTAATTCCTCTTGTGCTATGTAAACAATGACAGGAAGACTAACTTTAAATACCGTTATATTTGTTTATAAAAGAATTTGAATGTAATGTGCTAATTTTGTCTAGAAGTTTATGATTTCAATTTATAAAAATGAATCTGATTGTACTTTAATAAGATTTGACATTGTGTTTTTTGTAGATTGATTATTTTTTGTTATTGTTTAGGATGGTTAAGAGAAAAAAATGGTCTTCTGAAAGATGAAAAGAGTAATTGCTTTAACCTACTAGTTATCAATACATTACAACCATCTGTAGTTTTTATGTAAGTGAGTGGGATAATATTATACTTGTCCATCTGTTGTTTTTATGTAAGTGAGTGGGATAATATTATACTTGTCCATCTGTAGTTTTTATATAAGTGAGTGGGATAATATTATACTTGTCCATCTGTAGTTTTTATGTAAGTAAGTGGGATAATATTATACTTTTCTATCTGATTTATTTATCACTTTGCCTTATAACATCTCCTAGACTACTGAGCATTTTTACTCTAGTTTTATACTGATTTTGTTTTTTAAATTTCTAACCACACTTTAGATTTTAACCTTATCTATTTCAATTATTAACTATTTTAGTTCTAATGTAACCCAGTTAGGAGGTGGAAAATAACTTGGCATATGTCTTTTAATGATAAGGTTGTAAGTGGTCCTAAAATTTTTTGTATTAACTTTTATTCTATTCGATCATTCTACCACCACCGCCATTGATTCCTGTTTTCTTGAGGAATAATATCAGTTTTACTGGAATATATGAATTCAAGTTGGTCAGAAAAGATACAAAAGTTTTTAACTTATCCATCATTTAATAATGAATACATGAATTACTCATTTTGATGTGATAATAAGTCCTACAGTATATTATCTAAAAGTGGTAAGACACACTTATTAAACGAGGCTGTCGAGGATGTGGTTGTAAGGTAGCTGGACAGATCAAAGAGAAGTTTGAGATAGGATGATCGGATGTGTCATAGGGACAACTAACGAATCACAAGCGATCAGCAAACTAAGAGTACCTATTGGCCTTAGGACATCGCATGATGGTTACTTCAACTGGAGGGTATTAGCTACCAGACCAATGTCTAGTGGGATAGAGATACAGATGAGGGGTAAGCCTTCAGACCATGTATGTAGGAATATCTCAAATGGAGAGTATTTACCTCTTGACTTTGAGGGGGAAGAAATATAGACAAGGTGTATTACCCCTCTGACCTTGTATATAGAAGTACCAAGGATAGGATAGATGCAAGGCAGACATAAGAAATGAGAAACACAATGAATAACAAAAATAGTAGACAGAGATGTACTCATCTACTAGCTCATGAAGAGACTGAGGGGGAAACTTGATTCAAAACACCGAGCTCTGAAAGGGTGAAGCCCTTATAACATCGACACCATGAGGTGTTATGGGAAAAGTAAAATGTTATCAAACATTAGTTCTATTCTATATATTGGGCGACGGTGTGGTTTGCCCATGCGCTATCAGCGCACTATTTCATAATGAAGCTAATAGTATTAGTTAATAAATACAAATGTACAAACTACAAAGTACAAGCACTAATACTTTTTGTTTCATAATGGAGGCGACTATTAGTGATTTTTACAAGTAAAAAAGTACAAGTTAGCACGTGGGAAGGTTCTTTTTTAGAGCAGGTTACTTATCCCCAACTCCAACAAGCTCTTTAGATCACACTCCAATTTCTGTTTTTAAGGGAAAAGATAAGAAAACAAAATGCCAACCCAAACTTACCTTAAGTTTTCAATGTGGCTAAGTTATTGAACAAAAAAAAATAAATCAATGTAAAATTCAATGTTATTCAGAGTATTAGTGAACCTAGCAGTCTCTCTGGATCAATAGTGAAAACAAGTTTAAAGGAAAGACAATCAATATCTCTATCTCTTCTTTTTTTTTTTCTTTGTTTACATTAAAAAAAATTCAGAGTTTTCACTTTATTATCAGACGCTTGAAGAGCCTAATCAAAAACAGTCAATAGATAAATATACGATTGTAAAATCAACAGCAATTGATTCACTTATCTTCGTCAATCTTCTGACGTTAGGCTACCAAAGATCCCTTACATATTATGTAGTTCAATTGTTTAATGGTCAGTACAATGCTGATAGATTTGCCATATTCACCAACTTCTTTCCACAATCATAGTTTGTCTGTTTTGATTAGACTTGCATTAAATATTTCAAATAATATATTTTTATTTTCTAAAATGCGCGATTAAACACTCAAATGCCCTTTACAATTTTCTTCTCTCACTCTTTTTAGAATCTAACGACTACTGTAGAATGCATAAGAAGGATCAACACAGGCGTACCAAACTCATTTTATTCAATAATAACAAAATCATCAACAATAGTTTTATATAATATTGAATATACAGAAAAACGCTATATATTAATAATATATATATATATATATATATATATATATATATATATATATATATATATATATATATATATATATTTTTTTTTTTTTTTTTAAATCATTAATAGTCTTTAACTAATAAGTGCTTTATTTTATTATATATAATATATGTATGCTGTGTTTATTTCATATTGCAATGGTCGATCAGTCAATGCACATAGGAAGATCTTTGCTAAATTCAATTTTTGGCCCTCCAAAAGTTAAAAGCATTTAAAAAACTGTAAATAAAAAAAATTGAATAAAATTATTATTATTATCTAAGAACAATAAGTAATCTGCAACCTCTAAAAATAAACCTTCCCAAATTCTAACATCTACTTTTGTACTTCCTAACTTGTATAAAATGACTAATCCTATTACTGTGGTCGTTCCCATTATGAAACAAAAATTATTAGTTCTTGTATTTACAAGCTAGTACTATTTCTTACCTTTATAATAATGTTAGGATATGTTGCAATAAAAGTTCTCACTCTTAAAGTCCCCACTTAATTGTAGGAATATTCATGGTCTTGTGTATGAATTGTGTCTTGAGTATCTATTTAATAGGTTTTTTGTGGTCATCTCCTTATTTCATTCAAACGATCTCTTAAAAATAAGCTTATAAAAAAAAGATGTGCCCCATAGGCATGTGAAACCTTATTTGTGAGATCTTATATTTAAAATGTTCCAGTAGGAACTTCTATTATCATAATTTTTATTAAAAAACGTTTTGGCAAGAATTTATATCAACAGAAGATTTATAAAAAACTTCTAATGATATCAGTTCTTAAGGAATTTTTTATCAGAAGGTTCTTTTGTGTAGAACTTTTATGTTAATACTTTCTACTCTTGTAAAAGTTCCTGTAAAACAATTAAACTGGAGCTTTTTGGAAAAGTTCAATAACTGTTTCGTACACTGTTTATAAGGGATGCATTCATTAAGAGACACTTTAATGAAAGTAATAATGGAAGATCTTAGATTTTCTAGTAGATTCACTATTTATGAATTTTTAATCAATAATAATAAAGTAAGTTTGTGTAACACATTGTTAATACCAATTTAGACATAGAATCAAACAAGTGTACTGGATCGAGAATCTGATAATTTAATACTATTGAAATTAAAAAATGAATATGAAGACAGAAAAGAAAATAATATGTAGGAAGTATGTAATAGACATATAAATAAATTAAATTAAATTTAATTAGTTTGCAGATAAGATGAAACTTGAATATGATAGTACTTACCTAAAATCAATTTTTGAAATACATGTGTATGATGATGATGGCTTAATGTTGAAATAAAGCACTTAAGTCTCTCATAAACACTATAATTAATCATCATAAAACAGAATAACTAGAACATGAGAGTAGGTAAAAATTAACATGATGCTCATGTCAGAACAAGTGTGGTGGAAATGCTAATAAACTATAGATTATTTGATTGGATAAATGGGGCAATGCAAAACGAAAATCGAATTATAAATTCCACAGATTATTACATTATATAAGTGATAAATTATAAAAGTTATTATACCATTAAAAATAAAATATGCCAAATTGGTCATTTACATTACCTAGATTACCCACATATGTATACAATTGATTAACTGAATATAGATATTTACAACATTATAGGTAAGTATGTATATAAGTTTATCAGTGTTTTGCACTATCAATAGTGGGCATTGTTCTAATCTCGGAAAGTGGCACCATTGATAACAAACAAATTTGCTATCACTGGGAAAAAATTTCACTTTTGAGGGTGTAATCATAGACAAAGTAATCATTCAAATAATAAACTGAAATGTAGATACAAAAAAAAACAATACTGAATAAAATTATTAGAAAAGTAAGACTAAATATGATAAAATACCATACATAGGGACAAATATCATAATATAAAATATAAAATTAGATTATGAAAAGGATACAGCAATAATTATAATGCAGTGTAAGAACTTTATAAAAACTGATATAAGAAAACAGAATTGTCAATCTAACAGAAAAAGAGATTCCTAAAAATTTAATAAATTTGCTATCATTGGGAGATGATTTCAATTTTGAGGGTGTAAGCATAGATAAAAACATCATTAAATTAACAAACGGAAATATAGATACAAGTGAAAGCCATATAAATGGAACTAGAAATTTTAATTTATAACATTAAATAAAACAAACTTAATACATAAAATATAAATAAACAAATTAATATAAATTTAAAACAAATTATAAATTTTATGAAAAAATAAGGATATCATAAACATTTTAAATTATAATAATTATATATGACAAATTAGGGATGTTGGAAACATATTGATATTTTTATAGAAATATATATTAATTGACTTCTACAAGGCTATGACAGTTGAGAGTGTTGGGGTTAGGTTCCTAAAGTATCTATTTTGGAACGTTGTGAATTCAGTTTGTATCATGGCCAACTAAAGTTTATTTTGTGGCAGTTTCACAAATTAAATCCTGGCATTCCCATTCCAATGAGATCAGGATGGCAATGCTTAGATAGGTATCATGGGTTGATAAAAAACACCAACACAAATTTGTCAGACTACTTTGCCCCACCAATAGCAGTTGCAGTTCTTGTACAATTATTAGTGATGTGGCAGTATCATCTATCAGTTGTTCTTGACTATTGATGATTACCTTTTTTCATGTCAAAATTAAGGCTTAAATTTTTTTCTATACCCCTTTTTAAACATAATACAGTACCTGATATTTATAATATTTATTACAAAATTGTTTAATTACCTTTTTAATATTTATTTTAGGGATATAGTTAATGGACAATTTGAAAACAGAATAGTGCTTCCAGACAGTGATAAGTATGATATTGCTCTTTGTGCATGCACAGCTGATGTTAACATGGACACAAAAACAGAAATTTTAATAGGAACTTTTGCAAAAGTAAGTAAATTAAATACGAATTTTATAAAGCAAATGTTTATTTATTTATACAAATTTATAAATTTAATATGGTCTCTCAATTTGTTAAAGGTATTTAAAAGGGAATTATATTTTAATTAATGTTTCAAAAGCAGTTGAGCAAATATCTAAAAATAGATAAATAAAATAAACTCACTTAATAAAATATAAAATCTACATATTTGTGTTTTTTTTCTTCTGATCCCTAAAACAGAAAAACAAAATCACCCATTAGAATTTAAATATCATGCTACAAATTAAGGCTAACGTGAATTAGCCAAAAATTTCACTCTGCTGCCTAAAATTTTTTGAAATTCGTGTTAACCAGAGATTCATTAAAAAATAGACCAGGAATTGCTCGTTTTTGACTGGGTTTGGATTATTATCATTATAGTGTTAACTGAGTTTTTGTTAACGAGGGATTACTTAATATTTTGTATGAAAAAAAAAATTAAATTAAAATGTAACATATGCTTTCTCATGAGATTTAAATTCAATTCTCACAAGATGGAAGGGTAGGAAGGAAGAAGCTATTAAGTTGTAAAGTAAGGTCGTTCCTAATAAATGAAATAAGCGCATTAAATTTATTTCATATACCATTATTCATCCTGAAGCTAATGAAGCTCGTACAAATTAGGTGCTGCTTTAGCGGGTCCTTGGCATCATCAGTTGTTGAGTTTCTTAATTTTAGGATTATAGCGTTATCAGTTTTTGAAACACTGAATTCACAAAATTCATATCTAAATCGGACATTAATGTTTCTTATTTCTTAGTGCTGTCATTACGAATTTTAATTACTTAAAATTGCTGAATCTATTCATAGTTTTATTTATTTTTGAATGGTTATAATTTTTCTTTTTTTTTACTTTGGTTTTACTATTATTTTTAGAAATTTTTATATATAATATGGTAATTACCAGAAATTATACTGTTCATCAGTGATAAATCATTCCAGGAGTTACTAATCTATAAGTATGAGAATGAGGTTTGGATGTTACACGGGCAACATAAATTTTCACATTCAGTACATTCTATCAACTATGTTGACATCACTGGAGATGGTGTTAAGGAGCTTATTGTTGTAACGATGTTGGGTGTTCAAATTTTTCAGGTAGGCATAATAATTTTATATTGCAATATATATATATATTTTTTTTAATATATTGTGTGTTTTAATGTTTAGCATAATCTGTTGGCTGTTATGGATATGGTTAAAAAGAGGTTGAGTCACATTACGATGAGTGAAGATTGAAGATGAATTGGTTAACTAATTTTTTTTTTCTCTAATTATCTCTATATTTTCTGTTGGTTTTTTAAAGGTATTTAAGGGTAACTAACAAGGAGAGTATTCCACATGTGTCTCCTAGATTTTGATGAAACTTTTTTAGATGAATCTAGGCCTTGAAATATTGGACTGTGTAAAATATTAGGGGCCAACGCTCCCCAGGAGCCCTGTAAAAAAATCGGGAAGTTTGCATACGCAAACACATTTTTTTTTATATCTCTGGTTCTAATGAAGGTAGAAGAAAGAATTTAGTATCAAAATGTCCCTATTGCCGAGTGAAATAATAAAAAAAATAAAACATCAACATATTCAAGTATTATGCTTGGTAAAAATATTAAAAACACCAAAAACTTTCTCATAAGTTTTTGATTTTTTTACAGGGGCCCTGGGGAGTGTTGGCCCCTAATATTTTACACAATCCAATATTGTAAGGTGTAAATTCACCTAAAACAGTTTCATCAAAATCCTCTCCCTATAAGTAATCCTATTTTGATAACTTAGTATTTAATTGAAACAAATGTTATTTATTATTTTATAATAATGATTTACTATATGCGTAGTTTGCTTGATAACTGTGAATAACTGCTCGAATAACTGAAATTATTTTTTTTTGGGCAGAAATTCATTGTGGAATAAGACTCTATAATAAATCAGTTTAGGATCATTTTTATCAGAAGGTACATATGCAAAATGAAGTGCACCAGCTATTAATACATTTTTCAAAAAAAAATTTTAAATTATAAAATTGGGAAAATTGCCTGCTGGTGAAGTTTGAATCATTACTTTGTATAGCGATTGGTCAAGAAACAGTAATCCATAACAGGTACTGAACCCAAGACACTTCATGAGTTGTAGAGGTATAGGATTTAAAAAAAAATAGTTTTTGTTGATATCTTATTTAATGGCATCAAACAAGAGCTGGGAAGACTGAAGTGCGTAAGTCATCATACACTCAAAGAAAGAATATATTATATTTTTAATAATCAAATCTTGTTTGAAACTGACTACAGAAATAATATCCATTTGACCCGAACGAATGAATGTTGAATCACTTAATGACTTTAGTGTGGAGGTCTATAGTAATGACCTGGTGTTTCGAAAATTTTATAGAGTGTTCTTCTGAGAAGTGAAAATTGTTTTTATCAATTACTAGAAAATAAAATAATTCAAAATTCGAATGCTTTATGTAAATATCTGATTAGATTTTCCTCTAGAAGCAAGTCGCTTTGGGATAATATTATAGAAGTCAAACCTCTGCTTGCCTTGCTTCACCTACCTTTCCGCAGGCTATGAACGCCCTTATACCGATAACATTTTTTCCAAGTGACTTAAAACTTCCTCTTCTTGGCTTTTAATTTTAATTTGTTGAGTCAAACCTCAATCTCTCTGTCTCCTGTAAGGGTCTTTAACCCTTGTTATATATGTCTTGCCCCTAGCAATGTTTTGGATGAAACTTTTCAGATACTTCATTCCTGCTCTAATTATTTAGCTTCGTTTTTGGTCAAGACTGCCAAAAATATGGCCAACCTCTGCTCCATATAGTAGAACAGGTAAATAGTCTTTCAAAATGTAAGGCTTGATATCTTTCCTGACAACTCTATTTTGGTTAATTCTGTTACAGTTAGATAAGATATTTCATCTAAAACTTCAAGCTTCCTATTAATACAGGTCATATGGGCATATTCTTGCTTTTGCTCTACTCGAAAGACCTTAATTTTTAAAAAATTATTGTGCATTCCTTTCTTCGAATTTGTGCTTCTCATTATAAGGAGTTGTGATTAAAACAATGTATAAAAACTATCACTAAAAATATATGTATAATTAAAATTATATCCTCAACCATTGTTTTAGATTGGAACATTTATTTCATTTATACAATTTATAGACCAATATTTACAATTTAGGATAAATAAAATAGTATTTAGAAAATATGCAAATAATGAAACAACAGTGCTCAGAAGTAGTAGTTGGATTAAGAATTGTAAACATTTAGCTCAATTATAACAAGCATAATGTCAAAGTATGTGGAAACCATATCATATGGAATAAATAAATATTGAATTACAAACATAAATGTCTATTTTGTATAATTACATCAAATTAACCTAAAAGTGTTGGAAAGCCCCCTTGAACTCCTTAGAAACAGTTATAGAAACTATGTAATATACTGTATCACTTGCATATTCATCTTTCTATATCATCTGTGTATGCATATTATAGATATTTTTGTAAAATATTCAAATCATGAGATGATCTGCCAAAGGAAGCTCAACAAACCTTTACTCAAGACCTATATTTTGATAAATAAAATTAAAAACCGATCATAATAAAAGAATAAAAAGAAAAATAGAAAAAGATTTGAATATATTAAATATAAAATAATTTATTAGAATTTCGCATATAAATAAAGAGGAACAGAATTCGATTATTGATTTATCAAATAAATATCCTAGAATTATTTAAATAGAGAATGACAAATTAATGAAAACTAATCTATTAAACTATCAAATTTCATTAAAAATCGACAGATCCAGCTATACACGGAATTATTGATATCCTAAATATTTTAAAGAAGATGTGGACCGAGAAATAAAAATATTATTAAACAACGAGATATTAAATCCCCTTACAACAGTCCGATAGGGGTGGTATCTAAGAAACCCGACGCGACCGGTAAACGTAAAATTCGGGTCGTTATTGATTATAGAAAATTAAATGCTGAAACAAATCCGATAGATTCCCACTTCCAAATATCGAAGATCTTTCAAACCAACTAAACGGATCAAAATATTTTACCACAATTGACCTAGTTTCGGGGTTTCATCAGATAGAAATGGACGAAAATTCAGTAGCTAAAACAGCATTTTCAACTGACACTGGACATTATGAATTCAATCGTTTACCCTTTAGAATTATGAATGGATCCCCCACCTTTCAAAGAACCTTTGATTCCTTATTAAGTAACATGCCAAATGTGCTTGTATATACTGATGACTTTTCACAATCAAAGAAAGAACATTTTCGGCACTTAGATAATATACTTTCCAAATTAAATGATCATGATTTATCCATTAAATTAGCTAAAACCGAATTCTTTCACTCCGAGTTACCATTTCTAGGGCAGATATTAACACCCAATGGAATCAAAACTGACCCTCGAAAACTTGAAGCCATTGAAAAATTCCCTCGCCCAACAACAGAAAAGGAAATTAAACAGTTTCTTGGTCTAACGGGCTATTACCGCAAATTTATACAAAATTACGCCCATATTGCTCAACCATTAACTTCTTGCTTACGAAAATCTGGTAACAGTATAAACCCTGCATCTTGCACTGATGCGTTTCACAACTTAAAATATTTACTTCTCAATGCTGCCATATTAATTTATCCTGATTTTTCAAAACCAATGATTCTGATAAAATTGCATCGCATCGGCGCTATATTTTCGCAAATGTCTCAAGGACTAGATCACCCCATAGCCTTTGCTTCAAAAACCTTATCTAGTACGGAATCTGATATTCTGTCATAGAAAAGGAATTGTTTGCTATAGTTTACACCTGTAAACACTTTAAACCTTATTTATATGGTCAGCATTTTACCATACAAACTGACTACAAACCCCTCAAATGGATATTCTTCATGAAAAATAGTAATAATACTCATATTATGAAATGGATATTTTTATTAAATGAATTTAGTTTTGACATTAAATATGAGAAAGATAGAACAAATTTAGTCGCGGACGCATTAAGTAGGGTTAAAATTGAAAGCAATACAAAAATGTATGAACTTAATGGTGTAGAAGATATGGACGTTGGCATTGACAATTTAATTAATAGTGATGAGCCATTGCTCTCCCCCAAATGCCTCTGAATATCAAGAGCTGATAAACGATATCAAAAATACATTAACGGAAACCCCAGAAAATGAAATCGTCAATGATGCGGAAAGTCTTGCCACTCCTCAACATTCCCAGGAAAGTAGTCATAACCAAATCTTTATTGTAACAGAAAGACCTATCAACGTAGAAAAATATCAAGTTTTATATCCCGAGGTAATGAAAATTTGCAACTAGAAAGACCTTTTAATAAATTCCCATACAAGATTGAAACGGCTTATACAAGATTGAAAGTCATATCATCGTATTACTGGATAGTTGTGATATCGATTAGTCAGAGTTCGATTATTGAAGGAACCTCCTTCAGAGGTTACCCCTTCTTCCTTGTTTAGTTTGTTTTGTTATGATTGTACCTGCTTAGCGTTGCATACTTCCCATTATTAGAGACTTTCATACATGAAAACTATTATCAAATATCATCCTATGTACATCCAATTTGTGTTAATTAAAGTGCATCTATTAAGATATTGTGTTCTTCTTTCAATCCTCAAAGATACAATAAAGTGGCGACGAGGATGGGATCCGAACCCACGCGTGCACAGCATTAAATGATTGGGCATCTCCACTGGTCCTAATACCTAAACCAGATGGGTCAGTTAGACTCTGTATTGATTATAAAGTGGCCGTTAATCCTCAGCTTATGTCGGATCATTACCCGATACCGAAGGTGGATAATGTCCTGAGTGAACTTCGAAATTCTAATTATTTTTGTACATTAGATTTATTCAAAGCATATTTACATATTCCAGTAGATGAAGAGAGTGCGAATATTCAAACAATTATAACCCATAAGGGCACATTTAAATTCAATCGCCTATCTTTTGGAATTAAGACCGCCCCCAGCGAGTTTCATCGAATTATGGATCAAAGTCTAGCAGGTCTTCCAGGGATTACAGCGTACTTTGATGATATTATTGTGCATGGTTCAACTTTAAGAGATTGCTACGATCGGCTTTGTGCATGCCTAGAAAGACTTCAAGCTTATGATTTACATTTAAATCAAAGGAAATGTCAATTTTTTCAAACTAAAATTAAGTACCTTGGTTATGTCATAGAGAAAAATAAAATTTCTAAAGATCCATTAAAAGTAAAAGCAATTGCAGAAGCACCAGCTCCGCAAAATCAAGAAGATGTTAAGAGATTTCTAGGAATTATTTCGTACTATTCGAAATTTATTCCCAACGTTTCAACAATTACTCACCCACTTCGATTACTGCTTCATAAAGATAAGAAATTTCACTGGTCTTCGGAATGTGAAGTAGCT
This sequence comes from Rhaphigaster nebulosa, assembly GCA_948150685.1. NCBI lineage: Eukaryota > Metazoa > Arthropoda > Insecta > Hemiptera > Pentatomidae > Rhaphigaster > Rhaphigaster nebulosa. The sequence goes on from OX411307.1 coordinate 103,427,430, forward strand.
TTCAACAAATTAAAAAAAGAGATGTCTACTGATAGAGTGCTGATACCTTTCAATCCTGAACTTCCAGTAACTGTAGCTAGTGATGCTTCTCCTACAGGTATAGCAGGTGTATTATCACACGTAGTTGATGGTGAAGAGAAACCTATCGCATTTGTTTCAAGATCACTTTCTAAGTCAGAAATGAATTATAGTCAAATAGATCGTGAGGCTTTAGCTATAGTGTTTGCTTTGAAATTTTTTTATTATTTCCTGTTTGGGAGAACATTTACATTGATAACTGATAATAAACCGTTAAGCAGAATTTTTCATGAGAGTACAAAATTACCGGCTATGACATCCGCTAGATTGCTCAGGTATGCAGCTTGGCTTACTAATTTTGATTATAAAATTCAACATAGACCTGCTGAAGAGAATTTACATGCAGATTACCTTTCGAGAGCTCCAGTTCAAGAAGACATTACTAAACTTGAAGAAGAAATTAATACTGAGGTAGATTTAATTTCCAATGAAGTTATATATAATATTTCAAATAATTCATTAAATTATAAGACATTAGCAGAAGAGACGGCAAGAGATGAAGAATTGTCAAAAATTAAATGTGATTTATTAAATAAAGATTGTTATGATTCAGAATATTATCTTCAAAATGGGGTAATTTTTAAAGGCCAGAGGGTTATGGTACCTCAAGCTCTTCAAGAACTAGTATTGAAAGAATTGCATCACACACATATTGGTATTGTGAAAATGAAACAGTTAGCTCGAAGGTATGTGTATTGGAAAAATATTGATTCGCTAATAGAGAAAATGGTTAAATCTTGCCCAGAATGTGCGACTGTTGGTAAAAGTCCTATTAAGGCCTCCCCTCATCAGTGGGATGAACCAGAAGAAAATTTTGAACGAGTTCATATAGATTATGCTGGGCCATTTCAAGACCATTACTTTTTAGTACTAGTTGATGCCAAATCTAGGTGGGTAGAGGTGCGTGTATCAAAAGAAGCCCCAACTTCGCAAGAGACAATTAAATTATTGCAGTCTATATTCTACGTACATGGTTTTCCACGAATTTTAGTTTCTGATAATGCAACTATTTTTAAGAGTGAAATTTTCACCAGTTTTTGTAACGCAGCTGGAGTTCAGCAAAAGTTTATTGCTCCGGGGCACCCAGCGACGAATGGTTTGGCAGAAAGAAATATTCAGACGTTGAAAAATAAATTGAAAGCGATGTCAAAGATAGCAATGCCTTTACACACAAAAGTCCAAGAAATACTCCTACGCTATAGATCGACGCCTTTGGCCTGCGGTAAGTCTCCGGCAGAATTATATCTCCATAGAAGAATAAATATAAAATTGGATGCGCTTAAACCACCTAAGAGCATACTTCCAACTACATATAAAGATGAAGACAAGGCAGTTCGTCGATTTCAGGTTGGAGACAGGGTTCAAGCAAGATGGTATTCCAGAGGTATCGCTTCTTGGCGTTTTGGCACTGTAGTGAAGAAGTTCGGCAAATTGCATTATTTGGTTACTCTAGATGGTGATGGTTATACGTTAAAGCGCCACATTGATCAACTGCGCCAAATATATGTTCCAGAGACGCCAGCGCCTAACCTCACTCCAGAGGTACCTACGCCTTCATGTAAGAAGCCAAAAGAAGTTACCTTCGCAGACAGCCAACTTAGTTTCCGTGCAGCTGCTGCCTCGGAAACCCCTGTTCAGCAAGGTTCCTCTTCACCAAGATCGTCACCACCGGGGGTTCCAGCTCCACCTCTTGAGAGACCTCGAAGAAGACGTCGCCTCCCGGCTAGGTTTGCCGATTACGTTCCATTCGACTAAGCCGCGGAGAGTTGTGATATCGATTAGTCAGAGTTCGATTATTGAAGGAACCTCCTTCAGAGGTTACCCCTTCTTCCTTGTTTAGTTTGTTTTGTTATGATTGTACCTGCTTAGCGTTGCATACTTCCCATTATTAGAGACTTTCATACATGAAAACTATTATCAAATATCATCCTATGTACATCCAATTTGTGTTAATTAAAGTGCATCTATTAAGATATTGTGTTCTTCTTTCAATCCTCAAAGATACAATAATAATGGTATTATGGAAACATACGAACAACTAAAAAGATATTATTACTTCCCCCGGATGAAAGATGAAATTTCTGGATATATAAATAAATGTAGTACCTGTGCTAAGACGAAATACGAAACGAAACAGATAAAACACATTTTCAAATCACCCCTACTCCGGAAAGACCGTTTGAATTTAGTGATTGATACATTGCATTATGAAAGAAAATTTACCATCATAGACACGTTTTCTAAACGACTATATGCCGAAGTTATTAGGACAAATAATGCCACAAATATTCATCATGTATTAACACAATATTTGACTCTATATCCTCCGCCGATACAAATTATAATGGACCAGAGAATATAAAAATGCTTTAATACAAAAACTACGAGAAATCTTGGATATTATTTGCTATTATAAAGTTTCGAACAACACCAGGCATATTAAATTGTGCACATTCCACATTAATATAATTATAAAGAGTTATCAAAGAGGAAAACCAAACAACCGGCTTAGAAACCAACCTAAACATTGCAGTAAGGACATTTAATGAAACATTAAATAAAACTTAATACTCATACCTAGCGAAATTACCTTTGAAAAAATCATTGATCCCGACCGAAACGAAAAAATAATTAATGAAAACCTAAAAAAAATTAAACATTATTCATAAATTAGTTAACACCAAAGTTTCAGAAGAAAAAAGAACGGAACGCTTAAATCAAAATTGAGAAGACCTGCCAGAAATCCGTGACAAAGCATACATAAAAACAAGGGTTAGAACAAAAAATGAAAACGTATTTAAGCCTGTAAGAGCCTTCATAGATTAGAAGTAGATAGCGCAGGCCCATACTAACAACCTCCGACGTCCGAGAAAAGAACATGAGAAGACATGTGTTTTGCTTGCAGATGACACCCAACCTGTTGATATGGGCATTGCTGGTAGCTTATCATATAACTGACGTTACACATTCTGGTGGATTAATGACCTTTAATCTCGCTGACTTATCTTAATATCTTAGTAAATTACGACAGTACATTATTTACGTTTATTTGATTTAATCGAAAACATACAAAATATAAAGCAAGGATTGATACATTTTCCCGCCAAAGAATTAATTTATAACTTAATCCTTAAACAAATTCTTTATTTAGAGAATAAAATGGAATCATTAGTAACTTATGATAGAAATAAACGAGGAATTTTGTATGGTCTTTGTTCTGCCATTAAATGGCCTACTGGCAATTTAGATGCTTTAGATGAGGAAAGGCATGATTCAATTATAGAAAATCTAGAAAATCATATTCAGAACAACCTAATAAACGATCTTACAATAAATAAAAAACCGATTTCTAAATTCAATGAAGACATAAAAATTATAAATAATAACAATCATAAATTGAGTGAGGTCATTGCTCAAACTGACGAAAAACAGATATAAAATACATTTAGAAGAACTATAGTCTATCATAAACTACATAAAAATTAGAATTCTTGATATTTAAAATTCTCTGGAGATGGGTAGGCTTGGCATACCACACGCTGACATTAAACATGTAGATCTAAAACAAAAATATAAAGATTTGGAAACCTTATGGATAACAAGCAAAACCTACTGTGCTATAAGAAAGGATACGATTCATTATATTATTTCAATACCAAAAGAGAGTATGAAACTGTCAACATTGTATTTATTATCTGTACCCTCTCTCCAGCAAAATAATCTTGTAACCAAAGTAGTGCCAAATCATTTGGTTTTGTTTTCTCACAACCAAGCATATACTGTAAATACTGCTTATATCGAAACTAATTATTATTATACGAATGTCTTATTTAACAGAAACCCTTGTACTAATCAAGTTATCAACAATGATATTAACTCTTGTAAAACCATTACAATTAATAGCCAAGAACCTTTTGTTAGATATATAGAAGAAAATTGATGTATACATATTGATGTATATATATTGTATAATCAAAATGCCCTGTACCCACTGCCTAATACTACCTTGCCCATTCCTATACCTAAAAGTTGTGTACTAAAATTAGGATCTGATGATTCTTTTGTTAATATTACTAGAAATAAGGATATTAGTATATTACCTATGTCATATTCATATGAAATTTTTAGATTTAGTCATATAAATATATCTTTTCATAATCTAGAAAATGTAGAAGAAACCTATAGCTTATAATTAGAAAGCCTGTCGTGGGATCATCATATGCATATTCCTGAAATATTGCAATTAATATCCTAAATTATTGTATTTTACTTATTTTTATATCACATATACCTCAAGTATTCACAAATTAAAAAATTCTTTACAATCAACCAAGCAACAGCAGCAGACTTTAAACCCCTGGGCATTCTCTCTCCCATTCAGTTATTCGCTAGGAAGCTTCAATCTTCGGTAGGGAGGAGTACTACACTATTCACCCCAATATTTAACTGTAGCATCAGCAGAATCTCCCCACCATTATATATAGGACCCCGTAATAAGGCCAAGCAGCCATAGTGTATGCGTCATTGGCTTAGTAGCTCTTATGTTGTAATATTTTGTTATTTTTACCAATAAAGTTTTTTTTTTTAAGTTGTTAGTGAGATCAAGTTTATAATTGACGATAATGGTTAAATATAACATTCAAGCGCACGCAACAACCATGTCCATTTTGATGAGATTGATAATTCAATTTAGTAGAATTTCGTACGCACTTGTCTCTGCCTTAAGGGGTAAATGCGTACAAGGTATCTAATAGACTCATTATTCAAGCAGTATAAGTATCCGGAGGATTATTATACTGATGTGGAACCCTTTTAGTGGCAAATTAAGAAAAAAATAGGGTGAACCAACAGCCTGATCATCGAAAAACGATCATTTGAACGCAGTTCCAAAAAGGAAAAGAGGTGAGTCCACTCAGTGTAAATTTCCTATCAAAAATAGTTTTGCGATCTTTTCCGATCAAGAAGACGATGTTTCCGAAACAGAATATAGTGTCCAAATCACTGAACTTAAATTTCCACCTTTTGTATTAAACAACATTTAAAAATCACAAAGAGATAATAATGAAACTTAAAACAAAAATAAAAAATATAGCGGCACCAAAACAATATTCTATGTATACCCCAAAAAGGATTTCTCCAATCTTAAATGTGAATTTAAACTACTAGAGTTTCCATTTCATACTCACACGCCGAAACATGAAATAAAACCTAAATTGGTCCTTAAAGGTAAGTATGTCCCCAGACTTTCCAATGGGAGATATTCTAATTGGCTTAAAAAGTAAAGTATTACAAATTTTTAAAATATTCCAGAAGATTAAAAAATCTGATGGTATGGAAAAAAAACTACCTCTATCAGTAGTGATTATAGATAACAAGGAACAATTAAATAAACTAAATCATATTAAATATTGCAACAGCGTTGTAATACAATGGGAAAAATACAAAAATACATTCCACAAAAAAAAAACTTAACACAGTGCTATTTGTGCCAGGAATTAATGACGTGGTTCGGAATTGTAACACAACGCAAAAATGTCTCAAATGTGCCGTGGAACATTTATCACGAGAATGCCCGAATGTACCAACTGATGTATTTGTACCAAAGTGCTACATCTGCCAAGAACAACACTTTTCAAATTATGAAAAATGTCCTCAATTTATTAGGAATCAAGAAATTCGTCCAGGTAAACAACGACCAATTATCGAACCCACCGAACACAGCATTTTTAAAGCGAAGATAAACGAATTTCTTACATAAAAAAAACAAAAACTCTTGTTGGATTGAAAACAAATGTAAAACGGAAACGACTAATTAAGATTCTACTTCAAAAAATGAGCCTTCAATTAAAGATTTTTTAAAATATATTAAACAGATCTTTGGTCTATTAGGAAATTAGGATAAATAATTATTTATTATTATAATATAATATATAATTATAATTATTTGCCAAATACAATTATCGGTAAATTAAAAATTTTATGGTATGTCCATGATGGTATTTCCAAAGTATTAATTTCAATTGAAGGCTTTTTGACCGATGGTCAATTGTAATTTCTTAAAAAAAAATATTTATTATTTTCTGCCATATTGTTTGTGCTTTTTAGTATTAAGTATAATACTTATACAACTCAGATTGAGTAATTCTGTCTATAGTTATTGTTTAACTATAGTTTTTATTTTGGTTTAACGTCCTTTCCTATCCTTTTAAGGCAAACGGGACGGGCTATCCTACAGGTTACCAAACTATTCTAACCAGAATGGTAAGGTCGAGATTCATCAAGTGGGTCGTCACAGAATAAATCTCACCCGCCCAGGCTGGATCGACCCGGTGCTGTAGCAGTCTCAAGGTTGCTAAGGTTACGCCTTAACACTCTTGGCCACCGCGGCCTGTTTAACTAAATTCAACAGAAAACATAATAAATATACAGACTTTGACCCAGTGTCGTAAGTACGATTTTGGAGGCAGCCAAGTTTTGAGGTCCCTAAGCTTCTTTCCCAAAATTTAATGGGGTATATATCCATGTGATATATACATGTCGTTCATACATTTTATGATTCTATTACATTCAGGAATACGTATTTGAATAGCGGATGATATTTTCAATTTCCTATCCACATTCTTTAAAATTGTTATTTCAATATATCTTGAGGTCTGTTGAGAGTAGGTTTGGAACATCGAAAGGAAAATATCGATATCCACCGATAATCGCTAGAAAAATATCGATATATCGAAAGGAAATGGATGAAAAATCAAAGAAAAGTACATCAAATGAGTATAATGTTGAATTGTAAAGAAGGTTATGAAATAATATAATTATTATTATTTATAAAACAATATTTTTATTAGCCATGAATCATTATAAAAAAAGATAGCAAAGAATTATACTTAAAAAAAAAATGTTATGACAAATTTTTATCTTGAAGACTTTTAGCCATATTTCATATATTATAGTCAACTAGAAGCTTTTCAATAATAAAACCTTCAAACTTCTAAAAAATGTATTAATCTTATAACGCTTCCGACTATATTGTGCATTCTCCAAACATTCATATAAAAGTATGTAATTCATTTGATATACATCTCAGTAACATCATCATTTATTTAATCATCAATTTATGTTTACATAGGATTAATTAACATTATTTGTATATAAATCTTATCTACTAATTATTGTTTGGTAATTAAATATTGTTTATTGTTATATTTACTGGTAAAACTCCAGAATCGTGACCCCAACATGGCAGACATCTAGATTTTTAGTATCTGACTGATCTTAAAAATAGACCTCTGCCATGTTGGGGTTGCGATTCTCGAGTTTTGCCGAATAAAGGAAATTGTTAAAAAAAAAATACAGTAATAATTCGTATAGCCGATGGTTCGAAAGGTAAATATGAATTATCGAGATATTCAAATTATCGATATTTCCAATAATCGGTGGTAACAAATAGGAAATAACATAATTAATAAAAAATTGTATTAATATTAATGGACATACAAACGATATAGTTAGATCAACACAATCTTAAAGTGCTGCTAAACTTTCGTCAAAATAGGCGAAATCTCGAAAAGTTATGGGAGTTTATTAATTTTGAGGTAGGTGATTCCCATCCTCGATACTTTCTAAGAGTTTCCTCATTACTTCCTTGAGTTAAATGTCTTAAATCGTTTAATTATGGCCAAGTCTTAAGAGATTAAGTCTGCAGCTTAGAGGCTGTGTTGGGAGACAAAAAAAAAAAAGGCCAAAGCCGAAAAATCCCAAAAGAAAAGGACTGAAAAAAGAGGAGTTATAACTGCTTTAAAGTACATATTTGATAACGATCTCAGTGACATCGTTTTCGACAGTGACATCGACAGTTGTGAGTGCTGAGAGAAGTTTATCCAAACTGAAATAAATCAAAACCTATCTGAGGAGTACTATTGCCCAGGAAAGACTTTCGGTACTTTGCGATTCTTTCAATTGAAAATAAATTATCATCCAATTTGGATTTTAAAAACATAATAGAAGATATGAGCCAGGAAAAAAGCAGAGGAGTTAATTTTTAGACATAATTGCTATAAATATGAACCTACATTAAATACAAATTTTATCTCGGTAAGCAATTCTTTATTACTATAAGATTTTGAAATTATAATTCTGCACTGTATTTTAAAATTACAATTTACTTGATTTATTTAGCTTATTTCTATTCCCAATTTACTCACATTAAGATATTTCATTGGGTTTGGAATATTATAAATAAAAGTCTATGATCACGGCCATAACGTGTGCCAAAACAGCGTTCTGGCTCTGTTCTCATTATTTTTTTAATATAAAATATACACCAGTATAAATTTTAAATTATGTTAAATCAATCGAGAAAAAATTATAACAAATCTGGCTGTTCGAATCTTTGGATTGCTTAATACTGAAGGAGTTATTCCATACTCTCGGAACCAGAGTTAACCAGATCCTCGGAAGTAATGGCCCCGCAAATAGTATACCGCACAGGGTCCCGCAATGCCTAGCGCCGCCACTGGTTCCACGTGTATGCTCGATGAGTGAACTTTGTGGGCGTCTGATGCACGCTTCGCTGCAGTTAAATCAGCCGAACACAACAAACCAAATGATCTGAAATCCAGAAGTATATTCGATGGCTAATTTTTTACCACAATTTACTAACTTTCAATTTTAATTTTCGGGATCCCCACTTCACTTAACAACAGCCAGACGCACAATTTTGTGTTGATACGACACCTAATTTTTTAAAATTACTTCCAGGCGTATGTTCGATGGCTGACCTAAATCTGCCACTGGCTCCTGGACAATTACCCCTACTGCCATACTTTGCCTATTCAGCACTCACTAGCGCTTAAAAACTAAAAAACTGTCAAGGAGATTTTATCAATTTTTATTTGTTTCTTGACATGAGTAAATCATTTGTGATTTACTTGTGATTCATTTGTGATCTTTGGTATTTCGAAGAACAGCTTCTGAAGGTTCCACTCATCGCAAAAATTAAAAAAAATAATTAGGCCTAGTGATGGATAAACACTGATACAGCTATACAGCGGATCTACGGTCTGTACATTGATATCTTTACAGCTCGTTATACTTCACCTTAACGAACTCTCGTGGCTAATTTCTGATACATCAAGATTTAGACTTCATGCTCCCAAAAGGGCAGTTCTTACAAGTTCAGGATATCGATTTAACGTGATAATTGCGCACTTACCTCGAAAACGCACTTAACCCACATTATCTTACTTGAATAATTGTACGATTTAAATTTAGTAATATTATGAAACAAGGAAATGCCCAAAATTCGTATCATATTTATTTTAGATCAGCTTGCACTTTAACAATCAGCTTGCACTGGAATTTAAAAAAGATTTGCGCATGATAATGATAACATTCGGGAAATAATTGGAGGCAATACTTATAGAGAGACGAATTAGGTAAAAAATTGTAAGAAACCCCCCATTATTGATTTCATTTTTTTATTATATTTCTAGAACTTCAGGTAAAAATTAATTATCTTTATTATATATCTATAAAATTCTCTACGGAATTCATTTTCGGCGATTACAATCATCAATTACTGTGTTGGATGAGTGTAGGACCATTATTTGTTGGAAGTGTTAGGATCGATTTTTTCGATATTTGCTAATTTTTGTTGATTATTTATCCATTTTTATTCCATACATGATATATATAGAATAATGGACTACTGTACTAGTGGTTTAAACAGTAATGACCTAGTTATTGAACCATTCGTTGGTCGTTACAATGGTAACCAGTAAACAGATAGCTTCAAGTAGCTGTAAGTAATGTAATTTTTCTGGATCCTCATTTGGTTGTTTGTATGAGAAATAATTAGAAATAAAACAAGATACAGTAAGTACATACATGTCCTATTGTACCATGATTTAGTATTTTATAACATTGATGCTGTCCGAACAGGATTTATGATATGATTACATTTGTTTTTTTAGTAATTAGCAATGCTCCTTTAAATAAATTGGTAATTTATTCTTTAAATTGGTTGTTAATTACTCACCTTTGAACATAATGCCCAAGTTAGGCATCACCAATACTAAAAATTTACAGTAATTTTTATGCATTTTCGGATTTTGTCTCATATTACATAACAGCAGAGTTTATTGCATATAAGATTGTATTACACATTTACTATTTTTTAAGATCAGTTGGCCTCCGCAACGAACGACGGAATTACGGAATTCGATTCTACTTAAAATTAAATCCTAATCAGCTATTCGAATTTTCCTATTTTCTTAATTGGTTTTAGTTTGCATATGTTATTGGTTCATGTAGATTATTTGTTATTGATTTTTATTTTATTTTTTTTAAATGTTTATACATCGAATTATTCGGGAGGTGGGAGGGGGAGGGGGGTGTGAAAAGATCCATATAAATATTTTCACATTGCATTATAACTTTCTTCAGTAATGTATTTTTTTTATTCTCCACTATTATACCCACTCTCCTATAGTGCCCGAATCAGATCGCCTCCACCTTGGCACGCCACTGTATGTGTTTCATTTCATTCATGATAAATTTATTATCACAGCATAATTCTTTGTTAAATCTGTAGACTTTTAAAATTATCGAGAATTTTTTTTTTAATCCATTTTGTTATTTAAATCTCTTCTTTTATTTCAGAGTGCGAAAAATGGCGTCATTTCAGGGCGGCCCAATGAACAAATTCACGATATCTCACCCCCACTTGAAAAAAAATAAACTGGCTTCAATAATTCAATTGAAAGCCGGAAAGGGTCCGAGCAGTCATAAAATACACAATTTGATGAAAGAAAGAAATTTTCGAGAAATGTAAGTTCACAACGTCCTCATTCCTCAGATTTTATTTAATATTTTATGTTTACTGTTGCCTAATGGATTTTCTCTCTCTCTCTCTCTCTCTCTCTCTCTCTCTCTCTCTATATATATATATATATATATATATATATATATATATATATATATATATATATATATATATATATATATATATATTAAATTGAATGACACAGGGTGATTATTTATTCATTTTTACTCTTTACATTAATTTTTCTTACAGTTTAAGAAGAGCTTATCAGTCCAGAAATTTACAATGGACCTACAGTTTTCAAAGACATTCTAAATCGGCCAAATTACTTCCGGAGTTTTTGCATGAACGACTCAAGAACCATTTGGCGAAATATCAGTTGCCGACTTTGTCTGAAGAATTGTTGATGAATATTTTTGAGGTATAAAATTATTTTTTTCATTTTATCTGCACTTCTTTGTGCCAATGATCGACCCTAAAGCATGTCTTATATATTTTAAGAATTCTATCTTGTTTTTATTTCTTCCATTGATGATGCAATGTGGACCCTTGGCCACTTTAACAACCCTTCTTCAATGCACTCTATCCCCGGTCACTTTATTCTGCATTTATACCCAGCGTCCTAATGTCGCTCTCCACGTCTTCCTTCCATTGTAGTTTCGCCCACCTCTTCCTTTTTCTCCCGGAAGTACTCAATAATCATCTGGGGCATTCAGTTGTCATCCTGACACTTGGTCCACTCACCGTGCTCCGCTCTTCTTCATGAAAACAATATCAAGGGAATTATAAATCTTTTATTTCTTTATCAGCTCTCTTTCTGTATTGGGTCATACATCTTGCTCAATGCTTTCATTCCCCTTTTATTTTACCTGCTATCAATTTTTTTTCTTTCACAACCAGGTTTCACCTCTACAGTATCTGTGATATACTGGATGACACAAGACAGTCTGTTAGATCTGACTTTTGGAAATTCTTGGTAGTGTTTTGTTTTTCATTGTCTTTGATAGGGCTGTTACTTGCAACAATTATTTGCCGTTAGTTTCTCCAATACTTATTTTTCCACTTAATGACTCTTAAATATTAAAAATTGACTTTTCATATAGCTAATCTTCGCCTTCTAAGTACCTTACTTCTTATACCGTTTCTCTTCTCTTGAAGTCGTCGTATAGTTGGCTATTTTTTTAGTTATTTACAGTCCGACCTTTTTATCCACTTTCTCGTTTCCTAAAATGCTCTAAAAAATGACTCGTGCATTATTCGAATAAAATGTATTCAGTGACGGATATTGAATATTTTTTATCAACATCCTTTATTGGTCTGTATTTATCATTTGTGTTTTACACGATTAACGTTTTATTAATTCAATCTTATTCTTTTATTTCAAATAACAAATGATCCTCAGGGTTCTTCTCTCTTACCAACCTAATTTTTCATCTATATATATGACCTTCCAAACTTTATCCACCACTCCCAATATTATCTGGACGCAGATGACCTGCAAATGATGACCTTCTACCCTTCCAACATGCTCGGGGCGTAAGCTCCTGGATAATATTGATAATATTAACCGCTGGGCTTCGAAAAATAAGTTGGGCCTGAATAAAGAGAAAACTAATACAATTCTCATCGGTTCATAACCCTCTCTTAATGCCCTTCCCTACTATCCATTACTTTTTCCCTAACAATATTCCCATTCAGTTCCAAAACTATAGAAAAACCTTGGAGTTACCTTCGATCAATACCTTACTTGGAGTAAGGATATTTCCCAAATCGTCCGAAAATCCATCTCATCCTCAAATAGCTCCTAAGATTCCGTGATTCATTTCTCTGAAGTATCAGTCATCTTCTAGTATCTTCCCTCATTCTCCCCCATTTTGACTCCGGATGCTTCGTGTATGGAGGACTTTCTAGTGCGCAAGAAAAGAAGCTAAATAAGATTAATGCATTGCTTCATAAGATTCCTTTTCGGTGTTCCTAGACGCTCTCACATCTCTCACTGGTATTCCGAGCAAGAGTGGCTTTATTATAATTTCCAACGACAATGTCTTTTTGGTGTCTTCTTATTCCAATCCTTGAGAACCAAAAAGCCATCCTATATTCCTGACCTCCTCACCCTGCATTCTTCCCTCTACATCTTAAATATAAGATCTCAACCTATCAATTTATGTATCTCTTCTTATTGAACTGCTTTCTTTGAAAATCGTTTATCATTCCTGCTACCTCGTTTTGAAATTCCTTACCCATCTCCATTCGCAAAGATTCCTCCTTAACCTCATTTAAACACCATTTATTTCTCCATCTACTCAATGATCAATATTCCGCATACGTGTAAAGAATAAATGTCTATGTACGTTTGTACAAATATACTTTTGCAATTTTCATTTTATTTATACAATGATTTATTAATATCTTAGTTTAAAATTTAATTAAGTTCCAGTATGCAATCAGACAAATGCTACGTGAAGTATGCATTTTTGTTATTCTTAGTACAAAGTATTGAATAATTTAATTTGAAGATAATTTTTTCACCGTGGTAAAATCAGGCATGTAGATCTGTTGTTTGTTTTCACTTCCGTTCACCAAAAATATAGCCTAAATTTTTCTTCTTTTATGTACTATGTTTACATTTTTTTTTCTTTTTTTTTTTAAATCTTTTCATCTCTTTGATTCTACCTGAGGCAAAACATTTTCAGAAAATCCCATCTAGGCTACGTGAAAACTGGCTTAGTTGCTGTGATCCCATCATAGAGGATATTAAAAATGAGTACTCTAAGATCTCTTCCCAGATAGTATTGGACATGACTTTAGCAACGAAAGGAGATGGATATCAGATGTACGAGATTGATGAAGTCAAGAGTGGCATAAGGTACGTTATTACAATATTATAGTCATGGCAGTGCATGTTTTTTGACTAGTCAGTTTTTGGGCAACTATCGAACTTCTAGTAGAAATTCAATAATTGAAGAAAATATGCTATTTTGGCTCCTATAAATCTCCTTCAACGTGTACTAAGACCCTTGGTCCTCTAATAATTAGAGTTTGAAGTTAAAAAAGGATTTATTTATTGAAAGGAATTGAAAAACACCACACACAAACACACAAAATGACTTGACCCAAAAAACGCAATGACGCCAATGTCTTTAATTTTTAGATTTTCGGAAAATTTTAATTAAATTTATAATAACCGCATAAAGTGAAAAAAAGAACATTTATTAAAATACCTACCATGGGGGCGTTCCGAGGATGGTTTTGATCGCTGTGGAAAAAAGAACTCACGATTTATTTATTTTTCCACTTCGTCTTAAAATGAGAGTCTCGCAAGGCACGATGCTTTATTTTATATCTCAAGTTTGATAAATGATATCGACATGATTTTTCCAGAAAAATATTTGCTTTTGAGAGTATATTAAAGAAAAAAAACATTAAAAAATAATTGATTTTTAATCAAATGTTTAAATTATTAAGTAAACTAGCCTTATAGATTTTTTTCATACCAAAAATAATGGCAGACTTTGATTCAGCACACCACAAAATCTGAATGTTGAAAAAATCATCGAAAAAAAAATTATATCGTTTCAAAAAATTTGTATGTTTAATATTAATTTTTTTAATTTTCCTTTTTACCACGATAATTTGTATAGCGGTGGTGTAAAAGTTCAATATTAACTGTCAATATCTGTTTATTAATCAAGAAATTGGATGAAACGACAAAAGTTTGATCAAAATCGGTGACGGACACTTCGTGTTCCAAAGGTGACAAGGGAGTGCCTCTTGTCAGAAAAAAATATAGGAAACATATTACAGTAAACAATAGCTGCACAGACAGACATAAATACAGAAATACAATGACAATATAGATAATGACCTATAATAATAACCTATAAAATGCTGTTAAGTATCGTTTCTTGCAGATATTTTCAAGGTACAGGTTTAAAAAGACAATAAATAACTTTGTCTAAACGGTGATAAAGTTGTCCAAACGAAAATAAGTTCACATTTCACACAATAATTTCATAATTAAAATGTTTGAGTAATGAATTTGGTTCCACGGGTATGAACGATTACAGACACGTACATACGTACGTAAGTTAGCTTTTTATTATACAAAGTACTGAAATTTGCAAACTGTGTTTTTTGCAAATGTTAGTTTTTTGTTCTTTATATCAATTAAATTAAATTGATGTTAAAATCAAGTTGATCGATTGAAATGTATTAAATATTTAGTCTCTTAAATAATTAACTGTAGCAAAAAAAAAAAAGCTGAAGTACATTTTGTAAATTATTTTTACGCAATTAAATTTAAAACAAATGTGACGGCGGGTTAGGATTTAATAAAGTAAATCTTCACTATTCCAACCGTCTTTCATAGGCTGGAAATAGTAAATGAAAAAATAAAATAAATAAGAAAGACAGAAATTTAAATAGTGTCACAAAAAGAATTTTTTTTTTTATATTATGAAATCAATATATAGTAAAACAAAATATTATGGTAAATATTTTTAACTTAAAAAAAAAAAATCAAAGAAAAATAACATAAAACACATCCTTCACCTTACATTTATATGTACATCAAATTAAAATAAAGAAATATATTAATAAATCAATGTTCTTATTATGTTTCGTTTTTAGTTTAGAGATATGTACTCTAAAAAAAATGAGGAAAAATAGTTTATCAGGAGACTGCATACTCTATTATTCACCTTTCATAAGAAGATTGATTGCAGAAGCACAAAATTTATTGCCGGATATTTTCATCGATTGTTCGAAATACAGGTGAATATCAATGTATCTTTAATGAAACTTAATTTACCGATAATATTTAGTATATTTTCCTTAGGTTTGTAATATCCGTCATTAACTATCCCTTCGTAAACTTGCCAAACTCTACCTTTTTTTCTCCATAAATAATAGACCAGTGACAAAGTTTTAAAAAGATAGGGTTACTTCACAAATGCTTGAAAAAATTATTCATTATATCCAAACGTACTCAGTTATTACAGCTTCTATATTATTACATGTAAACATTAATAAATATTTTGAAAATAATCCCATTTTAATGATCTGTGAACTTGTTTTTGGTATCGAAGGATTTATGTACGATGAGACATTTTGAGTCAATATCAGTAGTTCCACGGTATTATATTATCAGTAATCCTTTCATTTCTGATCACTGAATCCTGGACTCTATGGTAACACTCGGACTCGCCCATAAATTAATCAGTTTATCTTATTTTCTCTTCCTTGCGTGAATGAAAATAAGTTCCATGAGCATTTCAGTTAATGGATGATGTCAAATTAAAAGCTTAGATAAGTCCTATGGATACACTGATATCCAAAAGCATGCGACAAGCATTAATTCTCTAAAAGAAAACTGGACAAATCCACAGCCAATTTTACGTAGTTGGTCCTTATCTAAATCAGATAAAAACGCACCGAAGATATGAATCATTCAATTTTTTGCTGGAAGGAATTGCCATCTCAACACTAAACTTAATGGACGCTCTAATGGAAAGGGTACTTAATATATTTGAATAACCAGGTAGATTCGCTAACGTCCCTTAGTCGAACGTATGCTTTTATTATTATTTATTTTTTTTCATTTTTCTTCGTTTTCTTTTATTTAGTCCAACTATTTTCAACTAATTTCTATTCCTGGAACAATGAATAAATAAGTTATTTTTTTATTATTACTCTCCCTTTCTGTCTCAAAGTCCTTATCAGTGTCAATAATACTTTCAACACCTTGATGTAATTTAAAAAAAAAAATTCAACTGTATTGAAAGCAATGTTTTAATAATTTTGATTTTTTCTAGTGGATTCAAGGGCTTTTACCATCCTGATGTTCTTCTTGGCATCATGGAAAAGGAAATAGATCGAGAAGATCTGAGAATGGAGTATGATTGGTTTGGTAAATTATTTCTGCACATCTCCGAAAAGGATTTCTTCAACGATTGGAACGAAGCGAAAATAACCAAATTTATCAATCTTATAATACAGATTACAAAAACTATAGTACGTTATCTCCTCCAACATAAAAATGATTTATTCAATATATATCTACATACCCAACGCTTACCAAAAAATCCGAAAAATGCCTTCACGTGCTAAGGAATGCATTATAAAAATAAGACTAATAACTTTCGATGTATTCTGAAAATTCTATTTTCTATTAGGAAAAATCAAAACAATGATTTACCTTTTAAAAAATAATAATAAATAAATTAAAAAAGTAACTTATTTTAGGCTTATTTATTTCCCAAATGACTTCACAATTATTAGTATTTAAACAAAATCTGTGCGTTTTCTCCTTTACTTAAAAAAAAAATTCCTGAACCCTTTTCTAACAAAAGCAAATGTGTTAATTAAATTGTTCTGATTTCCAATAGATTTGATATCCATTTTAGATTTAGTCGATACATATACCAATTTAATGAATGTTCAAAGTGAATTTTGTGAAATTTACTAAATGGCAGAATTAAATAATAAAATACGTGCATTTTTGTGCCATTATTTAAAAAATGGCTGTTATGCCGTGTACTCCGTTCGGAAAGTGACTGAAATAGAGGAGGAAGAATTGTTTCTACAAAGGCTGTACAGGTTAAATTTGAAAATTTTTGAACGTAAGTCGAAAATAAGTCTCGTTCAAGATCCTACGATGAATGAATTGGGGTGGAATTCCGATGTCACACCCCGATTTATAGGTGAGGAAAATATTTATCCGGGAGCTGTGGCCAAAAAACGTGTCTGATTTAAAGAAAATTTTTGATCGTCTAGTCTCTCATAATAGACTGTAAATATGAATGCTGCCATCCTCGAACGGTTGCAATAAAATTTAACAGGACAACGAATCCGTCATTTACGTCACTTTTTTCAGATTTTCCACAGTAACTCGCTCCCAGTGCATTTTATGTAAAATTTGGACATTGCCAATTTTAAAGAAAGTTTAAGTTCCAGCAAGTTTTATGTGTAATATTTTTTTATTTTTTTAAATTCGGAACAGCTGCTGAGATCCAGGACCATAAACATCTGCAAAACGTCAAGAAAGCGCAAAAAGTTGGATATTCAGAGGTTTAGCCTTAATAACTATTTTTTAGTGAATTTTAGTGCAAAATGCATAATAACCAGTCTTGTAGAGGATTAAATTTCCTACAAGGTTCATACAAAATATTTGTAATTACTCTCAATGGACGCCAAGAAATATTAAAATAACAATTTCCTTTCCTCTAAAATTGTTATTTCAATATTACTTGGCGTCTATTGAGAGTAATTACAAATATTTTGTGTGGGTATTCTAGAAAATTTAATCCTCTACAAGACTGGTTATTATGCATTTTGCACTAAATTTCACTTAAAAATAGTTATTAAGACGAAACCTCTGAATATCCAACTTTTTGCGCTTTCTTGACATTTGCAGATGTTTACGATCCCGGATCTCAGCAGCCGATTTTTTAAAAAAAATATTACATATAATACTTGCCGGAACTTTAACGTTCTTTAAAATTGGTCATGTTAAAAATTTTCCCAAAATGCACTGGCAGCGAATATCTGAAGAAAATCTGAAAAAGTCCTACATTCTTTAAAATTGGTATTTCGATATTTCTTGGCGTCTGTTGAGAGTAATTACAAATATTTTGAATTAATCTTGTAGAAAATGTAATCTTCTGCAAGATTGGTTATTAGGCATTTTTCACTAAAGTTCACTGAAAAATAGTTAGTAAGGCGAAACTGATCATCCAACTTTTTGCGCTTTCTTGACTATTTACAGATGTTTACGGTCCTGGATCTCACCAGCTGTTCCGAATTTAAAAAAAAAGTACACATAAAACTTGCTGGAAATTAAACGTTCTTTAAAATTGGAAATGTCCAAGTTTTGCTTAAAATGCACTGGGGACGAGTTACTGAGGAAGTTCTGAAAAAAGGTACGAAAATGATGAATTCGTTGACCTATAAAATTTGATTCCAACCGATCTATGGTGGCAGACATTTATATTTCCAGTCTATTGTGAGTGTACTTTCAGCCTAGATGATCTAAAATTTTCTTGAAATCAGACACGGTTTTTGGCCTCAGCTCACGGACTATATTAATGTTAAAAGGTAAAAACGCACAGATGTAGTCTACTTTTTTGTAAATCAAATTGCAAATTAATTCTATCCCCATTTACATTGTCAGATTAACGGATCAGCAGTGTATTTAAAATGCATTCTTGTAAGTTATTAAAATTATTGAACTGTTTACAGGCATTGGATCGCATATACGATACCCTCAAAGCACTGCTTGATTTTTTCACTGATCTTAAAACGACTCCGAAAATTGCTGTTAAGACGTATTATTCCTACGACGGAACCATAATGATTCTTCCCACGGCAGCTGACATATGTTCAGCATACTGCAAATTAATTAAAAGAGTAAGTAGATGGTGGGCAAGGGATCGCAAGTCACTAGTTCTGCAATGTAACTTGAGGTGGATCAAACTTAACTTTGTTCACAGGTTTATCAGATGGGGATGAACTTCGTGCATTTTGAGATGTTTCACATCAAAACTGGAAGAAGAGGGAACATAACGTTAGAGAAGTATGACAGCGTCAGAGAAAAATATGAACAAAAGATATGCAGCTTTGTAACGCAAATTTACCTCCATTTAACGGAGTATTATGACGATGTGTGTACGTAATTACCAAAAAAGTCGGTTACTAGCTTCTGTTTTAGTTTCTGTGTTTATACATGTATTTATATGTATATGCAAATGTGCATAATTACCGGTTATCATATATAATCAGCACTAAATTTTGCAATCGTGATAAATTATTGAATATTCTTCATATTAACCAGCGAGTTCATGTAATTCCAAACTTTACCAAAATTGCTGCTTGGTTTCTATCATAGACTACCATATACCATAGACTACCATAAGACATAAACCATAGCTAGATTGTGATAAGGCCCAATTAATACACAACACAAATAACCAAGGCCTTCTCAGCAATCGACTTCCACTGCTTTCTGTCCCAAACGTGGCTCCTCCATCTTCAAAAAACCAAACCGGTTCTGGTGCTCCTCGACATCCCCCAGCCAGCGCAGGTGTGGTCTTTCTCTTTGGCGCCTTCCACACGGCTCTTCGTGGGTATCTTTCTGGGGAACATCCTATCAACATAGCCCAGCGATCCGAGCCGAGCTTGACTGGTTAATGCCACAGGGTCAGGCTCATAATGCAGACGTCTCAGCTCGACATTCTTCATTCACCGCTCTTGCAAATGCGACCAAAGATTTTACGTAAGATCTCCATGCAATTCAGGTATTGTTCATTCGCGGCGGTCAGGGGCCATGTCTCACAGCGGTGTGTGATCACAAGGCGTATTATAGCGTATACAGTGAATTTTGCTCGGCGATAGGACCCCCAAAATTTCACGGTCTTCTGAACTTCCCAGAAACATTTGTTTACGGCAGCTATGCGTGTTTTTATTTAAGCTGTCACCTTGTCTTCTGTTATCATGACCCCCGAATAATTAAATTTATGATACACTGGAAAGTTATAGTTTCTGATCCTGCAGGTTGCCAGAGATAGTGGTGGTTTTCTTGACGTCATGCACGTGATCTTCTTTTCATTGATTTGCAGGCCTCTTACATTGCTGCATGTTCGAATTCCTCGACCATCCCTGACAGGCCAGAATGTATTCGGGCCAAGATAATATCGATGTCATCAGTGTAGGCGAGGTGCTGGGTAAGCCTATTGTAGTTATTCTATTCGGGTTCTTTCTCATATTTCTTGCTGCGCTTTCAAGAGAGAAATTGGAAAGCGTTTTTACTATAGGAGCACCTTGGCGTACTGAATACTTGCACCTTAACTCTTCTGGATATGCTTTTCATTGTCATACTAGCTTCTTTGGGATGCCAAACCTCATCAGGTCATCATACAGCTGGTCTCTGACAATACTGCCGTATGCTTGGCGGAAGTCAATGAAGAGATAGTGAAGGTTCACATAGTATTTCTCCAGAGTCCGGCGTACCTACCGTTCCATGAAGTGTACAAGCTTCTGATTCAGACAACAGGTCATTACTTTGTTCGCTGTACACGGTAGTGCTATGCATCTATAGTTTGAACATCTATAGTCTATTTTGTTTCCTTTTTTGTATATTGGACAAATATATAAACTCAATTCATCTTACTTTTCTTCAGAGTTCCGTATCGTCAGGATTAATCATGTACTCATTCCATACATCTTCCCTGCCATACTTGATAAGTTCGGAGAGGATGTCATCGACTTCTCTAACCTAATTTTTTTTCTGGCATTCTATAATGCTGAAGATTTTCTCCCCTGTTGGTGATTCAATTGGCTCAGCGTTTGGAACATATGTCAGATCCATACTTCTCCCCTTTACACTAACAATTTTCTGATTCAGTAGGTCCCTAAAGTAGTTTGTCTATCTTTCAGTTATCTTTTGAGAGTCGGTTATAAGGTACTCATCGGTGTTCTTGCGAAAAGTGACCTGCTGGTTTAAACCTGTTTTCATTTCCTCTGATTCGCCGAAAATCTTTTTTGATTTGCCGTAGTCAAACGCCTCTCGCAGTTCTTCCAGTTCTCGCCGTTCAAATGTATAGGTTCTTTGCGATCTTCCGCGTTCTCGATGAGCACGGTATCTTGCTCCTAGTTTTTCTACTCAGTTTCTTCAGTCTGGCCTCATTCATTTGCGGAGGTGCTGCCTTCAAAATCAGCATCAAACCAGTCTTTCTTTGATTTCTTTTCTTGCACACTTCTTGACACACAAGGACTTCTTCTGCTGACGTCTTCAGTGCGGTTTTCAGGGCAGCTTTATTTTGACTTACGGTCGATCTGAATTTTCTTGGCTATCTCTAGGTTTGAGTTTCGCATTAATTTCTTCCTGGAAACTCGAAAGAAAGTGACTGATTCGGTTCCGGATTGCGCACTTCCTCTTATTTATAGCCTCATATTTAAGGAGTGGGTGTTTGAGTGACTTCTTTATCAAAAAACCGGTACCGAACTGGTTTCTAGTGTTACCGCTATTGATCAAGAATCAATCAATTATCGAGCTCAGTTAGCAGCATATCTTTCCATCGAATTTCCTTGAGAGCAGCAATGTCCACATTGTAACGGAGTAGTTTTATGATATCATTTATTGTTGTTGTAGTTAGTTTTAGAAAATAATGTTTTTTAACTTTGTTACTTATATTATTTTGGTGGGGTGACTTTTAGTCTGGTATTTATAATTTATGTCTTAACTTTTGCATTTTTAAATATAATTTTAAGCTTAGTATATATAATTTTGTATGCTTATTTCTTTTTTAAGTATATGCCCGCGATTGCATGAGTTAGAATTATAATAAATATTGTTTGCATTTGAAACTAATTCTTTATAGGAAAATATATTTTTTTCATTAGAATCTAAAATGTATTTCACTTATTTTTTAGTTACTTCATTTTTTGTGATTTCCTTATTTAGCTTATTCAAATTAAGGACTACAGGTAAATGATAACTTAATTCTGAAACAGATAAAACTTTTAAATCTTGAATGAAATCGATTGAACCGGCGATATACACACAGTATCTACAACACAACATCCCCTAGCTGCGAAATCAGTTGTATCGCAAATTGACCAGGTATATCGCTGGATCTTAAACCATTCAATAATATTAACCCATATTCCTCAAAGTATTTAAATAATTTTTCACCTCGAGAATTACAGGCCTTATCTAAACTTTTTCTGTTGCTAGATAAATATGACCCTTATACCAATAAATCGTCAATTTTATCCCCTGTGCCTCATCCCGTATTCCAACCCCCACCCAGCACTATATTAAACTGTTTTATTTCGTCGTTTGCTTAAATTTTATTAAATACTTCTTCCAAATCAAAAATACAATCATTTACATTAGCTGAAGGACTCCAATAAACATTTCCAATAAAAAAAAAGAAAAATACTTTATCTTGACCTTAACAAACAAACATTTATCAGAAAAATCAAATAAAGTAACTTCTTCACAAAAAAGTTTGTTCACCACAGTTATGAGGCCACCACTGGGATGACATTTTCTAAATTTTCTAGATGTTACAGAACTAAATTCAATATAATCCTTTAACCATCTTGGCTTAGTGCATTAATTATAAAAGTCTCGGAAGGACAGATATCAGCATTACTAAGTAAAAAATTAATAGCATCAGAATCTTCCTTAAATAGCTTATTAAAACCTTCAATATTAAGATACAAAGTATTAAATAAATTACCTTTAGGTAAACAACACTTTAAATTTAAATTTCTTTTTACTTTCTGTGAAGAACCAACTTTAACCGGTGGTCGCACTTTCCTTTTCTTCCGCGACCCATCAGCCTCACTTGTAACTGTTTCCGTTTCCTGTTCTTCGCCTGAATAGTCCCTCTCCGAAGTTAGGTCACCGTGTCTGGTTGCGATCTTTTCGATGTCTTCCATTGAGCTAATAACCATTATAGGTGATTGATCACATTCTCTGGCTAGAATCCTATTATTCCTTGTTCAGATATATTTTAACTTATATTTCTCTTGGTGAGCTTTAATTGTCTGAAAAGCCACGCGCTATAAGGAGACAGCAGTTCCCAAACAAGTACAGGTGGTGGCGGGTGATATTTAACAACTCCGTGCTAAGAGTATTTCCTTAATCTGCATAATTTGAGAAATTCTAGTTTATCAATATTCCTCAGGAATTTGATCACTATCGGACGCTTACCCGAGTCAGTTTTGATTCGAAAATAACAAGTGATAAATTTTTCATCTAATTGAAATCCAATTTTGCTATTTACTTTTATTTTTAAAATTTTGATTATCGATAACCATCTCCTTTCAATTGGGGAATATTTATTATTATTATTCCATTATTTTGATTGTATTTATCCGTTGAAGCAAAATTTTGCCTTAATGATGCAACTTCTTTTTTTAATTTTAAATTTTCCCTTTTTAATGCCTAAACTTTCTGCATTGAGCTGTTTGAAGTTGTCATTAATTTTTTTATCTGAAATTGGTTACATCTTGACGTAGCAATAATATTTCGTTTGTTAGGGATTCAAGCTTGTTTAATAATATATTGAAAGCTTTACCTTCAGTATTATCACTTCGTCCCTCTCTGCTTGCATCACACCCTGAGCCTCTTTAGCTTTCATAATGAAATATATTTATTATTTCTTTGTGATAAGTTCAAAGAGCTCAGATCTATGACTGTCTCGGTTCCGGATTGCGCACTTCCTCTTATTTATAGCCTCATACTCGTATTTAAGGAGTATGTGTTTGAGTGACTCCTTTATCATAAAACCAGTACCGAACTGGTTCCTGGTATTACCGCTGTTGATCAAGAAGCAACCAATAATCGATCAACACAGTAAGCAACTCAGTTAGCAACACATCTTTCTATCGAATTTCCTTGAGAGCAGCAATGCCCACATTGTAACGGAGTAGTTTCCGCTCTACATAAACCTCTAACGTTCCATGTTACAATCCCTGAGGTTGATCCTTTTCCACGCCTTTGTCTTTGCCTTTTATCAGGCTTTTTATATTTTGTTGAAAGTTTATTATTATTTTTAAGGGGAGTGGGTAATCAGTCCACTGCCCCTGATTCAGTTGAAGGGTATGCCTCCTGTGTCCTTACTGTCCTTACTCACTCCCCCATCCAGGTCGGCTACCTAGTGTTTACTGTTGATGACCTTCGTCCGTTATGGCGTGAATGTGTAGATGAAGACGTTTAGTGTGCTGAACATTGAATACGGTGTGAGTGTTAAGTGTTAGTGTACTCTCAAACTGGACGACCAGCGGCTGATTGTAACCTGACGGTTGGTTGGTGGGTTCGCCACTTCTCTAATAAAAGTCATTACAGACTAGTATGTCTAAATAAGTGGACTTAAAATATTAATTTGTAGTAGTAGCAATAAACGTAATTTGGAAAAGTGTTTTTTTTTTTTAAATTATTTTCTCTGCTTAGGTCTTTCACTTGACAAGATATGTATGTTAGTCCCTTATTCAAATTTGGTTCAGGGCTAAATTCTGTGACTTAAAATAACTATTTATTGAATTTTTAATTGTAAATTATAAAATATTGTTATTCGCAGCCTCTCGCGCTATAGTGTCCTACTGAAAACTACCCTACCGTTCTGACTAGTAACCACCCTAAAAACAAAAAACAAAAAAAAAAAATGGGTTGTATTCTACTGGCTCAATCAGTTAAGATATTTATGACCATCAGATAGATATCGCCATGATGAGTTGGGAAATGTTAATTTGATGAATATTCAATAATGTATGACATTTACCACATATAATTGAGATTATATATAATAACCGGCATAATTGAGTAAATATAATAAAATCGCCAGTTTATTGCATTTACGGTAAATGATCAGCTGGTTATATTAATTATTAGCATATACTATAAATATTTTTTTTAGATTATTGATGAGGATCAGATGTCAGTTGGTCTAAATTGGTAATTTAATAATATTTTATTATGGAATCGTTATTTTTAAGAAACCATGAATGTGTACTTCTTAAAAAATATTTTGATCAAGACTAATGCATAATAATAATAATGTGATGAAGGAATCACTTCTCAGAACTACTCTGTTGAATGTTACACCTTATTTATACTCATTACCAAGATTTTCGGAAGTCTTCAAACACCTTGACCTTCAGGAATCATAAATGTTGTAATCACGGAAAACGAATATATTAAATCAATCAATTGATTGTTAAATTATTAACTTTTCGGTGTAGAGTGCAAGGATATTAATGTAAAGACAAAAGGATAAAACTCCTACCCCCACCAATAATGGATGGGCACTCTAAGAACATAGACCAATACCAATACTAGTACTAGTATGAGTATAGAGTACTGTATATGAGTCTGCAGCTTGGAAATGAGTTCTTTAAGAGAAAAACTCATAGGATAAAAGTGGTAGAGCATCAAATTCTGCGTCCATTGAGCAAAAAAATAATTTTAATTTGGTCAAGTACACTTCTCGAAATTAGATAGGCAATCTCCCGACCTCCGGCAATTGGCATTTTAGCCCAGTTTGATTTTTATTTCGGTTTACAAAAAATGTAGCAATTTAAATTTTCAGATATGTTGTGCGTATTGCTCCTCTTGTAAAAAAATCCAAGTTTTCAGCTTCCTCCTTTTTGTACGTTTTTCGCCATCTTGAAAAACACACTATACACTTATTATCAGTTTTCCAAAATAACTCGCTTCCATTACATTAAAGGTAAAAATTTGTCATCAACAATTTTAAAGGATGTTAAATTTTATGCAAGTTTGTATTATATTAATATTCGGAATAGCTACTGAGGTACGGGGCCCTGAAAATTTGTAAAAATGCCCAAAACATTTAAAAAGTTGGATATTTCAGAGGTTTCGCATTAGATATGATTCATTTAAAGCACACATAAAACTATAGACACCCCAGATGCTAAAAAACTTCGTTTGCCGGCATTAGGAGGAGGCTGGTTTCAAAATGGTGGAAAAAATAAATCGAAATTTTAGGACTCTTTTTTTTTTTTTTTTTTTACCTATAATTCTTAAAGGGTGCATTCTATCGAAACATTTATGTTATATTAGACCCAAAATTTGAAGCTCTTTAATTTAATATACCATAATTATTTCGATAGATTTTTTAGCATCTGGGTTGTTTGTAGTTTTATGTGTGCTTGAAATGCATCACATCTAATTCGAAACCACTGAAATCCAAGTTTTTGAATTTTTAGGACATGTTTGCAGATTTTCAAGGCCCCGTGTCTCAGTAGCTATTCAGAATATTAAAATTATATCAGGTACAAACCTGCAGGAAATTTAACGTTCTTTAAAATTGGAGATGATAATTTTTTAACTTGAATGACCTGGAAGCGAGTTACTTTGGAAAAACTGAAAAAAACGTTTCCTCTTTGTGATTTTTTAATACGGAGAAAAACGCAATAAAATAAGGAAGTCAAAAACTTGGATTTTTTACAAGAGGAGCAATACGTATAGCATAACTGAAAATTAAAATTACTTCATTTTTTGCTAACTAAATTGGGCTAAAATGCCGATTGTCGGAGATCGCCAATTTTGAGAAACGAGCTGGACCAAATTTAAAAATTGTTATGCTGAATGGACTTTTACTCTACCACTTTTACCCTATGGGTTTTTCTCTTAGAGAACTCATTTCCAAGCTGCAGACTTATATATAATACTCTGTCTCTGCTTTTATTTACAAAATCATCGTTTATGACCGTGATTTTCGACCACACTAGTTACCCAATATATCATGTTATGGTACTCATTCGACGCAAAATTTGATTTTGTTTAATTTAAAATACAATAGCCTTTTTGATAGAATGGACCGTTCAGGAATTATAGCTGAAAAACAAGAAATAGTCCCAAAATTACGAGTTTTTGTAGCCACCTTTTTGCAAGTATTATGATCAATTGAAAACTCTTATTTTTTTTATATCAATACTATAAGGATTTAAAATATTGCTATCAAAGGTTTCTTCAGATAATGTCAATTTTTTTACACGGGCTCTCGGTCTAACAGATTTCGTTCACGGTTTGGCAGAGTAGTATTAATGCACAATGGTATAATTATAATTATAAGTCCAAGAAATGGAGTATTTAGTTAAAGTTTATTTGTCAAAGCTGGAAAATTTAGAGAACTTTTGGACGATAGCCAGACCAGTTGCGAGAGGTTATCTGCCATGAACATGGAAGAGCTGATAGCCACAGCTGATCGGTACCTAGCTATAAAAGGAAATGTCAACGAATTGGAATTGAATACATATTTTACGCATTTTAAGTGAGTCATATGTAAAATCCAGGTAATTTTATAAT
Source organism: Rhaphigaster nebulosa (assembly GCA_948150685.1). Classification (NCBI taxonomy): domain Eukaryota; kingdom Metazoa; phylum Arthropoda; class Insecta; order Hemiptera; family Pentatomidae; genus Rhaphigaster; species Rhaphigaster nebulosa. The sequence goes on from OX411307.1 coordinate 103,455,170, forward strand.
ATTCATATTTATGTTAGACCCTTAAGGATATGTATTTATGTCAGGTCCCCATTTATGTAGTTGCAGAAACTGTGGTAAATACTAGCGCTCATTACTTATACCTTTGGGCAGGTACTAGTAGGTGGATCAGACCCCCCTACCGTGCAACCCCCTCCACTACCTACTTCGGTGACGCTACAATCCGGAGTGGATCCTGGCCTCCTCAATGAGCCATTCGGCTCTATCTTGCACAGCTTCCTTCCAGTTCCTGATCCCAACTAGGCTTCGAGTATCCGCTGCCACACCACGCTGGTCCACCTCAGCCTGGGCCTTCCAGCTCTTCGGGTTCGATGCGGGATCTCCCTAAGTACTTTCCTCGGGATCTCTTGTTCATTCATTCTGGCCACATGGCCTGCCCAACAAAGCCTGCCCTAACTTCACAAACTTAACTATATCCGTTTCACCATAGATGTCATATAGTTCTCTGTTTTCCCTTATCCTCCACCCAGGCATATCACTAACTGGTCCAAAATACGACGTAGAATTTTTCGTTCAAAGATTATCAAGGGACCACCGTGTTTAGACATGGTCCAGGTCTGCGAGGTATAAGTTAGTGCAGGCCGAATATGAGTCTTATAAAGGCTCAACTTGGTTTGCCTACTGATTAACCTACTGCGAATGTTCTTGAGAAGATCGAAATAACATCTGTTGGTATCAGTGAGGCGCTTCTTAATCTCAGCAGACATATCATTTCCTGAAGTCACAAGTGATCCGAGGTAACTAAACTCCTTAACCTGCTCAAATGTATAGGATCCCACTACCAAAGGACTATTATCTCCGGCTCCATATATTTGTAATATATGTAATTTTTAATAAATATATAATACATATATTTGGACTTAGCTTGGTTAATTTAAAGTCCCATAGATGACGCGGCCCTGATGAGGTCTGTCGTGGCTTCTACAAGAGCTGATCAGGAACTTGCTACTATGTCCAAGTCGTCAGCAAAACCTAGCGGCACCTGCACTAAGCGGGAAGATATTATGCCATGAGTTTGGATTCCTGAATCCCTTATTACCTTTTCCAACGCCAAATTAAAGAGAAGACAGGCAAGTCCATCTCCCTGCCTTAATCTCTTATGGGATGGTAACTACCGGGAACACTCAGATTGTATCCCGATCTGGCAACTTACGTCCCTCATCGTTAATTTAACAAGACGAATAAATTTATTGTGGATGTTCATTTCCTCCAAACCTTCATTAAATTTTACCTTCTTAATGCTGTCATATGAATTTCTGAAGTCCACGAAAAGATGGTGTGTGGGTAGCTTGAATTCATGAACTTTCTCGAGGATAGTCCTCAAGGTGAAGATTTGATCCACAATGGATCTGTCTCGACGAAAGCCAGTCTGATACCATCCAATCTGCCCCTCTGCGAATTGCGTTAATCTATTGAAGAGGAAGATTGAGAAAACCTTGTAGACACACGAAAGCAACGAGATTCCAAGATAATTGGAGCCTTCCAGCTGGTCCCTTTGTTGTATAAATTACGTATGACATTCCGGAATTCTCTCCTCTAACCAAATATTTATGATTAACTCATGCATGGCCCAATGTAGCTCCTCTCCTCCATATTTAAAGAACTCTGCTGGCAGTCCATCAGGACCTGGAGTTTTATTGTTTTTTAGTTTCGAGATTGCCTCACAGTCTTCCTCAAAATCTGGAGGCTCGACATCTCCATGTCCATTCTGAGCATCACCTCCGTTTCCACTCAGCCACGCTTCCTCCTCATTTGAGAGGGCTCTGAAATGTCGTGTCCACTGGTCAAGTATGTCCTCCTTGAATGTGAATAGGGTACCGTCTTCCTTCTTGCAGGCTTGTACCCTCGGTTTGAAGGTTGATCTTCCGCTATTAACCTTCTGGAAAAACTTTCTGCTCTCATTGGCATTTCGGAGAGATCCCAACTCTTCAAGTTTCTTTTTCTCAAAAAAATCATCTCTTCAACCGAGTTTTCCAATGCTTTCCCTAATCGGTTCCAGACATCATTAACATTTTTTTAATCTGCACATCTATACTCATTCCTAATCCTCAGGTCCAGTGTGCGTTGAAAGGCTTCAAAGTTATCAGGAATCTTAAACTTGTCGGTGTTCCACATTTTTGGCATTTGAACCATACGGTTCCCGACCTTTGAGATTCTTGCTCCGATTCGAGCAATTACCAGATGCTGGTCAGAATCAACATTATCTCCTCTGAAGGTTCGATTACTCAGTAGATTTGATTTGTGGTGGGCACTAATAAGGATATTATCGATTTGGTTGGAGGTTATACCATCAGGAGATCTGCAGGTAGCCTTATGAATTCGACGCCCGGGAAAGAGGGTGCTTCCAATGACCATATTTGTTGATGCAGCGAAGTCTAAAACCCTCCTAAATTGCACCTTACCAGTATGATATCCATCTTTGGACGCCATTTTGACAAGGTGCGGCCTCTTTTATTTCTGGGAACATTGGCTTTTTTTTAATCATTAGTCACAAGGAACAACGATTTGCAGTTTATAGGGATGTGGAGGGAGGGGGGAGGGGGTTGCACGGCAGGAGAGTCTGGCCCACTGACTATACCTTTACTATGTCTTAATTGCCAGTCGATGGTTGTTCATTGCTGGCTGGAAGCAAACTGGCCATCTCGATAACCTATTTTACATTTTACACTCATTGTAGCTATTAACGAATTAATGCTACAAATTTTTAAATTAACAAAAAAATGAAAAAAATTCGGACATAACTTAATTGTGAAAATCTACACCAGTGTATATGAGCAAAATTAAATTTAACCCTCCCTACACCATGTGAAGAAAATTAAACTAAAAATCGGACGAGGTACTTACGCACTCAACCCAATTTGTTGGTGATTTTTGGTAATTGTCTCGTTATAATTGCTGTGAAAAGTGTAAGAAAAATATTGAAAAAAAAAAATTAAATCTTACCTAAAATTTTACAGATGTAAAATAGCAAGTGGTGCCCAATGGTATCCCAGCAGTGGTTTTTTGAAGAAAAAAAAATCGTCATAAATCGTATGCTGCAAATTTTCTCAAATCGACAACGCGAATTCATTAGAGATTTTTAAAGGAAAAATGTAATATAATTTCAAATGTATCTCTGTTTTTACGAGCATGGCATACAAAAAAACTAAAGATGGGATTCAAGTGGGCCTGAAGAGGTTTAATATTTTTCGAATTCTGCAAGCCACTTTATTAATGCAAAGAATTGTAGGTTACTGACCCATTCCTTGAATTTTAAAGGAAAAAGATGATTTAAGAGATGGTGGGGTAAGATTTTGTCAAAAAAGTGGTGATCATAACTATTGCAACTCCCGACCACAGCGCTTCAATATACTTATATTATTTACTGTTGTCATAATGTTTGAGACCTATTGTATTAATTATTATTTTATTTTTATATTAGGGCACATAACAAATCGTTAATAAAGACGCTACTTTTCATAACTGACTGTAGGATCAATCAGATAATGAATGAAGTCCTTCGATTCCATGTTGAATACTGTGAAAGGTAACTAATTTGAATAAATTTATTTAATCTATTCGAGTTTCCGTTTTTCTTCTTATTATACATTTTCAGAAACTGCGAAGAATTTTACAAAATCGCGTTGCAAGCTGTCAAGGTTCCAGAAACAACCGAGGAACTTATGAGCCTAGCGAAATTCATGAGTTTCGTCAGTACAGAACACATGGAAAATATGAGAGAAAGCATTATCAACTACCTCGAGATGTTTTATAGAGTAATGGAGATAGTGACTGTATCTCAGACGTACCTTGAAATGATGGGTCTGGTGCTTGGATGGGTCCACTATTTGGGTAATGTCATAGCTGAGAACACTGTTGTAAGTCAATTTAATATTACCGTAAATCATTTATTGCTAATATATAATTTATATCTGTACATCAGAGGTGTAACTGTCGTTAGTCCGATTTCGCTGATTTTGATTATATTATCGTATTTCCATTATTCTGACCATATTTTCCGAGGTAAAGTATAGTAAATAAGCTAAAATGATTGAAAAAATTGCAATACTCCAAATATAAAGATTGATCACTAACCACTACAAGCAATACAGAGCGATCTGAAACTTCATTTTGCTCTCTTGTAAAACTTTGAAAACCTCTGACGTACAATTATTCATAATATAATTGAAAATTGTTGATGTTTTAATTATAGCTCCTGCAAGCTACTAAATACGAATTTGAAGAACGTTTGAATGATGTCACAGAAAAGCTCAATGAAGATTTGGAAAATTTCAGTGCCGAAGAACTGGATGGATTGGACCATCTTGATAATTATCTTATGATTAGTGTCTATACTTTGGTAAGCTATCAAACAACTATTTTCAAATATTCCTGTTGATTATTGTATCGATTCTTTGTAGATGGTGTGCTCAGCACGATTCCAAATATCGCATATTTATTGACCAGTCTTTCACATCTTTCTTCTTTTTTTTTATTTACTTATCTTATTAAGATTACATTATTCCTAATTTTATTGATAATACAATGTAGTCTAGGCAATATAGGAAAAGGATATTTTTCACATAACTTTTTTTTATTTTTGCTAAGTGTTAATAAAAAATCTTTTTTTCTTTCTTTAATGCAACATATTCAAAAATGTTTGTTTGTATGATAAAGTTGAGGTGGCAAAGCTGAAATTCATAATCAGCACCCCAAAACACGAATGAGCAAATTTTCAAAAATTCTCCAAGACTTTCCACCAAGATCCCGTTTTGGTACCCATTTGACTGGAACCCATTAGACTAAGAACGGATGCTCCTAAACGATACACCGGACGAATAAAATTAATTTACTCTTGTTTAATTTAGTATAGGTTGATGTTGCTAAAAAAAAAAAAAAAAAAAAAAAAAAAAGCCTGTTTTTTATGCTATGTGAGAAAAAAAAAACGAAAAATATTAAATTTTTGAGTATTTGTTTCTAATATTTCCGGGAAACAATTGTGGTGCAAAACCTTAAATTCGTAATCAGCACCCCAAAAAACATAAAAGAGCATATCTTCAGAACTTTTCCAAAAATTTCCATCTAGACCGCTTTCTGATCCCTATTTGACTGGACTAATATATATCATCGCATAATTAAGCCAAGATACCTCGTACATCCGATATGGATCAGTCTCCTTTATTGATTAGCACCGGGTGCTGATTGGCAGGGAATTGAAGGAAAATAGGGTACGACGAGATAAAGATTTCAGCAATTTTTCAGGATGTAAAAAATAAAAAAAATAAAAAAATTCTAACAACCACTGTTCTATATACTAAATAACATAACTGAAATCAATAAATTTATTTTGAATGTTATTGTTGTTTTCATATTAAAATAATAAGTGCAGGAGATTGACGCAATAAAAAAAACACCAACTGATTTACTTACTTTTTGGGACTGTCCATTGTCTGTTGAGATCTTGATCGACTAACATAGTACGACAGGGGATTGGCGCAGTTTGCGGGGGGGACACAATTTATTCGAAAAACCTTGCAGGTTTGCATTAAATATGTAGTTGTGCATATTTTTTTAGAAACTAAAACCAATTATCAATACGAATCAATAATTAAATTGATAGAAATATGCCCAGCTAATTTATAGGAAACCCGTCTTTCAGGTAAAGTCACTAGAAGGACAAGCAGAGGACTGGCGTTTTTAGGTTTATTATTTTTTTAAATAATATATTTAGGTATATATTTTGTATTTGCATTGGGTATATTGTATGTGCATACAAGATTTTTCAAACTTGTTAAATTATTTATATTCTAATAGCAAACCGGCTGGGACATCAATATTGCAATTCAGGTGAAAAATACCCAAATATAGTGGAAAGATTTTTTTGTGGTCATTAATTTTGGTGCACCTCAATTTTAGGGTCAATGAACACGAATCCGAGGTTTTCTTGCATATATTTGACCCGAAACCTTGTTTTGTTTTTTTACAAGAAAAAACATCAAAATTTTGGAACTTTTTTTTCCGTCTATATCTCCGCATTTGACCTCTTTTCCAGCGCGCTCTAGCGGCTTAACGGTTGATTGAAGAGAAATGTTTTACGGACATAAAATGTAAGGCATTTTATCTACTTTAATTTGGTATAGAATTGTCTTTTGTATAAAAATAATAGTTTCCAAAAAATAGACAAAAAAACAAAAAAGTGTCAAGATGTTGACGTTTTCGCGAAAAAAAACAAAACAAGATTCTGGGCAAAATAGCTGTGAGCAAACCTCAGATTCGAGTTCAGAAACAAAAAAAAAACTGGAGTGTACCAACATTTATGGCTACAACAAAATTTCCCCTTTTCGGCCTTTTCTGTACTAGTTTAACTGGACCACCACTTATATAATTATAGTTTTGGTGAACATTTCTTCTTCACGCAACCATCCCTCTCCCCAAAAACTAAAATATGCCACTAAAATGCCGAAACAAAAATTTTATCGACGTAGTTTGCGTCGTAACCCTCCCCCCTTTCCTGTGGATACCCCTGCTCGGAAGTATAAGTTCAGTTTTGACATTAGTTATGTTGTGTATTGACATGTATGTGAAATGTAATGATTAGTAGTTAGTCAAAAATCGCGTTTTGGATTGAAAAATATTCAGAAAACCGATAGGTGCTGTTGTTTTTGTTTGATGAGCACAAACAAATCTCCGTGATGTCCATTGAAGTATTAGTAAGTTTTTCTTTTTGTTCATGTAAATGTTTGGAGTAATTATTTGTTTTATTCCTGAGGCTGGCGATTAGAAAATGTTTTTATCACAAATAAAACACGGAGTTCCGAAGGGCTTCTTAGTATTCAAAAATGACTATGATATACTCTCTAAAATAAAACAATCCCCGTAATTCAACACATGGTCCTGTACCTGAGTTAGCCAATCCGCTTTTCTTTTTTTTTTTTTTGAATTTATTGTTAATAGTGGTTGTATTGTTTTGTTTTTTTCCTAAATATTTAAAATAAACAATTAGTTAAACATATTTTTATTATTTTCCAGCACATAATGAAATGTTTAAGAAAGATTCAACATTTTGATGATACTGCTAAGTGGATAAACAAAGAAGAGACACTTTTTGAAATTACTCTCTCTACCTACCCTGAACTCGATGAAATTAAAGTAATTATTTATATTCAGTAATAAGGTTCTTATTAACCTATCTGTACTTATTGAGCCCTTTCTCAGACTTATCAGTTTTTCTTTCATTCATTTTTTTTTCTTTTTCATTTTTTGGCATTTCAATAACATAAACAAATTTAACAGTATGAGAAACTTTTTTTTAATTTACATTATTGCTGCCATTAGTTAATTTTTTGAGAAAGGGTTGGATTCAGGGAATTTATAACTAATTATTGGTGATTAAATTATTTGTAGGCTTTTGTCAATCCTTTTGCCAAACTCATCTTTCAGCTTTACAAGTGGAATATAGTTTATCTAAATATAATGGATGGTTCTTTAGAAAATCTGACTGAGGAAATAGTTGAATCCATTTTGGAAAAACACTATGGGTATGTACAAGAAAACTATTAAAATTTTATTGGCATATAGATATTTTTGAGGGTGTGGTGGCCGAACGTGTTAAGCCAACACCTCAGTATTCTTGAGTCAGAAGCGGCATTGGCTAGAACGGTTGACTTTTATTCCGTTGCAGATCCACGAATTAGATTTTGGCTAGAGTAGGTAGGTAATCTGTAGAGTAACCCGTTCGTCCTGCCCTAGTTGGAATACATAAAGGCTTTTAATCCAAATTCACAAACAAACATATATATAAAAAAAAAAATGAATCTCTCAAAGTTCAATTATATGAAATGTTATAGCTTTATTGCTTTAATTCCTCATATCCTGTAGTATAAATAGATAAATAGATTTGTCCAAAAAATTAATTCTTCCTATGTTACCAGTCTTTTGTCTTAGTAAAGACTTATTATTTACGTTTTACTGCAACCCCTGTCTCTCTTTGATGTTACTGTTTAGTGGATCTTTATATCCAATTTTTATATTTTTTAAATTTTTTTATCAGCTTAATTGAACAACTACAGAAGTGGTTTAAATCTAAAATCAGACAGCAGACAAACGAAAATAACCCCCGCAGGTTCAAAGGAATGGTTGATGATAGTGAATATGAAAATTGGCCAGCACCATTGAAATTGCTGTATGGAGCACAGCAAAATCTCAAAGAGATCAAGGTAATAAGACATTTTTTTTTCAATTACTTACTTTACATAAATGTGAGTATTATTTTTTCATATTTTTTTTTCTCTGGAGAAGGGTAGTACCAACTCCTATTACTTAAGGTAATTTTTTTTATGAACCTATTGGATATTTAGGTTCTTACGATTTTTGCAGATTCAGCAGCACAGCTTTGTGAGCTTCACATATATCTACCATGAAGAGGCCCAGATTTTCAGCTCACATAAACTGGTCAATCTATATTTCACGACGTGAAAGCAAGGAGGTTAAAATGGGCGTGGCGTGCAGCTGGTAGTAACCCATCATGACACCTGTACAAAACCGTGAATGATACAGTAGTTGGCAAGAGGCCTTGTGGGAGATAAAAAATCTGATTAATAAATAGAATTTACAAAGGTACATCCGAGCTACATAAAGTAAATTGGAAAGCAATAGTCCAAGATAGGTATTGGTGGGGTAGGCTGGTTAAGGTAGCCAAAGATCCACAGAATCTGTAAGGACAAATGGAAAAAAGTTGCTACATAGGTAGAAGGCTTACTTGATACAGTGTTATACCTAGATTTTTTGCAACTAGTTGCGAACAGTGGAAAAGTGCGCCCCCTAGACATTTATAGACCGTGGCATGAGAAAAAAACTATGCACGATAGTGAATAATCTTTCGAAGACATTTGCTTCTTCTAATTGTACGGTTTTAAGTTCAAAACTTTAAAAAATAATAATTTTATCCTAAAATCAAACTGGATGAATGGAGAAGCAGGTCAAAACGAAGTAGGAAAACCTAAGCTATAAGCTAGAACCCACCAACGTCTATCGGTACAACAATGTGACCAACATAAAAATCACAGATTAAAAAGTATAACAGAGTATCTATAATACTAGGCTGATCCAAAATCTAAAAATGTCTGGAATATTTCAGAAACATTCTTTTCAAATTATATTCCACATATTAAAGAGAATAATGTAAGGCAGGCAAAGTGATTAGCCCGATCCATACAAAGGCGACACTAAAAACAAAAACCCTCGTGGAACAGTTTGGAAACAGTTGTGTTAGAGGAGGTACGAAGGAGGATGCACCAGTAGCGTCGTTTCTTTAGAATGCGGTTTTGAAATGCCCTAAAACAAACCAAGGAGCTAATAAAGTGTAATAAAAACATTAAGTCATAAAATTCCATTTATCGTCGCATTCCTTCCTTGAGTTACATTCATCCTTTATTAAACTATGGATTTTATTTTTGTAAACTTGACAAAAACGGAATTTTTAATCTTCCTTTTGATATTTGCCAGTTGGTGCTGTTGTCTGTTGACTTAGGTGGCAAATCATTAATTGCAATTATTTTAATGTAAATGTTTTATAATGCAACAAATCTTATATCTTTTTAAACTTTTAATCACTTTCACGTAATGCAGTAGTTCCCAAACCTGGAAATCATTAGACCACTAAGACAGGAATCGAACCATCTGTGGACCACCCCAACCCTCGACTCGAGTATCAGGATGCTTAAAAGTGCTTTTGAGGCTAAATTAAGTAAACATAAATATAAAAAATTATCTCGACTTAGTTTTTAATTATTTATAAATAAATTATAGGGGATAGGAGTGGCTGTAGGAGATGGCATTATCTGCCATGACTGTGGGTGGCAGTACAACAAATCCGCTCCTGCCCTTAACCATCTATTTCTTGATTTCAGTTACAGTCAACTATATCTTTATCATTATAAATATTGTTAAATGAATTAATTCTAATAAATGATCAAATTAATCCTATTAAATTATTTTCAGAAATATAAAACATTGATTTCAATCCTTTGCAACCCAAGGATGACAATGAAGCACTGGGAAGATATTTCGGCAATTACTGGAAGAGATATGACACCGTACAAAGGTTCTTCTCTTCGTCAGTTTATTAACTTCAAAGTAGATGATAAAATGGACCAGTAAGCTAATGAAAATCCAGTTAATAGTAACAATAATTGTAGATAATTATTATTTCTCTAATACTACTAAACTTATAAATATCTCAGTGCTTTGTCCGTAAAATAAATCACTATAATCTTTTTAACTGAAATTTCAGACTTGAGGAAATAAGTAATAGTGCAATAAAAGAATATCATTTACAAGAAAACTTAATACAAATGAAAATGGAATGGCAAAACATTACTTTTTTGTTGGATGAATCAATAATGTGAGTGTATTTAATGATTCATTTTTCGCTTTTATTAACAATCCTTTAAAAGTCATAATCAAATGATGTATTCAATAAGATTGTTTAGCCTAGTAAGTTTTCTTGTAGCTTTTTTAGTTTTTCTCAATGTTCAATTGTATTACTATTAGTACTAATTCAGCTCATTATATTACTATAATAATATTTAAAATACCTTTTTGTCTATATTAAAATACCTCTTTTAATGAGTTTGTGTATGAGGGATTTATTTATATCATATTTTCTTTTCTTTTAGAACTTCACAAGTTATAATAGGTTCAGTAGATCATATTCAATCAATGGTTGATGATCATCTTGTCAAAACTTTAAGTTTGAGAAGCTCAGCATATGTGAAGCCCATTGAAGGTAAGTGCAGTAGAAAAATATGAAACAAAAAATAAAACAGGTTTTTCAATCTTCAAATGCATTTTTTTTCTAACCATTTAAGATGAACTAAAGAAGTGGTATGATCAGCTTAACAACATAAATGTTATTGTTGAGGAGTGGTGCAGTTTACAGAGATATTGGCTCTACTTTTTGCCAATTTTTTCAGCAGGGGACATTAATCAACAAATGCCTTCAGAAGGAAGCATATTTTCTGTAAGATTACACTGTATGTTAAATAGTTTGCGATGATACTTTATTGCTTTAATTAACTTTTTATCTTTTAATCGATCGATTATTTATTAACAAGTACTTAATTAGAATCATTATCAATTTTACTTTGTCCTTATATATATATATATATATATATATATATATATATATATATATATATATATATATATATATATATATATATATATAATATTTTAATCAAGTATTGATGGAGGAATACTGAACTTTCATTAGGAAGTTGATAACAAGTACAGATCACTACTACAGTTGGTAAAAGATAACTCATTAGTACTTTCAATAGCAAACAATCCAAAGGTTTTACCAGATTTAAAATATTGTTTGATAAAAATAGAAGAGATAAGTGCAAGTGTCAGGAGGTATGTTGATAAGAAACGACTATTCTTCTCGAGGTAAATTTAATATATTATTTACTTTCTATTTTTATATTTATAATTGGTTAATAAAACATTCTGTCTTCTTATTGCTCTTAAAGTTCTGTTTGAAGATTGTGTGTATATTTATATTATGGTATGGTATGCTTACATTCCACTGCATCTTATTCCATAGAAGGCAATTCCCAAATGTTTTTCATTTTTTGTCCAAGACAGAACATAAAAATCATAAAATAGAACATAAAATATATATATATATATATATATATATATATATATACAATTACAAATATTAAGATAAAACCAACATAACCATCAATAGCCAAATCAAAGTTAACCAGTAGAAAAACCTGAGCAATAAACATGAATGAAAACATTTGTCCAATGCAAATCAAATACCACACTTTTATATTATGCAATTAGTAATATATATATATATATATATATATATATATATATATATATATATATATATATATATATATATACATATGTATAAGTGTGTGTGTATGTATGTGTTTCTAATTCAAAGTTATATAGATTCTTGATTTATTATAGGAATGCATGGCTTTGGGATTTGAGATCATAAGGGCTTGATTTACAATTAAATTCCATAACCCAGACAAACATATTCAAATACATGAATTTAAATAAATAAATATGTGTGTGTGTGTGTGTGTATACACGGAAATATAGTCGATAAAGCTATAAAGAAAGATATGGATGATTTTTTGAAGTTTAAAAACAATAATCCAAACGTCTGATAAATCCAAAAAGGTTGATATAATTACTAAAGATATGTATAATAAAACAACTCATGAGCTCCTTAATTATCCTGATAGAGAATGGTGGATAAAGATCCTATTGTAAAAATAACCAACAAGATTAATAAGTATATTGATAAATTGTATAAAGCTGAATTTATTAATGAAGCAACCAAAACTAAATTAACTACTAAACAAACATAACGATTAATAGCCAAATCAGTAGAAAAACTGTGCAATAAACATGAATCAAAAAATTTGTGCAATGTAAATGAAATGCCACACTTTTACATTATGTAATTAGTCAAAAATGTATTATATTTATTTTAAAATAAAAAATATATCAGACATCATATATATATATATATATATATATATATATATATATATATATATATATATGTATATATAAAGGCAGGCTGATACTATTTCACCACAATTTCATTTATTTAGATGCAAATTTAAAATATATTGGCTATGATAACTGAGGTGGCTCTGTAAATTTTTAATTTTTTAAAGGTTTGGATACTTTGTATATTAGACTTAGTCCAGGTTAGACTTAATATGTTACATTGCATACATTTTTAACATATTTTTTGAAAGATGCCTGAGGATGGCTTAAAGAACGAAAATTAGCATCTAGATAAATGAAATTGTGTGTGTGTGTGTGTTTCTAATTCAACGTTATATATCAAAATAATTCATATTTAAAATAAATCAAAATTTTATATATATATATATATATATATATATATATATATATATATATATATATATATATATATATATATATATATATATATGATAGATTTGAGAATCAAGAATAGATTAGTGTGCAACTAAATTCCATAACCCTGGTACACACATACAAACACATGAATTTAAATAAATAAATATATGTGTGTATATATGTAAACTTTTTATGTTGAAAATTCTTCAAAAAATAGCTAATGACATTTTCTATTTTTTTTCTTCTCTTCTTGTGCCACTTCTAGCGTCAAGGAGCCTCCACCCAGGGCTGCCATTCCTCTTGGTCCCTGCTTAGCTTCTTCATTTGGTTGAGGGATTTGCCTCTTCTACTTTCAATCCTTTGTATGAATTCCTGGTATGAAACTTTGGGAGGCTCTTGTGATCTCCTCCCAGTGGACCGAGCCTCTAATGCCTTTATAGGAGCCATGTCCTCGTTCATGTGGCAGACATGACCAAACCATTTGAGCTTTCGGCTCTCCAAAGTTGTTTTTAGGTCAGGTACTTCCACTTCCAGCTGCTCTCTTATACTTTCATTTCAAATGTGGTCTCTCCTAGTTTTGCCAATAGATCTATGTAGGAACCTCATTTCTGCTGCTGTTACGCGACTGGAATGTCTGTCCAACATGGTCCAGCTTTCTCTGCCATAAGTGAGAGTAATCAGGTATACAGACTTATACACATGCCTCTTGGTCTTCTTATTCATTTCCCACTAGCCTTTGATACTTATTAATCTGGTAGTACACCTGATTTGTCTTGGATATTCTGTTCGAGATATCAGTATTTATCCCACCTGAGCCACTAATTACTGTCCCTAAGTAGGTATATTATTTCACTACTTCAAGCACCTCCCCATTGGAGACCATTTTGACGTCTTCCTGTTCTTCTCTCGCCATAACCAGCATTTTACTCATAGAGGCATTAATTTTCTGATCAACTCCTGCTCCCATTCCATCAGAGCTTACTGTAGTTTCTTCTTTGAGTCTAGTAGGATTATGTCATCTGCATATAAAAGACTCTGTGCGAGGATGATGCTCATATTCCATTTATCAATTGCGGTACAGGCATTTCGGCATTTGCAGATTTTATGAATTTCATCCATAAAATTTATAAACAGGAGGGGACTTAAACTATCTCCCTGTCTAACTCCTCTCGTAATTAAAAAAGGTTCCAATTCTATGCCATTTGTCGTTATCATTCCAGTGACTTCTTGGTATCAAATCTCCAGGTGCACCCTTGGCTACTGGTGCATTCCAGATTTCTTTTCTTGGGACTGAGTCAAACCCTACCTTCAGATCAAGAAATGCCAGAAATAGGTTTTTGTCCCTATCCCAAGCTTTTTCAGTGATGTTCCTAAGAAAAATTTTAATACTTTTTTACAATAATTAATAATTTCTAATTTACTTAAGAAATTTTTTATGTATGTCAATGCCATTATTTATATGTTTGAAAATGCTCAATTTTAATTAGGATTGAGTAATAACACTATTTACTTTTCTAGTGTCTTGTCATTATATTTTTAGGCATATAACATTTTAATATCTAATATTTCTTATATATGTATATCTACCTTTCTATAAAACACTGTCTTTAAAACTTTATGTTCTCTAAAATAAAGTTCTCCTTTTAGGTTTTTCTTCCTCTCTGACAGCGATATGCTGATGTTGTTTTCAAAAACAAAAGATCCTAGAATGATGCAATGCTATTTAGAGAAGTGCTTTTCTGGTATATCTAAGTTGGGATTTGATAGTCTCTTAAATATTAATGCAATATACAGTTCTGAAGAGGAAGAAATCTCATTGGTATCTAAAGTTAATACTTTTGCAAATGGGGAGACAGTTGAGAAATGGTTTGTCCAGGTGATTCATAAGTTTTTTTTTTGTTTTTTTTCGTGGTTGTAATTTATTATCCTATCGATGTATGCTTTATTATTGCTAATTATATTGTATGAATAGGTGAAAAATATTGCTCATTTTGAATTCTAATTCTTCCTTCTTTATTGTGGGAAGTGTTAAAAAAGTTATTAAAAAAAAAAAAATCAATGATTTCATATCTGTAAAAAGTTTATGATACATTGGATTGGTTTTAAAATATTAATTATAGAAAAACTAAATTTTAAAGGTTGAAGATCAGATGGTGGTGTCAGTGCGTGATGCTATTTCAAGAAGCACAGTTGACTATAGGAATGAGCCATTACAACACTGGTTGAAATCATGGCCAGGGCAAATAATTATTTGTGTTTTTCTTTATTATTGGACACAAAATATTCATAATTGTTTTTATTCTGAGGAGCTGAAAACGCTGAAAGAGTATACCAACAAAATAACAGTAATTCCTTAAATATACAGTAGCCAATAGATTTTATTAATGAAATACTCTTCTTAAATTTGATAGCTTTTATTGGATCATTTAATAGAAAACAAAAGTATATTTATTGTTTATTTGCTGTTAATAAATTATTTATTAAACTATTATTGAATCTACAATAAGTATAACTAATATGAATAAATAGGTATGAATGTGCGTAAGATAAATTATTTTATTTTAGCTTAACTTAATTTCTTTATCTTTATAATTTAATTATTTTGCTAGTATTTTTTTAAAATTTATTTAACGACTTTTACAACTTCGGTCATATGTCATCACCAAATATAAGTTTTTTCCATCTTCCTCTGTCTTGCCAGTCTCCATCATGCATTCCCCTTACCATCATTCGTTCCTTGATATCCTCCAACCAGCTTCTCCTCGGGCGACCCCTCTTCCATATTTAACTATTTAATTAGGTTATTTATATTATTTGTTACGTATTTATTTTTTTTAAATCACTATGTTTATTAATTTCATTTACTTTTTATCTGTTTGTAAATAAGGTATGAATCATAACATACAGCACTATTATCTATTGCTCTTTAGTGTGGCAGAATGTATTATTTAACAATAAAAAAAAATTACCTCTCTGAAGCACTTTCCCTGTAAAAAAAAAAAAATATTTGAAATAAATTTTTTGACATTACAATAATATTCACAATTCATTACTTCCTTTTTACAGGACCAGATTCAAATAGGCATGTGCCTCCTCCGTGAAAACTTAACTTTGTGTAGAAGAAGAGCATTGGCCTCATTTATAACAATTTTAGTTCATTGTAAGGATGTATGTCATAATCTATGGAAAAATAATATCTGCATGGAGTTAGATTTTTTATGGATTTCACAGATACGGCAAGAAATTTTTATTGAATTTGATTTATTCTAAAATATTTTAAACTTTAAAGAAGTTATTATATGTCAATTATTCACTGTAATTTGTAGTTATTATTGGGAAGATGACATTAAAGTTAAAACTTTAAATGCAACAATTAAATATGGATATGAATATTTGGGTAGCCCTCAACGCTTAGTCATAACTGCTTTAACAGAAAGGTGCTGTAACATCTTGATTAATGCTTTTCACCTTCAGTATGGTGGAGCACCAGAAGGTCCGTCAGGTACTGGAAAAACTGATACAATAAAGGATCTTGCTCAAGCAATAGGGGTACAGTGCCGAATTTTCAACTGCTCGTTGCGTCTTAGTGTTCTAGATATGACTAAGGTAACAGGAAATATAATTTATTATTGTTATTTCTTAAAGAGTAGCTCAGTTTTTTTTATTATAACTGAATAAACTTAATTTAATTATAATTACTCATAAATAATATTGAAAGCCTTTGCATCCAAGACCGAGTAGAAGAATCTTTGGTTTTTAGAATTTTTATTTATTTTACTTGATTTCCATGTTTGAGTTATTTCTAAATAATTGGTTAAATTTATTAATTGTATTTCATCGCCTTTCCAGGTATAAAATAGGAAAAGTTTATTTTTCCATTTTTGTATGTTTATTTAGATAATAAATAATTGTTATTTAATTTGAGATTTAAATGAGAAATTAATTTCCTTTTCTTTTAATGTCAAATTAAATTTTGTAATATATGTGAGTTATAATTCAAGTTTGTTCAAACTATATTTGAAACTTATAAAGAAACTTATTTTTATGTGTTCATCTTTATTATATCATATCCATCTTATTATATCATTTATTATATCTATGTATAATAAATAAAAATGAATGATTTTATGATTAGCAGTGTTATTAACTTCCTTAAATATTCCTATTTATATTTCAAATAATTTTTTTCCAGTTCCTAAAAGGTCTGGCATCTTCAGGGTCTTGGGCATGTTTTCATCAATTAGATCATAGTAGTATAGAAGTACTATCAGCTGTTGGTCAACAAATATTGTGCATAGTACAGGCTAAAAGGAACAATTTAGCAGTATTTACTTTTGCAGGATCAACATTAATACTTAATCCTTCATGCTACATATGCATTACCGTTGATCCTAGTTCAAATGGAAGAATTTCCTTGCCTAGTAATTTGAAGGTAAGTGCAAAATCTTAGTAATTATCAAATTTTAAGTATCATTTATTTTTATTTAAACAATAATTGAAAATTCATATCTGAGTTGTTGTATATCTATTAATATTGATATGTTCAAGGATATTAATTCAAAGTGTCCATATAATAAGCAGTTTTGTTCAAAAACTACTGAATCTTACTACCTACTGGTACTGGTACTGGTAAAGGTGGGGGGACAAAGTCCAGAAAATGGGCCTAGTGGTCCTTTTTTCCTACCCTGGGGGTGGTCACCAATATAGAAAGCCTATTTACCCTCCATGTCAAACCTTCTGGTTTTCCTGATG
Source organism: Rhaphigaster nebulosa (assembly GCA_948150685.1). Classification (NCBI taxonomy): domain Eukaryota; kingdom Metazoa; phylum Arthropoda; class Insecta; order Hemiptera; family Pentatomidae; genus Rhaphigaster; species Rhaphigaster nebulosa. The sequence continues at coordinate 103,472,843 of OX411307.1, forward strand.
AAGTTCAGAAGGGATTTCCATTCAATGAAGGGAGCCTCTTGTTCTCAGATTTTGTCAGATCCAAGCAGTCTGTATCTAAATGACGCTTATCTATTGCACTCAGATATGTAATGTCTCTGGTGCCTACCCACAGGAGTGGCAGGTCTCATCCCCTACTAATCCACAGATCTTTAACTGTCTTTTAAGCCTGCAGTGACCTATAAGTATTTCGATAAGCAGTCGGAGTTCCTTTCTGTTTAGGCCCAGCAGCCACTTGATTCTAAGGAGAGGTGTTTTTAATTAGTAACTTAGCCTGTCTGAGGCCTAGGCACTCCTCCACGCTAATTACCATGTCCAGCCATGGCACTTTCTTCCGCTGATGCCTTTTAGAGATGCCTACCAAAGGTTCTGGCCCCAAGATAGGGTTTTCAGCACATTTTCTTGCTAGTTGGTCAGCATTCTTGTTGCCTTTGATTCCTTTATGTCCAGGAACCCATACTAATTTCAATCTCATACTTCGATCAGGTGAATAGATCCAATGCCTGCTTGCACTCTTTTACCAGTATGAAAGTTACACTAGAAGATTCCAGGGCTTGTTAAGCTGACTAGCTGTCTGAATAAATAGTAATACCAGCCCTGTCGCAGCTAATAACTTCCGTGCATGAGACTGTGGAAAATATCGCAAACTCTTCTGCTTGGAACACAGTAGAGTGTTTGCCCATTAGTAGGCTTAAATTAATGCCTAAATCCTCAATAGATTCTCGCTCCTGCTAAGCCGGTCAAGTCTTTCCTTGATCCATCTGTGAAACAGGATAAGTTGTCTATTTGAGTGACTACTGAACCTTGTTCCCAGTCAGATAAACTAGGATATGAATAGCTCACATTAGAGTCTATAGTAAGGTTTCTATCAAGTGGAGGACATTAATATTGAAGGATAGAAAGCTCCTTTTCCACCACTTTGGCTATTACTGAGTGGCCTGTAGGTTCACCCCAACACTTGCCATTGTCTGTTTTATTTGATTCTTAGGTGGGCCATAACCGATTCTCCCCTCAGCCATAGGTGAAGTGGTGTTAACAATAGAAGGACTTCTAAAGCTTTGGTAGGTGTGTTATGAAACGCTTCTGTAATACCTAGCTCTTTGAATGTGGCTGAGTTTTCGAACATGGGAGGCCCTATTCAGGGCTGTCCACCACACTATACTTCCATATTAAATTCTAGGTCTTATAATTGCTGTGTATATCCAGCACATGATCCTAGGTTTCAAACCCCATATGGTGCCCACAGCGCGTCTAGCATGCCAAAAGGATGCTATAGCTTTCCTTTTAGTTTCAGTCAAATGGGGGTCCCAGTTTAGTTTGGAATCCGAAATAATACCTGTATTTGGAGCTGTTTGCCAAAAAAGGTTCGAGTCCTAAAAGCCATCAGCTTCCGTTTCTTGGTAAAGAGAATCAAATCAGTCTTAGTTGGATTTACTGAAAGTCTCATTTCATTACACAAAGTCTGAACAATATCGCATGTGACCTGCATGCGCTCAAAGATGGGGGTAACAACCTTGCCTGCTATGAGGATCATTCCATCATCTGCGAAAGCCTGTGCAGAGAATCCAGCATCCTCAAGTCTTCTCAATAACTTATCCATTACAAGGGACGAGAGCAGCGGAGAGATGCAACTCCCTTGAGGGCAACCTGTGAAGGCCTGCGCTTCTAGTCTGGTGCCCTCTTCTGAGACGACTATTGTTCTGTTCTTTAACACAAATCTGACCCATCTGACTATCGCAGCTGTTGCAGATATTTCTTTTAAAGCTTTGCAAACTTCCTCAGGCCTGGTCCTGTCAAATGCCCCTTCGACATTGAAAAAGAGCCCTAGGGCAGATTGTTTATATACCAATGCCTTTTCTATTTTTCCTACTAAGGAATGTAGGGCAGTTTCTGTTGATTTTCCCTGTAGATATGCATGCTGTTGAGAATGAAGTGGTTGGAGTGGTAGTACCTTGCTTGTAAGGTGTACTGCTACCAGCTTCTCCTGGATCTTAAAAAGAAAGGTGGATAGGCTAATAGGTCGATAAACTTTAGCGGCTCTATAATCTTCCTTACTATTCTTCGGAATAAAAGCTATTAAGGAGTTTATCCACGATTCCGGAATGTACTCGATGGCTAGAGAGGCTCCTAATAGTGCTCTGATTCGGAGGAGTAGGGCATTGAGGCCCTTTTTAAGCATACATGGAAAGACGCCATCTGTGCCTGAGGCCTTATACGGCTTGAGCTCTCCAACAGCCCATCTAATGGCCTCATCACTGACTATGGACTCCGCTAAAGCCCAAACCTCCTCTTTATCACTATTTTTGCTGCCAGAGTCGGTAGCTCGTAGCTGATTCGCCAACCTAGCTGGGTATTGCAGCTGAGCCTAAGGATGAGCTGAGCTTCTTCCTTGGTAATAGAGGCGCCCTCCTGGCTCCCCATTATGACCACCATTAAGGCTCTTGTGGTGGAAGCAGCATCCTTGAAGGATCGGGGTCTCCCTTGATCCTCCTGGGCGCTTTACTGGGATGAAGGTCCAGCGAACCCATTACTCATCAGGAGAGACCCCGATCCTTCAGGGATGCTGCTTCCACCACAAGAGCCTTGCAGGTTTTCATAATGGGGATGATTTAACTCTTTTGGAGTCTTGCCGAAGCGTGACGGTCGGTGGAGACTCCTCCATAGGCCTTAGCCTTTTTTTATGTTGTGAGGACGGGCCAGCTCTTGGTGTGTGGGCCAGGTCCCCACTGCGTCGGGAAGAAGGGGTGTGGACGGAGGTCTAGCCTCATCCTCTCTCTTCCGAATCGGCTCGAGGACAGTCCACAGTCAGCATCACTCCAGCCGAGCCAGAGGAGAACGGCCTGTGGGACGCCCGCTGGTGCTAGGCCGCCAGTGAGTAGCCGGGTCAAAGATGGGGTTTTGACGCCTCACCCTGATGGCCTCCCGTTCGGCTTGCCTTTGGATAGCTTCGGCCCGCCTTTTCTTCCGCCTATAAGCTTTCTTTTTCAGTTTGTCTCTTGCTATAGTAGCGGATTTGAGCTCCTCTCCCTCCACTCTAGGTGCTCTGCCGCTAGTTGATGGCTGATTTAGCAGTTCCATCTCGATCGATGTTGTCGACCGAGAGCGGTTGAGCTCTTCATCAGAGAAGTCCCTTAGGCTTGGAAGGCTAGAGGGGAGCTGATAGCGTCGCACCACCCTAGACTGCAACCTGTTTTCACTCTCCTGCAGTTATTACTTCACAACTGGGTACGGTCTGGGAAAACCGCTCTTCCTCCATCGGCGCAGCTGGCATATTTGGCTGAATACATTCTTTGGTTTCCTCCATGGTTTACGATAAAAGGGTGTTTATTGTGTGTTGTTAGTGGTGGTGTACAGCCGTCCTCGCTACCTTTCCCACTTGACTGGAACAGGTAAACTCCCGGGAGAGAAGTCCAGTGGCCTCGGGAGAGCAACTCCGGCCGGTGCAGTAGGGTCCCATCCAGGCACCAGCTGGCACCACTGCAATATCCGCACTTCTACACTGGGATAATAGAGCAGCCACTCCTTTCTGGTTAAGATGAGCGGGCTCTTGCACTATCCCAGCGGCCGAGAAGTGCCATACCTCGTTTTTCCCCTGTACCCTCTAGTACAACCTCCTCAGGAGGGTTGGTCCAGCCGTTTAGGTGGCAGCTGTAGTGACCTTTGTGATTTTATGTTCTGTAATTCAGTTGCAATCAAATTAAATATTAAAAGTTGCTACAGTTGGTATGTACTCTGAAGGAATGGAATGAGAAAGATATATGCACAATCAATATTAAATTTCAGGATTGGGTGTACATAGATTAGCATGGACTGACTATTCCATCTTGTTATTGTTAATAAAAGTAATAATAAAAGTATTTTATCTTAAAAATAAATCATCAACAAAGATAATTAAAACTAGGTCTCTAGAAATGGGCTTTTTATTATGTTTCTAACATGCAAAAATAAAAGGTAATTTCTGAAACTAAAATTGATGGAAGTAAAGGCAATCAAAGCTGTAATGCATCCATGAATAGATCATATGAATCTTGAATGAAACAGTCCATTAAAAGCAAAATTGCTAAAAAAACTTGTTTTTAGAATTTATTTAAATAATACACATTTTTTAGGTTCTTTTCAGATCAGTAGCCATGATGGTTCCTGATTTTCATCTGATAGTACAAACAATTTTGTATTCCAGTGGATTTGATAATTTCATAACACTTTCTACTAAGTTGGTCACTGTTTTTAGATTATGTGCTGAACAGTTATCTTCTCAAGCTCATTACGATTATGGTAAATGACTGCATTATTTATCAATGTTTTTATTTCATATTCTCTTTTTAATGCAATTACATCAAGGTAAGGTCTTGAAGAATATACTTGAATGTGTGTGTGTATGTGTATATAAATCAAAATCCTTTTCCAGCAGTGCTATTTGCTGGTTTCAATCCTTCTTTTCCGAACAGACTCATGCAGTTTCTGTTCCTAATCAACCTCCATCTTCCTTCCTTGCCCTGTCCTCAGGAGTAGCCCAGGGTTCAAGAATTTCACCACTCCTTTTTAATTCCTATATCAGTGATCTTCCTAATTCAATCCATCATTGTTTCCACCACCCATGCGTCGACAACTTCCAAATCTACCTATCCTTTCTTCCTTCCGAATTATTAGTAGCGTTTGCCGATATCCAGGAAGACCTAGATAGGACCAGTGCCTGGGCAAATCTAAATAGATTAAGGTTAAACACTATGAAAACTCAGGCCATTGGTTTCAACTTCCTCCTCAAATTCAACATAGCCTTCCCTACTTCAATTCTAAATGATCACCCCATCACATTCAGCTCCTCTGTTGACCAAACCTTGTCCTGGAAATCCCATGTCACTCAAATTTCCGGACAGTCAATAAGTACCCCCAAGTTATTCCATCGTTCCCGACATCTTCTTCCACAATCAACCCGTAAGCACCTTGTATCCTCTATTATTTTCCCCCACTTTGACTATGGCAGTTTGGTATATGGTGGCCTCTCGATTGTACTCGAGGACAGATTGAAACGAATCATAAACTGATTTTTAAAATTTGTTTTTGGTACCTACGGTGGTCCAACCTATCCCATCTTTCTGGCGAGTTAAAGTGGCTCTTCCCCTCCACATGGTTACAATATTTCCTTGGATCTTTCCTATAGCAAACCAAATTTATCCCAGCATGCTCCCTACATCTACAGACTCCTACAATTCATATCCTCAATACACTCACTGGCAACAAGATCACGCCTTTCTGACCTCTATACTCCCTCCCACAGAACCAAAACATTCGAAAGTTTTTTCTTGCCCGCTCCACTATCCTCTGAAATTCCCTTCCTTCTATAATCCATCATGATTCAAATTCCACCTTATCCAACATCTCCTCACATCCCAAAAAGATGCTGTATAAGCAAAAACATTTAATTTATGGTAAACAATTTGATCAAAAGTTTATGTGTTTTCAATTTTTAAGTGTCAATTCATTTATAATTTTTATTCTCTCTCCTTTTTAATTTTTTTTCATTTCTATTCAATACCTGTACATTTTTGTTAAGAGAAGAATCCATTTTTTGTTTATTAATTTTTATTATAATTCATGTAAAAACTTATGTACTTTTATTATTGTAGTTTTTTGGCCAGATGTGGTTTACTTTTTATTTTTTCATTTTTGTTATTCTGAAGGAACCTAGTTCTTTTATGTTACATATTTTTCGTTTATGTTAACCCCATAAAAGAATAATTTATTTCGTGTATATATGCTCTATGTCTTTAATGGCATACTATACATATTATTTGTTTTTCTTCATATAATTTAAATAACACAATATAATTTATATTACAAGTTGAATGTAAACAATGCTTACATAAGAAATATACATATGCATGGATGCACCCATAAAAAAATTTCCAGAGGAGGGCAGACTACCATGGGATCATTGGAGCTTTCCATACCCGCATATACTTTTGGATACTTAGGAGACAAGTGAAAATCTAGGCTATGAAAATACAATTTTTTTTTTTACAAATAAAACTAAAATGATGCAATTTCTACACAATATTTTGAATTTTGCCGAAGAACAAATCTATAAAATAACATTAATAACAATTAGATAGTGCTGCTAATTTGTGTTGGTGGCAGACAAGCAACTTTTGGCATAAAACTTTTGTTTCCATTGCGGATTTCTTTCATTGATCTCGTGCACGAAATATTTGGAATGAGGGATAGGGAGCTGTGAGAAAGAGACGTCTAAGAGTTTTCACTAAGGCTCTTAAAAACACAGACATGTGCGAAGTAAGACAAGTGGTGTGGCATTGCTTATGGCATATTTGTGCAAAAAGAATAGGAAACGACCATAGTGGTTGAAAATGATCCTTGTGATGAGGATCCCTAAGAACCAGTTTGTTTAGATTGGCATCGATATGTTTTATTATAAGTTCTTCAGATCACTCCAGAATTACTCCTGATAAAGTAATCACAAAAAAACAATAATATATTATTTATGCCTGAAAAAAGTATCATAATACCAAGATATTAATTGAAACGCAGTCTTTTAGTTTAACTTTTCAATTATCTTGAAAAACAGTAATCACAAAAAAACAGCAAGCCTATCATGCTCCCATCCAAATCTGAACTCAAAGTGTTCGTATAAAAAACAAAACAAAAGGAGATGGATCGTCGCGCTCCGCGCGCGCAGTTCGTGCGCAGAGCTCCATAGCCCGGACAAATCTAGAGAACTTTTTTTTAAATTGGTGCTTAACGTCCTTTCCTACTCCTATTCGGCAAACAGGACGGGTTATTCCTACAGGTTACGAACCTATTCTAACAAAAATGGGAAGGTCGAGATTCTAATATAAACATCTAGAGAATATAAGCAGTTGAGGATCTTAACATTGCGGGGCTCTGGGCGAAAAAATCTTATAATTTTGCATTTTAATTCCAATTTTTTCGTTCAAAAAAACAATTTATATAGTTAAAATTTTAGTTTTGTATAACATGGGGTCCCGCGATCAGACAGGTGTTAGGCTCTACCATGTAAATTGTATTTCATAATTCTATTATTAAATTTTCTTAGACGGTCCAGGGTCTCGCAGGCAATCTTCAATATGAACAATGAATTCGTTTATAATGCATAATTGATTTATTTAAATTTTCTATGGCGCGGGGCTCTGGACGGTCGGATCCCTCTTCTCTCCCTAGATCCTCTGCTGAGCATAAGTTTGTACGCACCTTTAGGAGCAAAAAAAGATTGTGTCTGCCTATACATGAAAATTTTCCACCTCAACGCAAGTTGCATCCACAGAATAGTAAATAGGGTGGAAGCGGTATCCATGGCGGGTAGGCTCAGGAGCTGTGCCATAACACCAAGGTTCGTGACGGGCATAACAATTACTACCGTTAATCTGATTTTGAATCAATTTTAAGGGATTGTGCCGGTTAGTACCTAGATTATTCCATACAAAGTTTTATCGAATTCCATTTACCACTTTTGCTTAAGCACGCTCAAATGTATTTTCCTTGGCCCATCTATATTTCAAAAACTGCTCATCCGATTTAGCCAAAAGTTGGGGACTAGTATCAAAATGGTCCAGTATTAATTTTATCAAATTACAAGTACTACTTTCGCTTACGCGAAAAAAATCTAGGTTTCTTTGAAGAGATTTTATCTTCTTGTATTTCGTCATTATAATAATCAGATATCGGTCAGTATGAGTAAAAAATAAAACATCAAATGTCCATTTTGAATAAAAACAGAGATGAACCCTTTTCGAAATTTACAATTCAATTAAAGATAAACAGATTTTTTAAACTTTAACTTCTAAAAATTTTCCTGGTAGGTTCACTATTTTCCCAAATATTTGGCCCAAAACAAAATTAAACTTTTAGGAAATAAATGATTAATTTTTGAAGTGCTTTATATCGGGAACTTTTGAACATGCAGAGCTGTGGATGGGCTCAAATTGAGGCTAATTTAGTCTAAATTAAAAAAGATAATAGTGATTGTTTAAGTAAGAGATCTACATAAGACCAACAATTCTCAGTGCGAAACATTTTGGAGAAAGCCAGGAAAAAAAATATAAATACTCACCACTTAATTATCTACTTCACTAAGCTGGACAATTTTCGAAAGTTGTTATGCTTTATATGTGTCCCAAACCATGTGGAAATTATAGGCAATGAGCTCACTGACTTGGCAGCAAAACAGGTACTCACTCACACAGGCCTAGTCACTGCTACCCTAATACCTCCAGAAATAAGTTTTCCTCTTAAAAAGGAAATATTAGATGGCTAAGTAAGAATTGAAAATTTAATTTAAGATTTTTTTTTTTTACTTTTTGAAAATGGCTTTAACATAAACATAAATTAATAATTGTAGTATGATATTCACTTATTGATTGAACGTTTGATTTAAGTAATTTTTAGCCTTTATCAATATTTATACTAAAAATAATAAATGATATTTGAATGTATTTATCAATTATCATTATACAAAAGTATTACTTATTGAATACTTAAAATTTATATAGGAATGAGGTCATTAAAAGCACTATTGGACTTTGCTACAAATTTAAAATTGAGAAATCCCAATGAATCTGAGGAAAAAATCATCATGAAATCGCTGTACATTAACACTCTTCCAAAGCTTGTCTTTCATGATACACATTTGTTTAAAGAAATTTTGAAAGATATTTTTCCGAGTGCAGATATTCCTTTGAATTCATCTGCTCTTTACAAAGATATTTTAAAGGTAACTTAGATTTTAATATAAACAGTTATTATTTTGATGGACTCGGTAGTTTCTCTTAGAGTTTTTTGTGTATTCTACTTAATGAAATACAAGATTGTATATATTCCCTATAATTACCTATTTATTTTGTATTATACTTTCTAAATTAAAAAAAGTTTAATTTACTTATTTTTGCCAATATATAAACTATTCAATTTATTTCTTAAATACCATTTATAAAACCTCTGACTTCACTTTGTAGCTATCAATAAGGCCATCCAAACTTTTAATTTCTGGTATTGCATAAGTTATAAATTTGTAATAAATAAATATCTTTTAAAATAAAATGATTTTGATTGTTCTGTAAGAATTAACAAACATAGGTAATGCTTGTTGACTAGCATTAATATTCAGATTGTTTTAAAGTCTATTATAACTGTAATGAAAATTTTCAAATCATATTTCGAGATTTCTTTTAACTGAAAACCTTCCCAGAAAAATTATTTTTCAAGGAGTGTGTGTGTGTGCGTGTGTGCGTGCGTGCGTGCGTGCACATTATCATATACAAAAACTTACCATTTATCAATGGATATTATTTATTAGTTGAAAAGAAAAATATATTTAATGGACTGATTTATAATGCTGAATGCACAGGTTAGTGAGCAAAAAAATCTACAGCCTGTAAATTCCTTTATTGAAAAGGTCATTTATACTTATGAAGTAATGTCAGCTCGTCATAGTGCAATGATTATTGGTGGCACTTTTGGAGGAAAAAGCACAATGATACAGGTAAAAGAATAATGAATCTAAAATGAGTTATTACAGAATTTTACTGATAAAATTAAAAAAAATATTTTTAAGTTTATTTTTGATGGTGAAAATAATACATTAAGTCAAATATTAATCTTAAAACATTATATATATATATATATATATATATATATATATATATATATATATATATATATATATATATACAAACAAACACACATATATAGTTTCTGTATTTTCCTTATTTAAATTAATATAAGCTTAAAATTTTTACTCATTTACTGTTTGGACACCACTAAAATAATCAAGGTTTGATCTTTTGCATATCTCTATTAATGATTTTGTTTAGAACCTATTATATATCATCCATTCGATCAAGTTGCCCAATACTGGATTTTCTGCTTTTTTTTGTTGGGATGAAAAATTTTAGCAACTAGATCATATAAGGGAACTATCATGATATAATGTACACAATGTACTGAGGTACTTCTATGGCTATAAAGCAGTCACAGTTACTCTAATAACAAAAAAATATTTTTAATTAGAGCTTTAAAACTTTTTTTTTAAAGTTATTTATAACCAACTGTGATGATAATTTCAAGTTATTTCTTGGCAGAGATCAGTGAGGCGAGATTATAAAAAAGAAAAAGGAAACAAGCAAGTTTCTGCTGTTTATTACAATAGTCAATGTTTTGACCAAGCTATGTGGGCCATCTTCTGGGCTATAGCAATGGGAGAAGACCAATCACACTATTCTTCTCAAACAGCTCAGACTGTGGAAATTGCCTTCATAGCTCAGCCAAAACGTAGTATGTTATAATATACAAAAACAACTTTTTTATTATCTTAATCTTAATTTCACTGGACTGATCTCCGACAAATTATTATTTGTAATTTCTTAGTTCTTTAGAACATTAGTTGTGTTACTTATTCTACTTGATAAATTTTTTCATAATTATAAATGAGTACGGGAAGATGATAAAAAGAGGGATGGTTGTAGAGCTCAACTGAGTCCAGTTTTTAAAATATGATTATATTGATTGTTTTATGAAAACTATGAGTTGAAACTAATGAATTTGTCACATTAAGCTACTTCACTATACTTTTTGAAGGATATTATTTACTTTCTGAAGGTACTTTCTGAAGCACTTGATTGTAAAGAAAACACAAAATTAAATCAGTGTACCACAAATATTCAAATAATTAATCCTAAGGCTGTTGCTGTTCAGCATCTATTTGGCTACTATCATCCACAAACAGAAGAGTGGATGGACGGAATCATTGGAAAAGTATTTAGGTATGCCATCTTAAATCTGCTTGGCCAAATGTCTTGAGTTTTAATCTATAAAATTATTAATCAGAGTGATTAGGTAAATAGCTTGGCAAAAATAGCTGCATATTTATAAAGCACACACAAACACACACACACACACACACACACACACACACACACACACACACACACACACACACACACACACACACACACACACACACACATACACACACACACACACACACACACACACACACACACACATACATATATATATATATATATATATATATATATATATATATATATATATACAAATACACATATGCACTACTGCTGCTCATGGAAGTATGGACAATCTATAGTGTTTTAATGTAAGATGCACCGTCAAAGTACAAATAGTTCATTTTTTCCTGGTTTTATGAGCTGATAGCCTTTCTTGATGTATTGTGAGAATGGCTGAATACAGTTTCACTAGAGAGAGGCTTACAATGGGCCATTGAATATAAACATTCAAAATGAGAAGTGAAAATCAAATGATTAGCGGCCCCTAATTGTCAATTATTATAGTTATGATTATTTTAGTTAATTATTCGCTGTATAATTGAATTTTTATAAAATAAAATTTCCATGAGTGGTAGTGTGTGTGTGTGTGTCTGTATGTATGTACACACACACACACGCACACACACACACACACACACACACACACACACACACACACACACACACACACATATATATATATATATATATATATATATATATATATATATATATATATATATATATACATATATATTCTGATTTTTTTTTTTTTTTTTTTTTAGCAAAGCAATTTATACTCGTATATGCAAAGCAAACAGTTATTTGATTTCTTATAGAATCTTCTTCTACATATTATAATAAAATCTTCAACTAGTACATTATAATCTCTACATCCTATAAACAAACCAATCAACAAAAATACACTTTAAACCTTTTTTCATACTAAATATTTAGATCTAAATGAATTATCATTATGAAATTGTATTTGTTATTGTAAATATCCAAATATAAATTAAATAATTGTAAATTAATGTAATAAACATTGAATTGCAACATTGATTCAATGCAAATCCAACACATTTTATTTAATGCAATTAATTAAAAATCCACTATATTTCTTTCAAAATTAGAAATATCATTACAATTGGTAGCTATCTATGTGTATGTATATATATTTATATATATATATATATATATATATATATATATATATATATATATATAAATATTTTAATGCTTTTGTCAAGCATATATTTTGATAAATCCATGTATTATTCCATATCATAAATAAATAATAAATATTTACAAAGTTAATATATTTAAAAGAAGTATTTATTTTGACAACATTACAAATATGAAACAAAAAAAAACCTAAAACTTTAAAAAAAAAAGTTAAGCATCTGTTGTAAATGCCATAAACAATGAATAAGAAGTGTTTATATATACAGCTAATAAACATAAGGCACATGCGGTTCTCTAAACTAACCTTATTTGGTTATCCTGTTTTCTAAGTCTATTTGTCTGATAAATTCAAGCAAATACTTTTTAAAAATATGAAATATTTTGCTACTTTTGTAATAGTCTACAGATTTTTTTTCTTTTTTTTTTTATTGTGATAGCTGGTACCTTTGTGTTATTTCAAGTGTAATAAAGTACTCACCCTCGAGTACGCAGAACATAAAATGAATATTCAGTCCTTTGACCTTAATCTATTATTATGGCAGTTCCCTTCTAAGAATTCTATTCATATTTATTCAAATTACTTGCCTTACTCCTTTTTCATTCTTATTTAAAAATACTTAATGTATATATTATATATGTTGACAAGATGCAATATATTATCCATAGGGAGTTCTCAGATGCTTCCTTTTTGATAATCATGATATCGTTATTTGAACAGCCCATAGGAGGTTGATTTTGATATTGACACATAAAACTAGTAAAAAAAAAACTCATTCCTGCTCAAAAAAAGGTATATGTTAAGCACGAGTCACCACTAAAGTAATATAATACTTTGTAATATTTAAAACAATTGTTTAATGTTAAAATAATTAGTTCATACTAATATAAACATTTTTGAGATAGACATCATATAACTCGTCCCCCCCCCCCACATTATTTCTAGCAATTTGTTGTCAGATATTAAGAAAATCTTATATTTCAATTATAATAAACACACCATAAAGAAATATGTTATGGAATAAATTAGTTTATTTCAACTTTAGTGATACTACTCTTAAACTTCTTTTTTATTAATTAATTTTTTTTTCACAAAACTAAATCCATTTAAATCAATCTTGGATAATATTTTTCATAATTAGCATCTATTCCGAATAATTTTTCTTCCTAAGCCTTTTAAGTAGCATACGCTATTTAGTATGTAGTAGTTCTGTTTTCCCTATGTTATACCATATTTTCAATCTTGAATTTCTTAGAAACCTAAATATATATTTATTTATTTTAAGTAATAACATATAATTTTTAAGTAATATCATTTTATTCATGTCTAAGAGAATATGCAAATAAGAATACATCTGATAGAAAGTGGATAGTGTTTGATGGACCAGTCACAGCCACTTGGGCAGAAAACTTGAACACTGCTGTTGATGAAAATAAAATATTGTTTCTTAATACTGGTGAAGTTATAAAGATAACTGATTCTATTACTATAATATTTGAATGTGTTGACCTGCTGCAGGTATGTTCAAACAATTCTTTTAAGCATGAATTACTTCTTATGCTTAAGACAATAGCCAATAATTAAATTTGATCCATTTTATAAACTTAAAAAGTGTATTTCAAAAATTTGTTTTGACTATAAACCTTTTGTTATCTCCCTGCTAATTAAATAGCAAACTATATTTTAGGAATACTAACTACTATATTTTTACCAAATATCTTGTAATAATTAAGTATATTTCTGTAGAAGATTTGTAAATTTGTAAAGTACCATATATATATATATATATATATATATATATATATATATATATATATATATATATATATATATATATATATATATATAGATATATATGTATGTATGTGTGTGTGTGTGTGTGTGTGTGTGTGTGTGTGTGTGTGCATGTATGTATTGTCTTTGTGGAATTAGTCCAGAAAGTTTAAACATATCATTTATTAGTGATAGACTGAAAACTCTTAGTAATTTACATTCTAAGGATTAAAAACATAATTTTAATTGTCATTTAAAACAATAAAATGAGTTGATGCCATTTAAGTGTTGCTTATTAATTATTACACACACACTAATACTGATACAGACACACACACACACCTTGTATCTTTCTACTTGCTGGGGAAATCAATCTCAGAATTGCTGAAATATATTAGATATAGTTGTTTTGAGATTAAAGAGTGAAATCTATCCGACATCAGCGCCTTTCATTTTTACAATATTGAAGAGCCTTGAAAGAGGTGGTAAAAAATAAATAATAAATTATAAAAAGTAAATTTAAAAAATAAAAATTAATATTATTAGAGAGGGTCAAAAATGATAAATTAATATAGATAGACAAATGATCATTTAAGGTTTGTTGGAGATTCATTAGATATTTTGAAAAATACCTTCTATGGACAGGAAGAAAATGGATCACATAAACATTTTTTCTCCTCATTTCCCTGTGCTACTGATATATTTGTAGGTATTCTTGATTCATTTGACCTTTAAAAATATGGACTATTGTTAATCTATTATTACATTTTTGACATATCGGAGAAATTTTTTTGAGGTGGAGATGTGTCAATCCTGTAGGACTGACACATACTCTGTCATATACAGCCTTCAGTTTACTTGCAGGGCTGTTTCCTCACTATGTCTGTCACTCCTGGAATATGACCTCTCTTAGAGGGCATGCAAATTATCATACCATCAAGAATGCTTTACCATATCCTGGAAGAGCAAGAGCTTTTCAGCCATTTCATTGCCTTTAAAGTCTATTTGACTGGGCAACCAAATGGAATATACTGATAATATATTTTTAGCTTTAATAATTTCAAAAATAAAGTTAAACCTATTCAATTACTTACTTTTTGTTTAAGGATATAAGCAATTTAATATATAAAACTTTTCAATTTTATACATTAAATTTTATCTAGGATCAAGCTTTTATTTTAAAAGTTAAAAAAAAAGTTTATTACAGTCTCGTATACTCGTTGAAGTATAAAAAAGTAGGTGTTAATACTATTGATATCTTCTAAAATAAAAATAAATTGTTATCATTAACATTTAAAGTTAAAAGAATATTTCAAATTGTAAATATTTCTAGGCATCTCCAGCTGTTATTTCACGTTGTGGAATGATTTACGTGGATCCAAATTCCATTGGATGGATTTCTATTATTAAGTCTTGGAACAATACCATTCCACAGAAATGGATGGAGGACAAACCAGACAGGTTCATGACATTGCTCAAATGGCTGATACCTCCCTGTTTAAATTTTATAAAAAAGCAATGCTATAAACTTGCAGATGCTGGAGATATACATTCTGTAAGGTAGATCTTGGTATTTCTGTAATAAATGGATTGAATATATTAATTTCAGAATATTCTTGATTAGTTTTGACACAGGTCATAAAATTATGTGCATGTATTATGTGTTAAAATTTTTTCAATAAATTTTAATAATTAATTTGTGACTATAAGATAATTATTGTTAAATCAATTGGATAACAAATGAAAACAATTCAAACTAAACAGATAGACTAGAGGAAAGTCACCTAATTAGGACAACTTATTTATCTTAGAAGTGAATTAAATAAAAGCAGGAACACTTAGTCATTTGTCTTTTTAAGACCATTACAGTTTTTTTTGTTTGATTTTTTTTTACTCTTTTAAAATAATATTTTATTCTTCACCTGATTAAGGTAAATTATTTCCTGTTATGTACTTTTATTATACTTATAAATTATAATTTCATCAGGTAATGTTTTCAATGAGTCAGTTTATATTTGAAATCAACAGAGATTACAGTCTTATTTTGCCTGCCACAGTATAGTCTTTTGCCAGATTATTCCAGATCTTTGATTTCTAGTATCATTCTGTTCTAAAATTATGTATAAATGAGAGTATTATGGACACTCAGTATTAAAATATTTCCATTTGGCGTTATGAGTTTTAAATAGAGGAGACACAGGGCTTGTTGAAGCAGCCGGGAGGTATTTAGTCCTTATATTTCAGTGGTTTTGGACATATGCATAAAAATGGAAATACAAAAAACCATCATTCTGGCATTTGTTTTAGGGTGGAACATAATTTAAATTTACTTGTTTGTCATTGCTCCATAGTAAACAAATATTGTTTAAATTCAGTTTTTATGAATGTACTTTTTGTTAGGAAATTTTTTTTTTATTGAATTCCAACCTGTGTTGTCCCAGGTAATTTTTTAGTTGCTTGTCACTGCTCCATAGTAAAATTAATTTTGTTTTAATTCAGTATTTATGAATGCTCTTTTTTTAAGAAAAAAAAAAAGTTGTATGATATGTTTAACTGAATTCCAGCCTGTGATGTAATATAGGTTACTTGTGGTCCAATTGAAGAAACAAATTTTAAAAATTGAATATTTTTTTTTCAATTTTACTGTTTTTTAAATAGTTTTCAAATATGTGTATAGATAAAATTGTTTACATTGTGTTGTCTTAATGACAGCTTTTTCATTTATTCTCTGCAAATTTACTTCAATTTATCATTGAATGTATAGGTGAAACTAAGCTAACGGTTGGAAGTGGTCCATATCAGGCAACTTTTTCCAATATCAAATGTAACATTCAGTTTCACAAGAGTAGTACTTTATTACAAAGGCAATTCATATTTGTAATAGTGAGAAGTCTTTAAGCCACAATTCTACTTATAGCGTACTTTAGTTACTGTTTCATTAATGATTTTCTTTTCAGCTCTGTTTGTCAACTAATAGAAATAATGCTGCTTGAAGCTGTAAATGAGCAAGATTTAAAGTACATAAATTCATGGTCACAAGCTGTGGTTGCACTTTCAGTTCTTTGGGGAACAGCTGGATTAATCGATATTTCATCAAGGAGAAAATTTGATAGATTTTTCAAAAGTTTATGGCAAGGTACTGGTTTTTAACTAATTGCCTTATTCAAAATTTACTTAGTGTTTTAATTATTTATATAGTCAACTACTTCAGCATTTATTAAACAAACTTTCTGTACTTCAAATATACTACAAAAAGCACATCTACATAACTATGATCAGGCCTATTTGAACGCCTAAGCTTTGTGACTAAATGAAACTAACTTCCTCTCGGTGCTATGAGACTCAATGAGACTGATTTCCTCTCAGATTTAATTTTATAATTTTTACTAAAATCCTTAATGCTTCTGAGCATTAAGCATGTTACAAATAAATTTATTGACGAAGATCTTATTATTTCCAATGCAGCAGACTTTTTCTGAAATAGATAAACATCCTTCCATTACAAACTCCATGACTTTTCAAATCTACTAGTTTATAATGTTATCTCTTAATCAGCTCTTGATAATACTTTGATACATCTGAAAACAATATGGCCCCATGACCCTGTTGTATTGCAATGCCACATTTCCTTTTCATAGTTTGGACATTTATTTGTATTTTTATAAAGTTGTAATTTAAATTTAAAAGATTATCAAATTTCCATATACTCAGCACATTTAGCACCAGTTGTCAGGTTGAAGGTTTAATTTAGTCTATGACTAAACTAGTTTTTGGATAAGGTCAGCTTTTATTTAAATAAAATTAAAGAAATAGTTTCTCTGAGGTTAAGTGAAGACCAGAATATATGTTTCAGTCTCAGAATATTTAAATTTAGAAGTAAGTAAAACAAGATTAAATTAATTATTGGTTCAAAAAAACAGCCATTAATTGTATCGTAATTTCAATTTGAAATAGAATAAATCTGTTCAAGAGGATTTCCTTCTACTAACATATCCTTCAAAATCTTTTTTCATGGCTTACAATATCTTATATTTTCATCTTCATTTTAAACTTTCTGTTACATTTTCCTTCCAATAAGTCTTAGCAATGTAAACTTTTTTGATAAGTCATCTTAATTTAGATTAGGCTGGAAGTGATAATTTTGAAGAATAATTATTTGTTATAAAAATATTATTTTAATGATTCATTGGGAAATGATTTAGTCCTTTAATTTTTCATTAGTTTGTATTAATTTTCATTTCTATTCTTTTTTATTTCTTTTCTGTTTGTTTATTTATTATTTATTCTATTATCATTATTCATCAGTAATCAATATCAATTCTATCATTAATCATTCATTATTTATTTATTCATTTTTATTTCTATTTGGTTCATTTCTATTTATTTTAATTTGTATTGATTTCTATTCATTAGTTTGTATTTATTTTTATTTCTATATGAGTAATGAAATAAAATATAGCCACATTATTCTCTTGATCGATCCTTTTTCATATGTTTGGTATGAAGCATCAATGGAAGATTTGCTATACTTTTTTTTTTTTTAAATCTTTGAAATTTTTACATAAAAATGTCATAAATAAAAACAACTTTGGTTCTTAGGAGATGAAGCTGAAGCTGATTATAAATCATTTTCTGAAGAAATTGAAATCTCTTTACCAACTGAAGGCTTGTTAGAAGATTACATCTATAATTTCAAAGGAAAAGGAAACTGGAAATATTGGCCTGAAGTACTAAAAGTAATGAAACTTGATGACATATTTAATTATAGGAATAGCATGGTCACAACAGTTGATTCATTGAAGTGAGTTGACTAAAATAAAATCCACTTCAATACTAAAAATTGAAAAAAATTCAAAATGAGTAGTTTTATTTCATTTTTTTAATAAAATGTTAATAAAACTCTAAATATTTTTAGATATACCTTCCTGATTGAGCTTATGATCAAATATAAGAAAAGATTTTTGATAACTGGTCCCACTGGAACTGGAAAATCATTTATTATCCAAAATTTGTTATCAGAAAATGTAACTAATGGTTTTGTACCTGCATTTCTCAGCTTAGCCATCTCTACTACAGCTGAATTCACCCAGGTAAAATTTATATACCAAATAATGCAACAGCACAGTTTATGTATATACATATAATCAATCATCTAGTCAAATTAATGATAAAAAATTATATTTTTTTTATTTAGTCTGTATTTTTTCTATTTAAAATTTTGAGAATTGGAGTCTAAGGAATCTATAATTCACAATCTTGAATATTAATTTAATTTTAATACTTTCACCGATGAAATTTAATGTTTTGTAAAAATTTACATTTTTATACATAATTCTATACTATTCAATCGGCGCTACAACTCAATGTCGAGTCTTGGCCTCCTCCACCAGCCTCCACCAAACTTCTGTGTTATATTTATTCATTTTTATACATATATATATTTAATTAATAATTTAATAAAATTGAAAATTATAATAGTTGAGTTACTTAGGGCAAGGGTCCACTATTGGGAGCAAAGCAGTATTAGCTTGATTCCCAATAGGGTTACTTAACTCAATTTTTTAGTTGTTTTTTTTTATTGGGGAGGAACCCACCCGATAACTCTTGAAAACCACACTTTAGTTGACAATCTGTAGATAACCTATTCTTATAGATTATATTAACATTCAGAGTTATAAATGGGATTTCAAGTCCTGGTCCTTGTATAGCTGAAAAAGAAAAGGAAATATATATCTAAAAAGGTTGATCAGGAGCATAGGAAAATATAAATAAATATATTGTAATGAATTATGATTCAAATAATTTTAGGCTAAGGGTGATTATGCTTGGTCAAGTGAAGAATATTAATATCAATTTTTATACCAAGCATTACATTACATTGTTCACAATATGTTGCAAGTTCGTAATTAATAATATCATTGCATATTTGAATATGAGATAAGTCGGGGTAAGTGCATACTCAGGCAAGTGCATACATGGGGATTTATTTCAAATTAATTTTATTGGGAGAGCTGCCATTTATGGGAATTTGAAGTTAACAGGAAGCAAATAGTAAAATTTCCATAGATGACTGCTCTCCAAACAAAATAGATTTGAAACAAATCCCCATGTATTTATTTGACTTGAATATGCACTTACACTGACTTACCTTAGAAATGTTTTAATGTTTTTTTAGGAATTGATAATATCAAAATTAGTGAAAAGGACTAAAAGCATATATGGCCCAATAAGTGGTAAGATTTGTATTATGTTTATTGATGATTTGAATATGCCTGAAAATGAAGATGACACAAAACCACCACTTGAGCTGCTTCGACAGTTATTTGATCACGGACATTGGTAATCATGTTTTTATTTTATTTAAACTTGTGTAATATATTTTTATCACAAATAAGTGTTATAGAATGAATTAATTATTTTAGGTATGACCTCAAAATAAAAGAAAAATTATACATTCAAGATCTATTCATTATAGGAGCAATGGGTATTAAAAATCATAGCAATCAACCATTATCACCCAGATTTCTAAGACATTTTCTCATTTTTGGAATGGGTATTTCAGATGAAAGCTTAACAAAAATATTTACTACAACCTTGTTTCTTGGTTTAAGGGTAATTTTAACATTTGCTTGTTTCAAAAAGTTTGTTTTTTCAGCATGTTTCTGTTTACTGTATACCTGAATTGAGGTATTATTTAGTAATTTTACTTCAAAAAGTTTGTTTTTTCAGCATGTTTCTGTTTACTGTATACCTGAATTGAGGTATTATTTAGTAATTTTACCTTTTATTCTTAGAAAAATAGTTTTCCTGCTGATATAATGGGGACTGTTCAACAAATAATTTCTGCTACCATGTATGTATATACTTCTGTTGTATCTAGTTTACTACCCACACCAACGAAATATCATTATGTCTTTAATATAAGAGACCTCCTTAGAGCTTTCCAAGGTTATTTATTGATAAAAAAAGAGTCAGTCGATGGGAAAAAAGTATTTGTCAGGTAATTACAAAATATATCATATTGCCAATGAATTTAATTTTAAAAAACAAATAATAATAATATTTTGAACAAAAACTTTAACTTATCCCTTCAGACAAGCTATGGCTACTTTTTTTTTTAATTACTTGAATTGGGATTGTTTGACTTCAGATTTCATTTCTTAATCATAAAAATGTGCCACTCTAATTAAGATAATTTTGTTTTCATTATTAAAACTACTTGGGAATTATTGGCATTACTATTTCTGTTGTTATTTGTTAGAAAGGAATTTTTTTTTGTTATTTATATGTTTTCGTTCCTTTACTTTTGCTTTACTTACACTCTAAGTTAGCTGGATGTAACAAATCATGCTGTAACAGTTAAAGCTGATGTATATTATTTTTTATTATCAAACTGTGGAATCAGCTTGTTTCTTATCACACATGTATCATTTGCAGATTATGGGTTCATGAAATACTTCGGGTCTTCTGTGATAGGTTAATTGATTTAACAGACAAAGAATGGTTGGTTGAGAATCTGAAATGTGCTGTGGAAGAACAGTTCAAAGAAACATTTGAAGTTATGATGGATGGATTAGAAACTAATGGTGCTAATCAGGTTTGATATGAATTTTTTAACATTTACATACTTCTGATATATATCTCAAGAACAATTCATGATGAATGTTCCCTGAATATTACTTTACATCTCAAAATATATATTTTTAGATATTATTTATGGCTTTCTGGTACTAGTTCTAATAAAGTTAGTATTAAGTTTTAAAAACAGGTACCTTAATTTTGAGCTATTTTGACCCTAGGGGGTTACTTAAACACAAACCTAAAAAAGTAGTGGGGACATGTTAGTGCCTCAAGGCCTAGCTAGATGCTACTACCTGTTAGAGAGATTGTGAATTATATCTATATTTTCATGTCAAGAGATCTAGGCATAATTTAAAACCTTTTTTTTCATTTGGGTCTAAGTAACCCGGTACTGGGTTCAAATAGCTCTAAGTTATGGTATTAAAAAAAAATCTTTAACTGCTCCTCCTTGCGTATTTTATGAACTTATGCCAAACAATATTAAAATATAGTCCTTTCACTAAAAAGGCAAGCAGGATCATTAAATTGTATGGCAATATCTAATTTGGGAAAAGTAGAAAATAAATATTAGGTTATGCAGTTTAGAAGCTAAAAACTTAAAAAGCAACCACATGTTCTTACTATGAGCTATACCCTAAAAGAAAAGTTTTATTGATTTAATTAATCATTTTGAACGAATTCATTCATGCAAATAAATTACATTTTATGATGAAAATCTTAATATTTTTTTTTAACATAAAAAAGTGTTATAATGTTTGAATGAAAAAATCAATAAAATAATTTTCACATGTCTTATAATTTTTTCAGGATTATTGAATGTGATTGTTTCAAAATTAAAAGGGAATCCATATTTCAGAATTCTATTTCCTCATTTTCTGTCTATTTCAGCTTTCTACTTCCTCATTTTCTTTCTATTTCAAATTTCTACTTCCTCATTTTCTATCTATTCCAGCTTTCAACTTCCTCATTTTCTAACCTCATCTTCACAACAGCCCTTGAGCCAGAAATTAATGAGAACCAAAAGTATGAAGAAGTGCCTTCATTAGAACAGTTTTATAATGTAGCATTTAAAGCTCTTGAAGACTTCAATGCTATAAATAAAAGAGCTATTAATATAACTCTTTTCAGGTATAAAACTAACTAATCTTTCTATATTATCATACTTAAAAAAAGTGAATTTTGGAAATCGCTATAAACCAATGAACACTATAATGGTTATTTTTTAATTTTTCCTGTATCGCAATAATTAAAATTTATATATATATATATATATATATATATATATATATATATATATATATATATATATATATAAATTATAAAACTAACTAATCTTTCTATATTATCATACTTAAATAAAAAAAGTGAATTTTGGAAATCGCTATAAACCAATGAACACTATAATGGTTATTTTTTAATTTTTCCTGTATCGCAATAATTAAAATTTATATATATATATATATATATATATATATATATATATATATATATATATATATATATATATATATATAATGTACCATTTCTTTGATTCATGAAAGACATGAGTGTAGATATGTAATATATTATTTTTAGCAACACTGAGCCATTTATATCAACTTTGGAAATAGCTACAGCAACCTGGTCAATTCCTTTTGACAAAAAACAGCTTTTGTAACACAAGAAGGACATTTTCAATGGGCATATTTACCATTTGGATTGAAAACCGCGCCAGCAATTTTTCAAAGAATACTTAGTAATATAATCAGAAAATATATACTAATGAACTTCATAGTGAATTATATAGATGATATACTTGTTCTTTAAAAGTCTTTCTCTGAACATATTTGTCACTTAAAACAATTATTAGAAGCAAGAATGGAAAAATGTTTTAGATTGAAATTCTCAAAATGCATATTTGCATCGAATTCAATAAAATATTTAGGTCACGTAATAAAAAATAACTCAATATGTCCAGTAAAAGATAATATAATCTTAATAAGAAATTTCCCAGTTTCAAAAAAAAAAAAAAAAAATGGTAGACAGTTTTTAGGAAAAATAAATTTTTATAATAAATATGTACCAAACATTGTACTAACTTTAGATCCAATACATAATTTACTGAGGAAAGGACAACAATTTATGGACAGATACGTCTTAAGATCCTTAGAAAAGATAAAGCAATTACTGTGCTCTCAACCTGTTTTGGAAATATTTGATCCTGAAATGCCCATATGCATTTACACAGATGCAAGTTTACAAGGCATAGGAGCTATGCTAAAACAACAACAGCCAAATAAAGAAGAAAAACCAGTAGCATACTTTTCAAAAAAACTAAATGAAGCCCAGAATAGGAAGAAAGCTTTCTGTTAGGGATGCCTAGTAATAAAAGAAGCTGTTAAATATTAACAATTCTGGCTTTATAAGAAAGTCATTTACAATGTTTTCAGATCATAAACCCCTGGGAAAGTTAATCATAAAAGCCAGAACAGATGAAAAATTAGGCGATTTAATATACAACCTATCACAATCTGATTTTAAAATAAAACATTCTCTGGGAAAATATAGTTTGGAAGCTGACTGTCTAAGCATAAATCCGGTGTCAGAAACACATGAAAATGTTTTATCTGAAATCTTTAGAATAAATTTTATCAAAACATCCATGAACACTTTTGTCTCATAGCAATTAAACAGTTGCTGAACAAAATTAGACCTTTCTATACAGCTATAAATTTGACAGAAAATATAAAGAAAGTCTGTAGAAGTTGTGTTATTTGCATAAAAAATAAATCAAGAGGATAAAGATGTTGGGACTGATGTCTTATTTAGCCCCTTTCGAAATAATGCCCATTGATACAATTGGAGGATTTGGAGGTTCTTGATCTACAAAAAAATATTTATACCCTTTGGTCGATCATTTCACAAGACACGCACATATTTTGACTTAAAAAACACAGAACTCAAATGATTTTATAAATCTTGTTCAAAAGGTGATTGATAATGATGAGATTGGCATGATATTAGCAGATAGAGGATATAGAGACACTGAAGGAACAGATGGATATGAAAAAATTTTACAAAAGCATTAACGAAGGAAGAAAATCGTACGTGCCCAAAAATAGCCAGATCCGAAATATTAATGGAACACTAATTTCAGATAAATCTGAAATATTAAATAGGTGGGAAGAGCATTATAAGGAACATTTCAAGGTGGATGATGAAGACCCTACCCCATACCAATTAGCTGAGCAGCAGGATGTGGAACCTCCTGACGAGGATGACGTGCTTGATGCCATTATGCAACTTAAGAATAATAAGGCCCCCGGAATCGATGGTCTGCAGGCTGAACTTTTGAAACTAGGAGGACCAGAAACTCTGAAGCGTGTGCACGATATCCTGTTAAAGATATGGATAGAAGAACTTATTGATGTAATTACGCATTAATTAATTATTGTATTTATTAAATTATATATATCAAGTAAGTCATGCCTGTCTTAATTATGGTGGCAGTTGTGTGTGTGTATTGAACTAACGAGTACGGCCATATATGACAATGACCGTTGTGAGTTGTGTAACAAAATTATCCAATATAATCCGTTCTTTACTTATACATTTTGAGTTATTTATTCTTCCCAGTGTATTCTGATAAAAGGTTATGGGCCCAGTGTACCCATTTTGAGGTACGTACTTGGGATTTTGATAGTAAAGTCGGATTTCGGTATTTTGAAGTGAGTCCACGTGTTTGTCATTGAGTGAAATTCTCACGTGTTTGTCATTGAGTGAAATTCTCACGTGTTTGTCATTGAGTGAAATTCTTTTTTGTTAATTATGGCAACTACAAGTTTTGGAAACGTTGTCTACGGTATTAAACCGTTCGATGGAATAAATTTCACCAATTGGAATTTCCGAATGAAGTTACTTTTGGAGCAGAATGGAGTACTTGGTGTACTATCACAGGAACCTCCAACAACGGAAGCCGAGCTTAAGGCTTTCAACGTAGATGATGTTAAGGCTCGAAATATCATAGTTCAAGGACTTGCCGACAACATTCTGCCTACGATAAAGGACAAGAAAACAGCTAAACTGATTATGGAAGCTCTCGAGAAAACGTACGCGGCATGAAATCGCTTGTAAATGCAAAAAAGTTGTGGAGGAAGCTGGAATACAGAAACGAGCAACCGCTTCAAGAATTTTTCCAAGAGTTCGAGACATTGTCATCAGAAGTAAAAATTGCTGGAGGGAAATTAGAAGAAGACGAAGTCGTCAGTCAGTTGTTGGTCGCAATGCCATCTGACTTTGATGCAGTGGTGTCAGCAATGGATATTCTTTTCAACCAAAATGAATCTTCCGTCAGTTGGAGTATGTAAAGAATACCCTTTTGGCTGAGTACGAGAGATTCAAGAAGAAAGAGGACCAGTCCCAAAATGTATTTGCTGCCTACAAAAATAGAGGTAAGTGGTCCAACACTTTTAGAAATTACAAGCCAAACAGTAGTGAACCATCCAATAACAAGTCCAGTGTTATTTGTTATTATTGTAGAGAACGGGGGCACATGAAGAATTTTTGTCCTAAGTTGAAAAATAAACCATACAATAACAAGTCCAGTGTTATTTGTTATTATTGTAGAGAACGGGGGCACATGAAGAATTTTTTGTCCTAAGTTGAAAAATAAAACTTTTGGCGCTACATCTGATGATAACGCTTGTGATAAGACTGATAACGAATTTACCTTCATAGTTAACAGTGATGAAACTTCTCATGTTTGTAAACATTCCTCGGATTTGACGTACTTTGTGGTGGATTCAGGGGCTACAAGTCATCTTTTGAAAGTTGATTATATCGACTATTTAAGAGATTCCACTAAAGTTAATTTGAATATTAGTGTTGCCAAAAAGGGAGAGAGTGTCAGTGCTGAGAATAAGGGTAACCTGGTTTGCTTGTCTGAGAGTGGTGACAAGGTAAATATTTGTGATGTTTTGGTTTGTGACAATTTATCAATGAATCTCCTATCTCTGATGAAATTGGAAGAAAAAGGATGTAAGGTGTTATTTGAAAATTCAAGTGTTAAAATTATCTCTGGGAGTAAAGTGTTAAGGGGAGAACTTTTTGGAAACCTTTATATTGTGAAACTACATCTGATTCAAGAGCATGCTAATTTGGTTTCAGCAAGTAATAAATTGATGCATCAGAAGATGGCACACAGCTCGCTCTTCCCGGTCGGACTTTGCGACACTTGTTTGAAAGGTAAACAAACCAAATTACCATACATGAAATCCATCCCTGATGTTGAAGAAGAAAAATCAAAGCCTAAAAGAACTAGAGTTAAACCCAAATATCTCGATGATTTTGTAACATTTGCTTTTGATGAGCTAGCCTTGTCTGCTAATTATGATTGTGACGTCCCTAAAACTTATTCTGAAGCAATTAGTGATCTCGGTTGGCATGAAGCTATCAACGATGAATTAAATTCACTTGAAGCTAATGAAACATGGGAAGAAGTCGACACACCACCTGACAAGACGATAATTGACTGCAAATGGATCTTCACTGTGAAGTCTTCAGAAGACGATATGAAGAAGAAGACCAGGCTTGTGGCGCGAGGGTATCAACAAACCGACAATCAGCCCGATGACTTCTATGCTCTAGTTGCCCGCTTCACAACCCTTCGGGTGCTCCTAGCTGCTGTAGCAGAGAAAAATATGATTATCGACCAACTCGATGTGAGAAGTGCGTTTCTTAAGTGCTATCTTAAAGTACCTGTTTTTATTAAGCCACCGGAAGGCTATAAAAGTGTCAGTGGAAAAGTGCTTAGATTAAGGAAAGCATTGTATGGTTTGAAACAAAGCCCTAAGGCTTGAAACGACCACTGAAATGAAATTTTTATAAAATTTGATTTTAATAGATCTAAAGTAGATCCATGTCTTTATTTTAATAGTAATAATGTTTATGTACTTATCTGGGTAGATGATTTCCTTATTGTGGCCAGTTCCAAATCTGATTTGGATTTTGTAAAGAATTTGTTTATGTCTGATATAGAATGTAAGGATTTAGGTAATAATAATAATTCATTTCAATTTCTGGGTTTACTTATAAAAAAAAAAAATAAAAAAAAAAAAATAAAAAAATACTATTTTGTAAAAGATTTGGTAGCTAATGGTACAATTAAAATAAATTATAGTGAATCTTCTGAACAACTAGGGGACATTATGACTAAGTCCTTACCCGCAACTAAGTTTAATGACTTTTGTAAAAGATTAAATCTTGTCTGTACCTAATGCGCAATTAAGAGGGAGTATTGATGTAATTATATATATCAAGTAAGTCATGCCTGTCTTAATTATGGTGGCAGTTGTGTGTGTGTGTATTGAACTAACGAGTACGGCCATATATGACAATGACCGTTGTGAGTTGTGTTACAAAATTATCCAATATAATCCGTTCTTTACTTATACATTTTGAGTTATTTATTCTTCCCAGTGTATTCTGATAAAAGAACTTATGCCGGAAGAATGGAGGACAGGAGTAATATGCCCGATACACAAGAAGAATGATATCCTCGACTGTAACAACTACAGAGCTATTACCTTATTCCCCACGGCGTACAAGATATTTTCAAACGTCCTTAATGCTAAAATAAGACCTTACACTGATAAAGTGGTGGGGCAATATCAGTGTGGTTTCAGGAAGGGAAAGTCCACCATTGATCAGCTGTTTACTCTGCGACAGATACTTGAAAAGATGAATGAATTCAATACATACATCCATCTCCTCTTTATAGACTTCAAAACAGCATATGACAGTGTGTATCGGGACAAGTTATACATAGCTATGAAGAGGCTGGGAATTCCGTCAAAACTAATACGACTGGTCAGAATGACGATGACAAATGCCAGCTGCTGTGTTAGAATACAAGGAGATCTGTCTAATAAATTTTGTTGCGAAAGAGGATTAAGACAGGGAGACACGCTAGCATGCACCCTGTTTAACGTAGCAGTTGAAAATGCAGTAAGAGACACACGAGTACAGACCACAGGCACTATATATACAAAAAGCGTCCAAATCATAGCATACGCTGATGATATATGTATTGTTGGAAGATCATCGGCAGCAATGATGGGCGCGTTTACTTCGACAGCGGCAAGAAAAATTGGACTTCAAATAAATGAAGAAAAAACAAAATATATGACGACAGATAACCGACAGACTGACCCAACCATCAAAATTGGCTCTTGGAACTTCGAAAAGGTAAATAGTTTCAAGTATCTAGGTTCAGTAGTAACAGCGGACAACGATATTAGGGCCATAGAGCGAAAACTGTTGGTGTTCGAGAGGAAAATTCTCAGGAAGATATATGGTCCTGTTAAAGAAAACAACGAATGGAGAATCAGACACAACAGTGAACTTTCTGACCTCTATAAAGAGCCCGTTGATGTCAAATATATAAGAATAACTAGGCTTAGATGGGCGGGTCATGTCTTATGGATGAATGATAATGTAGTCCTGAAAAAATCATTCAATGTCGAACCAATTGGTAAGAGGAAAATCGGAAGACCAAAACTGAGATGGCTGGATTGTGTGAGTGGTGATGCCAGAGCTCTGGGCATCCAGAGTTGGTGGAAGGCCGCACGAGATAGGGAGAGATGGAAGAAGATTCTTGAGGCAGCCAAGATCCAGTAATGGATTGTCGCGCTAAGGATGATGATGATGATGATATTAGCAGACCAATATCCAGAAATAAATTCAAAGGAATTTAAAAAATTCTTAAATGAGAAAACTATACCCATTATTTTTATGGCAGTAAATACTAGATTGGCACAAAAGTTTTGTGAGTGTTTTGCACAGTACAATAAAATTGTATTTGAAAAATAACAACTTACAGTTCAATCCTCAAAGTATAACCCCTAGTGTTGGACTGTCTTGAGCCACCAATCAGCCAACTCTTGAAGGCCTCACAGGTATCACAGATCCAAAGAACTCGCCAATACCATTTTTGACTTCCTCCTGATTATTGAACTATCTCCCCTGAAGAAAATGAGCCATTGAGCAAAACAAGTAATCGTCAGAGGGGGTGAGGTCAGGACTGTATGAGCATGTGGTAGAAGTTCTAGACTATCAAGTTCTTCAATTTTATTCAGAGTTATTCTAGCGGTATGAGCTTGAGCATTATCTTGTTCTAGGAGAACTCTCTTCCAATTGACCAGGGCAGGATATTTCTGAACTCCAAGAATAGTCAACAGTTGCCAGGTACTGGTTGACGGATTTTCATTAACTACCTTTTCTGTAGCCTCAATGTTTCACTCAGGTGGGCAACCAGAAAGTGGTTCATCTTCAAGTGTGGTGTCGCTGCTGTTGAAATGCCCAAACCAACATTGCACAGTCCTTTCATTCACAACACCTTCCTGTAGCCGCTTCAGTAAACCTTTGTTTCCAATAATGCCGCAAAAGTACACGA
Source organism: Rhaphigaster nebulosa (assembly GCA_948150685.1). Taxonomy (NCBI): domain Eukaryota; kingdom Metazoa; phylum Arthropoda; class Insecta; order Hemiptera; family Pentatomidae; genus Rhaphigaster; species Rhaphigaster nebulosa. Next base: position 103,502,646 of record OX411307.1, read on the forward strand.
ATTTCAAATTTTTCTGAATTCATATTAAAAGGTATTGGTTTGTAAGAGATACGATAACTGAGTGAACAATTGTTAGAAAGATTTTCTTTCTGATAAATATGGCTAGTTAAGGATTAAAGACTGATACAGAACAGGACAGATAAAAAAACAATCTATTCAAGAACCAACAAAACATTTGTCATCCTAGTACTATAAAAACACACAGTTACAATAAAAAATTGTTTGATGAGAACAGAAAGGATTTTGAGTATAATGTAGGAGACGGAATATTTGTAGAAAATGGAAACAGGTTAAACAGAAAGAAATTGGATGGATTGAAAATTGGTCCATAAGAAATTTTGGAAAAAATATCTAAAATAATACACAATATAGATAGGAGACAAAAAAATTCGGAGTCAAATCTTTTTCACATAACAAAACTTATTACAGCTCCTGTTATCACCGATGCTTGAAATTATAATGACGATTAGTGTTTTAGGAAAAAAGATACTTTTTTTTTCTCATGGAGGAGGGAAAGATGTAAAGAAAATGGAGTCACCATAACCTTCCTGGAAATAGGATTGTGAAGAGCTAAAGTTTTTGTGATTTGTTGCTAATTTCTTAATTAGTAATTTCTTAATTAATTATTATAATTATAATTGAGAGTTTTTTAAATGTAGACAATCTGAAAACAACAACAGACTGATCTTATGAATCTTTCTTTGATGTTTTCAGATTGTCTACATTTAAAATCTCTTCATTTAAAAACTATTTATGTAAAATTATTATTATTATGTATAAATGAGCTGCAAAGCAATAAAAAAAACCAAGTCCCTATTTTTCAGATTTGCCCTGGAACATCTGAGTCATATTTGTAGGATCATTTCAGTACCATTTGGGAATGGTCTTCTTGTTGGTGTGAATGGTTCTGGAAGATATTCACTAGTGACATTAGCCACTACAATGTTACAACAAGATCTTTTTCAGCCAACTGTTTCGAAACATTTCTGTATGTCTCCTTTTCTTATTTTACGTTCATTGTATTCTTCATCCTTACAAATAATTAAGAATTGTTAATATTTCCCCTTATGAGTTTGGGGCTATTACCAAAAGATAATTGCGTTATAACAGTCATATGATTTGAAAGGAATATTTATGTTTTTACTGATATATGGTGTACAGTCTACCTTATTATCTAAGGTAATTCTATTCCCACAACCATTTAATGTTTTTCTCCCCATAATATAAGAGGAAAAAATCACTCTTTGAAGAATATGATAGTTATAAATACATAATTATTATATATTTTCTTAGAAACAAATTCTGTATTTTTTTTATCAAGATTTAGTCTTGTTATGTGGATTAGTCCCTATTAAATGGTTGGAATGATTTATCAATCACTTTTTAATTTTAATGACTGAATGTTTCATATTGTTTACTCAGGTTCTTTAAAATGGAGAAACGATTTAAAAAATGTTTTAAAATATGCTGGCACGGAAAACAAAAATTGTACTTTTCTATTACATGAATCACACCTTGAAATGGATAACATTCTCCAAGATGTCGACTCAGTTCTTAGAACTGGAGAAGTTCCAATTTTATATGCTGCTGATGAAATTCAAGATATTCTAGAAGTAAAATAGTGTAACAATTTCATTAAAATCTATTTTTCTAAACTGCTTTGCAACATGAAGTATTTTAAATAAGTTATATATGTTTTAAAAATAAATTACTCTCTTTACAGATGGTGCGACTAGCAGCCCAAGGATGGAACCAAAGTGTTGATGTTAGCCCATTAGCAGTCTTCTCATTTTATATTAACAGATGTAAAAGGAACCTTCATATAATGTTGTGTCTGAGCCCTATCGGTCCTGATTTAAGAAATAGAATGAGATTATATCCAGCTCTCGTTAATTGTTGCACCATTGACTGGTTTGAGGTATTTTATATTAAAAGAAATGAAAGTAGTTATTTTTGTAGGTTGAACCTGACTTTTGCCACTTACAATTAATTAATCTTCACAAAATGAAAATCATTACATTAATTCAAATATAGAATCTGAAAAATTTCTATCACAAAACCTCAGTAGCTATCATTTTTTTTTAATTTTTTAAGTTTAGTTGAACTATTTTCAATTTTTTTAACTATTTGAAAATTAAAAATATTGTTTTTCAGCTCTAGAGCACAATGAAAATATTTCAGATTGTAGCCTAATAAGAAACAAACACATTTTAAAACCCTAATGATAATTCAATTTGTTAGAGACTACTATTATATCATGTAATTAATAACATGTTTTTTTTTTTAATATAGACCTCTTGGACCTTAGAGGCTAATGGAAAGAAACTAGAAACAACTGTAAGTATTTCCTTGTTTGAATAGAAAAAAATAACACTTTTTGCTAAAAATTTTGAGATTATTTATTTAAATTAAATTAATAAATTATTATTTTTTAAGCATGCTATATCATCGGCTTGGAGCTAAAAGTGATCGATCAACTGCAGTTTTTGCAAAGATAAGGTAAGGTTTGTTGCTTTCTACTTGTGCCTGAACCAAATTTACGCTTTATTAGTGATGAATTTGTGAAATACGCTTAGTGATGAATTTGAAATACGCTTTATTAGTGTGAATTTATCATTAATTAACTAATGATTATTGATAATTTCACATTTTTGTCACTACTGAAGCATACATTTGGTTCAAGCACAGGTAGAAAGCAACAAACCTTATCTTTGCGAAAACAGCAGTTGATCATTTTTACCTTCAAACCAACGATATACTGATACCTACATTATAGTGTTTATGTTTAAAATTTAATTTTATCCTAATGAAGCGATATTCATTGAAATATTCTTAAAGAGTTATCAGTTTCATTAATTTTCCTTTTTTTTATTCAACATAGAAGATATTGAAATTTAGATGATTATTTAATTTTTTTTACCAAGGGTTGGCCAGAAGATGCCTTAGAATGTGTAGCTAGACAGTATTTAGAAGATGTTCAAGTTTCAGAGACAATAAAAGAAGATGTTATTAATATATCCAAATATTTTCATGTAACTGCTAGGTAAGTGAAAATAAATATTTTTTAAATACTATGGCCTTTCCAGTTTAGTAAATATTTCTAATTATTTTGTTATTATTTCTGTCTAAACTATATTGTGTTCTTTGTTTAAATATAATTTCTATTTATATGTATTATTGGGTCCATAGATAAATTTTGTTATTTTTCATGTATTTTTACTTAACTTTTATGTTTTGTGCAAGAAATTTAATTATAACAATAACCAAATTTAACATTTTTTTCATATTATAACCAGATTTTAAAACTCCGATGGGTTGGCTAGTAAAGCTTCTCATTGAATCACTAATAGCATTGGCAATACTGAATCTGCCACATTCTTTTCAATAAGAAAAATTTAATAGAATTAATGTGATAAAATATATTAAGCAAATATACACATAATCTACAAATAAGTTAAAATTAACAGTGTTTCATTTCTAGAAATAGTGCAGATAGGTTCCATTTGTTTACCTCAAGGAGAGTATATGTCACCTCTACTTCATTTATTGATTTATTAAAACACTACAATATGATTGTTAAAGAAAAGAAAGATGAATTGGAAATCGCCAAAGAAAAGTATCTTGGAGGCCTTGAAAAACTAGAATTTGCAGCTAATCAGGTTCTATATTGTTCCTAATTATACTTACTTGTTATTTCATTTCAACAAATATTAAAATATGAAAAACAAAATATGAATACAGTTATATGATAAATAATTTGTTTATTTCCGGAATATTTCAAAATGAAAACTTCATGTCTCACAAATGGCAGTTAATAACTAACCAGCCGATGTTTTCCTGACTTAGGGCTCATGACTATAATAGCATTAAGGTAATGTGAGGTAAGAGCGCACTAGATTTTACAAAGTTTGACTTTAAATTACTGTAAAATCATTATTTTTGAAGTTATATTTTCCTCTCATTTAAAAAATGTTCCTTAGAAGATTATGTTTAAATATTAGATTAAAGCCCATGCTTCAATATCATCCATTTTTATGAGATTGATCGATTGATAATCCTACCTTAAGGGGTAAGTGTATACGAGCTATCTGGAAGCTTCATCATTCCAGCAGTAGTGGTTTTGGAGCAAATGCATAATAGTTGGGTTTTCAGAAGATTATTATACTGATGTAATCATCGAAAAAAGTTAAAGCTTGTCTGAGTTTCTGATAGTAAGTGTAAGTGTACACCATGTACACTTGTCCCATAACAGAGATCTACACTTACCCCTACTATCATGTTTTGCCGGGTAACTGTGGACAAGCGCTTGAAAACTAGAAAACTTTCAAAGAAAAGTGTAAATCACAAAGTATATTGAAGAATATCTTCTATAGGTTCCACTTACAAAAAAAAAAAAAAAAACTGGCCTACTGGTGCACAAACACTGAAACAGCTGTACAGCAAAAATTGAAAGATCCAACTTTATCAACAGGTTGGAACTAATATCTTTAAAATTCGTTATACTTCACCTTAGCGAACTTTCGTGACTGATTTCTGATACATCAGTGTTTAGACTTCATGCTCTCTAAAGGAAACTCTTATTAGATTTGCAATTAACGAGGAAATTACTAACTTATCCCAAAAATTCACTTGCCCCACATTACTTTACTGTTAAATCATATTATTGAATAAAAGCCATAGGAAATAATTGGTCAGTTTTTAAATTTCTAATAACCTGATTATTTTTTAGTGTTTTACTCCCATTATCGATATGATAAAAAATGTAAATATATTTTAATTCATGAAATATTTATCTTTATTTTAATGTCATGAAACATTTAATAGCTCTACATTGCATGATAATTAGGAATTGTCATTTAATATTTAAATTTTTAGGTTGAAGTAATGCAAAAGGATTTGGAATCACTACAACCTGCATTAAAGAAAGCCGCTGAAGAAACTTTGGAAATGCTAAAAGTTATAGAAACAGAAACATTTGAGGTTGAGAAAGCTTCAGAACGTGTAAGAAGTGATGAAGAAATAGCAAATGAACAAGCAATGTCTGCAATGGGATTGAAAACAGAATGTGAAAATGATTTGGCCTTAGCCATACCCATTCTAGAAGGTTTGTGTTCATATGATCATGTAATGTAGCTCACAATATTTATTAAACTGCAAAAGATTTTTGCAAAAGATATTTTCATTAAATTTAGATTAAATTAGATTTCATTAAAAGATATTTAATGAAGATTTGAGCAACTTTTCATAACTTGTAATGTTTTAATATATTTTCTATAATGAAGATGCTGTGGCAGCCCTTAATACTTTGAAACCTGCAGATATTACCCTTGTTAAGTCTATGAAAAATCCTCCCGAAACAGTGAAATTGGTACTTGCTGCTGTGTGTGTAATGAAAGGAATCAAACCTGATAGGCTTCCTGATCCTAAAAATCCTGGGAGAAAAGTAAGGTTTTATATATATATATATATATATATATATATATATATATATATATATATATATATATATATATATATATATAATAAATTAATAATATATAAATAATAAATTAAGTTATATAAATTATACATTTTAGCAATATTTGAGATCATTTTAAAAAGGACACTTTTATACAACCTAGAAATTGAAGGTACTTCTCTGTCAACAGTGAAACAGCATTTCCTTCTCAAGTGCTGAATATATGATCCTTTATAAGTTGCAGTGATGCAGTTATTCTTTCTCTTCATTCAGAATATTTTTAGTTATTTTATTGAAAGAAATTAAACTAAACTAATAATGATATTGAAAAATAAATTATTTATTTTCCATTGAAGAAATGCGAAGAAAATACACACAAACAACAAATTATGAAATATGATTCATAGTTAGAATGTTGTTTTGTTAGTTATTTTTTACAGTTTTGTTTTGTATGGTTTATTTTGTTTTTATGCAATTTATTTATTTATTACTTACACATTAAGTTTTATATATATATAATATATATATATATATATATATATATATATATATATATATATATATATACGTGTATATATATGTGTGTATATATATGTATATATGTATATATGTATATATATACGTATATGTATATATGTGTATATATACGTGTATATATGTGTGTATATAAGTTAAGTGGAGAGTTTAGGATTATGGGGAAAAATATATAAATAAACATAGCAAATCCTATATAAGGCTGTAGAAAAGTAAATAAAGTCAGTTGTATTCCAGACATTGTGGCGTTCACATCATTCTCCCTTTTCTCTTTTTTTTTGCGTTTCGTGTCAAACAGGTTTTAACTGGTGCCGAAACCCGGGACCTTTAGATATTCGCGAAACCCGACGAAAATTAATTTAGTCTCGCTAAGATAGATGCCGCTTCGACCAAGTACACTAGACGAAGTGGTACGCGAGATCCAGGGCGAATTCCAGACGTCATCCCGAATGTCAGAAGAAGGCAACACCTCGGCAGCAGCTAGCACCGAGATGATGCAAGCAGTTAATGCGGAGATGATGAGGTTGGAATGGATGCGGATGAGGACCGCAACAGCCACCTACTTGAAGAGCGCCATAGCGGAGTTAGAGAAGTTTGGAGGCGAGATCGGCCACCTTAACCATTTCCTAAAGAGAGGCCAACAAATCCATGTCCTGCTGGAGTCCAAGATAACAGCAGGGCTAGTAGACCAACTCGATGTATTGGAGTTGCGGGCATCGTTAGTAGAAAGGGTGCGACGCAGCATACTAAATCACATCCAGGCAGACGAACTAACGGCATGGGACGAAGTAGTGCGGCGGCTGAAACAGGCGTATGGCGGAGGAAGATGGTCACCGGAAGAAGACCTGTACCGGCTGTTTACAGAAACCCGGCACACAGGCCAGTCAGGTTATTCATTTGCGGCAACGATGTTACGCCAATATATCGCCATAGCGGAGAAAATAGTCGAGACCGTCGGTCAGGCAGAAGCGGGACAACAGCTAGCCATTTACGATAAGATCTTGAAAGTGCAGCTAGGAAGGAACTTAAAAACTAGGGAAAAGTTCGCTGCAGAAAAGACGTTCCTAGACTGTGTCCGGGAAATCATGGATCGAGAGGCTCGTGAACAGGAGGAAGATGAGGCCCAACCAGAGCACGCGTGGCAACAGGCAAGGCCAAGGCAAAGAAGAGCGTTTCGGAGGCCTTCACCAAGGAGAGATGAGCAGCGCAGTGGCCGAAAAGGAGAGCACGGCTCACACAGAGACGAGCGCGGATCTCATAGGAGGGAGGAAGAGCAAAGATTCACCTCTCGGAAGCCACGTAGAGACGACAGAAGATGCTACGAGTGCAGTAGGACTGGTCACATTGCGGCGAACTGTCCGTCGGTGAAATGTTTCGAGTGTGGCGAAAAAGGGCATGAGGCACGGGCATGCCCTTGGATGCATTCGAAGAGGCCACGGGAGGAACCTATGGAGGTTAACGCTCATCGGACGAGGCACGCGCGTCGCACGACATCATCGAGCTCAGAGGGGACGTCATCGCCATCGAGTTCCAGTGGAGAGGAGGAGGAGCAGCCGACTTCATGGGCCCAAATCACCAAGGGACGGAGCAGCAAGAAGGTACGGCCGACAGCAGCGATGGCGAGGAAGGAGACCCAAATTTGAGGAGACGCGGGCAACCCCAGAGGCTGTAGATATGAGGTAAACACTGTGTGTAATGTGTGGGATAGGTTGCCCATAGTAGAGGGGAGTCAGGGGGGGGTTAAGGCCCTCATTGATACGGGAAGTACGAGTACGCTCGTGAGCAGGGGGATGCTGGGATGTACTGACGTGATAGAGAAATGTAGATGTTCTATAACCACCTTGAGCGGATCTTGCGCGGTGCTAGGGGAATATCGATGGAACTTGCGGGAACTAACAGGGCGCGACCTAACAATGACTGTCCACGTGCTGAGTGAATTAGCACCCCAGTATGATGTTTTAATAGGATGCGATGTCCTAGACTCGGTGGGTTTTCGGTTAGGGGGGAGGAAAGGCAACTGGGAAATACAGTTGGGGAATAAGACGCACCAGGGCCGGTTCCGGACAGCGCAGTCAAGTCTTCGCACGACTGCCCTCACGGCGGGGGCAAGGGGCGGCAGGATGGGGCAATTGCTTGAGGAATTTAGGGATGCGTTTTATGAGGAGGGAGGGACATTACCGGCTACTGGAAGGACATGTCACGAGATTAATTTAAAGGAGAATAAAATTTCGTATACTAAGGGGCGGAGATATCCTCAGTCATTAACAGCGATAATCCAACAGGAGATTCAGGACCTTTTGCGCCAGGGAATCATTCGAGAGAGCACTTCCCCATTTAGTAGTCCCCTATGGGTAGTGGAGAAACGGAAAACCGATCCGCAGGCGGGACCCTCATACCGTCTCGTTGTGGACTACCGAAAACTCAACGAAAACACGGTGGACGAGAGGTATCCGTTACCACGCTTAGAAGACATGCTGGACAAACTCGCGGGCGCTCGGGTGTTCTCAACGCTCGACCTTAAAGCGGGGTATCACCAAGTGCGCATGCGCCGCGAGGATATCGAGAAGACGGCGTTTACATTCGGTAGGGGCCATTACGAATTTTTGCGCATGCCATTCGGGCTCAAAAATGCACCCCTCACCTTTCAAAGACTCATGGATGAGTTTTTACGCGGCCTGGGGGAAAACTTCTGCCAAATCTACATGGACGATTTAATTGTTTTTAGTCCATCCCCCGCGATGCACGAGAATCATCTCCGTGCGGTTTTTTCGAGAATTAGAGAATTCGGCCTTAGACTGTCGGAATCGAAGTCCGTATTCTGTCAGAAACAGATAAAATTTTTGGGACACATAGTGTCGGCCGATGGGGTACGTCCGGACCCAGCGAGGGTCGAGGCAATTTCTAAGGTACAACCACCCTCTAATCAGAAAGCACTTAAGAGTTTTCTAGGCATGATTAACTATTATCGAAGGTTTGTTCCTCACGTAGCGGGTACGATAGCGTGCCTGACTCAATTATTGAAAAAAGGACGGCCGTTCGTTTTTACGGATGAGCACCTCCGGTGTTTTGAGCAATGCAAACGTGCACTTATGGGGGAACCGGTGCTGGCCTTTCCGGACTTTTCCCGCGAGTTCGTTGTTACCACCGACGCGAGCGACAAAGCACTCGGGGCGGTGCTATCACAACAGGATAGTTCAGGGGATCGCCCAATTGCATTCGCGAGCAAGCAGCTCTCTGACGCGGAGACCCGGTATAGCGCCTTGGAGCGTGAATTACTCGCAGTGGTCTGGGCTGTCGAATACTTCAAGCCTTACATTTTTGGACGGCATTTCACAATTCGTACGGACCATAAGCCCTTACTGTGGACTGATGGTCTGAAGGAGTCGTCAGCACGGGTGGGGCGTTGGAAGGAAAGGTTACGTGCCTACTCGTTCTCTATCGTCCACCAGAAAGGTAGTAAAAACGTTGTCGCCGATTGGCTGTCTCGAGCGATATACGCGAACCCCTTACACGACGGCGTGCCATCGCAGGATCCTGACAGCCGCGACAGCGAACATATAGACGAGGACACAGTGGATGCTGACGAGACCCTGGGTATGGTGAGACCATCCCAACTCCCCGAAAGCGATTCGCCTGTTAATCGACATATTCGGCAGATTATATGGAAAACCCGAACCGCAGGTATCTCTAAATCGGAGCACGAGCGTTACGGACGGCATAGAATCGTCACAGTGTGGACTGTAGCCTCGATAACCCCTAACGAGATTTCAACTCTCCGGGGAATCCACAAGCAAGGGGAGCTATAGAAAGGTTCCATAGTACGATAGGAGAGCACTTACGGCTATTCCACATCCATAGGGAACTAGGACCGGAGGCGGCGATGCCGAGGGCGATCCTGGCATACAATAATACTATCCATGCGGCTACGGGGTTCACACCAGTCGAGGTAGTGTTCGGACATCCCCTGCGCAACAGGGGCGATCTCTTAACGGCAATGACGACACAATTGCGCGACACGGTATCACATAGGCGGCGGCGGTTGGGGGAGATTACTGCGAAGACTCGAAGTAGAATCGCTCAAGGGAAGGAATCAAGAGCCGTGCGGGTTAGTATGGCCACGCCAGATCAATCACATAGGATCAAGCTGGGTGCGACCGTTTACCGCCGCCCACCTTCTCGTAGGACAAAAGGGGAACCCCGGTACGAGGGTCCGTTCAGGGTGATAGCACTCAAGGAACACAATATTGTATCGATCCAAGAGATTCAGGGCGCACAAAGAGTGCGACATACCCATGTCAGGCATCTCCGCATCCCTTTGGACGCGGGTAACAATTGAGATAATCGTGAAAGTGTATATAGTGCAGTGAATAGAGCACATAGAAGTTATCCTTTTGTTAACTCGACCTAGTTTTAAGTCTTGTTGTATATAGTTTTATGGGCCTTTGTGTAAATTAGTAATTATAAGTAGTTTTAGTTATAAGTCTGTAATTTTTGTTTTGTGGGTTGTTTTAACAGTTTGTTTTTCTTTTGTAGTAGTATGGTACTGGTTAAGCATTATGTAGTTATTTGTATATATCTTTTGGTTTCTGTATATTTTATTTTGTGCTGATGTTCATTTATATATTTTTTCTCAGAGTTCACTTCGTGAACTGGTGCGGGGGAGTTAAGTGGAGAGTTTAGGATTATGGGGAAAAATATATAAATAAACATAGCAAATCCTATATAAGGCTGTAGAAAAGTAAATAAAGTCAGTTGTATTCCAGACATTGTGGCGTTCACATCATTCTCCCTTTTCTCTTTTTTTTTGCGTTTCGTGTCAAACAGGTTTTAACTTATATATGTGTATATATATATGTGTATATATATATATGTATATATATATATATATATATATATATATATATATATATATATATATATATATATATATATATATATATATATACATAGTTCTTATATTGAAGTAACTACCTTTTAAATTTAAGTATGGTATTGATTGTTTGAGAAATTCTGATCTTATTTTTAGGTTTGTTTTTTTATATAAAATATGTTTATTATTCTAGATAAATGATTACTGGGGCCCAAGTAAGCGATTACTTGGTGACATGTCATTTCTTCAACAACTTAAAGACTATGATAAAGACAACATACCCCCAAATATAATGAAAGCAGTGAGGACCCAATATTTAAACCATAAGGATTTTAAACCTAAAGTTGTAGCCAAAGCATCAAGTGCTGCTGAAGGACTTTGTAAATGGGTTATTGCATTGGATAAATATGATGTAGTTGTGAAGGTATGTGATATACAATTTTTATGAATACCGCAATCATATTCATATAAATGAGCGATTGATAAAACAAAATTCAATACTTAATTATAAATTATTTAATTAAATATGATGATTGGTTGACTGACATGCTTGTTTTAGAAGCTGTTCAAAATTATTTTAAAATATTTAAATTAGTGTTATTGTAATTCTAAATTTATTACTCAATTTTTTGCAAGCAATTTAAATTTTTTTTCTGCTTATCATTAAATAACAATAACATAAGCACTAGCAATTTATTGGTGCAGGTGTAAGGTCACTTATTACTCGGAAGCAAATACGATTTGGTAAAGAAAAGTAAAACAGAGAAGATTAATTTTTTTTAATAAATTAATTGATTGACTTGATTAGGAAAGTGTGTAATGCACTTTTTTGAGGTTAGACTCTGCAACAAAACAAGATATGCATAGGATGTGAAAATAAACACGGAAGTATTGGAATAATGGCAGAATCTTTACCACTTTAAGACTTATGCCTTTGGCGGCTGAAAAAATTTAATAAATCTTCTTCTCAGTTATCTAAATATATATTTTGGTCTCCATATGTTGTTCTTAATGTCCTGTTGAAGTCCTGTAATGTTTAATTGGAGATATATGTTCTAATAAATTAATCTCTCTTTCTTTTTTTTTTTTTATTATTCGATTATCAGGATTCAAGAATGATTGACTTATAATGTTTTCTTTGCTGGATCACCTAATTTTTTTTAAATTTCATTACATGAAAGTTACCATCCTCCTTAAAATTAAATTTAAATATAATGCACCTTTGGTTTGATTTTTCTAATTTTATCCAGTTCATATGAAGACAACTGACTGTTAGTCCTTTGTTGATTTGTTTCTGCTGATGATTGCATCTTCTGTTTTATAGTTTTGTAAAAAGGAAATCTTGGTGATTCATTTTTGCAATGCTGTAAGAATTTTTTCTTTTATTATTTCGGAAAAAATTCTTTTCAGTTTACATGATACTATCATGGCATAGGGATGTGGTGACCCATCGCTTGGTCTGCTGACCGCAAACAGCCTCTGGTCCACCAGGTTGGACTAACACATGATGATTCACTGACACATTCACACCCTATCAGTAAACTACATTCACCCCCACAATACAGACAAAGGTCATCTACAGTACACACCCTAGGGTCACCTTCCCTAGGTAGCTGCACCGGATGGGGGTGCTGGTCTGCAAGCACAAAGGTGGCAGCCCCACCAGCAGACTAGGGTCTGCAGTGAGGGTTGATAGCCCCACTACCCAAAGTAACATTATCACGAAACCACAAACTGATGCCTCAGATATGAACAAATATAAAGGTAATAGACACGGCTATCCCCATAGGACTTTTAATTTTGGATTTTGGAACATTTTATCTCTATATAGACCCGGAGTACTCAAACTGCTCTTAGATCAGATTGAAAGATATAAACTGGACCTATTTACCATCCAAGACGTACGCTGGACAGGTAGTGGAATCCTTGAAAAACATAAACACTCCATCTACTACAGCTGTGACAACCACCTACATGAATTTGGCTTCATTGTTAGAGGTAGATACAGACAGCGTGTTATTGGTTTTAAAGCTGTGAGTCCACGAATATGCCTTATACGGATCAGTGGAAAATTCTACAACACCAGCATTCTGAGTGTCCATGTCCCTATTGAGGTTGCTATTGATGAGGATAAGGACCTCTTCTATGGCCTTCGTGAGAGAACGCTTGACACCTGCCCTATGTACGATGCGTAAATCATAGCAGGATACCTCAATGCTAAGATTGGAAGAGAGAATGGTTTCACACCAACAATAGGAAAACATAGACTGCACAACACGTGTAATAATAACGGTGGACCATTGGTAAATTTTACAGCTTCACAAGACCTCATTGTTGGTTCAACTCTCTTCCCCCAGAATGATATCCATAAAGGGACATGGATCACCACCGACAGGACTGTGGTAAATCAAATTAAATGGTAGAAGACACAGAACCAATGTTCTAGATGTAAGAGTCTACAGAATTGCCAATGTAGAAACGGACCACTACCTCTCTATAGCGCATCTCAAAGAAAGGATCTCCCTTCTGGGACCTGGAATTCCCCCAAAAAATCCCAGGAAGAGATTTAATCTCCAGAAACTAAAGGATCCAGATGTGTTAGCCAATATTCGTCAGCGCTGGGCCTTAAGCTCCGGGCATGTAATTTGGGAGAAAATACAGTTGAGGAAGAATGGCAAACTTTCTTACAATCAATAGAAAAGACAGCAAACACTATCCTTGGGCCTAAGCAGAAGGAGCCTCGCTCTCCTTGGTTTGATAACAATTGTGAAAATGCAACCCGTAGAAACAATCAGGCCTACCGAACAATGACTCAGCAGGATACATGGCAGAAGACCAATGAATACAGAAGACTTCGTAAGGAAGAAAAGAAGCTCCACTGACAGAAAAAGAGCAATAAAGAAAAAGAAGAACTTAGAAAAATTGAAGAAATGCATGGTGTAAAAGAGCTGAGGAATTTTTTCTGTAAAGTAAATCAATAGAGAAAACCATTTTCTCCGCTTCTGACCTATTGTTTGGAAAACAGAGGCAATCTCCTAGCAAGTTTGACAGAGATATTAGCTCTGTGGAGAAGCCTCTTGTGGGTGACCATCTAGAATGCACTAACTATAGAGGAATATCCTTATTGCCCACTGGCTATAAAATCCTTTCAAACATCTTGTTCCAGAGCCTACCATATACTGATAGAATTATAGGACCATACCAGAGCAGTTTCAGACGTGGTAAATCCACTACTGACCAAATTTTCAGCCTGAGGACCATCTCGTCAACTTCAAGTCAGGATATAATAGTGTCAATAGGGAAGAACTCTATCTAGCCATGGAAGAGTTGCAGATCCCAGGGAAGCTTATACAACTGATAAAGCTAATGATGAAAACAGTCATGTGTTCAGTCCGGGTTGGTGGAGATATCTCAGAAGAGTTTGATAAGGCAAGGGGATACCCTAGCGTGCCTCTTCTGAGTGAGGGACACCAGTATTCAGATAGGAGGCATTATTTTCAACTGGCTGGTTCAACTCTTAGCCTATGCCGATGACACAGATATCGCTGGACGCTCCTTTTAAGCAGTTAAGGAGGCTTTTTTAGCATTAGTGGGACCGGCCATGAGACTCGGGGTTGAAGTAAACCAGGCGAAAATGAAGTATCGTGTGACAGGGGAAGTGCCTTGTCCGAATGAGTGTAGGCTTTGGAGAGTAGAGCTTTAGAAAGGTCCAAGTGTACCTTTGTGTATCTGGGCTCCTTGGCAACCCAAGATAATGATGGGAGAGCTGAGATTAAGAGGAGAATCGTCTCTGCCAATCGATGTTACTTTGGGCTAAGAAAACAGTTCATCGGCCACATTCTCTCTAGACAGACTAAACTCCATCTGTATAGAACCCTGATACGTCCTGTTCTGCTATATGGCTCAGAAACTTGGACTCTGACAATAGCCAATGAACAAGATCTCCTAATCTTCGAAAAAAAGATCCTCCGAAGGATGTTTGGTGGAGTGTTCATGGATGGGATTTGGAGAAGACGGGCTAACCAGGAAGTATACCAAGCATTTATAGAGCCGGACATCGTCCAGGTTTTAAAATCAGGTGGATTGCGATGGGCAGGACATCTGGCATGGATGGAAGAAAATGAAATACCGAAGAGAATGCTTACAAAGCTGTTTCATGGGACCAGAAAAAGAGGCAGACCTAAGCTGAGGTGGATCGAGGGAGTAGTGACCGACTCGAGGGGCATACTTGGTGTCAGGAATGGGAACTACACAGGATTGTGACGATTGGACAAGACCCGTCACCGGGTTATTGCACTGCAATAATAATAATAATAATAACATGACACTATCACTGTGCATGATGACTTTGAATTATATTGTAATACTTACTAGAATTATAAGAGGCCCTGATAGCCAACCACGTTCAGGTGAGGGTCTTAGGGTGCCTAGTAAAGAACGCTGTGGGTTCGATTCCCACCTGGGTCAGTTAATATTTATTTCTCGGTGGTCCCAAGAAATGAATCTTGACACTCCCAGTCTTGTTAGTATGGTGTGGCAAACTAAAGGTGGAGCCATCAGTGGTTTGCAAAAAGGACAAGGTCCATTTGACAGACTAGTTTCCCCAATACCAGTGCTAGGATTTTAAATATACTAATAATTGTTTGTTTGAACTTCTATAATTGAAAAGATAAGTGTTATTGGCCAAATAACAACTCTGCTCACTTCATACAAATTTAAATTCATATAAATTTAGCGGCAAACCGTTGTTACTATGGATTGAGAGATCACTTGAGAAGTCGCTTAGTGACCCAATGCAGTAAAATCATCCTATACAAAATACTTATCCATCCAGTTTTAAACTATGGGTCCGAGACCTGGACAACAACCAAGGCAATGGATCCTTAGAAGAATTTATGGCCCAGTATTTATTAATGGAGAATGGCGGCACAGAAAAAATCAGGATGCTTACAATAGGTTGGACGAGCCTGATGTATTCAAGTTTATTAAAGCAGGCCGACTCAGATGGGCTGGCCATGTAGCAAGGATGGCAGAAGATATGGTCCCAAAGAAACTATTGACGGAGACCCTGCATGGAGGCTGACTTGCTGGAAGTTCTAATCTGTGATGGAAGTGTGTGGACTGTGATGTGACTGTGTGGACAGCGATGCGAGAGGACTTGGAGTTAGAGGTTGGAAGGTGGCAGCACAGGACAGGGACGCCTGGCGGTTGCTGTTGGCAGAGGCCATGACTCGCTAGCGGGTTGTAGTGCCACATTAGATAGATAGACTAATAATTCATCAATCAGGTAGATTTTCATATCCAATGCTTAATATTTGATATTTATTATTTTATTTCAGGAAGTTGCTCCAAAAAAAGAAAAACTTAAAATTGCTGAGAAGGAGTATTCTGAAACAATGGCAATACTTGAGGAAAAAAGAAATCTTTTGAAAGGCCTCGAAGACAAGCTTTCAGAATTGAAAGAAAATTTAACAGAAGCAAATGAGCGGAAGATCAGATTGCAAAATGAAGTAGTGTTATGTTCAAATAAATTGCAAAAAGCACAAAGAATAATTGGTAATTATTAATCAATCAAATGATTAATTAATTGATTTTTTATTTTTATTTATTTATGATTAATAATGAATAGATGGATTTAAGTTCTCATTGAGAGTTAGAGTTCTTTAATTATGCCATTATACTTTATCACGAAAAAGGTAGTTGACTATGAAATCAAGACGATAATAAGTCTGAGGAAATGATTAACTCTTCAGTACCTTGACCTGATATTGGGATAAATCTTTTGTTATTTTTCTTTATTTCTTGTTGACCCTCATAACTAAATGAAGAAGTACAATATGGGTAAAAAAAAAAAAATGTATAATATTATATCTAAATAAAAATATCTAAATTATATTTATGTTTATGGGAACATTGTTTAAATTATTAGTTTTAAGTAAGCTTCACTTAGAAAGTTTCTTCATTGCTGAATACATTTTAAATTACCTTTTATTGTCTTACACTATAATCAACTCATTATTTGTATTCCATAACTTGATTGCAATAATTATTAATTGTTGCTATCTATATTTACTATACTATTTATTGGCAGCGTATGAAACTATTAAAATTAATGCAAATCTATTTAACATATAAATTAATACATTAATTTTATTTATTGTTATTGCATTATGATTATTATAGCTATTTTTTTTCATCCATTTTTCATTATTTCAATTGTCATTTTCATATTATATGCATAAATAATTTTCAAATCACATACTGCTTAAATTTTTCATAAATTTCTATGCATACTATTTAATTGTTTCAAATTCTCTCTATATTTTATTTCCTACTATATCTATATTTATTTTTCATTTCTTTTATGGTTATATCTTATTTTGCTTAGCCCTGATGAAGGCCTACAACTTAGGCTGAAACATTAACACTCATTAAAAAAAGTATAACATTTACTAAATGTTTTCTTTCTTGACCGCAACCCCAACCAACTTCTTGGTATGTATTTTTTCTTTGTTTGTACTATACTTATTATTCTTTTTTATAAATATGTTTGGATCATTTCCATCTTCCTTCTTATAATTATGTTTTGGTTTTATATTATTGTTTTTTTAATTATTTTGTTATTTTATGGTATTTTTAAGTTATATTCGATCAATTTTTTCTTCTATGTTTTAGCTCTAAAAATGGGCAACATGGTTGTGACAAAACTAGAGTTGTCAGAATAAATAACACAAAAACTTATTTATTAACTTATGGACTAACTATGACTGATTCCCAACCTAAAATAATAATTATAAATCATCGTCAGTATCATAATTTTGATTTTGACTATTAAATAGATGACAATGTTGTTCTTTTTTTACTATTCAAAGTATGTTATCCTCATACTAAAACATAATTTTAACCTTTTATCAGAAATATATAGATTTTTATTAAGTATTTTGTTAATTATAATTCTTGATAGGTTCACTGATAATACTCTACCCATTATCATACCATTCAATTATTGATATATCTTTCTGTGAGCCTTTGAAACGTGTTGAACTTTCAATTTTGAAGCTTCGTAAAACAAAACCTGTAAATCGTACTAAAATAAACAATTTAAGCAATGTTTCCATAAACATAACAGATAATTTACATGTTTTTTCAGATAAAGCATGTGGTCTAGAAGTGCACAATTAGTTAACTTAAATGACAAAAAAAATGTTTAATTATGTGTCGGAAAATGACAAAGTGCAATGTTCCACTGTTGTTTAATGCTATATATGTTATGAAAGGAAAACTAAAATGCTTGAAGATGGCCTGTTAGGAGGTCAAAATATTGCATTGTATTGAAAGTTATAATAAGCCATTTATAAAAAAAATTGGGATAAATTGGTCCTTATAATTAATATGATATGCATATAAGTCCACAGTAATTTGTTAAACCAAGGTTTAAAAATAATATTTAATCTATTATTTAGATCTTGTGATTACAAAAACTAACAAGAATATTATTTATATCCTTTATTTCTGGAAGGAAGCCTTGGAGGTGAAAAAGAGAAATGGGTACTTGTTTCTGATACTCTCCAAAAACAATATTTTTCAATACCAGGTGACATACTTGTATCATGTGGTATAATTGTATACCTAGCACCTTTTTCTTCCTTGTTCAGGTAAATATAGAAAATTCTCTTAGTAATTATTACTTCTCATTAATTTTGTACACGATGAAATTTGTCAGGTTGGTTGGATATATTGTATTTCACTCTAAATCTATATTAGAGAATCAAGTTAAACTTTTAAATTAATTAAGTTCAATCTTAAATTATGTTTTAGGTCACATATTTTCAGATGTATAGTTTTATCAATAATCTGGCCTTTTTAAAAATCTAATGTATCAGATTTAATAATAATAATAGCCTTTATTTGTAGATCTAAAACAAAATTATAAACATCTCATATACCAACATTCAGTTATGTACAAAATCAACCTATATATGAGGTTTTAATATCGATTTGTTTAGGAGATATTCATGTCTGAAGATTTTTATTGTTATGAATTATTTAGGTTATAATAAATAAATTAACATATGTTCCAACTACTTTATTAATAAAATGTAAACATTAACATTTATATTAAATGTAGTTCAGAGTGAGTACCTTCAGCATTAAGACAGGCTCGGAATCTTTCTTCCACAGCAGCAGTGGCCAAATGGCACTGGATATGTGTTATTGTTTCGCAAGTTTCAATTATCCTTCTTCATAATTAAGGTCATTGACCAGGATTGCATAGACTTTTTGCTTAATGTCACCCCATACAAAAAAATCCAGTGGCGTCAGATCTGGAGAGCATGCATGCCAAGCCACTGGTCCTGCACAGAAAATCCATCGATTGGGGTAATTAACTTTTAGCCATTGTCGTGGATCTCTTCCGTAATGTGTAGGATAACCATCTGATTGGAACCACAAGTTCCTTCTCAGTTGTAGTGGAATATTTTAAACTAAATTATAGTGATCATTATTAAGAAATTGCAGAAATTTGCAGGAGTTGAGCCTAGGTTGTAAGATATACAGACCTATTAAATGCTGTCTATTATCCCCAACCTCACATTGCACTAAAACTGATGATCACGAATTGCATGAGGATTTTCGTGCAACCAGAGATGATTATATTTCTGAGTGAAGATATCTCTTCTTGTGAAGGCAGACAGCTTCATCTGTCCAGAAAATTTGTCGTGAAAATTATGGATTATGATCAATTTGATTAAAATATCAATCTGAAAAAAGCCTTCTTCGCCAAAAATCTTGTAGTAGTAAATTTTGTACCCATTGGTAATAATATGCATTGTCCATCTGCAACGATAGTTCTTCATACTGTAGTCGGCGTACTATTTTACTCTACTGCAGCTTTTCGTACACTGCCTGACAGATTATCATCAAAATGACCGCACTCCTTTCTTCATATCATAAAGAGGCAAAAGCACCATCAGCTCATGGCATTATAGCAAATGTACTAGTTTATCTAAGAAGTTGAAACATGAACCTAAAGATAGATCTGTTTGGTAATCTTCTATTTGGAAATCGCACGGAATATTCACAACGGGCAGCATTAGCATTACCAAGGCAAAAACCGTACACAAACACCATATCGACATATTCATCATAAGTATAAATGCAAGGCATAATGATAGTATCAATCCATACATTGTCAATATTTTATGTACAGTTAGAAAAACAAGTTCATGCTAGTATTCCATTTTATCTATCTAATATCTCCTAAACAAAGCATTAATGGACATAACTTCATAGGCAATTTTTTTTTTGTTTTGAGATACTTAATTCATATTTTCAGTCAGGACACTTAAACCTGAAACACCCTGTATAGTGAATTTGTCTTAACTGCTTCTACTCTTTCCTTCCTAATACCGCCATCTCCTTTCTAATTTCTTTCTTTCTTTCTTTATTTGGGTTAATTATAATTTAAGATTTCATTACAAATAATTTCTTTCTTTTGTTTTTGTTTTCAGAAAAGATATTGTTGCAGATTGGATTTGTTTTTGTACTGACATTGGGATACCGTTATCTGAAAGTTATTCATTTATTACTGCTCTTGGATCAAATGTGTTAATTGAAAATTGGAATATTAATGGTTTACCAAGTGATCCATTTTCTCTCGACAATGCTATTATATTGCATGCATCACAAAAGTATGAAGAACATCTTAAATATGTTTATGCTAAAGATTTTTTTATTTATTTGGAATTATGGAATGCATTAAATTCTTTATGATATTAAAATAAGATATTGATAGTTATTACAATTTTTATATAATTCTAATTAGGATATTAATTAATGAAGGATTTTATTCTAAAAATGTAAAATTTCAAGCTTTAATCAAATTGAAAGAGGAACTGCTTCAGCTACATATGAGTGATTCCCTCAATACTGGGTATTTAAATCATTTTAAATCTCCCTTAGGTAAAAAGTTAATAGTTCTGAAGTTATATAATCAAAATATTTTCATGATATGTTCACTTGCAATCAGTTTCCAAAATGCATTCATTGAAGTTTTATTAAATTATTTATCAAGCAATAAATTAATGATAAAAAAGGAAAGGACTGATGAAAGATAAATCAGGAATTAGATAAATTTCTCATTTAATTTTTTATGGAACAGTAAGGTTTTTCATTTCTCTTGGAAATGAAGAATATTACATAAGAATTGAAATATTAACTATCAACTGAATTTGTGCTTGTCAATAATTTTACAAGGAGTAATTAATATAAATGTATTACATTATATGTCTTTGGTAAAAAAAATGTTCAAATAAATGACCAAAGTTGAAAAAGACCAAAACCGTTACTTTAATTAAACTTTTTGCTAAAGAATGGGAATTTTCTTAATTTTAATTAAGTTTTCTCTCAAATAACTTGGAGTTTCCCCCTTTAAAACATTTTTCACTTCAGAAATGTTGATTCTGGTCCACTTTAAATTTGTTTACCAGTTATTTTTTCAATATAATATTTTTTAAAACTATGTAAGGGGCCACCTTAGGTCTAGGATCTGTTCCCACGCAGATGATTGTTACACCTATGCCTCCAGTTTTCGGAGAATTAACCCTCATTGATTATTCTTTTTATCTTACAGGTGGCCATTGCTTATTGATCCTCATAATCAAGCCAACAGATGGATTAGAAATATGGAAAAGGAAAATGACCTTATTATTATGAAGTTTTCTGAAGATAATGTTGAGATAATATTAAACTGTGTTCAGTTGGGAAGGCCTCTTCTTCTAGAAAATGTGCATGAACAACTTGATTGTATCTTAAACCCTATTTTGGAAAAAGAAATATTTAAACAAGGTGTAATAGAAAAGTGCAACAATTTATATATATACAAAACATAATTTTTTAAATATTTATATTGATAATCCGACATGCGCCCTATTTTATAGATTATCAAAAATAGTTTTTTAACCAATGTTTGTGACTTACACCTTATATTTTTATGTAATAATATGTATCTATTTACTATTTTAGTAGTCTAAAAAAAGTATATATTTTCAGACAATAAGCAATTTTTGAAGCTGCGTGATACAATCATCGAATATAATGCAAATTTTCGTTTTTATATCACAACAAAATTAAGGAATCCAAATTATTTACCGGAAGTTTACAAAAAATTGACTGTTATAAATTTTACTATTACAGAAGAAAGTTTATCAGACAAACTACTTGGTATAGTTGTTTCAAAGGAGAGGTAATTTAAAATGAATTGTTGAAATTATCATTGTAACTCATTTTTTTAAAAATGGATTAAAATTTGATTATCTCATAGATCTATCTGAAAGATTATTAGTTATATATTCAAATTAGTAAGTTTACTTGAATTGTTTTCAGGATGAATAAATTGAAGTTAGATCATTTCGAAAAATGTCCTTAACCTTTAAGTGGCCAATGTTTCCAATTGGAAACAAATGTTTGACATTTTTTTTTAAATGTTTATCTGAAAGCAAACACTTATTAAATATCTTTATTTGCTTATATAAAGACAAAAATCATTTTTGGATGCAAAAAATAAGCAAAATTTTCAAATTTGAGTTACTTAAAATTTTTTGAAATACCTGAAAAATGCCTTTTTATATTTTATTCCACGCTACAGACCAAGGCCAATAATGGTGCTTACCCTAGGGTCACTATTCCTAAGTAACCGCTCCGAATAGGAGAGTGAGTCAGGAAGCTTTGAGGAGGCAGCCCCTCTACCTGATTAGATGGCAATTGGTTGATAACCAGCTCCTCCTAAACTACTTGATCAAGATACCTATAAGAGTCTCGGCATTGATCAGTCTCTCAAGGAAGCGCCCAGGCGACACCAATGGTGAAAATTTTGACATAGGATATTGGAAAACCTAGTCCTTATACTGACCTGGAACTCTGAAATTTTTCCTAGATCAAATAAATGTTTACAAATTGGACATGTTTGCCGTTCAAGTGATCTGATGGATGGGCCAGGGCATCATGGAGAAGAAACACTTCACTATATTTTACAGTTGTCGTGAGAGCCTCCTCTAGTTTGGCGTGGGATTCGTTGTTAGGGGTTAATTTAAACGGCTGGTGATAGGATGAAAGCCTGTGAGTCCCAGAATATGGCTTAGAATGTGTGGAAAGTTCTACAATTAAAGTATCACCTATGCAAACGCTCCTATAGAAATAGTCAATCAAGAAGAAAAGGTTCTATGACCTTCTTGAAAGAACTCTTGACGCCTGTCCAAGCTAGGACATGAAGATAATCACTGGAGATTTCAATGCCAAAGTCGGGATGGAGGACATCATAGACTCTGATCACTATCTCAGCATGGCTCGCCTGGCAGCCAAGATAAGAATGGAGCGTCAGCCTCCTGGACAAATGGGGAAAAGGTTTGACCTGGGCAAGCTGAAGAACCCTGACACCAGGACCTGATATATGGAACAGTTGGATGAAGACCTCTGTGTTCAACTAACTAATGATGATGTCCACTCTTGATGAAATGGCTGTGCCCAGGCAATAGAGAGGACCGCAGAAGAGATCTTGGGGCAGCAAAGAAAAGGGGAACCCGATCTTATTTCAACTAAGACTTCTAATGAAAAATAAACAGGAGCTAGAAGCCCTACTCTTGCACCTCTTGTATCTGCAACGATGATGAAGGTGACATACTTATAAACAAGCCGATAGCCCTGCCCAATGAGGAACCTTTGGACTCCATTGAGGAGTTTGGAAAAGAATACGAGGGCCAAGAGGAAAATGAAGAAGAGGAAGCAGATGTCGAGCCACCATCCAAAGATGAGATCCTGGACGACACCAATAGCAATGCAACAAGGCTCCGGGTGGTGATGGACTAACTGCAGAACTCATTAGGTGCGGCACGAATGAGCTTGTGAAGAATATTCAGTACCTCCTCATCACAGTTTGGAGGAATGAAGTATTTAAGAAGGGTGATCGACTCATGTGCACTAACTACAGAGGGATCTCTCTCCTCTCAACTGGATACAAGGTCTTTTCGAACGCCCTCTTCAAGCGTTTGCTACCCCAAGCAGAGAGAGATCTCGGCTGATGCCAGTGGAGATTTGCAAAAGGCATGCCTATCACCGACAAAATATTTAGCCTCAGGACGATTCTTGAACGAGGGCGGGAATGCAAGATCAAAACTCACCACTTCTTTATTGATTTAAAGGCAGCATACAATAGTGTGAATAGGGAAGAATGGTATATGGCTCTGAAGCATTTTAAGATCCCTATTAAGCTCATAAGCCTCATGAAGCTTACGATGAACAAGGTTGCTGCATGGCCTAAATCAGTAAAGAACAGTCAGAAGAATTCCCCAAAGGAAAAGGATTTCGTCAGAGATACAGTTAGCCTGCTTTCTGTTTGATCTTGGGCTTGAGAAGGCAGTGAGAGATGCTGGTATAAAGACTAACGACAACATCTTAAATAGCTCTGTACAGCTCCTCACGTACACTGATGATATAGACATTGTGGGACACTCCTTCCAAGCTGTACTGGAAACTTTTCTTGCTCTAGTGGGACTTTCGAGAAGACTTAGCTTGGAAGTCAACGCTGCCAAAACCAAATATTTTGGAGCGGTGCCTAGACCTGGAGAGGAGGTGGCCTTCGGAGAGTACCGATTCGAGAAGACTAAGGACTTTGTCTATCTCAGCTCATTGGTGACTCAAGGCAACACCCCTGAACAAGAAGTGTTGTGGATTAGAGGTTATTAAAAACAAAACACTAGTAAGAGTTGATGTTCACACAATGGCCGACACTGTCAAACAGTCGCGAGCCAAGCCATTCTAAGTATAGGTATTGGCTGCGCCAGTGCTGCCACCAGCAGTGTTGCTTTATTTTATTATTATAGAAATAATAATAAGAAATGTCTTCTAACAATAACCTTCCTATATATTTTTATTATTTCTCTTTCAAGTGAATTTACTAATAACTATAATATTTACAAATAAGTATTCATTTAAATGTGATTAAAAAAATATTTATACAATTCTGAAATTTTTCATAGCCCACAAAATTGTTCATAAACTATTTCGAGCCAATAGCTTCATAATTTTGCAATATTAAAAAAGCAAAAAAAAAATTATTATTTTCTTGATTTCCATAAAAGGGCCAATCAAACAATATACTCCGAATATCCAAATAAGCAAACATTGAAAAATGTGGGTGTGTCCTTTGGTGGCATAAAATATAATTTATATCAATTAATTGGTTATAACTACAGATCACATTGCCCAGAATTTATAAAAAAAAAAGTTTAATTATGAAAATAACAGACCAAGACTATTTCGATAGGGATGACTATGGGAGAAGACTAAAATAAATTAAGGTCCTTGTGGGGGAGAGAGAGAGATGCGAGAAAAGGAGTGGCATGGACCAAAGAAAGAAGGAAAGAACATTCGGAAAGAATGAGGAAAATGTGGGAAGAAAGAGAGAAGGGGTATGAAGGGAAGTGAAAATAATGATATTTGCATGATCTCTACGGCCGTTCCGTGAAAAAAAAAACAAAAAAAAACTGACTTGAAATAAGCATTTACAATACACCTTTCTAATATGCATGCAACTAATATTTCCAAGTCATGAACCATCACATTTAAATAAAAGTTATGTTTTGCATTTATATTACTTCTAAAAATGCTAATTACCATATTATTAAATCTGAAACATTTTTAATATAGAGCAGTGAATTACCAACTATCTGTCAATGATACCAATAAATTCAAATTAATTGTTTATAACATTATGCAAATATCTCTATCAATATTTCATTAAAATATCACAATTGCTACTTTTATCACAATTATTGGAGAAATAATTCTATTGTCTGTTATTCACTTTCCCAAGTTATTACAATGAAAGAACACCACAATATGTAAAAAAAAAAATGTACTTACCTTACCCTAAGATGTTTTCCCATATCAAAAGGAGGCGTTCATCAGGGATGTATCTTGTAATTAAATTAGGTTCTGTATTAACACTCTCTTCTAGTTGTTCCTCCTCGATGTTCCCATTTTCTTCAGAAAATTGATTTTCATAAACTTCTTTCATTGAATCCTTTAGATCTTTTACTACATAATCAGTCTTCTCAAGTTTATTTCCATTTACATTTTCTTTAGTGTCAGAGTCTTTTTCTTCTAGACAGTTACCATCTGCAGTTCTTTTGGCAGTTGAATCCTGATCACTAGAAGACTGACTTTCCAAAGAATCATCTGTTTTAATTTGCTTAGGCCTAACTTGCTGGTATTCTTTAATCCAACATCCTTCTGGACTTGATTGCTTTGATTCTTTACTTTTGTTTTCATATAGATTTACTTCTTCTGATTCATCAACTGACTTTTGCCTTCCTATGGCGATTTCTTCTTGACTTCTAATTTCATCCAAATTAATTTCTTTTGATTCATCATCTGACTTTTCTTCTTCCACGATGATTTCTTCCAATTCATTAACTGAAATTTCCTTTTACAGTGTGGATGCTTCTTGACTTTCATTTATATTCGGATTAATTCCTTCCAACTCACCAATTGCCTTTTCCCTTCCTATGGTGCTTTCTTCTTGACTTCTAATTTCATCCAAATTAATTTCTTTTGATTCATCATCTGACTTTTCTTCTTCCATGGTGATTTCTTCCAATTCATTAACTGAACTTTATTTTTCCAGTGTAGGTTCTTCTTGACTTTCATTTATATTAGGATTAATTTCTTCCAACTCATCAATTGTCTTTTCCCTTCCTATGATGATTTCTTCTAGACTTCTAATTTCATCCAAATTAATTTCTTTTGATTCATCATCTAACTTTTCTTCTTCATCAGTTTTCACTTGTAGATAGTCGGGAGATTCTTGTTTTTCTAGCACGAAATTTTATCATCACTTCTGAAGACTCCTTCATCACTCCCCTCCATAACCATATCTCCTTCCTATGAAGGTATGACTTCATGTTTCGTTTCTACTATCTTGGACACATCTTCTGCTGCCAATGGATCTTTTGTTTCATTAAATTCTTCCTCACTCGATGACAGGTCAATAATGTTCTTCTCAGAGATACCTTAAAATTTGCCTTTCAATTTTTTCCACATCATTTTGGACTTCATTCCCCTTTAATTAAAGAAAGTATGTCATTACTTACTTACTTAATTACTTACAGTTCGTATTATGGTTGACAAAGCCTCCTTATTTTTCCTCTGCCAGTTCTTTAATACAGTTTCTTCCACAGGTGGCTCACCTTTTTCAACTTCTTCTTCATAGATGCCTTGTAACTCTAGATATGCTTCAATTCTCATTGACCATATCATCTAATTTTCTGCTGTAAGATTTTCAATGCCGATTTTTGTTGTGTCCATTGTTTTCTATATGTTATACAGTGATTAGTCCGATAAACAATAAAGTGCACATATCCATTAATATGTGTTTTAAAACTTGTTACTTCAATTATTTTTAAACTCTAACCACGCTCTGCTACCAAATTATTGTGGATCAGAGGTTATTAAAAACAAAACACTAGTGAGAGCTGATGTTCACACAATGGCCGACGCTATCAAATAGTCCCAAGCCAAGCCATTCTACATATGGGTAGTGGCTGTACCAGTGTTTCCACCAACAGTGTTGCTTTATTTTATTATTATACATATAATTGATCAATAAGAAATAATAAAACAGTTTTCCTAACAAGAAGTCCGGCATAGGATCATAGCAGCAAATCGATGCTATTCCTCTATGACAAGGCAGTTCCGGAGTGGAGCTCTCTCCTGAAGATTGAAGCTGTATCTTTATAAGAGGATAGTGCGTCCAGTCTTGCTGTATTGCTGTAAAACCTGGACTATTTCCCAGGTTTCTAAGCAGGAACTCCTGGTCATTAAAAGAAGAATCCACAGATGTATTTATGGTGGAGTTCTGGTTGGAGGAGAATGGAAAAGGAGGACAAGCCAGGAGCTCACACAATGATTAAGGAGCTTGCTATGGTACTTGTGATGAGGAATGGAAAACTGAGGTGGGCAGGACAAGTCGTCAGGATGGGCAGCAAGGATCCACCAAGACAGCTGAGCCACTCCATGGTACCAAGAGAAGAGGACAATCTAAATTGCAATGGGCCAATGGTGATATTTTCCTGTGGTACCTACTCTACGTCATAAGTTTAAAAAAAATATATACAAATAAAAAGCTTAATCGGTAGTGGTCATTATTTCCAATGAGAATGTACTGCTAAAAAACTTTTTTCTCTAAAACTGACAATCGTTATGTATTAGATAAAAAATTAGACAGCCAAAAACACATAAAACCAATTAAAATTTAATTTGGATATGAATTGTGGTGAACCTTTTATTAGTTCATGGAATGAAATTGAACTTTTGAAAGTTGGTCAAGCTTTGATCCTTACAATGCGTTAAAAAAGTCTGTAGATGAATTGGTAAAACCCGAATTATAGCAACAGTAATAAACCCCTATATGTATAGACATAATTTTAATCAATTTAGTTGATTGTTATACTTGATTGTTTTTATACTTGAATAATAACTTCTTTAATTAATATAAGTAATAGTTTAAATGTAATATTAAATGTTTTAATTAAGTTTTTTAAGTAGTAATAATAGTTTGTTGCTAATTGATGGCATTGCCAAAAGGAGTAATTTATGTTTTTAGACCTGAAATGCAACTACAACGGCAAAACTTAAGGAAAGAAAGTGCTAAAAATAAACAAGATCTTCATGGAGTTGAAGACAGCATTTTAGAAACTTTATCATCAGTTAGAGGAAATATTTTAGAAGATGAGAATGCAGTCAATATCCTAGACTCTTCAAAAGTAATGTTGGCTATTTTTAGACTATACATAAAGTATACTTTTTATTAAAAACTTGAAAAATAATTAACTCTTTCTCTTATATTACTAGCAGAACTATTATTATTTGCCAAAAGTTGATCGTGCTAGTTGAATAATTTTTCAAAAATATGTAAATAACATAGTTTACGAATGAAAAAAAATTCAAACATTGCATGAAATCTTGATTTTCTATAGAACTACTATTATTATTCAATTTATTAGAATAATTAAAGATTCCAAGAATCCTTTTCAACTTAAATAGGTACTAATAAACTTAGTTTAGTTAAAGATACTTAACCACAAAATAAAAATTATTTTCCCTAATAAGTATGAGTTTTATACAACCATATGCAAGACAAAAAAGTGTGTTTGAAATAAACATTAAGAGAAAAGAATAAACACAAAATAAACCAGCAGTGGTAATCATGAGTTAATGTTTTTGAAATTAATTTTTCCCCCACAGCATCCATAACTCGTTGAGGGCTTAAAAGAAATTTCATTATTTTATTTTCTTTTTTTTAATTTTTCACTGTTAATGAAAAGTTGAATAAATGTTTATACCCAAGATTAGACAAAAGTATCAATATTTATGATTTTATTTTTTTATGTGTTAATAATCAATTTATCAGTGAAGCAGTTGTTTACTATTTATTCCAAGCAGGATTATAATATAATAATAGGAGTTCAATAAATCAGACAAGCATGTGGTTTAAAACTGAAGTGATACAAATTCTTTGTCTTAACCCTCTGTGATTCAGGTAATCTCCTTTCAGCCAGTACTTATTTTTTTTATATTCAGCCATGTTTTACTTTGGTAATTGACTCCAATTTCTTAATAATTTATTGTTAAATGTTCAATTACATTCTTTAGTATTTTTAACCTATTTTTGGGTGTATCAGTGAAGAGAGGGAAATAACTTAATTTAATCTTCATCGCTATTTATTTAAACCAATAATTGTATATTTATGCTGATTAAGATAATTTTTGTTTCTATTTATAGACAGTAGCTGATCAGTTGAAAAAAAGAGAAAACAATGCAAAAGAAACAAGAGTCGACATTGAAAAGATTTGGTTAAGATACAAACCCATCGCTGATCATGTTTCTGCCCTTTATTCCACAATCACAAATTTGGCTACTTTAAATCCTATGTATCAATATTCTGTGAACTGGTTCATAAAAATATTCACTCATTCAATAGATACAGCGTCAGTATTGATTATTAATATATTTCCTATATTATTGTTAAAGTACTGTTAATGTCATATATGCCTGAAGCCTCTTAATAAGCCTTTGGATACTAACACTTTTTAAATTTAATTTTTATTGAAATTTACAGCCTAAACCAGTAAATTCAGAAAATCCCCTCCCCCCCCCCCAGAAGGTCCCCTCAATGCTTATGCAAAGTGGCAAGATGCAGTTCACTTTCATTTTTGATAAATATCTATTTAAAATTCTACATGTACATTAAGGAGTGAATGTACCTAATCTATCACAAGTGGCGTAGCCCTACGATGAAGTTGTTATTTTCCAACCTGAAGGGAATGAGTTCAAATCTTAGGTGTAAAGATTTTTTTTTTTAATTTATTCTGTAATTGTTTTTTTATATATCTGATGTTTATACATGTTTAAATATTGGATTCATTATTTTTTAAAAATTTTTGACTTTGTAAGACAATATTTTTGTATATGAAAGTGGTGAAATTTCTTGCACAGTGCAAATTATTCCACCAAAATGTATATTCATTTGCTAACTGAGTGATGTTTACTTTTTTCGAAAAAAAATATTTGTTAAGAGCGTTCAAAATGCTCCAGTTACTGATAGAAAACAGAGAATTAACATCCAGAGAAGGCGTCATAAAAATTTATTCCCTTATATGGCATCAGTTGACCTCACCTAAATATACAGTGATAGTCTAGTATGCTTGGTTCACCTCCAATTTGATTGATGAAAGAGAAATATTCATGAATGCGAATGGACTATGTTTCTCATTAATCGATTGAAAAAAATATTTTATAAAATGTGCCATTTATGACAAAACTTTATTTTTCAAATGTTTCTATGATGATTATCATCTAAATGAATGCATAATTGTGAATGGATCTGATGACATGGAGAGAGGGTGAGTAAAAATTATTTTGATTTTAAGTGCATAACATCATAATTTTCAATTAATTAATTATATTTTATGATCCTAATTGCTTTGTTATTATAGCTATTACAACTCCTATTGCTATGATAATTGTTACTCTTTTATTTGATTTGATTTAAATTATAATGGCAATTTTTGAATATTTTATTGTAAAATAACAATAAAATAAATAAATAATAGCAAATAAGTAATTTCCATAGAAAAAAGCTCAATTCAAAAATTTTCATCCATATTAGATTTTTTTAAATAATTAATACAATATTTAAACATTTATAAACATCAGAGGTATAAAAAATATTTAAAGGATAAAATAAAATAGAAAATTAGCTTGGAAAGCAACCGCTTTACCGTACGGCTACGCTGCTTGCGACAGAACGGGTAAAGTCACTCCTACTTAATGTTCATGTAGAATTTCAAATCGGTATTTCTTGAAAATGAAAGCGAATTGCGTCTTGCCACTTTTCATAAACATTGAGGGGACCCTCCCCTATTACATAAATAAAAGTTATCAGAATTTGTGATGCCAAGTTTGGTATTCTCCTTGTTAGTAACATAGTACAAACGAATTGTCTTTGTTTATTCAGATGGATGAACTTTGGCTAATATCTACACTCCTTTAATTTTTCATATTTTCTACTTTACTCTAATTGCTAGCTGTGCTAACATAGCTCAGTTCATTGTGCATTTAATTAATTTGAATTACTTACCTACTTAATAATTTTAAACATTTTGATGACTTTCAATAAGATAAGATATGTGTAAAAAGAAAGAATTTTCAATTGAATTGAGAAGTGCTATTCAAACTCTCCATGTGGTAGGTAAATCAGAACACCAAATAGCAGCTAAGCTGAAAATTTCCAAGAGCAGAGTTCATGGAACTATCACTCGCTTTGATAATACTCACTAACATCAAGACACAACTCAATCCAGAGATCTAGAAATATAAGTAAGGCTGAGAAACAACTTATTATTTTAAAAAATAATAGAAATAAAAGAGTCATGCCCACTGAAATTTGAGCAGATTTCAATGGAATATTCAGAAATCTGTTTCAGTTTCAACTGTTGACAGACGACTTAAAAAGCAAACTTACTGGGCCATGTTGTACCTTGAAACCACTTTTACATTACCAGTGGGCCCTTGCTCATAAAGAATTTACAAGTAGAAGACTGAAAAAAGATGCTCTGGTCAGATGAATCCAAGTTTCAATTATTAGGCTAAAATCACAAAATAATGATTCGTCGAGAAATTTGATTCTCAGTGTATTGGGCCCACTGTAAAGCAAGGAGGATGTTCTGTCCTCATCTGGGACTCTTTTTCTGGTTATGGACAGGGAGAAATCATCCGAATCCAACGGTATTCTAAACAAAGAAAAATATTTATGCATTTAAAATTACCTCGCTATTCCTTCCAACCCTAAATTAATCAGTTCAAATTTCATCATACAGCAAAACTACAATCCTTATGAAATGGCTTGCACAGTCTCCTGTTCTCAATGCAATCAAGTTTCTGGGTTTCCAGAATTTTTCTTTACATTATAGTAACAAAAATCATTGAAAATTATGCCTAAATATTGTATATTGTCTTTTATATCAGAAAGGAATTATAACAAAAATGTTTAGCTTAAAAATATTGTGTTTTGTTTCAATTTATCCTGTGATCTTGATTTTTTACTGGCAGTGTATGTATTAAATTCAAAAATATTGAACATTATTTCATTTTATGTTATTAACATTTAAATTCAACATATTCCACTATATTAAGTTTTAGTATAACATTGTAAATTTATTTACCTAGAAAGCTATGATTCGCCAATCTTGCAAATTAAGAGTCTTAGTTCTTATGAGGTCCTCCTCTACATCGTTAAAATATATTAATCTAACAATATAGTTAATTTAAAATTTAATATATATATATATATATATATATATATATATATATATATATATATATATATATATATATATATATATATAAAGCTCTAATAAATGTTTGAGAGATGGCTTAAGCAAAAGATATGAGTTTTGATATGAGATATGAGTTGCAGAATTCCAAAAGCAACGTCCATTTTCCATTTTTTTTTTTTCATAGTTTTGCTACTAGAGTATGATTTAACTGCTTTTGAAAGAAATTCTTTCACCTCATGATAATCTAGTACCAAAACTGTTAAAGAAAAAGAAAAAGTGTTATTAACTATTTTCATTAGCTATATATTCTTCATTTAATCATGTGCAGAGAATTTTTTTTTTTTACAGAAGAAAAACGTATAAATGAAATCATCAATTAACTAATGGCTTTAAACCATTACACTGTTTAGTCTATTTCATTATCCTAACAAGGATAGAATCCCACATCTGCATGATCCACTTATTTGGGCAAATCTAGGCCTTAAAGTATTGGACTGTGTCAATACTATAGCCAATTCCAATGCGCCCCAGGAGCCCTATCAAAAAATCGGGCGGTTTACTTGTGCAAAACTCATTTTATTTTATATCTCTTTTTCTGATGGAAAAATGAGTATAGTACCAAAATGTCTCTATTGCCAAGCAGAATAACATTAAAAAAAAAAAAAATTATGAGCCATCAAAATACTCAAGTATTAAGCTTAGTAAGAATACTAAAAACATCAAAAACGCCTTCGAAATAGTGAATTTTGGGGGAAACCGTTAATTTTTCTCAAGAACCAGATCAGATTTGGATTCATCAACCCATGAAAATCGAAAAACTAGATTTTTCTCTAAAAAAATCATTTTTTTTCAGTTTAAAATTCGCTAGACTGAGGTTTATTCAAAATAGTTTTAATACAATATTTCTCCTTGTATAAATTTGCACCATAATGTAAGACATTTAAAAAAATATTGGACATTTTTTAGGATCAGTAGAAATAAGTTCTTGGGAACAAAGACCACAACCTTGTTTTTTATTACTAAACCGGTTTTTAAGTATGAAATGTAGATCCGAAAATAAAAAAAATAAATTTTATTCTCGTATACCTCAGCGAGAACTCTCGCTTTAGACTTTCTTCTTCCTAATACATTCGAAGTGTACGCAATATTAGGGAAACATGTTTATTCCTATAAACAATATAATGTTACCAAGAAAGTTCATTTAACAAACACATTTGGTGATGCAACATAGTCTATACTGGTTATGTTAAAGTAACAGTTAATAAGTAATTACTTAATAAGTACAGATTACTTAATAAGTAATTAGCTTGCCCCACTGGAAAATACTCCTTCAGTTTAACAGTTAAGAAATAAGACTCAGCTATACCATTTTATATTTGTAGTATTCATAGTTAACAGTGATTTAAGGTTAGACATGGGGAAAAACATATAATCTCCTTTATCAGCCATAGAAACCTAAACACAACATTTTATTTACAAAATAACGTTTTTCACACAATAATTTACAACTTATTAAAACGTTTTTGTATAGAGTCCTAAATTGCTTCCATAGATATGAAGTTGTCATGACAACGGCACGAACGCAAGTCGGCATAGGGCCCATGCAGCACTATATCGTGCTTATATTGAAAACGGTAGGTTTTAGGGTTTTGAAACGCTGGACCAATATAGTGTATGATCTTGATGCCCGCATCAAAATTTTTAAAACGCGGCCTGTTTCGTCTCGATCCGCCGACTCACTACCATACATTGTTTTTACTTAATGGTGCTATTTCTAGGTGAGATGACTCACTTATTCTTATTTTATTTTTAAACTTGAAAGTGTTCTAATGATATTAACTTAATAAATTTTTTTGCATTTTAAACTGTCATCAAATTTGATCCAGCCTCAATTTCGTTATTGTGTTTTTATTATAATTATTTATTTTTTAGTGACGCTGTTCGAGTATAATTGGACTTGGTCCAGATTGGACTTAAATATGGCATTATATGCATTTTAATTTTTTTAAAATTATTTATTATAATTTTTAAATATATTTAACAGTGTGATTGATGTGAATTAAACTAAATAAGGGCCTTTTACTGAGATGCCTGAGGATGGCCTGAAGGCCGAAAATTTGCATCTAAATAAATAAAATTGGTGAGATAGTAACAGCCTGCATTCATAGTTACTTGTTTTATTCGTTACAGTTTACTTTTTCAAATATGTGTTTAACCTTTGAAATCGGTCGGATTAATAATAAGTAGGTATACCTATAAATGTCAATCGTCATAAATTCCTATTCACTCTTTAAGCCGATGCTTATAATCCTTGTTATTACAGACTAATATAAATAAAGGGACATTCCATTTTAATAAACAATAACGTGAACAAATCTTTATATATCTTTGCTATTTCGTTAAAAATAAATATGACACGAACTTTTCTGCGATTTCCAACTTCCAATTTTTGAAGTATTTCAT
Organism: Rhaphigaster nebulosa; assembly: GCA_948150685.1. Lineage (NCBI taxonomy): Eukaryota > Metazoa > Arthropoda > Insecta > Hemiptera > Pentatomidae > Rhaphigaster > Rhaphigaster nebulosa. The sequence goes on from OX411307.1 coordinate 103,537,862, forward strand.
TCTTAAAAAAAAAAAAAATATTCTCAAAAAATGTTGATAAGGTAAAGAGAGGGGGGGGGGGGAAAGAAAAACTATTGACTTACAATTTATTTATTGTTCAAACAAGGAAATATAGGAAAAGCCTAATTTTGATAAAATAATAAATCTTGCAATTAGGTATTTATTTATGTATTACATTTTGGCTGTTTCCTTTATAAACTGTTTTGTTTATTACAAATATGAAATTTAAAAAGAAAAAAATGGGGAACAATTTTAAAGTTTTTTTGTCAAGTTTCCGTTTGTATCTCCATTTTTTAGTTACTTTTTTGTGTTTTATCTGTTCATCATTATCAGTTCAAGTTTGCAAAATGTGGGTGGTGTAAATATTGTATTTTTTCCTATACTTTTTTAGACAAACGAAAATAAACAAAACAAGCGACAAAGAAAACTGCCAAAATGTAATATATAAATATCGCCGGTCACAATGTGAAACCATTAACTGTCAAATCCCAACTTTTCAGCAAAGAAAAAAATACTTTTACGAAATTAAGTTTTCATCATATTGAGATATATATATATATTTTTTTTACTTCCGCTTACCTATATATTGAAATATATAGTAAGGGAAAACATTACGATCGTGAAAAATTTCGAATTAGGGTTTTCAACCGAAATACACCTTTTAAGGTCCCCTGAATCCAAATAACCATGCCTCGCAAAATGGTCTATGTTTGGGTGTAGTAAGTATAGCTCAAAAAGGAAAAGTTCTACGAAACTGAAATTACATATTTGATATATTCTTGGGTTATTACTGCAAGTTTTTCACCAAAATCTATTTACCGAAAATGCAGCTTTACATCATTGATTTCACAGATTTTTACAATTTACTCAAAAAAGACTAACGATTTTGATCAAACCCATTATGTAATATCAGCTAGGTCTTATTCTCATTGAAATAGTCTGTCAGGACTCAATTGCCGAATTTTCAAAATTTCTTCCTCTAAAGTAACTTTCATTTTGGTTGTTTGAAATGATTTACCATGTCTCATTTTTAGTATTAATATAAAATGGATAAATATAAACTATGAAATAGTTTTAAAATAAACTAAAGGAGAAATATTTTCCTAGGTTGAAAACAAATTTCCGGAAATAAGAGAAGTAATATGGATATATAATATACCATTGAAAAGCTAAAGATTTTAGAAAAATTAATATCTAACATATAAAGCCCTAGAAGGCAATGGAGAGTGACAATAAAAACATTAACTTAAGTGATTGTTGTAGTTAATAATTTCTAATTGTATGTTATTTAATTTTAATTTTTATGGAAACTAAATGGAATTTCCATGGAAACTAATTATAAAATTTATTTTCAACTTGGCATACCAAAAATATATAGAGAATAGAATTGTCGTACACCAATAGTTTCAAAAACATTTTATTGAACTTTTGTATGACAAGTTGTGAAGAAGTGCATGCTGCTAAAAAGATTCAATTTGATATTTATTTGAATTCTTTGAAATCATTTTAAAAAATGAATTGTTGTTGTTATATTGGGTTGTAAGTGAAAGTTATGTGATACGCATACCGCACCAGATTTTTAAAAAAAAATAGTAAATAAGTAAAATTGTAAGTCAATAGTTTTTCTTTTTCCCCTCCCTTTACGTATCAAATGTTTTCGATATATATTTTTTTTAAGCGTGAAATATTTCAAAATTATTTGTCGGAAATCGAAGAAAAGTTCGTGTTATTTTTAACGAAATATGTAAGATATGTAAAGATTTGTCCATGTTATTTCCTGTTAAAAAGCGGTGGCGGATTTGTAATCCTGCCGCCCACAGGCATGACAAATAATACCGCTCCCTCCAGCAGCTTCTATCTCCAAAAACAATAATTTTTTATAGTTAAATACTAAGAGGAGGTAATTTTTATATGTATGTGTGCTTAATTGGTCTATTTTTAATACTTACAAATTTGTTTTAATCGAAAAATATAATTTCGCTCAAATTTTGCAACTGTCAAGTGCTTAGTCTGCCTGTGCGTAAATTCGCTACTCTTAAAACGAAACTTTCCTTTATTTATAATTGTCTGCAAAAAAAAGGTTTATAACACCAGCTTGAAGAGTAAATAGGATTTTATGTATAACTTCTAATTAAACCGACAGATTTCAAAGTTTAAGCACATGACCTACATTTGACATTGAGAAACCCGTTAATAATAAAAAACAAAACAAGATTGTGGTTTTTGTTCCCAAAATCGTATTTCTACTGATCCTATAAAATGTTAAATCTTATAAATATTTTTTTAAATATCTTACATTAAGGTGCAAATTTATGCAAAATTTCATGCTCCTGCACTGTACATGTGAAGCAGGAAAAACATGTAAAACTATTTTTAATAAACCTCGGTCGAGCGAATTGTTAGCGAAAACATTTTTGTTTTTCGATTTTCATAAAAATTTGGAATTGCTTTTTTTAATGGTGAATCCAAATCTGATCTTGGTTCTTGAAAAAAATTAACGGTTTCCCTCCAAAAATAATTTATTTTTAAGGCGTTTTTGATGTTCTTACTATTCTTACCAAGCTTACCTAATACTCGAATATGTTGATGGCTTATTTTTTTTTATATTTCGCTTGGCAGTAGGTATATTTTGGCACTAAACTCGTTTTCCTATCTCTATTAGAAGCAGATATATAAAATAAAATGAATTTTGTTCATGAAAACTTTCCGATTATATTATGGAGATCCTGAAGCACGTTGGCGGCTAATCTCCTACGCAGTCCAATATTTTCAGGCCAAGATTCACCTAAAAAAGTTTCGTAAAAATCTGTAAGATGAGGAATCCTCTCCTTGTAAGAAACTAATTTTTATCAAAAATCCATAGATTGTTTTTATTCATTCTCATAATACGCTTATTTGTTGTAACGAAATACTTTGTAAATTTATTTAATAATGATTTTATTTCAGAGTTAAAAATAGTTCAATCGAGGAGAGGACTAAGAATTTGAAACATACGTTTAACTATAATTTATACGTAAATGTGGCTTATACACTATTTAACAAAGACAGGATTTTATATTCTTTTTTATTATGCACGAAACTATTATTGTAAGTATAATATTTTTTTCTTCTTTCTAAGAAATGATTTTTTTAAACAATATTTTTGAAAAATGATAATTGACTTATGTAAAGCTGCTTTGATACTTTTAAAAATACAGTCATTCATATTTAGATAATTAAAAACTTTAATATTTTCATATTCCTGTTGTAGAAATATAATACTATTACAGGTGTACAAATGTATGTGTATGCGAACACAGATTCGCACAGATGTGTCACTGTGTGTATGTGTGCGTGGGCACATGTGTGCATGTGAGTGTGTGTATTTTTTATTTTTTCTTCAGAGAGAATCGGTAATACACAGATTGTCCAATATAAACCGGCTCAAATGTCTATATTTTATTACATATTTATATTTATTTTGAAATTGGAACTATCTTTGCTATTATAAATGTACATTTATTGCATTAAATTATCACATCATCTACATTTTAGATTAGAAAATAAACTCTTACCAGATGAATTTGATTATTTGCTTGGAAAAAGAAATCCAGAAATTCTTGAAAATTGTTTGTTGACAGAAGGGAGTAAGTTACAATTATCTCAGAAATCATGGGAAAGTATATGCTATCTCAACACCCTTTCTTCTTTTAGAGGTAAGCCATTTCGAGATGATTGAATTTGAGCATTCACTTCTCCATAACCTATCAGTTGTCTAGACTGAATGATTCAATCTAATTCTCTATTATTTTAGTTTGTTAATTACTGAATTTTTCAAAAATATATCTGTGAATTAATATTCTGGATATAATGTTTAATGATTTTTGTCATCTTCATCATCATGAAATAAAAATCGCTAAAGGTTGAAAACGTTTTTACTAAAATATTGGTGGTTGCCGTAGGATTACTGGCGAATGCTTATTTTCTTGGGTGTGGGCTGTTGAAAGAAGAAATAATCAAATCCATTATCAATAGCTAGTCTGTTAGCAGATAGAAATAAGTGGTGGTCAATAGTGTTGTGATACCATTTAAATCAACTAGCATTGAAAGCATCTTTTTAACTTTACTCCAAAAACGTCTACCAGCTATTAGATATTGCCTCATTTAAATTTTAAAATTGATCACCTGATTATCCCCACTAGTTAGAGAATAACCAAGATATATTACATACCACAGCCTGGGAAAGACATAACTCCACAGGTTTTTGGCCCAATTTTATAGGAATCATCTTTTATAAAATCTCTTCTTGATGATTGATATATAAGAGACCGCATCCTTGCAGTGAGACTGGTTTATGGTTTTCCATTTGCATATCAGGCAGGCAAAATCAGTGAAATTGGAATCCATTATCTGATTTAGAGGAGTAAAAACTTTTTGAGGGTAATCCAGGCAGTTATTGTGGATATCAAAAGTGCATTTGACAGAATCCTTTCAGTACTGTGGCAAATGCTCTAAGGGACTGGGAAGTTGGCTACTTATCTCTAGCTGTGAAAGTGCTATGCTATATAAGAAATTACTCAAACCAGATCTACTACAAGATAAACAGTTTTGTGTGCTTCCATGGTATGAAAGCTTATTGTAGCTCCTGACAAATCTAAAATGCAATTAGAGAAATTGAAAACACAAGCCTGCCTTGTTGTTACAGGTGCTATTAGTACCAATCTGATTGCAGAAATTGAAGTTGAGCCACAAGTCATAAATGTGACATGTGCACATATAAAATCAAGTTAAAAATATGCTGGAAATAGTATCGAAGGATAGAAGATGAAGTGAAGCCCTTTCTAAATACTTTGTAATTTAGATAAGAAAATACAGAAATACAAACTATTGTGCCAAAATTGATAGATATAAGCAACACATATCAAATAATCATCTTAATTGCTTTGCCAATGGTTTTCTGGCAGCTCAAAGTTCAGGGATAGGCATAAGGAGCATGGACAAACCACCAAAGGATATGAGGAGCTCAACCATATGGTAATAGGAAAATGGACCAGTTTAAGTGGGAATATGATATTTGGGAGAGGAAATAAAAACTTTCCTAATAAAAATGAGAACAGAAAATCAAATTGTTGTTTAAAGGTTTAAATGTACTTAAACTATAGCATTGAATTAAAGATCCTACATTGTACCAATCTAATCTGATTTACTAGCCAGAATGAAAAGATCGATATTTGTGGTTTCACATGATACATAAGTCAACCATTATAGGCTGGAATTGAACTTGTATCATCTTCTGGCTCAAGTATACAAGAGTTGTCTTTAAAATCAAATTTTTTAAAAATTGTATTTATAGTTCAAATTATAATTTCATTAACTAACAGCAAATTTTATGAATTTGGGGATACATAAACAAAATTTTGATGGTCTCTTCTGTTTTGCTTTCTTCTGCTTTAAAAAAAATTGTAATTAATAATATAATTTAATTTTATATTAAATTTTTATTTTTATCCATTATATACCTATTATCTTTTTAATATATTTTAATTATTTTCTGTTATACTTATGTTGAAACGTATTGATATTGATTATTGTTTTTTTAATGATTGTTCAGAACCATAGTACAATGAACTATATATTGTTTTTAGTTTCATAAAACTCCAAATTAATTTTAAATTATTCTAGGTTTAGTTGATAGTTTTCATAAGGAATCATATCTTTGGTCAGAATTCTGTACTAAATACCACTCAAGTAGTGAAGAATTACCACCTCCTTGGGATAAAAATCTGAATAATTTCCAAAAACTTATTCTTCTTCATGTAATAAGACCAGATCAGGTATTATACATATTATGATACAGTATTTAGTAGAATTAGATACCTGTTAAAATAAATGGAAATATCTTAAGAAAGACTTTTATTATTGAATGCAAGGCACAGTTTCAATTATCAGGAGCACTAAGAGTTTTTCAAAGTGGTTTAGCTCTGGAAAAGGGTTCAGTTCATTCAGTATTACTATATAGTTTTATTGTATGGGAGAACGGCCTAATATCAAAAACTGGGGCAATACCAAACACCAGGCTTTTAGCTTTAAAAGCTCTCCAAGAAATCAGCTGTTCCTCCTCCCTTGTGGTAGGGAATCGTAGAAACCCTAGGCATCCCTCTTGGCTTCAGTACAGTTCTTGGTTCTGGATTTTTGAAGTGTTTTCAAGTGCCGGCTTGTAACTTTCACATTTGATTCATATTGAGATAAATGACATTTTGACTTTTATTTTTATTCTGCTGATATTCTTGTGTAATAAACAATCCCTTCTTTATTATTTTTGCGTGAAATTAGACTTTTTTGAACACCTCAGTTTTCCATGCCATGATGTTTTACAAAATGGTGCTGTATGTAATGGTGCGGTATTACCAAACACTTTGTTTTGGATACATGGGCCTTTATATTTCTTTATTCTAAAGAAATAATAAATTCCACTTATTAGTGTGTTTTTCTTTATTGACTGCATCCCCCATCCAACTACTCCTCAAATTACTCACTAAAATTTGTAACAATTTAATATTGCTGTAGTAAAGTATTGAATATTCAATAATGACAATCTTTTCATATTAAATTACTGCTTTCCACCTATGGTTTCAATAATAACGAATATGGCCTATACAAACAGAATTACTCTCAAATCAAAAAAGTGATTCTCAAAGCAAATGTACATCAAATTTATTGTGATAATCAACGATATTTCAGTTACGTATCATGTGTCAAGCCTGGTAGCTCAACCAGCCATCCTACACTCTCATTAATCCTAAGGCATTATTTTTTATATTTATTTTATTCAACTTGAAGAAGTTTTTAAATTAAAATATTCACATAATTTTAGAAAAAATTGGTTTAACATACCATAAACTAAACTAAATTACAATTTAAATTACTCTAATATTATTTATCATTTACCTTTAGGTAAATATTGTACTTATTTTATGAAAATAATTTACTTGCATTTATGTTATACAAAATGAGTGACAATTTTTATAGAAATGATTATTATTAATATTTATAAACAAAAAAATAAAAAAGCTAATTTTTTATCTAAATAATTTTTATCATGCCAGTTTGCTTCTGGGATAGTTTATTTCATCAAAAAAGAAATGGGAGACAAATTTTTGAATCCTCCTCCTTTTGATTTAAATGAAGCCTATGAAGAATCTGGCAGATTCACGCCTTTAATTTTTATTCAATCTCCAGAAAGTGATTCAATGGATACATTACTATCATATGCAAAAATCAAAAACAAGACTGATAAATTGAGAATAATTTCCTTAGGTGAAAATCAGGTAAATTTAATGTTTTTCATCAAATCTATTAATATTTTAACTGTATACTAATGAATTTTACTATATGTTACCTAAGAAATCCTTATAACCACTTTTTATGTTTTAAGGGAAAGGTTGCAGAAATCATTATTAAAGAAACAATTAGTGTGGGTGGGTGGATATGTCTTCAGAACTGTCATTTGGCTCCAAATTGGTTATTAACATTAGAAAGAATCATTGATGAAATTGATTCTAAAGCAGTATTACCTGATTTCAAACTTTGGATGACTACTACATCTTCTGTAAATGTAAATATTTATTTACCTTAGTTATTACTTAGGAAATAGTTTTAATATTTTATTTTCATAAATGTTTTATGGAGCATTAGAAGGAGCATGTGGTAATATACCAAGGTATGATGCAAAAATTGTATTGGGAGATTTTAATGCCAAAATTGGAAAAGAAAGTGTTTTATCCCTACGATTGGATCAATGAAGCATGAAGTAACAAGCGAAAATGGAATTAGACTGATTGATTTTGCAGCAGCTAGGGGACTTAGAGTAAGTAGTATGCGTTTCCCAAATTAAGAAATTCATAAAGAAACCTGGATATCACTTGATAGGAACACAAGAAATCAAATCGATCATGTCTTAATAGATGAAAGACACAAATCTCATATCAGACTTCATAGTTTTAGAGAGGTGGACTATAATACCTTACTAATACTATATTATTTCTTGGTAGGATCTAAATATTAACAGAGGATTGCTAACAAGTGGAAAAATAGAGGGGAAACCAGAAGAGTTTTAAAGATAGATGGTCTGAAGGATGAAAATATAAAAAGGCTATTTGAAGGAAAATCATTCTGTAGACAGAAAGGTATTAAGGACAACTATGGGGACTCTAGGAATTCCAGAAAAGGTAATTGTCTTGACAGAGATGAAAAAAAGAGCTATAAAATGTAAAATCATGGTTCAAAATACACTTCCAAACACCTTTGATCTTAAACTGGGCTTGAGCCAGGGAGAACCAACATCGCCAAGCCCTTTTTAATCTAGCGATGGAGTGGACAGTTGGAGCAATAAGGACTAACCCTGGAGGGGCGATCTATAATCGGCGAATCCAATGCCTTGTATATGCGGAAGATATTCTTATCGGTGCTGGCACATTATTGGTCCTGGCAGGATCTATCGGAGAATTCGAAAGGACAGCAATGCAACTTGGCCTGAGAATAAACGAAGAAAAAAGTCTGTGGATGAAGTCCTCAAAGAATAATGTAGCAATGCACATGAATCAGTACTAATTAATCAGCATTGTTTTCCAATGGGTAAAGAATTGAAATACCAAGGTTTGGTCATGACATACCAAAAAAAAAAAAAAAAAAAAATGATTGTCGAAAAATAAAAGCCAGAATTATAGCCAGCAGTATGTGTTTTTATGAACTAGCAAAAATAATAAAATCAAAGGAACTGTCATGGGACGTCAAGGTAACTGTTTATAAAACTATTATAAGGTCAGTGATTACCTACGGATGTGAAACATGGGTTTTTACTCAGGAAAGCGAAAGATTGTTGACAATTTAGGAAAGAAATGTCCTGAGAAAAATATATGGTCCGAAAAGATCAAATGATCAGTGGCGAATAAGGAAATACGTCAAGTAATATGACCTCTATAATAATGATGACATAGTGAACACTGTTAAAATGTACGGCCTCAAATGGGTAGGGCATGTAGAGAGATCGCCAAAAGGACTTCTCTTTAGGCTTAGAGGAAGACCTTGGCTGTGGTGGATCGAAGACGAGAAAGCGACCTTAGCGGTATGAATATAAGGAGATGGAAAAGAACAGCTGTCGCTAGGGAAGCCTGGTGGGAAGCTTCTTCCTGAGGCTCAGGTCACTTAAAGATTGTTGAACAACTATGGATAATAATAATGATATAATGATATAAAATCGATCATGGATTGAAAGATAAAGTTTTTATTCTGAGATCGTAGAGTTTAATATATTTTACTTGACATCTTTGGAAGTGCTGGCTTGAGTAACCAATATAATGTAATATATACATTCAGTAAACCTGTAATTAGATACTTCTGGATTTTTTTTTACTTCCCCTTACTTATATATGAAACATACAGTAAGGGAAGTATTGCGATCGTGAAAAAATTTGAATTCAAGTTTTCAATGGAAATCCACGTTTAAAGGTCCCTTAAGTCCAAATAAGCAAGTCTTGCAAAATGGTGTGTGAACTGCCTATTTCAAGAACGAAAATTTGTATGAAACTGAAATTGCGTATTTAAGGTGCCCCTCACCGGAAGGGCAAACTTTGGTAATAAAGAGGCAACTTTATATCATAAATTTTACTATTTTCTCGAAAACGGCTCTAACGATTTTAATGAAATTTGCCTAAAATCATCTCCTTCTAAAATCTTCTCTAAAATCATTTTAGATAACCTGCTAAAATCGCCTTCCAAAATCTTCTCTAAAATTTAAAATATTCTCCTTCCCACAAGAAGTCACCCAAACATTCCTTTCTGACCTCTGTGACTATCAATATAGCAAGGTCATTATTAGAGATGGCTCAAAAACAACCTACTCAAAGTCTTGTGCAGCCTCCAACAGCGATAGAATTCTGAAGTACAAATTAAATGGTGATTGTGTGGTTTTCACAGCTGAGCTGATGGCGATTTTAAGAGCATTCCACCTGGCCTGGCCATCAATAGAACAATCAATAATAGTTTGCTCTGACTCTCTCTCTCTGAGTGCCCTCAAAGCTCTTTTCAAATTTTATTCAAATAATCCCCTAGTTCAATAAATTCTCTACTTCATTAAACAGTTTGAAAATGCTTCTAGAACTATGACCTTTTTCTGGGTTCCCCATTATTCTGGGATCCCAAACGAGGAAATAGATAGAGTTGATGCAGAGGCCCATTCACTGGAAAACATTACACCCTCTTACATCTCCCCATCAGATTGGTTTCGAACAGTAAGTATAAGGATCTTGAAAGAACATTCAATGAAATTGAACTACATTAGAAAATAGGTACTTATGTAATTATTAAGTTTATAATAATTTGTCTTTGTTTCCATACACTGCTAATTCTTTCTGGGTCTATTTTTATTTTTATATGTGCTTTTGATTGGAAAAGTAAATTATAACAATGGTCATGTTGTGAGAAATGTGGGATTGGTAATGTAATAGAGTCTTTGATGTATCAGTTTAATTAAATTAAGTTACTGCCCATTTCTAGTGAATTGTTAGTTGCTGGGTTGACATATATTTTTGGATCCTGCTTCTTTACGCATAAATTTTCTTGTTTTAGGGTAAGTGGGCAAAGATCATTATCTATGGAAAATTATTGGGTCATGATCCAAGTCGGCATGATAAGTCTATGAGTGGAGATAAATTTTGTAAACTATATTATTTGTGAGTGTTTGGTCAATAATGCTGGATTTTTGAGGCATTAAGTTTGGTTCAAATGGGCAATGTAGCTATAAATAATCTTGAATATATAGTTTAATATGGATTTGTCCTTTTTATGAGTACTGCGACAATGTCATTGGACAAGTTTAATTTTATATGATGCTTTCGTCCAAGAAAAGACAAATATAGAATCACTGTAATAAATTTGAATGTTTTATTTTATAAATTAATATCCATCAAATCAAATAAGATAAATTTTTCTGTTGTTTTTTTAATTTTAATTTTTTGAATTTCATCTAGTTTCCAATTTCAATTCTTGAAATCGGAGTGAAAATAATTATTGAAGGACCTATTGGACTAAAGAATAACTTACTTGAAAGATATTATTCACAGCCTGTTTGTGATCATATATTCTATGAATCTTGCCCTGAGAAAGAAAAAACATTCACAAGATTGCTTTATGGAATCACTTTTTTCCACTCTGTTGTAAGAGAAAGAGGTACTTTTGGATCCATTGGTTGGACATTTCCTTACGATTTCAATGAATGTGATTATGTAACTACAATTTTACAACTTCAGGCAAGTTTATCATTTATTATGATTAACATTAATTGTCAAATTAGATTTACTTAGGATTAGGAGCATATTTTGGTTATTTGAATCTTTCACAATATTTTGAACTATAACAGACTTATTTTCATTATGAAAGAAAACAGTGGGGCTTTGAAATGATCATAAATGATAGGAAAAATGCTAGATTTTAAAACATTATTTTATTCTGAAGATTTTGCCTGATAACCATCAGTTCATTGTGTACAGACAAGTATTTATTATAAAGTATTAATAAAGCAATTAAATTACATGTCATTCAAAGATTTGAAAAATGGTTATCTGGCTTTTATATCTCATGATCATTAGTGTATCTATGAACTGAATAATTTAATTATTAAAGTCAGTGATTAAAGTCACTATCTGTCTTTTAAGATAATAGTTTATGATTATTTGTATTGATTTTTCACATTATTGTTGAATGAAATATTATTATGAATAGAATTTTATGAACAAACTACAATATATTTAAAGGGAGAAGTTGGTCGGGGGGTGCGGTCAAAGAATTACACTACCATAAGCGAACTTCTATATTTTGTGCCGAGGTTTCAGCCTAAGTTTTAGGCCATCTTCAGGGCTAAAAGGAAAACAAAATAACAACAATGAAAAAAGAGACAGAGGCAGTACCAGTAACAGTAAAAATGATAAAAAACAGAAAATACAAGTAAGATAAAAAAGTATGAAGTATAAAAAGAAAAAGATAACACTAAATTACATAACACAAGAGACAAATGAAAAAGTAAAATAAAATAAATGAAATAACAATGTAAAAATTAATTGAAAATAAAAATAATGTGATATTTACACAGGGAATAGTGAAATATATGAAATCTATTTATTAAAAAGACAAATAATATGAAGGTTTGGTAATGGGTAAAGCATACAGAGATAGTTGTGATGTGACAAGTTATGCAAAAGATGACAATGATGTTAAAGAAGTTGACATTGTTGTAATTAAATAATTATGAGATGAAGGAGTAAATCTAGCATCTAGCATCTAGGAGGATCTAGCATTTTTACTTTTACTCCTTCATCTCATAATTAAGAAGTTGACATTGTTGTAATTAAATAATTATGAGATGAAGGAGTAAAAGTAAAAATGCTAGATCCTCCTAGATGCTAGATGCTAGATTTACTCCTTCATCTCATAATTATTTAATTACAACAATGTCAACTTCTTAATTATGAGATGAAGGAGTAAAAGTAAAAATGCTAGATCCTCCTAGATGCTAGATGCTAGATTTACTCCTTCATCTCATAATTATTTAATTACAACAATGTCAACTTCTTTAACATCATTGTCATCTTTTGCATAACTTGTCACATCACAACTATCTCTGTATGCTTTACCCATTACCAAACCTTCATATTATTTGTCTTTTTAATAAATAGATTTCATATATTTCACTATTTCCTGTGTAAATAGTTTATTAGTGTTATCTTTTTCTTTTTATACTTCATACTTTTTTATCTTACTTGTATTTTCTGTTTTTTATCATTTTTACTGTTACTGGTACTGCCTCTGTCTCTTTTTTCATTGTTGTTATTTTGTTTTCCTTTTAGCCCTGAAGATGGCCTAAAACTTAGGCCGAAACGTCGGCACAAAATATATAAGTTCGCTTATGGTAGTGTAATTCTTTGACCGCACCCCCCGACCAACTTCTCCCTTTAAATATAAATATACGGTCAACAATAACTCCCTCCATTACAATATATATACTTGCAATTCTTTTAAAATTTCATTATGCCTATCTTTATGCACCACATAGACGTTTCTCTCTGAATTTGAAGAGACACCATTTAAAGTGATAGAGTACTTAATTGGAGAATACAATTATGGAGGTAAACTGCAAGATGATTGGGATAAGAAAATTCTAAAATCAATTCTCAAACGTTTTATAAACAAAGAAATAATTTTCTGTCAAGATTATTCTCTTTATGAAAACGATAAATCTTATTGCCTACCAGTTCGATATGACTACAAAGATTTTATACAGTGTATAAAGGTAAGGTGGCAACATGAAATTTTCAAGTGTTAGTTTTTTTTTAATTAGGTAAATTTATTTAAAACGAAATAACAATTAAAATTTGAACTAATAATAGTACTGAATCATTACCAGTTACATATTAATTATATTTAATATTTTTTAGGTATAAGTGATGTATATTTTCCTCAGTTATTATTTATTTATTGTATTCAATGATTCTTAAAATTCTGCAGTCATCATTATAATTATTTTCTTGTTAAAAGTCATTTCATTCCTCAATAATTCAGGTGAGCCACACAGAATTTTGAGGAGATCATTCCCTTTTTATTAATTTCACTGTTTCAAAGAGAAAATTTTGCTAAATCTGACCTAACTGATTAAATGTTTCCCTAATTCAGTTAATTAGAAAGTTTGTGTCATTATTGGCTTTTGAATATTTTTTTATGATACTTTCAAGAGAAAAAAAGGCCTTTTGTTGGAGGCTTATTGATCCTATTTATATTTTTGAAGTTGGTGTTGGTTAGCTAACACTATCAGGACACTTTAGGCGTTCCTACCTACTAAATATGATTTATTTGATTCCTTCTCCATAACTATGCATTTACTTTATTATTATTATTTTTATTTTATGAAAAATTTAACAACCACAGTGTTCAACAAATTTGTTTCAGTCCAATGTTTCTAGACATTATTTATCTTTACGATAAATGAAACTGTGAAATCGTTCTACATAACTTGACTAAAATTTATTATGTTCTGTATTGATCTGTTTTACCTCAAATCAGGCTCTTAATTTAATTTTAATTTGTCAAACACCTAATTTAAAAATTATGAAATCTTCAAAGCCTCCAAATCCTCAAATCTTCAAAGATAGGGGTTATATAGTCATATGACTACTTCATGGTTATAAGGATTATTTTGGTGAATGCAGATATTATGTAGTTTACGTCCTTGTTACTCAGTTGGATAAGACCGTTGAGCACAAATAAGATTTATATCCTTAATTTTTCTTTAAAGCCTAATACCAAGAGTTTCTTTAATGTAATTTTCTTATTGTTCTGATTTGTCTTTTTGTAAGTTATATTTTTCAAAATAACTTGTAGTTTATTTTATTATTACAGTATTATATTACTTCTCCTGAACAATTGCCACTAAAACTTGTTATGCAATGATGAATTCAGAGTTTGTAACTTCTTCTTTTCTGTAGAATTTACCAGCAACCCCTCATCCTGAGGTCTATGGATTAAACAAAAATGCAGGTGTAATGCGTAATCTGAATATATCAAATAAACTTCTAGATGCCTTGCTTGGTATATTTGGAGAAAAATTACAAAACAAATTAAAAAAAACTGATGATTATGTATATAATATTGCAGAAGATATCCTCCTAAAAGTGAGTTACTTATGTCTTATCTTTTTTTATTTCTTAGTTTGAAGTTTTGAAAATCATTTCTTTATCCTTAAGAAATACTTAATATTATGAAATGTATTTTGAGGTGAAATTTCAGATTTTTAAACTAAGTTTCTAACTTTATAGCACAGCTACAAATATATATATATATATATATATATATATATGTTGTTTAAATTAATAATGGCCATTGATTTTTTTTTTTCAAAGTTTAATAGTTCAAAAATTGATTTTACTTTTATTATATTTATTTTCATAATATTTAGATGCCTGAATCATTTGATACCGAAAAAATATTAAATGAATCCTCAACTTATAAAAATGAATGCATGGTATCGGTCCTATTTCAAGAAATATTGGCATACAATTACTTGATAGATGTGATTAAGTCATCACTGAAAGATCTATTGAATGCATTAAAAGGACTTACTGTATTAACTCCAGATTTAGAAGAAACTTTGACATCTTTAGCTTTATCTTTTGTTCCAAAAGTTTGGCAGAAATTTTCCTACTCCAGCTTGAAACCATTAGGATCATATATTAGTGACCTTATAGAACGGGTCACACTGCTTCAGGTGCTATATCAATTTAATCTTTTGAATTTTTTAAAATGTTTAATGAACTGTTTTTTTTACTATATATGCACTATTCATTAAAAGTGAAAAAACAAAAAACAAAGTCAATTCCTGGTGAATTTAATCTAATTTTTTAGAAATGGTTCAGTTTTGGTCAGCCAAAAGACTTTTGGATATCAGGATTCTATTTTCCTCATTCATTCATGAGTGCAATAAAACAAGACTTTGCTAGAAAGAATAAAATATCAGTATTAGAATTAACTTTTGATTATGAAGTTCTAACAAAGAAGAGAGCTGAAAATTATCCAGAGGTAGGAGCCTTTGTATATGGAATCCATTTGATTGGTGCACGTTGGGATGGAATTAAGTAAGTATTAAAAGCTCTCAATTTATGAAAAGCATATGCAGAACTAAAAAAAATACATTAACATTTCAATTTAATAATACTAGTTTCCTTAATGAGGTGTTTGAAATAAAGTAAGAAGTAAATTCTGGTCATTCCAGTAAATAAATTATATTATATCCTTCCTCATCTGATATTTATAATTTTCACCTCAATTCCTTTCTTTTTTTATAATAATTGAAATATATCAAAGTAGCATTATAATCAATCATATGACTTTCTTTGCTAGAAAATTTCAATAAAAGTTCAAAATATGTTTCAATATTTAAACTTATATTTCAATTGATTGATGCTTTTTAATTATTCTGAAAATGCATCTTTTGTTATATATATTAAAATTAAAGGAGGAACATTAAAAATAAATGTATACCTTTATTAACATTAACAGTTTGCTAAAGGTTAATAATTCCTATTTCAGGATTTTTTAATTTTAATATAGTAACAATATGTAGCTGAACCACAATAATTTACATTAAAATAATAATAAAATCAGATGAAAACAAAATTTGTTTGATGTAAGTCCTAATAATTTTTGCAGACAATGTATTGAGGAAGAATTGCCAATGGTGATGTCTGACGAATTACCTCTGTTATGGGTGAAACCATGTTTTAAAAATGAACTGAAAGTGGAAAGTAAGTACACCTGCCCTCTATATAGAACAACAGAAAGAAAAGGTAAAATAACATCTGCTGGTTTATCTACTAACTATATTTTGCCTGTTTTACTTGATACAAATTTAAACCCATCCCATTGGGTCACTCGTGGTGCGGCACTAGTATGCCAGCTGGATGAGTAATATTTACTAAGAAATAAATCAAATAAAGTATCTCACTTTCTTATCACACAAACTTATTTGATTAAAATGTTTGAACATTCTTTACAAATCATAATTATTGAAGTAATTAACAAAATAAATCACCTTCCAGTGTCTACCTAGTCCTATCATAAATATTGCTACAAGGAAATATATACAGATTTCAACAAAGATAGAGAGTAAAACAAAAAAGAAATTACTCAAAATGTCCCCCTTTTGCCTTGACACAGGCATATAATCTCCGTGGCCAGTCATCAATAGCAGCATGCAGTACTTCTTGAGGAAAGCGCTCAACTGCTCAGACCAGAGATTATTTGAGGCTTTCCAAGTTAGGGTGAGCTCTGTGGCATGCCATCCTCTCCAGTTCGAACCAAAGCTGGTAATCTAGTGGGTTGAGATCAGGGATTCCTGAGGGCCAATCTGAGGCAGAGATGAACTCTGGAATGTTCTTTTGCAGCCACTGCTGAGTTGACCTGGCCTTGTGAGCTGGAGCTGAATCCTGCTGGAAAACCCAATGACTTCCAGCAAACAGAGTATCATTTAGAGACTTGACAACAGGTTCCAAAATATTGTCCTGATAGTTTTTAGCGGCTGTTTTAACTTCTTTTTCACAAAAATGGAGCTTTGTGGTGCCATCAATGCAAACTCCCCACCAAACCATCACTGAGGAAGGGTGATGACCTCTTCCAATGACTTCTTCCTGGGCTTCTTTAGAGCTATGTGCGTACACACGATCATTTTGGCGATTAAATTTGTCTTCAATTGTAAAACTGTTCTCATCGCTAAGCAAAATCTTTCGATGAAGACCATTGGTGTAACGGCCAAGGAGCACTTTGCATCTATCCACTCTAATTTATTTTTAGGGAAGTGGTTTGCCTTTTTCCTCTCATTCTTCGAAATGCACCTATCCTAAGGTCACTTTTTATTATGCGAGACATTGATCTGTCAGAGATTCCCATTTCCCGAGATGATTTGTTGTTTTCAAATGGGATTTCTTCTGATTCGAGCAGCCACTGCTCTCACTGCATTTGCCGTTCTCACAGTGTGGGGACAACCCGGTCGAGGTCTATCACATACAGATAGGGTCTCGTTTTATCTATTTATAGTGCGGTACACGAACGTATGGCTGATACCCAAAGGTTTCAAAGTGTTGAAAATCTCTGACCTACATTTTCCAACTTTGTGTAAGGCGATCACAGCTATTCGGTTTTCTTTATCACCCCACTCCATGTTAACTGAGTGAAAGAAAAATACAAACTAATTGGGATTATTATCCTGACATGTAAAGAAAATAACCTGATATAGGTAAGGATTATCTAAATAATACCCAACTATGTAAACAAAGTTCAACTTTTGTAACAGTATATATGGCAGAACTAGGTATAATAATATCATTATTCATAAAATTTAACCATGGTTTTGCATATTTTTAATAAGATTATATGTAATATTATTAGATTGTTATATAATTTTAGAGGTTGACCTGATATTCTCTAATCATTAAGTATCGTTATCTAATTCTTATATAAAATTTATTTGAATAAACTATAAAACAACAAAGAATATTCCAGTTTTTCACAAGATTTATTTTAATATTTCTATTAAATTGAATCTAGTGAAAATAATGATAAATTTATGAAGATAACTTATAGCTAAAATTATACTCTTCAAAAATCAATCAGCAGTGGTTGAAATTAATTATTATTCGGAGAACATTATAAAGTACTTATTGAGTTTGGAAGAGATGTAAAGGCCATCTGGAATATTACCTGAACTTAAAAATATTATTAAATTTACATAAATGGCTCCTGGATTAACTAAAAGCTCTGGTCAATTTTATTTAAAATATGCTTTAAACAAACTGTAATCAGAATACTATAGTATTAACAAAAAACATTTTTGTCTTTGTTTGATTTTTTGTGTGTATTTTTTACTTTTATATTAAAAAATTCATATACATTAAGTATCAAAGCAAACCAGGCTTACTCTATTAATTTTTTGCCATTCTGAGGTGATGCTTCAGGATTGCAAACCTTATCTTCAGACCTTACTGTAAACCATTTTTTAATTTCATTACTCAATAAACCATTCATTAATTCGCTTTCATAAATATATAGTTCTATATAAATCTTTTTATAAAACTAATCATCTGTTCTTGTGTTATGTTCCCGTTTTGGTATTCATAATAATATAAATAATTGTATTGTCACTAATACAATCACTTTCAAGATCACAATCCAGTGGTTTCTTATGTCTGAATCCGATATGTTTATTGAAACAATCATATTTGGGCTTTGTCCTGTTATTAAATGTACTACTGTTACTAATTTAGTTTTTTCTATTTTAATCATCAACATAAATTTTTATTTATGTATCTAATTATTTGTGATCAAGTATTTACTAATATTTTTAAATTCATTATTATTATTATTTGTTAATATTAACTAATCATAATCATTTTAGTTTAATATGGTTTATAACATAGTGTGCATCAAGAATTTTTATCAGTTTATAATTCGTTGTTTTAATATTTCGTTATTAATATTTCCTGTTTAAATCATTGTTCACCACAGCCTTCAATTTGAAAAAAATATAAAAGACTTCCCAATAAATTAATTAATTAACAATTATTTTTATTATTATAAATATGAAAATAGGAGCATGACACAATAAGAACCGATGATCATTTTTATGAAAAGATTTATATAGAATATATATATATATATATATATATATATATATATATATATATATATATATATATATATATATATATATATACATAAATGAAGTAATGGATTGTTGATAGAGTATTGAAATTAATAAATGTTAAGAGTAAGGTATAAAGATGAGATTCACAATCCCAAAACATCATGTCAGAATGGCAAAAACTAAATAAACGATGTAGAGTGTAGCATACAGACCACAAACTGATCTTCCTCTTTGTTTAAATTATATGTGGTAACCTTCCAAACATATTTCAATTGTAATTTAATTATGTAGTTAGTAAATAGGTTGAGAATAAGTGGTGTAAATATTATTGTAACATCCTATTTAGAGGAAACATGAATTGCTTTTGATAACTATATAAATTAAGCTATTGAAAGTATAAAAAATTGGTAGTTTTTAACTCCTCAAGATGCAAGCTATTGTTTACTATTACTTTAACCCATCTCTGAGCCAAATATTCGATGACCCTCACCGATCCAATGATCAAGGGCACCCTGAATGAACTTTACTTTTGAAGCTCATGTCACCCTTTGTAATATTTAAAACCAAATCTTTGCATCCTCTGTAAAACAATGTTATCTCTCTACTTCATTATTTTCTTGAGTGGTATTTGTGCTATTAAAATCTATTTTATAATATTAACACATAACTAGGACTTAGCACAACCATTTGTTAGACATTTTGTTTTATTGATATATGTACAAACATAATATAATATATATACATCAAATCCTTAGAGATTGAGTAATATTTTATGAAAACATTTTTTTTTTTATTTACTAAGTAGATATTTTTGTGGATTAAAAGGGAAAAATGCAAAGATTTTGCTTATACCCTAGTATCTTTGAGAACTTGAATGATCAAGCATATTTAACAATGCAATTAAATTTATAATATAAATAATTTAACTATAAGAATTTAGAAAGATTAAAGATGTCATTGATTTTCCTAGGGGAGCAATTAACGTGATATATTGTTGATATTTTTAATATAATAATTATTAACATGTAAGTATATTCTAGATGTTCTAAATCATACACACATACAAAAACTATTTATAAGCATACCTATATAGTGAATCATGATTCCATGTTAAATTTGAATTTCTCTAACTTCATGTTTTACTTTCATTAAATGTTTTCTTTTTAATTATTATGTTTATTATAAGTTTAAAAAATCCTTTATTATACATCTATTTTTAAAATTTCTATTCTAAAATAGAATAATTTATTAATATTAGTTAAAATGATTATCTCTGTCTTAAGAGTTTATTTCTTTTGGTGGCATACATTTTTTCTTTTTTTGTAAATTTGTTAGCCAATCATTATCAATTTGTTTTATAATATTAAACTATGATACACTTTTAAGCATTGTTTTGTGAATTTAACTTAATAGATATGTTTCTGTGTTTGTTATAAAAAAAACAACAACTAATCTATGTCTTTAAAATGCAAAAATGAACACTGAGTATATCGTGATATACCTCTAAGGATAGTGATAAAAGTCATAATTTTATCACATGATATTCTTAAGATTTTTTTTATACCCAATGTTTGTTTCAAATTAAATATTTAAGCCCGATTAACCTCAATGTTCTTTCACTTGAAAATAAATTTAATATAAGTGACACCATTAAGCAAATTCCATTCTTTCATAATTATTTGAAAAGCTAATACAGAAAGTTTAGTTTATTATTGTAAGATGTGAATATTAGAAGCTTATGTTTCATTTTGGTGATTCATCAAATTATCATAACCATAATTTGATTTGTTGAAATAAGAAAATAAAGGTAAAGGTATATTTTTGGTTAGATTCTCATTTTAAATGTTACCTCTCAGAAACTATTAGAAAACATATTTTAATTTATTGTATTGTAAACAAGAAACTTTAACAACAATTTACTGATATTTTTATTTATACATTACCATTTTTATAATACATCATACTCATCACAATATGATATTTGTTTGGAAAGGGGTGGATTACTCGTGTTATATTCTAAATATAACAATGATCATATGTTTATGATTTTTATAAAAGAATTTAACTATTAGAAAAAGTTAATATACAAGACATAAATGGATATAATATTAACAGTCTTAATTCATCAAGTAGTTTGTACTACATCACTACTATCATCTATTAATGTCATAATATCTTTTATAACTTCATTTGCTTATAAAATAAAAACTTCAGAATTTTCAAAAAGCAGATCACAATTTATGTATAAAATTTTTTTACAGACACTTATGCTCTGTAAAAATGATAACTATTCACAACAATCGACAATTGTTCATAAATAAATTTTTCTTCTTTTTGTTCTTAATTTTTCCTGATTTCAAAACAATTGTTCCATTACTGTAGTTTGACTTATTACTGTTCATCATTGGTCCAAAGGCACCTATAAATTTATTCATATGAAAACAAATGTGTAGGTTACCTTAGTTAATTTTTTTTATACAATATATATATATATATATATATATATATATATATATATATATATATATATATATATAGTATATACACACAATAAATGAATCAGAAATAAATAATACCAAGAAAATCTTTTAAAAAATAAAAATATAATTATACATGACAAAATTATAGAAAAAATAAAATATATATGTATGTGTGTTAGGATGAGAGGATGCGTATAGAAACCATAGTCTTCAGCATCATTGGGTTTTATTGGAAAATCTAGGCCTTCAAGAGAAGAACAGTATGTATTTAATCCAAATGAGAAACGTTGGTGTGAAGCATTGTATATTTGCTTCATCAGGCTTATTTGCTTCATGTACACACACACGCACGCACACATACACACACACACACACACACACACACACACACACACACACACACACACACACACACACACACACACACACACACACACACACACACACACACACACACACAAGGCAATAAAGGAGAGTAAACGGAACAGCTGGAAGAAGTTGTGCGAAGAGTCAACGAAGATACATGGAGAAGTCCATACAAAACAGTCATTACTAAACTGAAAGGCACAAGGCTGTCGCCGCCAAGCTCTCCTGAATTGTTAGAGAAAATAGTAGCCGAGTTATTTCCAAGAAGGTTGGAAATATTCTTTGACAAAGTTCAGGATCTGGATCTGGAAGAGGTGTCAGAAATAACTCAAGAAGAATTGGATTTTGCCTGCAAAAGAATAAAGGACTACAAAGCTCCGGGACCGGATAATGCCCCAAACGTTGCATTGAATGTGGCTATTAAGTCAAGGCTCTGAAGAACTCTTCATGGATATATGCATCTCTTGTCTCCGTGAAGGGATCTTTCCTATCCAGTGGAAGAAGCAACGTCGTACTCCTGCCAAAGGGTAAAGGGTCTCCGGATGACCCTGCATCTTATCGGCCAATTTGTCTCTTGGACACTATAGGGAAGATACTAGAGAGGATCGTCCATGGTCGAATGATTGACTTCAGTGAAGGAACCCGTGGATTGGCTGATAACCAGTATGGTTTTCGAAAGGGCAGATCAACAATCGATGTGGTTGAATATCGGGGGACCTTAAGAAAGTAGGAGAAGGCTTCTGGTTACTTTGGCCAGTTCTACACTTTGTATGCAGCGCCGATCTGGAAGGAAGCCATTCTAGTGAATTTATATGCCCGCAAGGCTATCAGTGTTTATCGAAGGAGCGCTCTGCGAGCCGCTCGAGCGTTTCGAACTGTATCCTATGACGCAGTATGTGTTATCGCCAATATGCCTCCGATTGACCTTCTGGCAGAGGAACAGAACCGGATATTCCGACGAAGATGAGAAGATTTGTATGCTCAATGGGCGATGGTAGTGGAACAAGAGAGAAATAATACTCTTGAAATATGGCAGAGACGCTGGAATGCCTCATCCTCAGGAAGATGGACCCACCACCTGATTCCTGACATTGCAGCGTGGATATCACGGAAACATGGAGAGCTTGATTATTAACTAACCCAGATGCTTACTGGGCATGGATGCTTCAGGGCCTACTTAGCTCACTTCAAGCTGGAGGACCAATCATCGTGCCCTACTTGCGCCAGAGTGGATGAAACAGTGTAGCATGCGTTCTTCTGTTGCCCATGCTTTGCTAAAGAAAAGGAAAAGTTGGATAGGAACCTTGGACAACAGTCAGTTCCTGAAAACTAGGTCGCTTTAATGATGTCCAGGCTGGAGAACTGGAGCGCTGTTGCAGATTATGCAGAGCGTATCAGCAGGCAGCTCAGAGCACAGAAGCGAGAAAGGAGAGGCCAGGCAATGGCTTAATAAGAGGTCCAATGAAGAAGTAGGTGCATGGCCATCCTGTCCCCCCCCCCCACGAAGTAATGCTTGACAGCCGTTCCGCAGGGTGGCAATGATGAATAGGGAGGAGGTGGTTTTTTAGTGAGTAGGAATCTCACACTGTTGTGGACGTTTAGTCACACATCGTCTTATGAAAGATTTTTCCCCTATCCCTAAGACTCACACACACACACACACACACACACACACACATGAAACAAATAAGTGTGACATTATTATATGTTCCTCTTATTTTTCTTCCATAAATAATATCTATTTACATTTTAACTAATAAAAATTAAAAAAATTACTTATTGTCAATGGATGGTGTCCATTTGAAGACATTGTATACTCTTCTTCTTCCCTACGTAACTCTGCTAAGCACCTTGATGCTAAATGCCTAAAAACTGCATTTACATTGACATCTTCTTTTACTGAAGTAAGGAGCAATCTGCAGCCTAGGGTTCTCGCTAGTAGGTCCACCTCTTCACTGTAATATGTTAATAAAAACTTAAAGTCGGATAGCCAAGAATTTTGTTAAAGAAACTGATGTTTTTATTAATAATATATCTTTACAATTATAGAAACATAGTAAAATGTAGAATATTGTTTTTAATATGATAGTATAATCATATTTTGATGGACCACACAAGGAAGCGATATTTATTGAAAATTCAACAAATTTTATTAGAAATTTTATTAAACAAAAGTTTTATATTTCACTGCTCAGTTTATTATAAATGTGTGACCCCTAACTTATCAGTGCAGCATCAATTGCAGGATGAAATTGAAAAAGCAATCACCTGCTATGTCGTGCTACAGTGAAAGATCAATAGAATTTTATAACGGTAAATTAGAAGTTGGATTTTTTTGCTTGAGGCTTTTCAAAAGACATCAAGATGTAATAATCTGGACACTGGATTATCAGTGATTAATTTCATATTATTAAGAGCTACACCACTGCCATGTTCTAAGTTAATCTTTATGGGTTCCAATTTTGTTCCTGTATGATGAGCAATATGATTAATATTGAAAATAAAGAGGAGAAAAGTATTTATAGGATATTAGTAATGTAAGGAAAATATTGCCTAAAATGTATTTTATGGAGTTAGTGTTCTTATGGGAATTATGGGAATATGAAGTTTTATAATTATTTCTGGTCCCAAAGATTTATTTCATGGAAAAGTTTATTAATGGTTCATGAATTCCAATTTCATTTATTTCAGTAGAATTGAGAAACCAAAACAACAGCATAATTATAGTAAGAGCCTCAGTTAATAAGAGCAGTTTTTATTTTAAATATATATTAAATTTTATTTCAGTGTAACTTTGAAGCTAACTTACGGTTCTATCACATTTTGGTCCATCAAATCTATTTTATTTTGAACCAAAACAGTTGGTATTTCGCCACATTCATCTTCAACCTAAAAAAAAAAAGATACTTTTAATTGCTACAGTTATTTATAATATTCTTCATAAATTAAGGCTAGTAAATAATGTATTAAAGTTAACATTATTCCACTCATTTCATACATATACCTTCAAGTCAAATAATTGACTACTGACATTATTTTATATGATTTTAAATCTAATCAAAAATTAATATTTATTAAAATGGGACAGTTGAATGATGGTTTATAACATTTAATTTAGTGGAAGATAATAGTGAAATAAAGACTGTCTGTACTTTGTCTTTGGACTTCCAATGTTTAGAAAATAAATTGTGCTGAAAAATATTTGTGTCAAAATATTGCTTGAAAACAATAATATTATAGTTAAGACCATTTTTATGGGGTAAAACAAAGAGCCACTTCTCATAAGTCTCTTTGTTCTTTCTTTCTTCTATATATTCAAAACAGTGTAGAAAATCCATTATTTTTTAAAGTAATTATTATTCTATCAGATATAAACAATTTTTGTATAAAGTCTTCATAATCATAATTTTATGGAATTTCAATTTATTACTTTTTAATAACTCTTGCCATTTTACTAACTTGCTGTTATGTTAAAATTAAAATTTTTAATGAGATTGCTTTTTATCAAAGTGGAATTCCTGGTACCCTTAAGATTTGTTTTCATTTAATCAGTCTTGTCAATTTAAGTAAGCAACTATTTGAATAAGGAAGTGGTTGACCTATATAAAACACAAAATTAAGGTTGCGATGAATCACATTTGACTTACTCCCATATAATTAAGAGGTGTTTAGCTTGGGGTTGTTACATGAACATATTCTATAATATAAAAAATCTCATCCCAGGATTGAGCAGGTTTTTTTTTTTTTTTAAATTTGTTGGTCACTTGTATATTTATGAGATTAAAAGTGTATGTAATATGATAATATAACATAATTACCTTTTTCTTCCAAGACTGAATTGCTTCAAATGAATCTCTATCAGTTGTGGAGAAAGCAAGAACACATGCTTGAGCACCTCTATAATATGCTTTGGTGATGGCATCAAACTCTTCCTGTCCTGCAGTATCCCAAAGCATCAATCTGACGTCTTCTCCTTCACATCTTTTAATATATAAACTCAATTAAAATTTTAAAAGTACAATGAAATAAGACACTAACAACAGCGGGTATGTGTGTGTTTGAAGTGATTTTGGTTTGATGTATAATCCTGAACATTAATAACATTCTGATTAAGAAATAATTTTTGTTTCCTTTATAAATGATTACTGTAACATTTTTTTAATTTATACTTTTACAAGTTAGTCAAAAGAAGGTTCTTACTCTATTTGTCTCTCAAGGAAGTCCACACCTATTGTCTTTTTATATTCTTTGGTAAAAGTACCTTTACAGTACCTTTGAATCATACTAGATTTGCCAACTGCTCCATTCCCTACAATAACAACCTGAAAAGAAATTGTTTGTTTAATACTTAGTGGTTTTAACTATTTTTATTTTTGAAATATAATGGACTTCCATGTTTAAAGATAACAAGTAATGTAAATAAAAATTCACCGATATATCACATGAAAAACCAAAACTTTTTTTAAATTTCATAAACATAATCATACATATGCAAAATATTAACAATCAGCATGTAAAATCCTTGACCAAGCTCCTCCCACATGATATAAAGAAGTTCAGAATATTTGAAGCAAGAAATATCTTGCATGACCTTGATTATACCTTTTAGGAAACGATTGTGATACAAGGACCCATGGTAATATTATTGACCATGCCATTTTGTTATCACCATTAATCATGACAAAATACAAGTCATATGGACGAGCCCGGAATAAGTTCAGTATATGTGCTTATCTTTGACAACTTTGAATGCACAGTCATTGGAGTTGCTATGGATGGGTATTTTATAAGACATTTTCATGACATATATTTGTTACTCAGCATATTTAACAGCTGTATTTTGGAAAATTCAGTAGCAAATAAATAACAAATAAAATAAATTTATATATATATATATATATATATATATATATATACACATTTTTTTTTTTTTCGGTTGGCTCAACAGACCTTTTAGATCTTTGGCCACTTGAACCAGCCTTCTCCACCTCTGCCTATCTTGGGTTACTGCTTTTCCGAGGCTAGTTTTAGGTTTCGTAATAGGTGTTTTTTGATGGGATAGGGTTAGTAGCCCTTTGCCCATACCGCAACCTGGAGGGCCAGGAGATATGTCAGGCACAGGGGTCGCTTACCTCCCTGTGATTCTCAGGGCAAGGACATTATTGTCCCCATATGGGAATCGAACCCGCGCCGTATTGGCCTGAGTGCTCGGGTAGCATTATCTTCCTCCTTAATTATTACCTTTTTATTTTTAATTATTTAATTATTGCCTGTGGAATCCGGGGACCAGGATTCGAACCCACAATCTTTGGGTTTGTAGGCTGATGCATTTTTGCAGGTGCTTTATCCCCCTCGGCCATCCCGGCTCCCTTTTATATATATATGGAGATAGATGGATGATTAATCAATTCAGAAGTAGATTCATATTGTTTTTGTGGAAGATATTTATTATTTAATATTATTTTTTTAATGTATAGTTTCTAGGTATATACTTGTAGCTAAATAACGATTTATTTCTTACAAGAGGAGGCTACGGAAGTGGCATCGCCGATTTAAACTTTTTTTGGTGATACTAGATCGAAAAATATTAGACATTTGTCCAAGGGTTTTTGCCAATGGGCCTTAGTAGCCAAGAAATTTAAAAAATATATATAATTCCAACAATTTTTTATATTATTGTTTTCTTCCTTTGCTCTACATGGATTTCAAAGTTCTCATATACCAATTGATTTGTTTTTTTGTGTAAAATAAGAAAAATATATTGCCAATTTTATAAAATGAGTTTAATTGAAAAAAAAAAAAACACGCTTCTAGTAAAGTAGTTTAAAAAAAATATTTTAGAATAGAAAAAATAGAATAGAAATTTTCGGACTTGATTTTGCTGGAGGATTTTTTTTCCTGCCGATGTCCACCGTTTACTAAAGTGTTCATAACTCATCAGGATTTTATCCAAATTCAACGTTACTTCAACCGTTGGAAAGTTGAATTTCTGATCTCTAACTCATACCAATAACTTTTAGATTTTATACCTTTATAAGGGAGAAGAAGTAGTGTAAAAAAACAAAAAAAAATCCTCAAACATTTTATTTTATATCTCCGGCTTTACTTTGTTAACGGTAGTTGGATTTGTGCCATTTCGTGTAGTTCATAGAGCCCTAAATCATTCCCA
The DNA here is from genome assembly GCA_948150685.1 of Rhaphigaster nebulosa. Taxonomy (NCBI): domain Eukaryota; kingdom Metazoa; phylum Arthropoda; class Insecta; order Hemiptera; family Pentatomidae; genus Rhaphigaster; species Rhaphigaster nebulosa. The sequence continues at coordinate 103,566,096 of OX411307.1, forward strand.
AGTATCGTGTGAATCGGTGGAGTCATGTTATTGCGATTTTTGTGATTTTCGAACAAAAATCGAAGGTTCGAGTAAGGCAAACATTATGAGCTAAAATATTTTATTATTCGATTGCTATGAAAATTCGTATTTAGTTTTTTTTTTTTTTTGAGTTGCGAAAAACGAATATCAACTTTGTTTCTTCCAAAAAAAATATTTTACCCCACTGTGTTACTTCGCACAGTCGTCTGAAATCTCCCATCATGATGCGAAAAATCCTGACGTGCTTGTTATTCAAAGTTGTGACACCGATTATGATTTAATTTTGTTAGATTCTAGTTTTCACCAATTTACGATGGTAAATGGGTAATAGTCTGGATTTTATTATTAAGATTATTATCCATTAAGATTATAAACGATTAAATTCATATTTAAAATCCATAAAATTACCCATTTAATGTCGCAAACTAGAATCTAACAAAATTAAATCACAATTTGTGTCGTAACTTTGAATAACAAGCACGGCAGGATTTTTCGCACCATGATGGGAGAGTTCAGACCACAGTGTGAAGTAACGAAGTGGTGTAAAATATGTTTACCCTAAATACGAATTTTCATAGTAATCGAAAAATATTTTATTTTTTTGCTTAAAATTTTTGACTTAATCTCGAACCTTCGATTTTCGTTCGGATATCACAAAAATTGCGATAACTTCAACATGACTCCACCGATATACACGAAACTTGGGAGTTGTTTAGGGCTTGTTTAGCTGGTACGGGCTAGAGACCAAAAATTCAGCTTTCCAACGGTTATAGTAACGTTGAATTTAGATAAAATCCTGAGAAGTTATGAATGCTTTTGTAAATAAACGGCGGGTATTGTCAGGAAAGAAAATCCTTCAGCAAAATCAAGTCCAACAAGGTCTCTTTTTGGTATTTCCATAAAAATTCTTATTTAAGGGTTTTGAAGGACGCTGAGAAAAAATCTGATTTGTTTTTTTCCTAAAGTATTTTTTTGGTCTATTTTACTAGTCGCGCGTTTTGGTTTTTGTACGTTTAAACTTATTTAAATATAGTCGGCAATATGTTTTTCTTATTTTACACAAAAAATAAGATCGATTGGTATATGAAAACTTTGAAATCCATGCAGATTAAAGGAAGAAAACAATAATATCAAAAATTGTCGAAATTACATAAAATATTTTTTTTCTCGGCTCCTAGGGCGCATTGGCAAGAACACTCGGACACGTGTCTGATATTTTTCGACCTAGTATCACCAAAAACAGTTTCATTGGAATCGGTGATGCCACGTCCGTAGCCTCCCGTTTGTATTCTTAAAAGGATAATGCTATAGATATATAATAATTAAAACACACCATTGAACTACCACAATTTAAATTATTTGCAATCAGGAGGAAATATTGTATACACGTTTATCCAATCGGAATTGAAAGAGTTTCTAATATGGATTTATGAATGATTACTATCTTTGTTATACTTCGTAAATATTTTTCAAAATACTAAAACATAAACAATATTCTAACCTTATCTTAATTTTAGTTACACAAGTGGTAATAAATTCTACAAATTATAATATACAGAATTTGACAGCATTAAGATAAAATAATAATGAAAAAAATTGAAGTCTTGAATATGCTATTTACATCATTAATTTGGTTTATGATAAATCCTTGATTTTATATTTCTTCTTTATCCAGTGACACTTCTTTCTACATAATATCGTCTGAGTTCAATAGGTGACTACAGCTAGTACACAACTTTCAAAAAATTTCTTTTGTGATATAGGTTCTTTCGATTATGATTATTCGTTTTTTAATTTTTACTGTGGAATTGCAAGTGTGGGAAAAAATTTAATTTTCTGTTTTAACAGACCTGGATGGACTCGGAAATTGGAAGACTCTCTTGGGGCATACCCAGCCTATTATAACGTAGGTATCTGATCCGTCATTGGGCTGGGAGAAAAACCTGTCAGAATTACTTCCTTATCAAGTAATCATAATTTATAGCATCTTTATTACTATAAATATATTATCTAAATTTATCATAATTTATATTATCTATATTTTACTAGTTACATACTTATTCCTAGAGTAGGAACTAGTTGGTTTTTTTGATAATAGGCTCATTAGTAAAGATTGATAATGGATTTTGTGAAAAAAAAAAAACAATATTATTAATTGTGACCTGTTATAGTCGATTTAGGTCTTACTTTTCCTGAACTGTTCTCCAATAAATCGACTACTTTTTCCCGATTGCTTTGCGTAGTGTTCAAGGTGGCTTTGAAATTGAAGAACATTCTTTTATAAAAAAAAAACATCTAGTTGGTTTATTTGATGTTATTGAATAATTTATGGATAAAATGAGCAAAGTTTGTTCATTGAATTTGATTGGCAGCTCTGTCTAAAAATCAATAAAAAATAAAAATATTTCATTACCTTAATGGCGATCTCCAAATCCTCTTCTCTCATATTTCTTGCTCGTTTCTTAGAAGAATCACATTTTTTTTCAGAACCATCATGTAAATAAAACGTGCGAACTGTAAAAAAAAAAAGAAATATTAATAATAACTAAAAATAGAAATTTTAAAGATTTTTATTATTTTAATATCTAATTAGAAGTATTTATTACAATGGAAATCGTGGAGGAGAAAAAGAATTAGATCAGTAAAAATATCGTTAAATTTTAGTTTGTAAGACTACAACTATCATAAATTTTTAATGTCTATTTTGGAATATGGTCTATTCAGGCTCGGGAGTATAACTACAACCCAGTTACAGGTACTTAGAGATAAATGAGGTAGCATTCCAGTTTTAGCTCATTGGCCTGTTAACTGAATCAATTTGGAATTTATAATCGTTACGAAGTAAAATTCTGGTCGAAAAAAAATCTTACGTATGTTTTTTAATTTAATTTGATTAGAAGTTTAATTAATTGAATGTTTGTTTAATTGGTTGAACGCCCTTACGTACTCGATCTAGGAAAAGAAGGGCGTGTATCCTGCAGGTCACCAGCCTGTTCTAGCCATAGTAGGAAGGTCGAGATCCATGGGACCACCAAGAAATAAAAGCCAACCCTCACAGGCCGGATACGAACCGACGCCGCTTCGGACTCGAAAGTACTGAGATACTAGCTCGGTCACCACGGCCTCGTTTAATCAATTGATGGTTACAAAATTTAATTGGTGTAACTAAAAACTGCATCAACATTTTAAATCAATTAATGCCCTTATTACTATTACTTACTATTATTACTTATTATTACTTTGCACGGCAGTGACCAAATCGGTAATCCTTATCCCATTAAAAGAATATGAATCCATGCTTTAATTAAAAAAAAAAAAAAATACAATTACCTAATGAAGGTGTAAAATAATCAAAATTGATTATTCATACTATTGTTTAATAAATTTCATATTGAATAAATTTTCATATCAAATAAAATAAAAAAATAAAAACCCAGAAACAATAATAGGCAAATAAAATTATTAGATTTAGTATTTTCTTGGGGACAAATCTGTAGAAATATTGAAAAAAAAGTCGAAACAATATTTAGAAATAAACAAAAATTAACTTTCAATAAAAAAAAAATATTATATTGGTTTTTTAAAAAATTATTAAACCAAACAAGATTGTAAAAAGCGGAAAGTGGTTAAAAATATAAGTTGAATGACAAGATATTAATGCACCAATACTGTACATACTATATGACGTGTATTGAAAGAGTGACTTTGCTGTTTTCCATCGAAAGTAGAGAGAATTGTTTAAAATCGTTCTCCATAGCGTGACTTTGATTCTATTGTCAGAGACTTGACGCGTTTGAAGACGTGTCGTCAGTGCATGCTACAGCCATCTACCTTTTTGCTGATTCTGTGTTATATGATGCATGGCAGACAAGTTTTAAAATTCTAATTCTTATTATCTAATGTATTTGCATTATATGGGTAAATTGGTAAACTTACTTAAGAATTAGAAAACAGGAGTGTAACTAGGCATTTAGGGGCTCCGGGGCAAGGACGTAAATCGGGCTCCCTGGATAAACAATGAAACATATTTTTCTGGAGCCTCTTCTCCCACACTTCATAAATTTGTTCCCAATAAAGCAGTATGATATTCGATTTATGCATTCCATTCACTGTAAACTAAAATTAAAATTTTTCCAAAGAATATGTCGTACATTTTTGATTATGCAGTCGATATAAATGTTCATACAGTTACAAAATTAAATTGAAATAAGCATCTGGAATGGAAAATATCAGAAGCACAATCTTATACCAAATAAGATCATTAAAATTATAAGAATAATGAAAGAAACATAAATCTAATAGTTATTTTATATAGGTCCTTTAATTCCATAAATTCGAATAGATAATGTAAACAGGTGTTGCTTGTGATTAATTGATTACACGAACTTGCACGGTTGTCTAATTAACAAATTTCTGACATTGCAAAGTCGTGAAGACCATTTTCCCTAGATTGTTTTCAATGAAAAATATCAATGAGCTTAGAAAAGTTAATTTCTTTAGCTCGTTAGTTTTCAATTGAAAGCAGTGCCAAAACCTGCTAGTCAATCCTGACTCATCATTGGTCTCAAATAACTTTTAATTATTTTCAATTCAGAAAAAGAGCGCTTTGCTTTTGCTATCTGAAAACACAGTACGAAAACAAAAGAGTGAAAAATCACGATTACGAATCCGAATGAAATATTACTTCATTTTTTACACCTTGTCTTGGAGATCCCAGCCTAGTTACGCCACTGTGGGTAAAGGTACATTTGGTGATAGAGGAAAATAAGTTAGCGGGCAGGTTTGCCAAAGAAACAACAGTAAGACTCATAGAGAAACCCCAACGGATAGAGAAATTTCTTTATACAACTACATAAGGAAAATCCAGATAAAGGACCTAGTAAAAATAAAATAAAAAACATGAGCTGATATAACTAAGTACTAATAATAATAAAAAATGTATAGAAATATTTTTCGAAGTTTATCCATAAAAAAAAAAAAATGCTTAAACTGTCCAATTATGCCCAGATTATTTACACGATAAATTCAAGGAAGTTAATTTTGAATTTAGTGAATTTAATTTATTATTTCTTCTACTATATATACATTTATTCCACAGGTCAAAAACGTATGCAATTCCTTTTTACTAACGAACAACACTCCTATTGAAGTCTCCAGCTCACCACGTTGGAGACTTTAACGCTTTATAATCGTAAAATGAATCATTCGGTTTTTAACTCATGATTATAGCTATAAAAAAATATTTGATCATAAGGTATTTGAAAAGCTGAATGAATCCAATCTTAATTTTATTAAATATACGACCATAGATAGATTTTGATATTTCTTACATTTATTTTTGAAGATAAGTGTATATCAAACGTGTTTTATGATTCAATGGATTGGACAAAAAATGCAGAATGTAAATTAATAAATTTTGAGCTTAATTTTGTAAAACAATGAGTAATTCGATGTAATTTAGGTTTTTAAGGAACTGAAATGGTATCCTAAATAGTGGATATTTTTCTTTAAATTGGTCATTTTTAGCTACTAAAATTTACTAACCAGATAGAAGCAATATCTGATTATAGTTATCTTGTATAGATCATTTCCTTTCAATGGTAGCGTTAAATTTTCTACCTTTTTTTTTTTTTTTAATACTGAACAAATTGAATAATGACAATTCGGTAAGATTTGAGATATTTGTGAAATTTAATAATTATGTTTAATTCGGGATATTGAATGTTGAAATGCAGTCCTTCCAAAGTTTCAAATACTTCCAGTAAAGTGTGTTTAAATCAGCTGAAATTTGCCAGGTGATTTTTTTCATCTTCCGTGAACATCTTAACATCGAACATCATAAATATTTAGTTCCTGAATGCTCAGATAATGAGAGGGAGATTAACTCTTTTTTAATATTCGTGTACGATACGAAAATTGTCATTAGTGATGTTGCTTATCTTCCATGAATCATGTAGATGAATTCTATCAGTAATAATTATTACTATCGTTTGTAAGAACTCACTCATGATTATATACTGTGGAAATATACATAATTAAACTTTACATCTAAAAATATGGTTTAATATAACTTTATTTATATCAGAATTTAAGTATGACATGGAATAAAACAAGTACCGTTTTGCACCATTCTTGTTGACAATAACCCGTTTTTTGTCTGTAGTGCATATATCGAATTTTGAAAATTAATCCAACTTTTGCGGTTAACCACGTACACTCTGCAGTTTTCAAATCCACTCTTAAAACATTTTTGCAAAATGATTACATTTTTTTTTTTTTTTTTTGGTGCTAAGTCAACTGGTATAACCTGACTTAGCACCAACATTAGTTTCTCAAAATCAATGGTGGTGCGAATTCAAATCACAGAATTATCGTTTAGAAATGTTTGCAGCTCCAGGTCAAAAAATAAAAATATCTTTACAAAAAACAAAACAAAAAAAAGGATTTACCATTGAGAAATGATTGGAAGGAAATGATTTTTCAAGATAAAAAAGTGTAAAGTGAGTTATTTTATTGGTTTCAAGAATTACCATTTAGGTAATATATTTCGAAATAAATATCATGATCTCATAACAGTGACTCGTTTTATTGACAGAATACAGGTCAGAACTATCAAAAAGGAGAAACAGATATTTTTACTTAACTTAAAAATAAACATTCACTCGAAATTTGCCGCCCTCTAGTTTCTGCCGCTTTGGGCAAGTGCACCCTTTGCCCTCCTAGTTCCGGTCCTGGAGGGCGGAAATCTTGAAGTTTATTCATTTTTGCATGAATTCGTATTGTACTTTGTGCTGTTGACCCCAATAGAATAAGATCATTCATTGGAATAATCCCAGTAACTTCTGCTAACTAGCTTTCGTTTATAATTCGCCGGCATTTTTTTTGTCTTAAATGAAAGATAACCTCCACTGTCATCCAATAATGAAAAGTAGGAGTGAAATATTTGGATTAAAATATTTAAAAGTTCAGTTTTTCTCGAATTTTGATGATGCAAAGTCACATCCGCTTCATTAACAACGTAACAAGTAATAAATATTACTTTTAATTCACGTTAATTTTTAGCAAAAAAATGAGTGAGGATTTTAAACTAGAATAAATATTGAGTAGAAGTAATAGAAAAATTAACGAATTACGTGTCTCTTGTACGGTGAAATCCATCACTTTTATCCAATGGGGATGCTAGCCACCTAGTGCCGTCTGTTAAGAAATAACCATTATCTCTACTCAGAGGAGCTTGTAAATGGCGCAAAAAGTGTTGATAATGATTCGGTTTTTGTCAGAAAATCGTGATAAAGCTAAAATATTTCTCATTTAGGCTACAAAATTACTCTTTTTTTCCCCTAAAATTTTTTGTCACCTTGGTGAAAAGTTAAGCCATTTTACGTTATGGCCCAAAATATCTGGTTGAAACCGGAAAATATTTTGGTTGTACTAAACTGTATTGTAGCATTCAGTTGATAAAAAATCCTTCAATTTCAATCCTTATATCCTGTTATTTACTTCTTATAAGTAAACGTTTTTTACTCTACTATGTTTTCTCCCACTTGTACTATGGATGCTTAGCATATAGGAGGCTACCTGGTGAGTTCGAGGTGAGACTAAAGAAATTAATGCATTGTTTCATGCAAGGTTCATTATGTGATCCCCAGGAGCTTTCATCCCAGAGGCGGATAATGCCGCCACCACCAGCCACTCCTTTCTCCAAAAATAAATTTTGTGTTATAGTTAAAAACTAAGCGAAATCATTTTTATAATTACTTGTGCTTAATTGATTTGTTTTTAATACTTATAGATTCGTTTGGATCGAAAAATATAATTTTGTTCCTTTTTGTTCCAATGCATAAGACCCAAAAATCACCCTATATTATTGATCATCCCAAACTGAGTTCCTCTGTCCAGTCCTTGAATACGTGATCCTAATCTTGCGACTTGTATAGTACCCTCTCACACACAACTGCTTCTTTTGGAAAAATCCTTTATAATATTGGAATTATTAATCCATTTCTATACGTTAAATGTCTTCCCGGATTTCCGTTACATTTCCTCTTTTACCGCCTCAATTAAGTATCAATCCTTCGCGTATATACGACATGCATATACCAATTATTTATTTATTTTTATTTTTCTGATGTCATTTATTTATAAGTTTTTGTGTAAACCTTCAATCTTTAAACTTCTATTTTTCAGGGGATAATGAGTCCCTGAATAAAAATTATATCTCATTACTTTCATTGAATGTTTAAATGATGTTGAATGAACATAATCAATTAAAAAATCTCAAAGTACATTGTGAAATATGAACACGGGAAAGAAAAAAAAATAATTGAACCCAATTTCCTCTCACTTTTTTTTTATTGAATATTTTAGATCTAGGCTTTCTCAGATAGATCTCAATATCGCGATTGGATTTATAAAAGCGTTTTTAATCCATTTGTTGTGTAGAAGACTTCTCGTGGAGCTTTCTACGAAGGGTTTGGTCACAACTTTCTTTGTTGGATGCGTTTTCCCTCCTACACCTTCACGTGTCAAAGCCTATCGATACTTTGATGCATTCTGCACCAACTTTCCTTTCGAAGACAGGAAGCGTCTTTTTGTCGCTGTCCATCGCTTTGAATGAGTTCACGCCTGAGCACTGTAAGTAAAAGTAAGTTGCATGAGAGTAGTTTTGAGAATAAAAATGTCTGAGCGGAATATAAATAAATATTTATATTCCAGCCATCTGCATGGAAAAAAAAATCTATCTTTATTCATTTGCTGGAAACCATTTTCTTACAGAAACATTTTTAATTGAAATTATTCATCCCTTCTCTATTATTTTATTCCTTATTACATGTCTATATTTACTTGTGCCCATTGCAGTACCTTTAATGGTGCATTTTATTTACGTTCTAATTTCATTTTACTTGCATAATTTATTTCTACACATGCCGCCGTTATGAGACAATGATAAATGTTTGATTCTCGACCTTTGAATTGTAAAACTGTATCTTGGGAAGACAGTGAACTTTGCTTCACCAACCTGATTTATCTCCTAACTAATATCAGGTGGATCTTTTTCAGGTTTCAGTCTGTCAAACTGTTCCGATCAGGACATATCTCACTGTTTTTGTTTAACGAGAAAATGTTGGGTATTAGGCCAGAACTCTGCCAACCTTAATCCTTGGAAATACAGGAACCTTCTTTAAACTAGGTTTAAAGGATAAGAACATAACATAGGAAGAAATCCACCCCGTAATCTAACCAAATCTCTAATTTTTTAATTATCTGTTTTTATTCTCCCCCTCCCTCATTTCAACATCCTCCATTATCTTTATTTTTATTCTTTCTGATTTTTTTTTTTTTTTTTTTTTTATAGTGGGAAGCGTAGTGTTATTCAAAGACTATTACTCTTATTATTAATAGTGGCTCAGTAATGATTTCCAGGTCTTAATTTGCAGTGATAATTTGATATATTTTTACCAAATATCCTTTGAAATTTGAGGAAATGCAACATGAATTTTTAACAAAATTATGTATAGTTATGAGGAAGCATATCGTCGTTCCCATGGTAAACTTACGAATGTGAAAATTACTACTTTTCAGGAGAGCAAAAAAACTGTTACGTTCTTTTGTGTAAGGGCCGATTTCGATTATTTTAAATTTGTTTGTGGGTGTTGTATTTCTATTATCTCATATTTTCATGTGTAATTATTGTTTTATCTTTATAATAATAATACGCATATTCGTTACTTTAGCATGGAAACTTCAGACTTAAAGATGTTTTTCGTAAAAATGCAACTGGAATTTCAGCACTTTCTAATGCCGTAACAGATTCGTAACTTTACAATAGACTGTATCAACCGAAACACTATCGAAAAGCAACAGAAAGAAAAATCTAATTTTCCACATTCGTAAGCTTAACATAGGACTGAAGATATCTACAATAAGACTACACTTATTACGCTCATGATTTCACCGTATTTATGGATAAAGTCAATAATCGATCAAAATAGTAAATGCTTAATAATTTTCTTACTAATGGTCTGAGGACGTGACGGCTAAGCACGTAGGGGCGAGGGTCACTGAGTGCCTGGATCGGAACGTTGCGAGTTCGATTCCCACCTGGGGCAGTTATTATTTATTTTGCGGCGGTCCTACGAAATGAATCATGACTCTCCCATTAAGGTTAGTATGCGGTTGTGACCTGATGGTGGCCGTCAAGGGTTGGCAAAGAGCACTAGGCCCACTTGCCGGACTTGTTCCCTCTCCCCTCCCCAATACCAGTACTAATGGTCTCGCTAATATACATTTTCTTTTTTGTTGGATTTACAGACTTTAAAAAAAAAATTCTTATGTTGGGCTATTGTATTAGAATATTAATAACAATTTAAAAAATACAAAATTGTTATTACCATTATGGTTATACGCAAACCTTTTATATTAGCATACGGTTTTTCCTACTGACTACTTTAATAAGCTAAATTTCTAAAAGACTTTAATTTTGTCAGTTTAATCAGAGAAAATTGGTCTATTATCTATCTGATCATAGAAGTAATTTTTACAATTATCTTTTTTTCTATAGCAAACAGTATGAATTAGAGTACTAAATAAAGTAAAGCACTTAAAAAAAATTAAAATATATTTCCATAGGCGTAAACAATCTTTATCAATTGCAGAGTTATAACCAAAAAATAAAAGACACGTTGTATAATTACATAACATACGTTGTATAATCATACCATTTCTTAATTATTATAATGCTTCAAGTTTAAAATAATACTAGATATTCATTCAGCTTCTGATGGCTCTTAATCTTATCCCAGTTTATTCCATTCCAGACTCATTGACATAACCAGTTGACGTACGCTTGATATTATCAATCAGTAATTCATTACTATAAAACTGAAGACCGCAATCTGGAGGCATTATAAAAAAGTTAATCAGCTTTTTTTTTCTTTTTTTTTTTAACTCTTCAACATACAATCGATTTAATTATTAGTGAAATGTATTTATTAAACCTCCCTTTAAATGTTCTGATTTTGCAAAATTGTGGAAGAAATATATTTTGTACTGGGTTGTAAGATTAAACACAACTCTCCATCAAATCAAATTCTTTGACAACATGGTTTTGATCTTTATTTTTTGAGCAAAGTAGATTATTTATTATGACACTATAATAATTATTTTTAAATTATGTTTCTTATCGTATTCATTTTTTAGTACATTGTACTATTATTAAATTAATATGTTTTCTTATTTAATAAAATTGTGATAAGTGTGAATTCATGTATTTCTTTGAATTTGGACAGGTAAAATGTAAGTGCTTAAATAAACTCTCCTTTCAAGGTGTTGGCATGATACGATAAGAAAAAAAAATGCAACAATAATGATTATTTTTTTTCTAGATTTCTTTTTTCTTTTTTTTTTTTTTTTTTGATTCTTTCAAGGAATTCGCCATAACGAGGAATAGAGAATCGCTAAACAAATTTCATAATACCTCAAAATATTGTTGTTTCAAATCTCGGATGCAAGAATCTAAAAAAAATCGAAAGGCGAACATCGATGTTACCGATGCAGCGGTATAACCACATCCTTAAGCACAGACTTTGGGTGGAAGGTGATCGTCTCCCTCCCAAACAATTTGATGTACAAAAATAAAAATAATGTAAAATATAAATCAGTAACAAATAATCTACACGAACCAATAAAATATGTAAACTAAAACCAATTAAGAAAATAGGATATGTCGGTATAAGCTAGATTAGGGCTTAGAAGGGATTAGAAATCGAATCGAATTCTGTAAGTCTAGTTCTGTCCGTCGTTCGTTTAAGTAAACAATTCCAAGAAGAAATAGGGGCTGAATGGGCTAGCAGGATGGGGAGCAAGTTTAACTTAACGGCCTCAGTTCACTACTGATGCTTACTGAGATTTAGGAGTGCGAGGGGAGGAGGAGGGGGAGGGCAATTCCTTTCATCCATATTAACAGACATATCAACTATTTCTGGCCAGAACACAATCATTTCGTAATGTAAAGACAGCTATACAATCTAACCTAACGATCACAAGAAACATTTGCCGTCTTCCATTGCTATTTTTAAAATACATTCGGTACATTAAGTGTATATTTTCACCGCTTCCAGTACGCGTCGGATCTCAGTTTTATATAGAAGTGATACTGATTGGGCGCGCCTACGCACTGGGCATTCTAAAATAATCGTGACTAGTTAAAATGTATAGGAATTCTGATAAATGACTCCCAACAGAGCCGTTAGGATCATTTAAAAAAAATGCCAGGCTAATCGAAAAACCGAAAATCAGTTCCGAACTTTTTAATCGACAATTTATTCAGGGAGAAGCGAGAAGAACTTTGTTAACCTCAACTTGTGATATTAAAGTCATAAAAGTTCTGTTAATTTGAAAATTATATTTTTTTAGATATAAAATAAACTGTAAAATGAAGTGTTATTTCACCACACTAACAAATAACGAATACTTTTTTATTGTTTAAGTACGTATTAAGAAATTTTTAATTCCAATTAAGCTCTCAGATAATGTACAAACAGTAGAGCCCCATTTATTCGGGTCCGCCACATCCGCAACCCGGATTATCCGGAGCATTTTCTATTATTTCTTCCCTTTTCCATTTAAATTAAAATGGTAAACAAATGAAAATTAATTTCTTGCCAGTAACATATGGTTTTATTAACTAATAAACTGTTGGCAGCAATGATGAGTAAAAAAAGAGCGAAAAACGGCAAATAAAAATTACAAATTTTAACCTAATTACTTATTTTAAATAAATTTAATGTTAAAAAAATTTCAATAAATAAATATGATTACATTCACTACAATATATGCAGACATTAAATATTTATTAAAATCAAAAATTATTTATTTATTAATTACCATATGTCATAAGGACTTTATCGTAAATAGCTCTGGTTACATTATTTCGGACAAATGGGGTTCTGCTGTATATATTTACTTTAATATATTACTTTAGTACAACATTCAGTGACTTACTCTTATGAATTATGAAGTTATGTATTTTGGAATAAAAATTTATTTGTTTTATTATTTTTATATAAAAAGTTTTATTCGAGAATAAAAAAAATTATTTACAAATCAAAATTTGTAAAAAAATTGTTTATGGGTTATCTGTGAATCATGAAAGAAATAAAAATCGTATACTTATTATTTTTAAAATAAGGAATAAAGAATAAGTTTGTTATTCCACATTGATAAGTAATAAATAATTTATTTATAAGTATTTTTTTTATTCGTTATTCGAAATAAAATGTCTCCAAATCTATTCGCCATACTGCTACTATTTATGGATAATGCAACCACAATTACTATTACCGTACTTAAATATACCCACAGTAAATGATAAATACTACGATAATAATATCCAGTGACGATTCTAGGTGAAATTAAAGGAACATTGTGAGAAATGTGTCGACGACAAATTCACAACTCTTAATGAAAAGACCCATCGAAGGGACCTCCTTCAGTAATTAAATTTTATAATTATTATAGGTGGAATACTGTTATTATTCAACAGGTGTTAATACAATAAAACGAAAAACAAACATATTTACAAGAACTTTATAATTTTTTTTTCTCATTCTCTGGTATAAACTGTACTACTTTAGTAAAAATAATTAATATTTGAAATGTTCTAATATACTTCGCAGGCATTCAGAAACAAAATATTCAGAAGTAAGAGTTAGAAAAAAGAAAGTAGAAAGGGGGTTAGGCAGTCCGAAGTTGATAATATGAGTGAAATCGGAAATATGTCTTCAGAAGATTAAAGGCCTCACTGCCCTTTTTAAATTGGAAACACTAAACCTAAATGTAGAGTACTTCTCAAAAATAACTTAAAAGACTTTATGTTAATTAAATTATTAGAGATTTGGTCAAAGTATTCGAAATGCTCCAAACTTAACGAGTCCAAATATGAGCATGATATGAGCTTTACATTTTTATTTTCACTTATCTATATCTGAAATAAGTAGTAAGGGAAAATATTGTGATCGTGAAAAATTCGATGAAAAAATTCGTGTGTGTGTGAACAGAGTAGCTCAAAAACGAAACGTTGTACGAAACTGAAATTACACACTTAAGGTAAATACATGCTTAGGATATTACGGCAACTTTTTCGCTGAAATCGACTTACCGGAAGTAAAACTTTATATAATTGATTTTTCACTTTTTTACAATTATCTCGAAAACGGCTCTAACGATTTTGATGAAACTTGCCTAAAGTCTTCTCTTCAAAGCCTTTTAACTATTTACCCAATTTGATACATTGCCGAGAAAATGCAAGGAAAAAAGTTATAAAGAAAATTTTATTTTCGCATAACTCAAAAAGTACGCATTTTATGATAAATCATGTATATAATCATATGAAAGGTAATAAAATTCCCAACAAAACAAATTATCGAAATCGGGCCAGTATTAGCAATGATATAGCGTATTGGACTTAACGGAAGTGCCATTTAATATCATCGATTTACACGAAACTGAAATTATGTATTTAAGTTCGGTATATGCTTGGGATATTACACCAACTTTTTTGATAAAATCGCCTTATCGGAAGTGGCAATTCATATCATTGATTTTACAATTTTCTCGAAAACGGATCTAACGATTTTGATGAAACTCGATATACCAAAGAACAATTAAATGGTGTTTAATACCAGTTAGGTCTTATCATCATTAAAGTAGTCTGACAGGGTTTAAATGCCGAATTATCAAAATGGCTTCTTCTAATGTACCTTTAATTTTGTTTATTTGAAATAATTAACCTTCTCTCATTGTGAATTGTAATGAAAAAATGGATACATATAAACTATAAGTATAAAATATATAAGAATTTGATATTTAATTAAAGGAGAAAAAAGGAAAATTATTTTCCCTGATTAAAAACAAATTTATGAAAATAAGAGTAGTAATATATAGGTATAATATACCGTTGGAAAGCTAAATGGAAACTTATTAAATTTATTTAAAATAAGGAGGTAAGTGGAAGTTGTGTGATGCGCGCATTAGATTTTTAGTTATACTTTTGAGTTAAATTATATTATAAATGCAAAATTTTTAAAAACTAATACTAAATAGAGAAAAAATAAATAAAACAAGAATACAAATAAGAACATATTTTGAATATGTTACACAAAAGGAAATTATGATATTAAAGAGAGAGAGAGGAATATCAAAACTAAAATAAATGAATATTTTTATACAAGCAATTAAATTCTAAGACAATGGATATAAATAAAAATGTCAACAGAGCGAAAAGTGTTTAACGCTCCTCTCCCCGACGACTTTTATTACATTTTTAACAACCAGTTACTTATTAATTATATAAAATTAATTACTTATATTATTTAGTATTTTAAAGGTCATTCTGTTTTCTTTTATGGGATAACATTGCCGGCTATACTTTGGGAATAATACTACAAGGAATACCACAAGGAGCTATGAGTAGTATTGATTGATTTATATTCATATATTGATATATTATATACACACACACACACACACACACACACACACACACACACATATATATATATATATATATATATATATATATTATATATTGATATATTCTATTATTGTATTGATTTATATTATTGCTAATTCAATTGACCCTAAGGTTTTCATTTCCTCTTAGGAGGCTCTCATTGAATTTATAAGTAAAACATTAGCTAAAGATGTAAAATATTTACAAAGAGAGAGTAATTTAATGGCGAAATGCTTCATTATGAATGAAGAGAAATATGTGGGACGAAAATCCATATCAATATGAACTATATATACAGAAACTCGGGCGTAAACATACGAATACAAACAATTACACAAAAAAGAGATAGTTACTTTCCATTTTTGGTTTCAATAGATACCACTGTGGCATTATTGCGGTTTCTGATACCCACAGGCATCGAGAAGCAATTTTTTTTTCTATTTATAAATGAGACATGTGAAACATGATCGTACCAAGGGATTGGAGAGGGGAGGGCAAATTGAGACACCTACCCCCCCATTCCAACGTGTAAAACCTTAAAATTTCACAGCTAATCCTCGCAAACTACTGTTTAAGAAATTAATTTAAAAAATAAATAAATTGTGTTCTTTTGAATGTTACTGCAAGATATTGCATGACACCTTAGACCCTCTCTTCCTTTAAAAGAAAGAAATTAAATTTAGGAAATTTCCTGTCACTTTCTGTTTTGAGCTGGATCCGTCCTTGATGTGAGTCAGTTGTAAAATGTTTTTACCTCCTAAAATCTACAATAGGATACTTAATGCCGGTCTTACAAGCATCCGTTAAATGTTAGCGGACCAACTATCCTTTTAAGGTTCTGTTTAACTTTAACGGTTACTTAGAAGATCGGCCTTAAATGTAATATTACCACGTTCCTATAATAGATTTTGGCAGATTATTCTTGGAGTTCCCAATCTTGATTAGTCACACATTTTAGTCAAAAGCTAGATTCTGGGCACATGCAGATCAATCGACATTTTGCCCCATTTCTTTTGAATACGTTTTTAATTCAGACAATACCTTTGGAATTTTCATACCTCGGCTTCAATCCAAATATTGATTATTTACTATTTTTTTTTTTTTTAATTGAAATTTTATTCAGGTGTTTAATGCTATTTGTTTTGTTTTTTTCCGAAAACTAACTCAGATAGGCAGAAAAATGTGCCGTGCGAATGGGAATGATTCATTAAGAGAGAGTCCAAGGAGTTTATTAATAATTGATGAGCGAGCAAAACAATATAAGTCAAACAATGGAACTATATGATCATTCCTGCTGTTTTATTTATTTATTATTGTTTATCTTTTTTAATGTTTTGTTTTGGTCTTAATTATGTAAAAGCATGAATATATTATCACAGCCATCTCAAATGATCAGATTCATACAGTGTGGCATCCCCCTACCAAAGGGACAGATATAGTTTTATTCAAATTATGTGTTAACATTTATGCAACACTTGAAGCCGGTGGGAGCCAAAGCCCTTTCAACAACAAAGCGTTATTTAATAAAAATTTCAATTAAAAAAAATATTGATGAATGTGAAGTAGTTTGATGTTCACAAAGTGAAGATCAACCATAAATATAGATATAATGGTAAATAATATACTTATTCAATGGTCTTCTTCCATCAGGTATCTAAGACTCCTTTTACAAAGGTGCGTATGTCATACCAAAACTATAGACAGTCTCCTGTGATTTCCACTTGTTAATTCATGATTTTATAAAGACCAGCCACTTTTTTGACTCTTGATTTAGTTTTGCCAAATCATAAGTCTACAGAGATGTAAAAATAAATTATAAATATAGTTTAGTGTAGTCATTTAGGTAGACTATCTTAATGTTCACTATGATTGGACAAGTGTTTTCTTTTTACTTACAAATACCATTGTATCAGACTAACTGTAAGCATAAGAAGATTTGCAAATGACAAAGTTTATTTAAAACTCTTCCCTCTTTTATTTGTTAGACAGCCTCCGTAACTTTAAAATAATTCTGAAAATAAAATTATTTTCTATCTACTCGAAGGTGACACTAGTTTCAAAGCTGCTTACAGCATTATTTTCTTTCCCGTATTTGAAATTATTATTACCCTTTTTACAATTATTTTAACTAGTAGGCCTCCCCGACATAAAAGAGAGTATTGATTTAACTATATAAAGGAGAAGGGATGCGATCCCATCATCTTTACATTACTCGTCCTGTGTTGTAGCTGCTTGACCACTCCTGCCTCTTTAGGAAGAAAACGATACAGAAAATATTAAAAACATAATAAAATATGTTAAAGTTTTTATCATATTACATAATTTGTTTTTCAAAATATAATTTATATAGATACAATTACGAATGCGACAATGCGACTACAACTAGCATCACTCAGGAAACGACGGATATATATTTATCCTATTAATTATTTATATTGCTAATAAATGAGTTTTGAACAAGTAATTTCTATATTCGCTTATCAGTACCATCCCTTAATGATTAAAAAAAATCTCTAAGATTTTCAGATTAATAAAAAAAAATGAGTTTCAACCTGCAAAGCATTTGAACAGTATGAGTTTCAAACAACTTCTCAGCGCCTGAGTGCACCCCGAAAAATTCTCAGTAAAACCTAACCACTCAGAGAGACCTTCAGATTTTTCAACTATACGTGTTATGGCTATAGATAATCCAAATTTCGAGGGAATGAGAAGCATAGTTGGCCTAAAAAATAGTTTCAGTTGTTGAACATTACAGAGGTAAAATTATATAGTTACAAAGAATTGGATGGTTTAATTGTTAGTATGGTACGATTTTAATACTTGCATAAACTGAATTCAAAATAATTCATAGGGCGCAATAAAGATTTAATAAACGCAGTTGCTTTTGTTTAAAAAATACTTTTAAAGGATTAAGAGTGAAAAAAACTCACAGATTTTGTTTGTATTTGATAGGATATAATTCTTAGAATATTTAGAAATACAGTCATGATAGGATAAATTCTAAAAAATCAGGACAATAAAATTTTGAAAATATATTTGAACGCTGATAGTGGACATAAGAGAATCAAGTTTCCTTAATATAACGGCAAGAAGACGTCCTCGAAGCTACTTTCACACCGGCTCCAGACAGAATGAGGTTGCTCCTTGTACGCTACCTGCTGGCTTATCATCAACAAATCCAACCCTAGAAGTTTGATGAAACCGTTAATAACAATAAATATTTTATTATTTAAATTTAGGGGTC
This sequence comes from Rhaphigaster nebulosa, assembly GCA_948150685.1. Lineage (NCBI taxonomy): Eukaryota > Metazoa > Arthropoda > Insecta > Hemiptera > Pentatomidae > Rhaphigaster > Rhaphigaster nebulosa. The sequence continues at coordinate 103,584,872 of OX411307.1, forward strand.
AGACTTTATTATTGATTTCTTATTATTTGAAAACGAGTCGTTTACGATAATAACGTTTTAAGCAAGATATGTATTGTACATGATCTTCGTTTGTTGTGCTTTGAAATATGACGTTCTTGCATTAAATTATTTCCTGTTTGGACGGCATTAATAGAAACTGTTTATTAGTTCTGTGTAACAATTTCATGGGTCGTTCAAATATTCTTTGGTAGAACTTTAGATACTGTTGTATGAAATTTAAGTATAATTATTAATAATAAATCTTTTAAATTTCATTAAAATGTTGGTTTAAAAAAATAAGTCCCTAGTGAAATCAATTCAAGATTCTCTTTCGAAATTTTAGTACATTTTTTTTTTTAGTTTTTCGAATATAACGTCATTTTACAATGTGCGATAGCTTAAATTGCATCGAATAAACATTTTTGTCACCTTAATTATACTGTTTCAAATCAGATTAGATTTTTAAATTATCTACTAGATATGGACTCACAGAAAATATTTATGGAAGAAAATAATAATGAATTTTTTTTTTTGTTTTTCTCTGAGTTTCTAAGTCGCAAGTTCTTTCCATTAAACTTTGAATGGTGGGGTAAATTAGATTGTTTCGTAACTGTTAAAAAAACTGTAAAAAAATAAAATTAAAACTTTGCTAGTTAACTACTGTTACAGTTATTTCATAGAAATCAAGGTAAGAATGATAATCAAAATTATCTTACTTATAATATAAACAGAAATAATTAAATATTTATCTAATGTAACTTATATTATTATTTGTAACAGAAAAAATTAAAGAAAATAAACTAATAATAAAAAAAATAATAATCTTATTTTACACACAATACCAAGATAAACTAGGTACACAGCATCTCCATTATTTTTTATCTGCTTGATTTACCATTGCTTTAATAATTATTTGCCTTTTCGTAAATGTATCGTAAACATGACTAAATGTTATGTTATATTTAGTAATATAAACTATGCAATATCAATAAACTGAGATATAAAGTAGGCCTTGTTTCATATGCTGTAGAACAGGTTTCTAATGACACAGAATTCCAATCGCTATTGGTAGTCAAACTGGATTTCTCTCTTAAACAAAAATAGACTAAGTTGATGGAAGGAATCGAATCTGGGACGTCTCAAAGTAGTTCTATGAACCGTTTTGCTCTCCTTCCATCTATTTTTATTTTTATTTTTTTTGTATGTCGTATAGAGTCGTTGAAGGGTAAATGAATGTGCAGGGAATGTTTGTTAAATACACCTACAGATATATCACTTGATTCACAAATCTGCAATCAAACCGATCAAGTTTCGGTACATCATAAATAATAAAAAAGTATAATAAAGGTTAGAATATATCGTGGAACAGAGTTAGGGTCAGAACTAGAAGTTGCGAAACCATGAAAAATCTATTATAAATAGGTATCTTTCCGAAATCTTTAATAAGGATAATTTAAAAACTTTTTTAGAGTAAAAAAAAAAATTAAATTAGAAGCTGAGTACAAATTTGAAGTTATAGGGAGATTAGAAGAAAAAACCGATAAGGGAAGGTGCCTAAATACCGTTCCCCTAAGCCAAATTCGAAATTTCAAATGTTAAACTAACGTTTACAATTCCCAAAAAATCGATACAAGCAGTTCTGTTCCATACCAACAAATGGTGGTATCGTTATTGTGGAGAACTAAATAATCTTTCTTCTGAGTAAACGAAAATAATTATTTCCTATGTTGGGATTTTAAAAGTGCGGCCCTAATTTGGCACCTTCCCCTTCAATTAAATTTCGAATTTACAATTTCTTGAAGCTAGAGACATTTAAATAAAGGCAGATAACTCCCCAAAACGAAACTTATTTACTTTAAAATACTTAAAACGTTTTGATTGTTGATTATTTTATTAAAAAATACGACTCCAAACAAATCCATATCCATATCCAAACATATCAATCCAAACAAAAATCATTTATGAATTTCTCTACTTTTGGTATGGATGAACAGTCCATGTCATACATTTAATCCATTTTTCACTTAGTTTCTCTTCAGACGGGTTGAAAACCTTGTGAGGGACGAATTTAGGACAGCCCATGAAAACTATGGCAGCTTTCCCCACCTTAACGAGTGAACGTACGGGTCTTGGACAATTTCAACATAAAAACAATGCTCTACGAATAGGAGTGATAAAATAACAAAATACCACGATGCACCAGAATAGCGTTCTGAAGTCGAACAAAAACTATAACCTGTTTCTCCTCGGTCTATAGTTGAAAAATACTGAGTCAATTATTTTATAGTCAACAATCAAGTGCATGGTATTGAATTATTTTAAAACAATCAAGTGCATGGTTCTGAATTATTTTAAAAGTTTTTCATTAGGTGGCAATTGCTATCAACGCTGGATAACTAGGGGACGATTTCAGGCGGCGGGACGGATTTAGGGCACCTTACCATATATACAAATTGTGAGCAGATGACAGGGATAATATGAAAGAGGTCGTAGTTTGAAGGGAAAATAGGCGCACCGTGGTTCGTCAAAGACACTCTGAAAACGTGCTTAAATAGGAATCGGCTGAATTAGATATTTTAAATCATCCAAACGATGCTTAAAAGTACTGCATACATCCGAAATGTCTAACTTCCTTAAAAATTAAAAAAATATATTATCTTTAAATCAAAATCAGAGAAATAGAAACCAACTAAATCGAAAATAACTTATCCTCAATAACGTAATAATGTATCCTCAAGGGCATTAATGGCTCGCTTGAATGTTTAAGCTCGAAAGAGCCAGAGACGAAAACAATAATATCCGGTAATCCTGTTAAATTAGTAAAAACAACACTTTCATTGTATTTTTAGTAAAGGAAATTCATGGAATAAGGAGTAGAGGAAGACCAAACCTGAGGATGGTCGGATGGTGTGCCGGGTGATGCTAACAACATCGTAGGAGGCAGGAACTGGATGGCGTCGGCAGAAGACCGTGACGTTCGGAGGAAGCGGTTGAAGGAGGCCAAGACCTGTAACCAGGTTGTAGCGCCGAGAAAAAAAAACGAAACAAAAATGTCCCTTCTTCCACATACAATAGTGCAGAACCGCTAAAAGAAGAATCCAGCAGGGAGGAAGAGGAAATAACAATAATTTATTATTATTGTAAGATTAAAATCATCCAAAGCGGCCTTAACCGACAATATTCCTATTGAACTATTCAAGGCCTGCGGATTTGTTGATTAAAAATACATCTATTAGTAAAAAAAGGATAAGAAAAAATGATCGTGCTATTGAAGGGATCGATGTTAAATTCAATAAAAAAAAAAAAAGAGGACCAAGAACGGATTGTAAAAACTATTGGCGAATATCATTCCTTCCAATTAGTTGTAAAATATCTAAGTTAAATTTAATCAGTCTAATTACGGAATACGCCGAAGAAATTATCGGAGGTTATCAATTGGGATTGAGAAAGGCCCCAAACAAATATTGACCAAATATTTTTCTTTAAGGCAAAATACTGGCGTCGTGAAGATCGATTAAAAAAGAATTTAAGTTTTTATCGACTGCTATAAGTTGCTTAATATTTTATTAGAACCAACGACGCGAAAAACATTATATGAATACCTTTCTTAAAATAAATTAAATTTGCTAAAATTTGAGAGCTCTTTATGTTTACTAGTTCCCGAGATAATGTTTTTCAAGACAACAATTTGGTTTTTACCCGAAAAATGAGAAATCACCATTTCGGGAATTAATTTTGGCGAATATCATGAAAACTGTTCTTTCCAGAAAGATAAGCATAATAAGCATAAACTACTTTATGCTGCATTTAACTAGCTCTAATTTGAGTGGTAATTGACATCTAAATGCCTAAGAGTTTCTGAGATATATTTTCTCATGATATGTCTCTGTCAAAGTCGTGTACAATATGTTTTTTGTAAAACTTTATCTCAGATGTCAATTCAGTGCCAGTTAAATGCACCATCAAGCAATTCATAATCATTATCTTCCTTGGAAGAACGGTTTCCATGATGTTCAGCAAAAGTCGCTATCCTCAAAAATGTATTAATGAAAAAACGTAAAATGTTCACTCATTTTTTATACGGTGATCAATATCTTGAAAACTAGTAACACGCGAAAAATATTATAAACAACTTCTTTAGAGGACATTAAATTTTCTAAAATTTAAGCCCTTACAGAGTTGACTAGTTCTCGAGATAGTGTTTTTGAAAAAAAAAACACATTTAAAAAACAAAAGAGAAATCGCAGTTTTTTAATTTAATTTGGCAAATATCATGGAGATAGTTCATCCTACGAAGATAACAATTATAAACTACTTTATGGTGTATCTGGCAAGCTCTAATTTGAGCGGTAATAGCCATATTTACCTCTAATAGTTCCCGATATGAAGTATTTAAAAAAAAAAAAAATATCCGAAAAAAAGGAGAACTGACCATTTCGTGAATTCATTTTGTCAAATATCAGAGACAGTTCATTCTACGAAGATAACCTTTATAAATTACTTTATAGCACATTTAACTATCTCTAAAAGGTAATCAATATTTAAAATGATACACCATGTTGTTTTCTTTATTTAACTGAGCTTTGACCGAAACTCGGATGAACAGTTAGGCGAGGAGTCGAGGATAATGGACAGCGGACCTTTTCCATTTGTTCCATTTTCCCACAGACCTCTATCTTCACCCTCCGTGCGGCATGAAGTGGATACTTGATCCATCCCTCCTTTCGATAAGCGCCATTTAGATTTCACCCGCGCTATATACTTATCGGAAGTAGAGGAGGAGAAAATCGAAATCACGGTGGAGAAACTTGTAACCCAAAAGGAGTAAAAGTCGAATGGCCAATATTAATAATAATGGATAAATTTATTTTTCAATGAAACCTTTTATACCGAAAGTAGAAATCTTTCTAGTGGACATATTGAATAACGTTCCTGAAGGAAACGAAAATACGGACAAAGCACAAATGCATAACACCATCTAAACAAGAGTTTAAAAATACTTTCGAAAATTTCTTAATTATTAACAACGAGCATAAAGTCATTCCTTCCACATTAAACTGATTCATCTTCATTTTTCTTAGACATTTAGATGTATTTCGTATCAATCTAAAAATTTGTGGAGAGTTTCTCAATTCCAAGCCCTAAAAGGCAATGGCTGAATTATGCACCTACCCAGAAATAAGATATAATTCACTATGAAGTTATCTTGTAAGCATCCTGCTATGCTTGTTTTGTCGAGCCAATGATTTTTCATAAAAGAGTTTCAAAAATAAGAGACGCTCATTGCCGAAAGGTTTTTCATACACAATTGCAGGTTTGCAATGATGAAGTAATTTATTACTGGTTATATTACTCTTTCGAATAAACGATTTTTTTTTTCGATCATTACTTTAATAAATACCATTAATATCAAGATTTTTATTTACTGATCAATACATCTCATATCAAGAATTTTTAGCCACATTATTCCGAATTAACGGGGTTCTACTGTAGTGTGCTTGCATTTATTTATTTTTTTCTGTAGGTACTAATTGTATAATTTATAAAAATTTTAATCAATATAGATTAAGAAATATAAGAAACACTTAATCCTTCACATTTATTTTATTAATACATTTTTTTATGAAATTTTTATCTTAAAATATTATTTTATCGTGAAACGTTTCAGCGCTTTTTTTATTTTTATCTATTTCTTTATTTTACAAAATTATTGGCCATTTTCAAACTATTTTCTACCAACTAATTGTGAGTCAAAATATCAATTATTCTCAACATAATACTCAATTGTTAAAATTTTAAATGTTCTGAATTTCTTATTTGTTCTTTTTTGGCAAATTCAGTCTTTCATTTCGGTGAATCAGCATTTCTAAAATACATAAATTAATATTTTACAACACATACTTAAATATTTTTATTTTTATTTATAAACTATAAATTAATATTTGGGAAACATTAATTTTATTTATTTATTTACTTTCATTAAATTTAGCAAAATCAATTTTAACCTACCTCGTTTTCGATATCTTAAAACAATACAAAAATAAAACAATAAACGTTACTTTCCGATGTATACATTATTATTTGCAATTTAAACTGTTATTATTTGCAAGGTAGAGAAATAGTATAGTATATTCTTCTTCTTCTTCTTGGTCTTCCCTCTTCTACCGCAACGCAGTGTGAGGTGCCTTTCTATATAGCCTGATCCATGCATCCCGGTCCAGCATCAGCTGCTTCCTCCTCCTCCATTCCAGACCTCTCCTGTCTATGGCCTCCTTCAACCCTTCATCCCATGTCTTTCTGTGTCTTCCTTGCGGTCTTTTCCCCTCTGCGACAGTTTCATATGTAGCTCGGGGAGTGCGATTCTCCGACTTCCGAGACACGTGTCGATACCATCTCAAGCGATGTTCTTCTAATATACTCGTATTCTCGATTGGTCTTATATCGAGGCTCGCTCTAATCGTTCTGTTCCTCACACGGTCCAGCCTTGTCTTTCCCTCGACCTTCCTGAGATACCTCATTTCCATTGCTTAGACCTGACTCTTGTGTTTAGTAGTGAGGGTCCAGGATTCGTTGGCATATGTCAATATCGGAAGGAATGTGTTTTTATAAATGTCATTCTTAGTGTGTTTTGTAATTTATTTCCGTATATTATTCATTCATCTTATTTAGCAACTCTGTAAAGGTTATATTAAATGTATCTTAAATCAGTTTTATAATTAATTGCATTTTCCAGATTTTCAGTAATAGTATTAGCTTATAATAATTGTCTTCTGAATTTATTCTTTGTATCAGTTTACTTATAGAATCAAATTTATGACCTATTTCAGCATGATGTTGTGAACAACCATAATAAAGTTGTTGATCACAAATAATTGTTTAAGACTAGTACGACTACCTACGACTGGTAGGTATGCCCTAATGGATTCATTCTTAGATCAATAAAAATAAATTATACAAAGAGGCTATAAATTTATGAGATATGGAATAAAATTGAAATTCTAGATGGTGCTACTCGGGATAGGTGTGGCAGTGGGGCAGAGGAAGGTGGGTGGCTACCTCTGTGGGAACTCGACGAAGCCAATGCCCGCCACTTCCTCAATCTCTCAGCATTTCTTACATCCAGAATTAATAATTTATAACGTCTCTGTTGTTCTTCCTTCATTTTTTTTTTTTTTTTTTTTTTATGTTAGTAATGGACCGAGCCTTCTGCTGCAGGTAGAATGAGTTGGATTTTTTGCGGAGAGGGATAACTAACTACCTACCTCCGGGAAGCCTCAAGAGTAATCAAATATAAGTGCCATTAAATGATTTAAATAAAATTATGTTCATTGGTAGAACCCTAAAAAATATAAAGTATTTTTTTATCGATAAAGGTTCGTTGTTAGATAAAATATTGTAAATTTATAACATTTGACTGGTAAGAGGCCAAATTTCCTTTCAGACATTACTTTATGGAGACATGAATAATTTAAAAATCGTAATCGTTTATAGAATGTGTTTATTTATTTATTACACATGTATATTATGTACATTTAATGTTGATTTTGTGGGCATAAATGTTTATATGGCTTATAAATTGATGTATAATATTTTGCTGTAGATAACTTAAAAATGGGCAAAGATAAGCCCGAAACGTTGTTATAAATGGTTGAATAAAATTGATGAAGTATATAAGGAATAATAATTTTAAAATGTTTATGCACCCTTATAAAAAACTTGAAAGTGAGATTTTGAACGCATTCAGAAGAACTATTTGTATTGTTATATATGTCTATTAATAAATATATGGTTTTTAGCATTGGATTAACTCCTTCTGATTACAAATATATAACTAATTATATATATTACAAATATAAATAATTATAAATTATTATAATTTATAATTATAAATATTTCGAATAACACATTTTGAGAGGGTACTGTTGGTAACTTCAGTGTTATCGGCCCTTCTTTTTTGAGGAGGGAGATCTATAGGTAACTATGAACTCCGATCGTTACAACTTGCATATGTTTGAGAGTATACTATGTTCTAACTTGGATGAATCGTCGCAGTGCATTGAGGTTCCACGGCTCACACATCTCGACGTTCGCTTGGAGTTTTGAAGGAAATGTTCCTTGACAGATTGATCACATTGCAGAGTAACCCGGCAATACGGTGTCAATAACGGCCGACATTTGGAACATGCATTTTTCAAAATCCACTGAGATAAAACTATCATAATCTGTTCCTCTTTGCCAGTGTGAGGTTATGAAAAAATTCCATCTTTATTTATTTTCTTTCTCGTAATATAAAATTGTTTTATAGAAATGGGATATAAGCCCCCAATCCCCGAGTCAGGTGGAGAGACGGCCCTTTTCTTAAAAAAAATGTGTTTTTTTGAGAGAAAAATATCTCGGTAACTAGTAAACATAAAGCTTTTTATTAGGGCTCAAATTTTAGCAAATTTAATTTCCTCAAATTCTTTTTCTCGTGGTTGCTAGTCTTCAATATATTGAGCACGGAATGAAAAATGAACGAAAATACCGCCATTTTTGAAGGTAGCGGTTTTGGAATGGTAGACAAGGTTTATTTTGCTTAAGTTCCCCTACAATTTTGTAGTTAGCATGTAAGACTTCTTCTAGGCTAAGTACCCTATTTCGACGCTGGCTCCAAAATCTGGCAAACTTTGTAATTTTACAGTATAATATGTCTCTGTAAGTAAACTTAACATATTTAATAATGTAATTTGTAGTAGTAGTAATATAGGTTATTCGGAAAAATGTTTTTTTAATCTAGAATCTGGGTTGTTTATTTTTTATATTTTACTTTTTTTTTTAAAAGCTCAAATAATAAAATTATTATATATACATTCACTTGACAAGATATATCAGTTCCTAAATCAAATTTACTTCAGGCTGCATCCATGTGACTTAAAATAACCATTTGTTTAATTTTAATTTTTTAATTGTAAATTGCTGACAACTGATATCGGTGAATCATTGAAGGTCAACATAGTTGAGCGTAGGCAGACATCACCTTTTCGTGGATTGCCTTTATTAATAATTATAATAATACTTTTGTTATTATAAAATATTTTTATTCGCAGCCTCTCGCTCCATAATGTTCAACGAAAAACTACCCGAACTATAAATATAATAGTAAATATAAAAAAAAAACTGCGGTGTATTTTATTGGCTCAATCAGTCAGAACATTTATTGCATTCGCTATTACGAGTAGAGAATTGTATAAATTTGATGAATATTCAATAATTTATCACATTTATCAAATTCAGTGGTGATTATACATAACAACTGGTATTTATGCAAAATCACCAGTTTATTACATTTATTGTAACATACATATCCTATATATATATATATATATATATATATATATATATATATATATATATATATATATATATATATATATATATATATATATATAAAATGAGGGTAGATACTACAAAATTGACACAACTGCTTTAATATGCTGAAGAAACTATCAGTATTTTTTAAAAACCTTTGTTTCATACAAACATGATTAATTTCCATCATCGTAGTACCAGGGTATAAATTTTGTCTGTTCGCTTTTCTCTTTTAATACCTAAAATTATATTTACACTTAGGTAAATATCAGTGTTCTGAAATATTTGTAATTAAGACAAATTCTATTGTTTTTTCTTTCAATGAATTATTAATTTTGGTTTGTCTTTTGTTTTTGTTTTTATAATTAAATTATATTAATTCTAATAAATTAAATGATTTTCTTCAAAATTCAAATGCTCTGGGAATAATAATTGATTAATTCATATATTTTAATTTTTCTCTAATTTAATTAAACTATAAAATATATCAACACAGTGCATATATATATATATATATATATATATATATATATATATATATATATATATAAAATATAATATAATATAAGACGTTTGTTCACCGATATCTAACGCAATCACACCGCTTGTGGTCTGTGAAACAAGCAGAGATGACGCAACCAAAAGTAAGAGTAATCTACATTTGCCAGAGCTGTTTCACATAAGTATTCTTCCTTAGGCTTGCTTAAGTTTATTTTACCACCTGGATTGTTTAATGCTGGATTTCAGACTACGTAATAGGATTTTTAAATAAAATAAAATACGTAATATATTTCCAATGGGTTAGTTAGCATGACGATTACATGAAGAAATCACCGAACGTCTAATCATTCAAACGTTATTAATAACTATATTGCTATTAGGACTTTCTAAAATAAAAATAAAATGTTTTTAATTACTTTTAAGCTGTGAAAAGAATAATAGAAATAATAAAATTATTGTCAAGAAATTTTTCACATAATGTTCATGTAAAGCTCGAAGCTCATCAAGTAACTCGGCATATCTATTTCAAAGAACGAATCGACCTATAAGAAAGAATAGCGTCAATCCAGTGAAAAAAATCTCTAACAACATCAATCTCTAGCATCCTGGAAAACGAGTTTCAAGTGGAAAATCCTCTGTGCTGTAATTTTCACAAGAAACTGCGGCGACGGCAACAAGGATCAAAGGAGGTCCTTGTGGAAGGTGTCATTTAGTGAACCCAAAATATCGCAATTATCAAGTAGGTCTATATGAAAGAGAGTGAGGCGACAACTCTTGATGTCTGAGGGATAACGTCTCTATGAATAAAAGAGAACCAGACCTCAAGAAGACCGGACATCTGATACGATAAAGGAAAGAATTCAAATATCCAACTATAAAAACATATTCAAACGAAGAATATTCTGTGCGTATATTTAATACACAGGGAGGACCATAGGCTAGGAGTTGATTCCACACCTCGTTTTCAACAAAAACGTTCATTTGGACTATGGTCCAATTATGAACAGGGAAGGAGAAAATTTAAATTTTGTGCTATTTTTAGGTGTCCTGTTGAATAGGAAGCGATAACTATTTAAGTTAAGTAATTCCCGATAACATCATCGTAAGCTTGACAAAACACCCTATAATAATAAATAGAATTTGCCTTTGATAAATTCATTTGTAGAGGGCTTTCGAGCTAAATTATGCTAAGTTCTGTTTTTCGTTAACCATAGATTATAATCAGAATTTAGCGTAATTTAGCTCGAAAGTCCTCGAATAATCGATTAATAAGTAATCGAATAATTATCCGATTTTTCCTGAAAACAATGGTAGTTTTGAAGAATGAAAATTTCACATCTCATGATTTTTTACAAAACTGGAGGCGAATTCCAGCGTATTCTGTTTAGACAGACCTCAAATTAATTAACATGGACTTAAAGCTTATTAAACAAGGACATTTTTCTAAAAGAGGGGAAACTGCAGTCTATTAGGAGGCTGATAAAAAAAAATCCATGGGGAAACAAAAAACAAAGCTTAGCGTAGTTCAGGCACTCGAAAGTCCCCTTCAAATGTATTTAAAATAAAAATCAATTTATTTTTGAAGAGCGTTTTGTCTAGTTTACTAAGCTGTGATTGGGAATTTTGCCTAAGTTAAACAGTTGTTTAGTCATTTCTTGTTAAACGAAAAACTTGGCAACTTGAAATTACACAAAATTTAAATTTACTCCTTCCCTCTTCATAATGGGCCATAGCCGAGATGAAATTTTTTGTTGCAAATGAGGTATGTAATCACCTCCCGGCCTATGGTCCGCCAAACCTGATATGCCCTTTATATACATTTCTAATTCATACACACACATATATCTATCTATCTATATATATATATATATATATATATATATATATATATATATATATATATATCGTGTTTCAACATTTCACAGTGTAAGTTATAGTTCCACTTGTACTTGCAATTTTGTTCTATATTATGAAACAGGGAGTGCCTATAAAGTAACGTACAAGTTGTCATATATTGTTAAAACATTGTTATAATGTTGAAACACGATGACATTTAAAATAGTTATATTAAAAAAAGGTAAATTTAAAAAAAAAATATGAATAAAATTATTATTATTTAATGATGACAAGAAAGTTGAACCTTTCCACTTGTACTTGTACTTTTGACTTCAAAGATAGACTGATTGCAAAAAGCTACGCTTCTACAGGGCAAAGGCACAATTGATCATAAATTGTGTGAAAGGCCACGATTTCTGGTTTCCATGTTATGCCGAAGGACGACTACAAAAAGTAAAAATTAGAAGATTGTGTCTTTTCGTGAGAAACGAATAGACCAATTATGTTGAATAATGGAAGAGAAATGAGTTGAGCAATGCTGAGCAAGGAGGGCGGAAATAGGTTGACGAAGGGATATTTGAAATATCATTCATATTATTGATAACTTTTAAAAATGTATCAGGTTAGGTACGCGTTAGCTTTGTTACCTTTAAAGAAACAAACAAAAAAAAACACATGTCCCAGTTATGCAACTTTCATTGGAAAATGGTTGGTTTCTTTGGAAAAACAAAGGATTGGGTGGTTTTTGTCCTAACAAACAGCGAATCAGGTTCGCTAATAATAAATTTCTGTTTTTTTTTTTTGTTTTGTTTTTTAACATGATTACACGAGTTGATACGAATGGCTGATTATTGCTCATGGATAGTCACCAATAAAGGCGTTTCCTACTTTAATTTTGATACAGGGGTTTAATAATTTTTAACTGAAGAAAAAGGGAGATATTAATGTGATCCTTTTCCAGTCTCTTACTGTTAGAGAGAGTTAAAGCTTTGTTTTGGAATATTTTCGTATTTTAGTAATAACAAAAAATTAGTAATAACTAATAAAGCTTGGTACCTTGGTTTGTTGCTGTATATCTCCAAATTTTTGTAAAAGCAAGTTAAGTGAATAGTATTGAACACATTCTCAGAAATAGCAGGGATCTCCGCATTAAAGGCTGATTGTGAGTTTTGTAAGTGAAAACGTTTGCTCGTATCACATATTTGCTTCAGTTATCAGTTAACTGTTAACTCAAATTATCACTCATTTAATTAATTAATTAAATTAATTTATTTCTATGTACTTTATGTATTTTATTCCTATGAATTTTCAATTAATTAACGTTGATACATCTTGTAGGCTTCGGTGGTTGATGATGCAATGATTGGTTACAGTTTGATTAGATGTTATTAATCAATTTGGGACCGAGAATGATTACAACAAATTGTGGCTTATGCGTTTAACAGTTGTAATTGTTTAATAGGAAGGCGTTTAAGTTACTGGAATGGACTTGCGTTATGGATGAGTTCTTGCGAAGCAGGCAGATAGGCTTTACATCGTTTTATTGAATCTTCAACTTCGATGTTTCCTTCCCAAAGTTCTTTTTTTAGTAACATAAAAGCCTATTACATAAATTTTTTGTTATTTCTATGACTAATAAATAAGGAAATATTTTCAGAAATAACTAAACCGTTTCTGATCATATTTATTACGGCTAGTTACCACAAGGAAAGGACTTAATCTTCAGTTATCATAAATAATACTATCATCAAATCTATTTTTACAGTATTTATTGGAGTGGAAAGAACGGAGTTGTACAACTTTTAATAAGTTTTTTTACAGTCAGAATTTTCAGGAAAATATTTATTTCACTTTTAATAGTTAGGCAGCGTTATTGACGTTTTATGTGCTCGGAGCTATTATAAAAATTAACGGTTTTTGTTAATTTAAAAAAAAAATTATACGACATATGAAAAAAATTGTCATCAAGATATATTCATCATACTTGGACCCAAAAGTACTGATGTCAGTGGGAAGGGCCATAGTACCTTCAGTAAAAAGTATGATAATCAGTACAAAAATGTAAAGGAATAAATTTTAAATGATAATGACATAATAAAGTGATAGATATCAATGATGAGAAAACCCCCCCAGATAAAATCAATGAAAGGCATCAGCTTTATAGTAAATTGGAGAACCAATTATTAATAAAAATTCTGAAAGGACATTAAAAATCTCTAGAATGAATATCCAGATTTTATACCAGCCTGTTGTGGCATTAACAAGTAGTTACTCAAGCAACCATCGTCGTCCCAAAATCTGATCTCAGATTACATGGTAAGAAAAAACAAATCCATTATGAATTTGGTTAGTTTTTTCGAGAGATGGACGTAATTCTTTTTTTTTTTTTTTTTTTTTTTTTTCCGGCTTAAGACTTCCATTGAAGTCCTATACTGCCCGGACGTAATTCTTAAACAGTTAATTAAAGAAAATCGCATTCTAGACGGCGAAGTCACTATCTCACCTAGAAGGTAGTTGTAAAAGGGACTTAAAAATATTTTATAATATAAAATATTTAAATTTATGTACGTTTGGAGAAAAAGAAAATTGTCGGATAAGAAAGTGCACGTGTGAATTAAAAAATTCAAAAGTTTAAATTGTCCCATAATCTTGGGAAAAGAAATTCCTTCTGACATCACAAGGATTTGATTGATTTTGTATGAAATTTTCATCTATTCACCTCATCATTTTTTTTATTTTTCGAACGTTCCTCGGTCTAAACGCTTCAAGACTAATATTTCTATGTAATACATTCTTAGAGTTGTACCTGGAAGTTTTGCATGACCTCTCGCTGCATATTGACCGGTACTGTTACTTTAAAAAAAAACCCCAAACCGTTAAATTGGGAGAGCGAGAACCCTTTACTGTTGAAAAAGCGTTTTTTTTCCTTTTTGAAAATAATTTTTTTTTCGTATTGTATGCCAAATGGCTATTATTTTATTTTATATTTATAAATGAAAAATTAATTCTTTGATAAATAATTTAATTTTGAAATTATACCGTTCCAAAGCCGGACCCTGTAATTGGAAAAAATCTTTCAAATGCCATCATTTTTAGAGAAGGACAAAAACTGTTATTTTATATAATCATTTAATACTCCTATTGCTGATTTTGAATAACTATTAATTGATAAAACGTTGTATCAATTATATCAGTCGTTAAAGGTTGATCGCACGTTAGATCAGTCTTCTTCTGTGTATCTTGTTATATTATCGCTATTTTAAAATGTAATCTATTCTACTCTAACGTACAATAATAAGAGCTGAGAATCATATTTCATAAATTCAAAGATCCAGGCTTACAAATTCATTCAAAATTATGCTGTCAGTGTTGCTTCCTTATAATCTAAAATCCTTCGTAAAATCCTCGATGCTCCTTATTATGTCACGGATAAAGTCATTCACAATGACCCTGACGTCTCAAGCTTACTGGTTTGGTCCGAAATTACGCATATTCCATCCTATTTCATTATAAACTCCTCACCCACTCGAACCTCAACCCTCCCGAGACCATCTTTTTTTCACAGAACTTATTAAGAGTGCTAACAATGGGATATCTCTACACCATTCAGTGTCCTGTTGGGTTATTGAAAAAGCATATTTGCTAATTGTATATAGTTATAAATCTTAAAAAAAAAAGGGTTTCTTATATATTTAAGTTGATGCCGTAAATTTCAACAATCATTCCCGATGTAAGAATATTTTTGGGTATTGCACATCTTTACCCAACTTATTTACCGGTAAAATGCCGCTATTTCGAGTAGAAATCAACCAAAAATTTTCTGTCGTTTTTTATCTTTGAAATACATTTCAGTTAATAGTTCAGGTTTATTTACATTTACTCGATAATGGCTGGAACATCCTGAAAAATGAAGACAAAAGGGTAAATTATAATATCTGAAATGTTTTTGTAACTTGGAACCATTAGGCCCTATAGAGGATACAAAAGCAAGTAATTCACGGAACAAACGACGGGTTTTATACTTAAAATGATAGAAGGCTCATTTAGTGATTTATCACTTTTCTTTCTTTTAATAGCAATAGCTATCAACTGTGTAGTAAGGAAAGTTAAAAAATAAAAGATAATTCACAATGAACGAAAGTGAACATTAGATCCAAACCAAAAATTTTAATTCTACTGCTATAGTAAACTGGAGTTGGTGGTACCAATAATTCCTGAGATCGTTTCTTCCAAACAGCTTTCCTCCTCTTTTATATTTTTTCTTTCATTATTATTATTATTCCAATCAGATTTTTTCTTGTCTTTAAAAATCTGATTTATTTTAAAAAAAAAATCATGGGTTTGCAAGGGAGGATGCTCAGCTCATCCTGAAAAGCAACCAAATATGCGATCAGACTGTTTCCTGAGAAGGTTTTTCGTTCACAGCTCACGTACTGCACGGCCGAAGACATCCCAACGTAGTGAATAATTCACAAACAGATTTCTTACAATGGCCAAACCGGTTGCTACAGAACATTAATTACCTGGTTTTGGCACAGGCTGTCAGGTCCCAGACTTGTATATAAATCATTTATAAATATATAAATGCTCCAAACTACCAATTAACCAGACAAAAACGAATTTGACAAATATAAACCTAGTTAGATTAATTTAGTTTATCTAATCCTGTGTTTATCTGATTAGCATGTTATAAAAAGTTTGCTTTAAAATTGAAATATACTTTTCTAAAATCTACGACATAATCCCTTAAAGTATCTTCTAATAATCTTCAGATCCTCAATCTCTAGAGATGTTCTAGAACAGATCAACAAGTTAGAAATCTACCTTGGCATATGACTACGATACGGATAAGAAAAGAAACTGCTTTTCGTTTTCCAATATTCCAAAATTAACTCTATATACAATCTGAAATTTATTTCTGAAAAGCTCATTTGCATACTATAATCAGACATATTTAGACAAACCGAGTAAAACTTTAGAGAACCACAATACCAATTCCATCAATCTAGAGTCTTTTATAAAATCCCCAATCTTACTAATTGTGTCTCAAATAAAATATCTCAATATTTCATTTGTTGCAAATTTTTGTGCTCATTCTTCCAAACTAATTGTCAGATAATCATCCAAGGCTTCTGAGAAGAAGATGGCACTTAGATATTTTAGTATAGAACCGTCAGTGGATTATCATCAAACGGTAGTAGATCCAAAAATGTCAAGTTCTTCTAATCTGCTTGCATATTTACTTATTTTAATGTGATAGATTTATAAATAGATATAAATTTATAAATTATAAATTACTGCAATAATTATTATTGAATTTTATAATTATTAATGAATTTAAAAAAAAAAGTCTGTCAAGTAAATCACTATAGCTTTCTCACCATTTCCACATCCACATCAAAATTAAAAAGTTTGTGTTATCGACTAGGTATAATAGGTTGATTTTGTTGCAAAAATAATTTTTCAATTGAACTGGTAGTTCCTAAAATTAGCACGTATATAATAGTATAGATAGATGAAGATGACAACAAAAGGTAACACGAGCTAAACACATTTTATGTTAGCAATTTTTTTATGGTTACTAAGCTCCGTCTCTATGGGCTGTAGCGTGACGTTATAAAGCCAAAAGTCTTTCTCAATAGACGATCAATCTAACGCAAAAATAAATTTTCTAATCGGACTGGTAGTTGCTGGCGTTCATAAACATAGACTATTCAGCTTTATATAATAGTACAGATGGTAGGTTGTTCAGTAACAGATCAGAATCACTATGTCATTTCTTGGTAGAATATTTTTATGTAAGAACGTGGATGACGAAGATGGCTGTGCCTGATTTTCATGACGACAATAGACTTCGAAACCACCACAGTTTACTATCGATCTCGTTATTAATTTAGGCAAATAGCCGAGGTGCTGAATCTAGTCTCAAAACATAAGATGCCAGAGAGAGAGTTGCTTGGAATCTATGTCCTGTCTCATGATGCTGAGATTGGTTTAGAAAATCTTCTCGGTACCTCCGCATGTTTCTATGCCTATCTTGGCTAAGTCAACTAATTGGTTTGAAGAAGGAAGAACGGCTAATGAGGAAGTAAGTCTCAACCGGTGATGAAAGACACGCGGAAGTGGTTCTACACTTATAAAATAGGTCGCTAAGTAAAAATAAATGACTTCATATCATATTTTTTTTTTTTTATTATTATTGTTATTATTTAGAGTTGATTAAGCTCGTGATAAATATTTTTATTTAAGAGAATTGAGGGTGCTGTCGGAAATAAACGGGTACATTCTAGGTAATTTATTGATGTTTTATGTGAAACCTATTAAAAATTATCTGGGGTAAGGAAGGAAAAATGAGCAGGGTGGGAAAAGTGGCCATTGCATATTTTTTAACCTGCTAAGTGCTGCTGCTAGTGGACATCATTAGTATTGTCAGTGAGTTTGACAGAGGAAGCTTGTTCCGCTATTTTTCTGAAAAATGTTTCTGATTTTCAGTCGTCTGAGGTAAGGTAACTCACTTAAATTATTGCAATGAAGCGTTTCTGAGATATAAAGAAAACGGAGGATGGATTAGATGTTAGAGCTATCAATGATGATACCATGAACTTTGTGCTGGTTGTAAAGAGAAGGACGATGAGTTCAAGTGTGAATTTTGAAAATTACTTAAAATAGTTTTCATGAGTCAAATTGTCACGACTGAAATCCTAATCCTGGTTATTTTGTTCATTTCTATTATTATGTTCTTAAGATTAATTGTTATTGGATTTTATGACTAATATGCATTAAAATACTTATTTTAATTGATTTTTTCATGTATATTATTATTCTATTAAGGATAATCAATTGTAAAATAAACATTGCAATGCCGCACATTGTTTTTATAATCGTAGCCTATAAGGAAGGGAAAAGTGGCTAGCCACTATGTATGCCTCCAGAAACATGCATATAGGTCATATTTATTATATTTTTTCTACATCACAAATATATAATGTGATACCTTATAATATGTTAATTCAAAATGTATATGCGGCAAGCTCCTATCAATAACAATGGTTTGGTGAAAATTCAATTTCTCTTAGAATGGCCATATTACTCCATCTTCTTTGCGCACTGTTTTTTTAATTTCTGACCGCACTCAAACTATCATCTAGATTTCATCAACGGCCAACAATATCTGCATAGGTAATTATAATTTTTTTTAAATTTCAGATATTTTTACGAGGATGCTAAAGTAGTGCGTTTTTTCTTTCAACTCGTAAAAGTTTTAAGTCCAGTTTGTTTACAAATTGTATCGAGTTATTCCTGTATTTGCTATAATAAACCATAAGTCATACTCGGTCAATGGCCACATATCTCTTATCAGTATTAAAAACATTATTAATTTGGAAATCTGTCCGTAACGTAAAGGGCAGTCATATATTATTTCATTCAATTCATGTTCTTGTCCGTCCGTTTTCCTAAATATACTTACAGTTAGCAATTTTTACTCCAGGAGAGGTAAATTAGAAAGAATAAACAATTTGCGGAGTTCATACAATTAATGTAATTTTGAATTATCCCCTCGATCTTCAAGTTCTTTTTCGATGGAAATTAGAAGATTGTTATCCAAGGACAAAGAACTCATTGCTTGTTTCAACGACCATGACTGGTCTGTCGGAAAAGAGATGCTATCACACCGAAAAACAAATAATTAATGATCCCTGCATATTTCCTAGGACAGCAATAAATAAATTCTGTTTTAAACTTTTAGATAGAAACATTAGGGGAGGAGCGCTGGGACCTGTTGGAGTCCTACTGTGCCCTCTACGTGTGGAGGGTAAATCTTGGTCCGGAATCTCTAGGCCGGGTGCGGCTACATCAAAACCGGACTTGGCTTGACTGGAGTCCTGTAGTGAACCCGTATAATGTATTTAAAATGAGACGGTAGTCAAGTCCGCTATGGTCCAGTCCGGACTTGTCGCCGCCTTCTCTTAAATACTTGATACGGGTTCGCTACGGGACTTCTGCCAGGTCAAGTCCGGTTTTGGGGTAGTCACACCTTAAATGTTTTACAAAATCACAAATTTGCTAGTGATGATTTATATCATTTTAACTTACCTGTGATTTTCTGATTAATTATCTGATTGATTTACTTATTTTACTATTTTTAATTTATTTATTTTTATTGTTTATTATGTATTTATTTTATTTCATTTCCTTTTATCATTATTTTTTTATTTAATAATTTTATATATATATATATATATATATATATATATATATATATATATATATATATATATATATAGGGGAAGGTGCTATAACGATTGTGCCTCTCACCACCCATGCTTGTTTCGCTATTAACTATCAATCATCATTTTTTTAATCTCTGTTTAGTTCTCTGATGTTTCCATGGTACCTCTTGTGGGAATGCTATACCACGAGAAACACCTTGGAAACTTCACAGACAGTGTCTTTTACTGGAAATTATCCAATTTCATCACTAAAAAGTAAATACGCTCTTTCATTATACCGACCAGGAGCCTTAGATCAGCTCCTAATTCAATTGGACAAATACTCGATTGACATAGCTGTTGTCCAGGAGATAAGATGGGCCGGACAAGAGTCGTTCAGTAGAAGACATCACACCATGTTCTACAGCTGCAATCAGAGAGGTCACACCTATGGAACGGGATTCATCTTCAGCAAGAAATTCGCCACAGCGGTGACTGGATTTAAAGCGGTGGATCCCCGGATATGCTACCTACGTATGGGAGGCAGATTCCATAATTTTAGCCTCATTAGCATACATGCCCCAACAGAACCCTCAGAGGAGGTGATTAAGGATGTTTTTTATGCCAAACTGGAAAATTGCCTAGATGAGTGTCCAAGATTCGACATCAAAATAGTTGTTGGAGATTGCAACGCCCAAATTGGGAAAGAGAAGGAGTTTAAACCAGTTATCGGCATGCACAGCATACATGAAGAGTCCAATGACAACGGACTAAGATTGGTCAATCTTGCTGCATCGAAAGGTATGGTAATAGGAAGTACACTCTTTCCTTACAAAAAGATCCATCTGGCAACATGGCGATCTAATGATGGTATCACTACAAATCAAATTGACCATGTACTTGGAGTGGAAGTACATAAAAAGAGCGCGCCATGGTTTGATGAAGAGTGCCATGCTGCTAATGAGGAAAAGAACAGAACTTACAGACTTATGGTCCAGCGACGTTACACCAGAGGAGCTGTGAGAGGGGAAGTGTATGCTAAGAAGGAAGAAAAGAGTCTTGGAAAACCAGAAGCTGGACAAAACAGAAAAAATGAGAAGTTTGACGAAGTAAGAAAGTTCTTCCAGCAAGTGAACGATTCCAGCAAACCCTTCAAGCCGAGAGTTAGCGCCTGCAAGGACCAGAATGGAAACATATTAATGGAAAAGAAGGAGGCGCTTAACTAGATGGAGGGACCACTACAGCTCACTACTCGGAGGGGATGAACCTAAAGATAGATATGACCAGGAAATTCCCCCAGGAGAGTTGGGGCCATCCGATTATGAAGATGTAGAGGATGCCGTGCTGTCCTTAAATAATAATAAGGCTTCTGGTCCCGACGGGCTACCAGCAGAGATCTTTAAATATGGTGGTGACGTGCTGACCAAATACATGTATGGTATTATCATGAAGGTGTGGCAACATGAAGAAATCCCAGATTAGTGAAAGGGTAGTGTATTATGCCCCATACACAAAAAGAGAGATGTCCTTGAATGCCAGAACTATAGAGGAATATCCTTGCTCCCATGCGCGTATAAAATCTTCTCCCGATTATTATACAAGAAACTATTAACGTTTGCAGAACGTGAGATTGGTGCATGTCAAGCAGGCTTTATGGGGGTAAGTCCACTATAGACCAAATTTTCTCGATCAGGACCTTGCTGGAAAGAGCGATACAAACACACCACCTCTTCATCGACTTTCAGGCAGCATATGATACCATCTATAGAGATGAACTCTATAAGAACCTCATTGAATTAGGCATCCCCTACAAAATAGTAAGATTAACCCGAATGACAATGAAGGAAGTGAATTGCCAAGTTTGGATACAGGGAGATATGTCCGATACATTCCAGACTCATAGAGGACTACGGCAAGGGGATTGCCTTGCATGTTTGTCGTTTAATTTGGCTCTGGAAGGTACCATCAGAAGGTCAAAGATCCAGATGGGAGGCACTATTTTCAATAGAGGAGCACAGATCTTGGGGTTAGCTGAACATCTGGACATCGTTGGGAGGAGCCTTGCTGCAGTGGAGGAAGCATTTCTTAACCTCCAGAGAGAAGCGGCTAATGTCGGGCTGGTCATTAATATATAAGACAAAGTACATGAAGACGGACCCTCAAGATAGACGGGAGCACCCACCGGAGATCGAAATAGGGAATAGTATTTTGAGAGGGTCGACGAGTTTGTGTACCTCGGAACCCAAGTGAACTCCGACAATGAAATAAAGCCAGAAATCCAAAAGAGAATTTTAGACGCCAATAGAAGCTACTTTGGATTGCTTAGATACTTCCGCAGCCGAATCACAAGGACCACTAAACTCCGCCTATACAAGACCCTAATTAAGCCAGTACTTGTATATGGCTCTGAAAGCTGGACAATCCCAAAGGCTCAGAAACAAGCACTCCTCTGTTTTGAAAGGCGCATTCTGAGGAAGATCTTCGGAGCAGTACGGGTCAACAATGAATGGAGGCAGCGCACTAATGCAGAGCTAAAAGAACTTTATGGTGAAGCTGACATAGTTAAATTCATCAGGATCGGCGGCTGAGATGGGCTGGACATATTGCCAGGATGAGGCCTGATGAAATACCCAGAAAACTTCTAGAAGAACGTCTCCATAGAACTAGAAGAGTTGGCAGACCCAAACTTCGATGCGCTGACGTTGTGGCAGCCGACGCGCGGAACCTCTTAAACCTCCGTAACTGGAGAGCAGCAGCAGAGAACAGAGAAGACTGGCGGACAATGTTGCAGGCGGCCCTGACTCTTCGTGAGTTGTAGCGCTATCAAGAAAGGGACATTCTTTGTTTTCTTTCGATTGTTATCGTAGGAAGTGTGGATAGTACATAAACTCCTAAAGATGAATTTTAATGATTTTTAAGATGTTTGGATTAACCTACAAACTGTAGCATGGCGTGAAATATCTGTTCATCTGATGTTGTACTTTTGACCACAACGTAGTGTTGTTCCTCTGACCAGCTCTACGATAAACCGAAGGCACATCTCGACTTAAAAAACACATCTGGAGTTGATTTTTCTTTATATAAGGAGAGTAAGCGAGCAGGAGAACTTTAGTCATAAAACCTTTATTTCTAATTCTATTAATATTGTCCAGATTGTAAATAGTTGCCAAATGTATACATTTCTGTTCTAAAAAAAAAAAATTAATTATATGGTTTATATCTAAATGTTAGTGGTTTTTATGGTATGTTCAGAGGTACAACACGTGGTTGTAACCTTTGACCACATTGTAAAGCTTTCTAGTAAAAATAAAAATAAATATTCTTACATAAAATATATTGTTGTATTTAAAACATATACAATTGGTGCCGAGATCAGTGAAGATGACATTCATACATTCAGGTAAGGGTATACTTAAATAATAAGTTGGAAAATTCACACACACATACCCAAACACAAACACAAACATACACACACATAAACACAAACTTACAGACACACAAACACACACATATATAAGGCCTGATTTAACTCTTAATGCTGGAGATTTATTTTTGAGAATATTGTAGGTTTCTTCTTCACAACAATGTAAATTTCTTCAAAAATGTTTTCTACATTTAGATAAAACTTAATGACCATTGGCAGAGTTATATTCAGAATCATTAATGTTGTATCAATTCGTTACAATAATAATCTTCAATGGTACTATTTAAAGTTATATACCTCAACTTTTCACAATACTTCTGTACTGTTAGATATTCGATTTTCAATGCTATTTATTTTATTTGAAAAAGAAATGTATGAAGAAATACAGCAAAGTTAAAAAAAATATATTACAAGTCCAATTCGTAAAACTAGAGGAATTTCACGGGATGCGAATATAATAATGCACGATGGTTATAATGGTTGAGCTGGATAACATTGGCCCTTTGGAATCATCACAGAGGTATTTCCGACGGAAATTTCCAGTACAATTTGAATGAATCTATAGGCGACCGGAACCACCTTTACCAATCAAATAATTCATTAATTAATTTCGTCTTTGTATATATGTATATAATTGTTTTCTTCAGCTATAAAATAAAAGAAAAATATGAATTTATTTATTTTCATTTTATCCAGTTGCATAGCATAAATTTTAACTAACTACCCACTTACCAACATAAAGAGTGATTTCCTGGTGAAAGGAATCTAATTTTTCACCTTTTACAGGAAGGCGAAGTTTGAATTGGTTTTTATTAACATTTTTGTTGTTGTATAGGAAAAAAAATCGTTACTTTAATTTTTAATTGTGTTGTTTTTCAGAATGTGGACAAAATTTAAATCAATTTTGTAAATTGCCATACGTTTTTTCGAAAAATCCCATAGGAATTCTAACCATGGCGTTGGCGCAGGATATGTTTATTCGCTCTTATGGGGTCTGTAGGTGAACATTGTATCCTTACTGACCTTGTAAAATCCGCAAAAAAAATAGCCTCCGGATGTTTTTCATTATAGGGAAAGTAGATCTTTGGAAAATCTCCATAAGAAAAGCCGTAGTAATTGAATACACAGTTACCAACCATTACCCTACCGCAACAACCTGATTTCCTTGAACATGGAGGAACGCTTAGCAGGAAAAAAAAAATACGCAACTCCTGTACTCTTCTACTTTCCTTATTCCACTTTGAAGTAGCTTTACATAAAGTATTTACTTATAAAGGCCTGAGATAAAGTTCCGTAACTATAACGATACTCAATTTATTAAGCACATCGCTTCATCGACGATATACCAAAAGGACCGAATGTCGCCTTCAAAAATTTATTCCGCAACCCCGTGTAACTGTTATCCAATTAACCAGTGAGTTGTGGTATCCGTTTTGGATCCATCCATCGGAGTCGTGGGCGTCGCCGTGGACATCCCCATAAAAAAAAATTCTTATATACCTGTCTCCTTCGGCCCTAATAACATGTCAGCCCCTAGTCTAGTCGTCAATTCTTTCACGACTCTTTCCCATATAGTTAAAATCCTTAGCAACACTTTATTTTAAAGAACTTTAATAAGACATACGGTAAAAAAATCCAAATGAGGCCACTTTCATGGACTATCAACAATATGAAGAGAAAATTTCATAAATTAATAAAATTTTGCAATCCGATATTCAGATTTAATAATTAGATAGGACAGTTATTTTCCTAAAGAAAATTCGGAGTAAATAAATGCAAAAAAAAATCGCAATTATTGTCATATAAATTATATGTTAATCGTTAATGAATGTTTAATGCAAAATATTGCTGTTTATAAAAATGATTAATCCATGGACTGGGATAGTCAAACTTATTTTAGGGTAATAATACAATTGTATTTGAGATAAAATTTAATCCTTTAACAGATTGATAATAAGTTGACATCCGCATGGTGGTATAGAAGGATCAATTCCTAATTAGATTGATAATAATTAGCAATAACTGTTAATTATTGTAGGAATTTTAATTTCATTAAAATAATTAATTAATACTAGGTTGTTACAAAAGTATTTGTGCATAGAATAAGGTTTATTTGAAATTCCTGTTGTTTTTGAAGTGTGCCTTTCAAAAAATGTGCCATTGATCGTAGAAGACCATAGCCAAACGGTGCAATGTTAGGGCTGTAAAAAGGGTGGTGTAAGATACTAACACTCTTCATTTCTGAGGATCTTTCTTTGATTAGGAGTGAACGATGGGCAGAAGCATTGCCTTGCTGAAACACCACTTTAATATATTTGACCAAAGCAGGGAACTCCTCTTTTAAAATTATATATGCTTTTTCGAGTTATTAACAGTAAAGCTAAACGTCAGTAGCCCTGCCATCTGGAACCAGATCAAAGTCCAAACATTCTCATAATTCCACCAAACACAAAGCATTACCTTGAAGGCTGTTGTTCCCAGAATTGAAACGCTTGAATTTCCTCCACCGCACAAATTTCCTCAGCAGCTGCCTTTGCACTTAATCCTTTTTTCCGGTAGTGTCTCAGAAGACCATGAATGACAATTTTTCTTCCAGCACAATCAGTGAAATTTATAAAATGGAATGAAAGGTAGAGACAATCGGTATACATAATTAAATAAAGGATTAGGCAAAGTAAACAACGATATATCCATTATTTACATCAGCGTTGAATAAGGATTCAAATGGAGACTTTAAAGTCAGTAATAAATTAATGCATAAAGACTTTTGTAACAACCTAGTAAAATAACTATTAATTATTGCAGGAATTGAAATTTATCTAAAGTAAAAAATGCGACAAATATAATAAATTGTATGCATAAATATGAAAATCAATCAGAAGAGTTTTAAACTAATGGCCATCATTAATCATTGCAATAGATTAGTAAGAATGGGCAGTATAGCGGTAAAATGGAGATAATATATTCCATTAATAATTATAATTTGTTTTGGCCTTTTCCCAAGTTTACTTTTAAGAAATACATTATGTTGCCTTTTTGTTATGTTTGAATAATTTTAACATAAATTATATTATTGTTAAGATTTTATTTTATTATAACCATGTTTCAATTTAATGTGGTTAATAGTTGTTAATGTTTTGTGTATAATATTTTGTTGTAGAAAACTCTGAAAATTATTACACCGTGGTTCC
The DNA here is from genome assembly GCA_948150685.1 of Rhaphigaster nebulosa. Lineage (NCBI taxonomy): Eukaryota > Metazoa > Arthropoda > Insecta > Hemiptera > Pentatomidae > Rhaphigaster > Rhaphigaster nebulosa. The sequence continues at coordinate 103,611,382 of OX411307.1, forward strand.
AAGCAATTTCCAAGCAAAAAAATAAAATTGGATTTTTTTTTTAAATTTAAGCCTTTGGAATAATGATTCCAAAATACTCTTTATTTTTCCTCTATCTTTATAGATGGCAGAGATATGGGCGAATGAAACCTTTAAACCGCTGTCATTTTGATACGAAAAGGCGGATGGATGGTAATGCCGAATAACGAGTATCACCTAGTGTGACCTTGAGGCCAAATCTCGAAAAAATCCGCACATTAGTTTCGGAGAAAAGCTGCAGACGGACAGACTTTTTTTATTCAATTTTTGGAGTCTACGTATCTTCAAATGTAAAACGTCAAATTTTGAGAGGTGGTTGTTTATATTTTAATCTTGGTCGATTACGGAGATTCGTTATTGAAAATAACTGACCAAAAAATTGTACTTAAAAATGGACGAAAGACTTTGAAATGCCTGATGCATTAAATAAAGGTTAAAGAGTTTAAAAAGGGTTTTATTACTTCCGGTAACAGAATATTTGACCAAAAATTAGTAGTTTTATTTTATGTTGACTATAATAGAGAGATCTCCAAGGAAAAATTAATCGTATTTTTGGATTGGGTTTCACACCATAACTTCGTTAGGTATTTTTTCTTTCCTTAATGGTTCATTCCGTTGAGAAAGTTGTATGCAGGCTCTTTGTATGATGAAGTCCATGGCAAAAGGTGAAGGTGTGCTGGATAGTCTTCATTAGACACTGTCTAAGGGAACGGAAGGTTTGAATGAATCGTTAAGCAATTTTCCCAATATTTATATCATTGACTATGATAAAAATATTCATCATGATAAATCGGATTTCGAGGCTATTCTAACACACTCTCAATGAAAACTAATAGATTTTTATCTAACCAGGGGTGAAGGCCTAGATATTTAATAGCTTGTCCCTATGTCTGTAGGAAAATAGATAACATCACAGTGATTATATAGCTATTTATGTTAATAGGATGGTTCCATGTTTTTCGATTCTATTGAATGCTATTCACATCTGAAGGTAATATAAATAATAAGCTGGAAGATAAAACCATCGAATTCTTCCCATACCTAATCAATTCCTTTTGAATTTGCGTGATAATTATTGATATCAATCAAGACCGATTAATAATACCAGATTTAATTAACTCTAAATAATTATTTTAAGGTTTGATCGTTTGATCAGAAGAAGACGAAGAGGATGAAGGCTGAACCACTTGCACCACTGGTGTCTATCTGGTGTCTAACAAAAACTGCCTCTTTTGCTACACTAGGAATATCTCCTTTAATTTCTAAATCCATGTTACAAACAAGATGTCACATTAACTTATTAAAATATAATTACATACAAACGAACAGGCAAGGAAGTACGAGTTAAAAAAGTCAAGTTAGTACTATGGCCAAATATGACCAAATTCCCCAAACATATTCACTAACACTAAATTGGGTTAAATTTTAAAAAATGTAGGCAAGATTTTAGCGCTTGAATAGTCAAAATGCCCAACTAGCGTATTAGTTCATTTTATGAAGATTCACACAAAAAAATTGTTTCTTTTCGACGGTATATTTTAAATTTTTTGTTATTTTATATAAAAAAGAGCTATTGCTACTTCAAATAAAAAATAAAAAATAATAGTCCTTGCTTTCTCGTTGTGATTGCTGTACTACATGTAATCATTGCTTTCAGATTCCCGCCAATTATCGATATTAATATTAATGGGTCATGCAATTAATATCGAATTTCAATTATAAAAATATATAGTTAGACTTAATAAAAACAATCTTTTCTAAACATGTTCGGACTTTTTTTTTTTTGTTTTTGTGAAAACATTACGCCTAATCTTCTAATTCTTAGTGACTCCATTTATACCTATGAAAAAATAAGGTGTGAGGCTTGCAGATAGTCTTGAAGTAAGTTACACGAACGCTGTAGGGGTCGAATTTCTCAATTCTGTTGGTGTTTATTATGAACTTATATAAAACCATATTTATGGTTTACTCATGTATCTACCATCTTGTAAACATACTCTGCTATTCTGATATAGCTACATACGACCGGAGGAGAGAGCTTTCACCCTCACCGTTACGATGAAAGGTGAATATGAGCCCCTATCTTTATGCCTAATGATGATCCGTCATCCCAATTAAATGAGTGGATGAGACGCTGAGCCGAGATATACTTTCATCGCGGGTTCGTCGCCCTCGTTATCGGTCCAGTTGCTGGAGATTTCGCCTTCGCCGGGAACTATCCTCAGTGGGCAATAGTTTTAATGCCCCAGCCGTGACGGACTTTAGTCTAGCTATTGGGAGATGATGGGCCATTGTGGCGAAGATGAGCAGATACCAGGCGAAGAGGAATGTTCCCCTCCTTAAAGAATAATTGTATGGTGTAAGGTTCGCAGGCTTGGATGAGCCGTTTATGTACTACCGTTCCGTTATATATCCTTTGTATTACACACTTCCGTTTTTATTACGGTGTAAAAAAACAAAACAAGAGGAAACGCATTCCTCGTATTGCAAACGATAAGCTATCCTGAACTACTTTAAGTAGGGCATAAGTAATAAACCGAAATATGTTGAAATGAAAGTCACGTTTTATTTATTTCGGGCCAGGCAATATGCAGACTCATTTCCATTCATATATCTTGGACCTTAAGAATTACATCCAAATTGTAAAGAAATTCATCATTAATTAATCCCGACCAAATTGGTTTATATTAAAGGGGGTGAGTTTAAATTCAATCTTGAACTTTTTTGTCAGTGATTATATTGATTTCTATTTTCATAATAGATAAACCCAGTCAGTCTCTAAATCATTTTAATAATAATTGCTATTATAAATTATGCATAAGCTTGAAAATGGTAAGAGCCGAAAAGTAGCTTTCATATTTTTCGATAGCAAAAGATAATGTTTGAGACATTAACTATTATCCATAATTAAAATATAAATAAATACCCCCCCCCCAAAAAAAAAGTTAGAATACTCATCCCCTTTGATATAAATCAAATGGGTATATGATCGATAATAATTAATGAAAATTTTGTTTAGCATTTGGTTGGATGAGATTTATGAATGGAAATGAGCTCCATGGACGAATAAACGAACTCATGTTTCAGGTCATCAGATATATTCTAAATAGGAGCCAAATATACATTCAACTATATAACAATTTATAATCTTATTAATTGGCATATCCCATTCACCTTTAAACAACACTATTTTTTTGTATTATTTAATATATGTATATATATATATATATATATATATATATATATATATATATATATATATATATATGTCATTAAAATATATGTGTCATACATTGATACTTATTTTGATTATTAAATATGTTTAATTTTATAAAAAAAAGTTTGATCCTAATTTGGACCACGTCCAATTACTTTTTTATAAACTGCTGTGCACGACTACTGTGTTAAAATTACCTGATGGCCTGTAACAGTCGAAACGTATTGAAGATAAACTGTGATGAAGTAAATTATAGCTTTATTTGATCAAATTAAAAGTTCATTCTTCACCTAAAAACCTCAGAAGAATAATTTAAGAGGGTTTTTTTTTCCGAGCCATTGGCCAATTGATCATTTTAAAAATTAATTTTTAAGTTGAATGAAACTGATGTAAATTAAATTTCTAAAGATTAAATGAAAAATAGCTCATCAAGCTTTATACTTTTATATTCCTTAATAGAAATTGTTTCAATGGCATATATTCCTAAAAGTAACACCAAGTTTAGTTGCTCATGAACTTAATAAGCATCCATTGTTAGGTTGAAACAGCATATTTAGTTTTTATATATTGTATATAGTTCTGTAATAAAGGCCAATAGATGAATATTTTAAAATATCTAGTTCAAAGTCCTTGCACCAAGTAACGTATCAAAAACCGTTGTAACAACACGATACTTTGCATAATCTTTCAAAAATAGCGGTTTTCTTTGTAGTTAGTACACGATAGTCCCACCTCATTCCTACAAACGACTCAATTTTCCCAAAATGGTGACTTCTCCCTTTTCCGATGGCCGCAAAGAGCATTCGAAACGGCAGAGAATTATGTAACGGTTATAAACATCAAAGAAGTTTCAGGGCATTATGTCGTCAATTCTTTCTCCCTCTCGGTGATCGGTAAGTAAGTAAGCTGCTACGCATCCAAAGGAACAGAGAATAATATCCTAACTACTTTATGTGTAACACTACAGTTTTAAAAAAACATAATTTCACAACAATTAATATAAAAAAATATTTAGAGTAAAATAGTAGGTTAGAAATTGTTTCTACTATGCCATACTGCTGCAATGTATTTTGAAAACTTTTTAAGCTTATCGACTTTAAACAGGCTTTTAGAGTTGAACTCAGCGACGTAATGGGTTACGTGGTGGAGAATGTAATTCCTAGATACAGCAAGAGATACGACCATGTTAGAGGAGATACGGCACAACTGACGCATTAGAATATTTACTTCGATTTAGAAAATGTCACTGAAGACATTTTAGAAAATTTCTCGTTATATTGCCTGATTGCCTGTCAACACGGGCATTTGTTTCCCACATAAAATATTCTGGATTTCAGAACAATAAAAATTAGCTAAAAAACATTAAAATCCATTGAATCAAACCCAAGACATTACACATTGAATTTTAAATGTTAGGCGCTTATTCCTCAGTAATGCATCATAATTTCTGTTATCAAATAACGAAATTTTCTCGCTAATTATTTGAATTTAATAAATTTATTTCGATTTTTTTTATACAGTTTTATATTTTATTTAATTAACACGAATTTAGCGTAAGCGTAAATTGACGAATAGTCAATAACTTAAAGAAAAAATAAAAAGCGTCATTCTGTTTTTAAATTTTATTAAAATCAAGAATTGACGCTTTTGATACTATTTGTTATTGCTCTGTTTACATACTTCCCATTTCTATCTGCGACTCGGTTTTTCATTTCGTCTTTTACAGGCAATAGCATGTGATACGCGTTACGTCCTATCCCTAAACGTACTTCACAATTCGATTCAGTACGACGAAGTACATTCAGAATGACCCCATTGAAATTAATATGGGGATAAAGAAGGCATGTTCAGAGAGAATCAAGCGTTTCGTAGTCTAACCTTATAGTTGAAGAGATTAATTAATACTTTGTTTCAAAATTATTTTAAATATGGATTCTAGTACAAGAAGTGAGACAGTAATGGCAGAACGACCTCAAGCCCACAGGAAATTCTTTATTAATACACCAGAGGCGTTGAAGGACTGCTCCATTCTCCAACACTAATGACGCCTGAGGTCACGCTCAAAACTAAAGAAATCAAATCACTTTAATTTATTCAAACAAGCTATACTTAACGACAGTGAATCTGACAAACTATTAAAGATATCTGAAGTTTCATCGTCTCTGGAAGGTTACAAGCGATATTCTTTCATCACACAATGATTTGCAGCGAGTTTCGTAACAGTTCTGGATAAATAATTCATTAGACCTTGTGACTACTTGAGATATCGTTACAGGAATATTCCTATTTTTTTCTATTTGTTCCCAGTCTCTGACTAGCGTAACATTACACCCACAATAACGTTGATTGTTCTGGGTTTTAGATAGTTTCGCTCATGACAACACGAAACTCGAGAAATATTAATAAGAAATGTATAAATTAAACAAATTGTCAACGATAATTAAGAAACGAATACTGTGGTCCAACAACCCGTTGACGGGTTTTCACCTTCTCCAACAAAAACACCAGGCATTACGGATAAGGGATGGCAAACATACTGATGCAACCTCAATAAAATGAATCTAAATGTCAATAAATGCAAAATAGTATTATTTTTTTAACATAAATTGCCCTGTATTTTTGGAGTATCAACTATTTAGTTTACCTTTAAATAGAGAACAATCAATTAGGGATTTAGGCGAATTTTTTAATTATAATTTAATTTTCAATGATTATATTTCTTACATAGTTAAAAAAGCCAATAAGACTCCTGGTTTTATTAATAGAACCACATTAAACTTTATATCCATAGATCCTTTACCATGTGGATCTAAAGTTTAATCTAGAGTTTGTTAACATGGACTGTACAATTTTAGAATATGTCTCCGTTGTTTGAATCCATATAAAAATTCCAATATTGAAGCATTGGAATGTATACGTCTAAGTCTTATTTGGATTCGGGAATCAGGTTCATTTGGAGAAACTCCATAGAATTTTTACTTGAACTGACTGGTCTTGAAAAAATTTCAACGCGAAGATTTAATGATTTAATTGTGATATTATTTTCGTTCACAAACTCCTCCATACTATTGTAGATTGTCCTGATCTTCTCAAATGTTTCAACATCCATGTTCCTCACCATCAAACTTGGCAACATTTGACATTTTCTAAAACCTCTTACAAAAGGAATTATATTGTTTTTAGGAGTACCAAGAATGATGCATAATGCTAACTCATTACCAGATGATATATACTTTTTTCATTATAGTTTATCTCAACTAAAAATAAATTGTACAAAACACTGAGAGAATCTGTTAACTTTTGAATCATTATATTATTCTTTCTTATATCATATGTTCCTTACATATATTTTATATTTATTCTTATCTTATGGATACTTTTACTGTTGCAATATTCCATATTATATGATTTATTTATCAAGAACTTTAACTTAATTACTTTTTGTTGGTTTTTATTTGTATCTATACATTTCTTATACATTAAGTATTATTATATTTAAATTATATTAAGTATTACATATACTATATGATATATATTATATTTAGTATATTACATTATATTAATTATTATATTTTATATGAAATTTTTTTACTTGTAATTTATGTCTTGATTTTTTTACTGGGTTTATTCCGTATAAATAAATATAATAATGAGAATTCATGTATCAGTTAATCTTCATTTTATAGTTAAGATGATAGGTTGTATTATCATTATACTGCTTTTAATGTCATTTAATGCCTGTCATAGAAAACATTTTTTTTTTTTTTTTAATGCTAAACAGACAGACGAATCTACCAACGAAAGCTGGCCCATTCATTAGGTTGTTCCTGGCCAAGAAGTAACGAAATAATTTATAACTGTTACCGTTACACTCCCAAGACAAGGACTAGACCCAGGCAGAGACTTCTAAGGCCTTCAATTATAAGCACCTAATAGCCAACCTGTAAATACTTTTTAACCTAGTAAATAACCTTTAAATGTTTTTAGGATTAATCATTTTTTTTTATTTTTCGTCGTGAACCTACGGCCTGGGACCTGAATTGTCATTGGTGTGATACAACGCATTCTTCCACAAGCTATTGGCATGTCAATTTAGTTGATATATTTTAATAATAAGTAATTTAAATATAAGAATAAAAAACAAGAAAAAAAAACAAGCCATTTATTTCCGAGGAACATTCTGATAATACAAGTCTTCTACAAAAGTCATACAACTTCAACTTTTACTGTGAATAGCATAAGAAAAGCCTCGACGATAAAGAAAGCACCAAAATGATAGGAATACTTCTTTTTTTAAAAGTATTTATTGAAATAAGCAACTATATTAAAAATACGGCTATTAAATGCCCAGTTCAATTAATATGAAGCCACCCAATGATAGCACTACAAAAAAAAAACTCTATGTCAAAAGATTCCTAGGCTGTTTTCTTTTCAGACGCTTCGGAGGTTTATCGGAAATTGATTGGGAAGACTGGAAACAAGAGGATTTTTGTGGTTACAAGTGGCTTTTGGACCAGATTCTATAAATTTATTAGGATTCTCGTTATGCCTACTCTTCATATCTATTATTATCTTTTTGAGGTATTATTTATTGATGTCCCCCCCCCCCCCCTCCAATTGGAACTGACAAATTAACAAATATATTTTATTTTTAATCAGTATGCTATTATTTTTAAACTGTTGTAATGCGAGATATATTGTAACCAGTATATCGATAATAAGAAGTATTTTATAACCAGACCCTTGAAATGTTTTAAAATAAAATACGGATTTTTTTCTATCTATCAACTTATCAACCATAAAGCACATTAAGACCATCATAGAAAATCTTAGTGAGTTTGAAATATTGAAAACAAGATATTACAATCTTATGAATAAGTTTTAGTTTTTCATAACTAAGTTTATAAAGAATTTATAGAGTTGGTGGGATAGAGTAACAACGATTTCATCTTGTGATGTTTTAGTTTTAGTATATTATAATGATATTACAGAATTTAAGGTGTTGAGTACCCAAATGTTTTAATATTTTATAATGGCATATTTTTAGCATGATATATTTTAGTGCTTTGTTCTCAACCAAGTATTTGCACGAAATGCTCTAATTTGTGCATTTTATAATAATATTATAATTTCAACCTGGTCTTAGCAAATGACTTAATATTATTGGAGACAGACTCAATTGATGTAGTCCCTAAAACCATATATAAGAAAAAAAAATCGAAACATTGTTTCGAAATCCCACAAAACAAGAGAGATTTATGTACAATCAGCTGATCTGACCTAACCAAAAACGTTGAAAATACTAAAAACAAAAATATGCTTAGGTAGAACCAGTATTTCAATTATAAAACTTTTTTTTCTAAATTATAATTATACATTAAAATAGAGAATGTATAAAACTTATTATTAAAAATAAAAGGAACCTCTTTTAGTCGTCTGACTACGTTTCTACGAAATTCAAATAACGACGTAGATAAAGGTTTTTGATATTTCTAAATATGAAGCATCGCTCATTTTCTGCAGCAACGCCCTTAACTCGAAATTCACGATTTTTCAGCTGATGCCTTTGAACTTTTAAATATTATATTAATTTCTGTGTAACTAGGTAAGTGGGTCATAACTAGGTGGGGAAACTAGGTCATTGCAATTGTTCCTGCAGTATCAACTCAAAAATCATGAGTAATGACATTGTTAGATCAAATGAGCGATATGTTGGTGCTGATATAATCTTTTTTGTTCAGGAAGTTTTAATCGGTGATTGATAACACGGTGGTTGTGAGGGTGTAACGCCTAATGATATTCACCACATCTAGAATATTCTAGTTAATCTTCGTCTTTTAATTGCAGTGTGATTATGAAATTTATAAATAGTTATTTGCTCTAATTTTAATTGAATAAAAGCGAATTAAGTTTAATTAAACTGTGAACGGTTCTAAGGGAATCTACAGTCCAGTACAGTATAACCTGTATGTAAGAAAACGGGGACTAGACTGACAACCTCAGCGATAACGGGATACAAGGCCATCAGATCTTCAGGTTTTAACTAGCCACATCTTCGTTGTCGTGATGTCAATAATATATATATATATATATATATATATATATATATATATATATATATATATATATATATATATATTATTTCTATAATCAAAATTCGTCGTGTCCTAATCAAGGTACTACTACAAAATTGTTTTCCATGATCAGGAATAGCATCATTTTCGACGAAGATGGACTGAGCCTGTTTGTATCATAATCTGTAGTATGAGAAAAAATTTCCAATGATCTGCTGTTCGCAGATGTTATTCCTTCCCGAATGGTCAGGTACCTACTTTAACCTTGCTGATGAGCGGCACGGTTGATGGGTCCCAAACATAGTATAACGAATTACGAGGAGAAAAAATGACCAGTCAGGAAATACGAGTATAATCCGTCTTCTGTTGAAAGAATAACTTATACCGCATATAAGTAAATTTATAACATCATTTTTTATTGTAATTCACAATTATATTTACTGAAGAACTACTGAATAATATTATTTGAAAATGTCTTGAAAACTATGAGTTAATTAGATTAGCTCGTGGCGCCTGATTATTTTGCAGTAATCAGTCATTTATTAAGAAGTAAAATTACGAAAAAGTAGGCTCATACGTGCATGGAGACCATGATCAAAGGTTGTGTTTCTATTTTGGGCAAGCCAGGAGTATAAGAAACATTAAGGTCATTATGGATAATTTTATTTGTGAAATAATAAGGCACTTTGATGATTAAAAGAAACTATTTAGATTGTAAGCCTCTTGAATAATTGTTTATTAATTTGAGGCGAGCGTAATTATGCCCTGTTTATTATATTTAGGTGAAGCGGCGGAGTAGCTCAGCGGTAAGGCATTGTGCTCCTATTCTCCTGGTTCCGGGTTCGAGACAGGCTGTGGCAGATAATTATTCAGTTATCATTCGTGGGTCGACCCTGTGGGCTCGGGAGACCCTTCTGGTCCTCATCCAACCTTTATAAAGTGGGAGAAAAACCTGGCGGTAGAGCGTGATCTCGACCAAATCACCTCCTTACAGAACCGTTGGCCTAGAAACAGGACGGTCCTTACCAAGCACTGAACCCAAGACCCCTCTGAGTTGTAGTGGTACAGATTTTTTGTTTATTTTTTATTAAGTTTAGAATTGAGTTTGAAAAATGTTGCGAGGTAAAGTAGTACCTAGCGGGAAAGGATAAAGTTGATTATTTTATCTAGAGGATGCAGGTATCCTTCCTTAGTTACGGCACTGAGTAAACTGAATTTTTAAAAAATATAAATGGGGGGCTTCTTTACACCATAATATGTAAGTATAATATAATTTTAATCGTATGCTAAAAAATTCTAGTTTATACTTCAAAAATATTCAGTAAATGGCCTTCCCTTATAATTTATAGAAGCGATTTGGACCTCAGTAACTGAGTATAAAATGCATTTTAACTATAATTGGTTTAAAATTCTGCTAAGAATTTTTTTTTAATACAATTCTAATATTATTTTTTTAAATCGGGAAATTCAATGAACACATTATTCAGTTGTTGATATTTTCTGTTATGTTCGTGACTATCCTGATAGAAGAATGTAGGGACCGCTTAGTTAATCCGTGAAGAAGGTCCCTTCGCACTGAACGTGATCATTTAACCATCAGTTCTGCCTTTGTCGGCTTCTTTTTAAACACCGTTCATTTGTGGAGTCTTCCATAGATTTCATAATTTTCCAAGTTATAGAGAATTTCATTCATGCGACTGTAAAGTTAATTCTGTACTCAGATCCCTTAGGAATTGTAGGAATGCGTCGTTCAGGAGATACGTCGAGCCTGATATAATATACTCAACATTTTTTCACTGCTTATTTTTTTCAATGACCAACCTTTCTGATATTATACAATATGTTGACTATAGGATATGTAAATGGACAGAACACATAATAAGGACAAAAGAAGACTTAGAAAAAGATCTTAATATAGTACCCAAGAGAGCGGAAACGAAAAAAAAATTAACTGCGAAATTACAACAAAAAAATAAAATAAAGTATCTGGGTGGTTTCTCCCGCTTAGCCAGAGTTGCCTGTACAACGTTATCAATCAGGTTGCATAAAATTTCCTCTTAGACATTCACGTATAGAAAATATCAATAGATGCAATGAAAAAATTTCGAGTAACACTTTCGAATAAGCCATTGATTATTAACTGTTGCATTTAAAACAATTACGAAGTTATTTCTGAAGAGAGCGTACCGTAATGTTTTATTTTTTCCCATTAAAAGATCATATCCCGAATTCTTTCTCAGAAAAGAGGTTTTATCCGACTTTGATTTCGTTACAGGTAGTAGTAATGATTATCGAGGGTTTTATGAATAACCCTGATTTAAATGTTGACATGTTTATTAAAGCCATGATTATATCCCATTATATAGCTCGTTCTAGGGCCGGAACTAGGATTTTTGCCAGGAAAGCAAGCCTAATTTTGTCGCCCCTTCTTCTGGTATGTATATGCTATTGTCAATTATGAATACAAAAAATGGACAAAATATTTTTACAACGTGAGGTTTCAAGCCAGAGCTATTATACACTCTGCATCAGCAGTACAATAGAATCTAAAATTTATACAAGTAACTAAAATAATATTACAGGAAGGAAATATAAAATCACTGCCCCTTCTTTCAATTCCCTCCCCTCAATAAAAGTCAACCGTTTTATAACAGTATTTTAGATAATATATTTCGAAATAAATTTCAACATCTCATAACATTATTATTTTACACTTAATTAATTAAAAATCCTGATTATGAGAAACCCATGGAGGTTACGAATATATAAATTTATGAATTTGTACTCAAGAGGATGAGTCGACCCGGTTACAATATAACCTCTTGATCGTATAGCTTCAGATCCAATGATCCAATAGGGCAATGGCCATCATCACTTTTCTCGTAAATTTAGCAGCTTATTGGGGCTAATTGTACGCCTGAAACCTGTATAGGAGAAAAGGAACAAGAAACAAGGAGGTCCAGGAGTCAGGATATATATTAATGAGGTAGGATTGGGGTTAGCGTAGGGTCGCTTCTACAAATCACACACTTCCACGGGGTCAGTGGTTGTTCCACTCTCCTCCTTCGGTTGGCACGCTATCCGCATCCCAAAGGCGGCTAAATAACTAATCGGATTTCCTTAGATTTATAATAATCCAAGAAATAAATCGGATCATTCGATATGGCATGTCTCAATTTTCATTCCCCAAGCTTTATAATTCATATCGCCAATGCAAAGGCTGCATGGAATTTCAAAACTAGCAAATGCACTTTACACTTATAGTTGTGACTATAACATAATATAGAAAGTTAAGCAATGAAATTTTCGATTGAGATTTGAAGGGTTTTTTAAAAAAGACTTGAGAAAATGAGAAATGAAGGGGAAGTATTGAAAAAAAGATACTATAAAAAAATAAGATTTGAAGGAAGCTTTAACATTTTTACTCTTTCCGGATCATTCCTTTTGAACGGCTTCTTCCATATTTTACATTTTACCCCATCCATATATTTTGTTAAAATATAATCGTTTGTTTTACGATATGAGCTGTTATATTTCAAAATCCTTCTACGCGATAAAAAATAGAATGCATATGCACTTGGGTGAACCTCTGTAAACAGAATTGAGTTTGAAATGAAATGCAAATGAAGAGGATATCTCAATAATATCAATCTAGATGTTATAAAATAAAGTTTTATTCACTGTAGAAACTGAAGCGCTGTTTTTTCCACTAGCGATCATTAAAGACGGTGACTTTTGCCTAAGGAAAATGTGAAACAATAAAGTGTACTAGCTTATTCCTAACCTATTCCTAGGCAGCAATGTTTGTTGATATAACAGATAAATTAATTTGCACAACTTAATAATATAATTCCAATCTTTTTTAAATAAATAAATTATTACTGATTAATGTTTGGATGGCCTTATGAAACTGTATAATCGCATTCATTGAGCTCATAAGAAATGCGAAACGATGCCACGGAAAAACAAAGTAATGAGATTTAACTTGTTATATAAAAAAACATATTGAAAATATATTATTAGTAAGTGTTTGATGACGCTATACTACTGAGGGCATATATCTCATAGAAAGAAAGGTGATGTTTCATCTAGGTAATGTGAAACGGGGCATGAGCTTTCTGATCAGGTTTTTCTCAACGTCTTTTCTTATCTGGATCTACCGGCTCTTCATGCCATTTCACAACCTTTTCTGGACTATCTTAAGATTTCACAGAAAAGAAAGCTTATTGGATAAATGAAAAACTTTTTTTTTCTTAGTTTAGCCCAGTTGTTGACAATTCTCTATACAAAAAAAAAATAAAAAAATAAACAATGCCGAGTTATAAAAGTTTAAATCATTGTTAATAAGATCAGATTACATAAATTTCCTTCATTTATATTATTTATAATCAACTATTTGTGATATTTATTGATTAATAACTCATACCTGATAGTTTAAAACTGTTAAAGGAAGTTAATTTATGAAAAAAGAATTTAAAAAATATTTTTTTTTTAGAATCAAATTTATAGAGATAAATTATATTATAGTCAAAAGTTTTATTTGTATTGATTTAGGTTTGGATTATTTTAAACTAACATATTTTTTAAACAATATTTTTGATAAGCTAACAGTGATAATTTTTTTTTCAAGGATAAACAATAAGGATTTGAGGATTTCATTAAATTAAAAATTCATAGAAAATTATCTATTTTTCACCTCCTACTTTTACGCAAATATGTTTAGTTCAAATAAAAAAAAAAAAAAAAAAAAGAAAAACGAAATAAATTATATATTGAAACATAAATCAAAAATAAATGCTCCTATCACACGCAGCCTTCAGTTCCAGAAAAGGTTTCCGATACCGACTTTGTTTTGAAGGTTTTATTCACTACGGGTTTTTTAAAAAAGACTTGAGAAAATGAGAAATGAAGGGGAAGTATTGAAAAAAAGATACTATAAAAAAATAAGATTTGAAGGAAGCTTTAACATTTTTACTCTTTCCGGATCATTCCTTTTGAACGGCTTCTTCCATATTTTACATTTTACCCCATCCATATATTTTGTTAAAATATAATCGTTTGTTTTACGATATGAGCTGTTATATTTCAAAATCCTTCTACGCGATAAAAAATAGAATGCATATGCACTTGGGTGAACCTCTGTAAACAGAATTGAGTTTGAAATGAAATGCAAATGAAGAGGATATCTCAATAATATCAATCTTACAATAAATAAGCTTTTTTGTTGACAATTTTCTTATTTTACACCAACACAATCTCAAGACGTAGGGTCCACTTAAGGTGCAGATTTTCGCGTCCTTGAAAAATTAATGCTTTATGGAAAATCGTTCACAATTTTTGTATCACAAAACCTCAAAACTAGATAGATTTTTCTTTTTTTTTTTTTTGAACTTTTCAGATTAATCACACCATACGCAACATGAAAATCAATTGAGCTCAATTTTGGTCCACTATTGGCGCACTTTCTCTAATATTTATGATTATAAATTTTAAATTATTATTAATCAAACGTAATAAACCAAAGTTGGGTTACGAAGTGTAATCTGTGGAACGTGGGTACAAATTTTAAATTCTGAAAAATTCATATCTTCACCATTAAAATTTATTATTAACAAACGAATATTATAATAAACATAAATCTAATATTACAATAAGTCGATACATATTTTCAAAACAAGTGTTTTAATAATCCGACTTTAGAACCCCTACTATATATCTTTTTATAGACAAGTTAGTATTTCTTGCTATCAATTTAGTAGTTTTTCCAAGAAATATAACACTTTTCATCGAACAATATGTTACTCCTCTGGACAAGTTTAAGTGTCTATCCAGACAGCTTAAATACCAAATTTCAAAATGTCAATCCATTGATATTTCGAGGTCCATTGAGTAGAGATCGTATGAGTCCTGAGTCTACGGTACAAAAAGGCAGTTTGTTATGGATTTTGAATTTGGGGTACCGAATA
The DNA here is from genome assembly GCA_948150685.1 of Rhaphigaster nebulosa. Taxonomy (NCBI): domain Eukaryota; kingdom Metazoa; phylum Arthropoda; class Insecta; order Hemiptera; family Pentatomidae; genus Rhaphigaster; species Rhaphigaster nebulosa. Next base: position 103,626,657 of record OX411307.1, read on the forward strand.
TCGTGAAAAAAAAAATACAAGGATAAAAGGAATTTTGAAAAAATTTTGAACTTGAAGTCATAAAGCGGGTTACATTTCAGTAAAATTTAAAAAAAATACTTATATAATATTAATAATGTAAAGTTGTATCTAAAAAAGATGCATACAAATCAATCAGCAGTCATTACAGGCTTATTAAAAATTTAACAGGAGACTTAAATTTTGTAACGATTTTAATCACATACGTGACACACACACACAAACACACACATATAAATATATATATCACAAAATATTTATGATATATTTCCCTGATTATGTAAGAGGTTTATGAACTATATGAAATCGTAAAAAAAATACAAGACCTCAATTCAGAAAAAAAGCTCACAGAGTATCACCATTCCCACGTATATCTGATATCGTTCTTCTCACGTAATACGCAAGATGAAAAAATTATGTTTATAATTTTTATCACACAGCCGTCTGTAAATTTTTAAATTATGAAGCAAATTGTTTAAAAATATAAAAAAAAATTAAATAATTTTGATAAATAAATTAGCAGTTACTAAATTTATAATAAAATTTGTCCCATAAATGTCAAGTATTAAGAGATATACTTATAGTATTTCTTAAGTACCTACAATTTTTTAATGCTTTAATTTTGAGATAAGCACCTCCTATTTTAATCTCAGTGCCGCTAGTAACCAAAGAAAGATAAAGCTATAAAAAAAAATAAAAAACCATTAATCAGAAAATACGTTTTTCACAACTAAAATGCAATACAATTAAGAAAATATAATTACTGGTAATTTTAGAATTTGACAATAATTACAAACAAATTTAGATCTACGATTTAAAAACTAGAAATCAAAAATTGTTTTCCCTTTTGTTGAGTTTTCCTCCAAGCAATTTTTTTTCAATATGATTTTATTAAATTTAATGTTTTTTTTTTAAATTAAATAAGTCACCTGTAATGTAAAGAATGATTTCTATAGTTGGTAATTTCAACTAGGTAATTTATTTTCCTCTTAGAGCGAAATAGATTAAGGTCTTAAGACATATAAATATAAGTTCGAAACTATTTATTTTCATAATGGTATTATTATTTTATCTAATAATTATGAAAGTATTTTAATTCTTATTCTGATGTAACTAGAAAAAAAATGTCATCGCTAATTAAATATTTTTATCGACATTGGAGCTTCGTTGGATTTAAATGAAATTATTAAATTCGTTATTAAATCATAAAATTGTAAATTAGATAAAAGATTATAAAAAGAAACAGAACACATGCAATAAAACCTATTAGAAGAGTCTTTTCTCATAAAGTTGGTTACTATTTAATCAAACGGAATCGAGCCAAGGCTGAGAAAGATTTTTACAAAAAAAAAAAAAAAAAATGATACGAAGCGGTCATTACCACAGACATAACTAACTTTAAGTGATAGTTCATTCTAATCATCATAAACAAATTAAATATTTATTTTTACGTTTTTTGTTACATCTGCCTTTAAATTCATTCATGCATTCATATTCGAAACAAGTAAACTGGTATATAAGTATTTCTATATAATTTATTTTTGTTAATTTCTTGAAAATAATTGTTTACCTCTTATAATTATGAATTTATTTTCCTAACTTTAAAGAAACTAAAAAAGCTGAATTTGCTCTTTATTTTCTAGTTTACATTATTTTTTTAATAGTTTAAACTACGAGTTCGAGTTAAAATATAACAGTTAAAGTCAGATAGAAAAATGCTCTATTTAGCACAGTCAAATACCTGATAACTCATTATTATTTAATTTTTCTAAAATATTTTAAACCAATGCATTCAACTAATCAATAAAAAAAAACTCACAATTAATTCAGTTTAAAAATTTCTTTAATAAATGTCTCCTATTCCCGTCGGGGGTTAGAGAACGTGGTTTTGACCAAAAAAAATATCTATTTATTTCGTATAAAATTTATTGAAGGTTCTATTATACTACCTTCCAGGTCCGAAAGTCGTGCAACACCATGAAAAACGCATGTTTGGAAAATTTCTATCGTGTAACTGAATTCAATGCTAATAAAATTAACGGAGATTGACAATTCAATTTCTAATTTAGCTATCAATAATTAAAAATTTAGAAAAACCTTGCCATCTCTAATTAAATTATTTTTTTAATTATTGGAGCATTGAAAAAATGATAGATAGATTTGTTTTGAAAACATTTATTAGTCATATAGATACATAACTGACCTAAGGGAAGTACTAGAATTTCTTTTGTATCTTGTGTTGATAGCGACCCACTAGGCACAAATGGGTTAGTTAAATGTTATTGATATCAATAATTTTTTTATATACTGATCATACCATCTCTTGTCCAGAATAGCCTAGGCCACATTATTATGGAAAAACGGGCTTCTAATGGAATTTATTAGCATTAAAAGAATTCTTTGGGACCGAATCAAATAAATTAATTTTAAACCTTTTTTTTTTAAATCTATTACTTATTAAATCAAAATTTAAAAAGAGATTCGAATAATGCTGAATGATAATTATATTATTTTAAAATTTTATAGTGATATCGATAACCTACTTTGGATTCGGTTTCCAAACCAAATACAGGATTGTTTCCGTGCGTCTTATTATTATTATTGAAAAACAAGGCATGTAAATATCATATTTATCAAGGATGGCAATGCTATAAAACTGAGATTAGATTAGATCACTAAAATCTCGCTAATGATAAATATTAATAAATAAATAATTTAAAAGGCGTTTAGAAATAGGATGTAATGCGAAATGTCGCTCAGATCTAGATACTTGGTTTGGATTCTTCCTCAATGAGCGTGAAGTTGAAGTTTCTTGTGCCAATTAAATGTTCGTCTTCTTCAGTATCCAGGAAACCTCCCCGGATCCTGGAACTCCGTTGAGGTACAGGAAGTAGAAAAAAAAAAAGAAAAAAGTCAAGACAATCCCAGACTACCTCACACTGTTCATCCAAATAACTATCTCGTTCCCATCCTATCCACTGATCGTTCCATTAAGTGATAAAGAACATTTAGTGAAGAAAAGTTGTTTACGTCAAATTTTCTTTTATTTTCTCTCACTTAAATGATCACTTCATTCACGAATTACACCGACATAAGAGCTATGTTTATTATAATCGTTAATATTTGCGGTCAGCAACTTGAGAGAGGAATTTATCTATCTTAAATTTTAATATCAACGTTAAGTATTTTTAATTTTTTTCTGATCCTCAACTTTATCACTGTCCCTCAACTCACTGATAAAACACCAAGTCGGACATTTTCTTAGCCAATTTTACGCAGATTTTTTTGCTTAAAAAAAAATAGTCTTAATTTTTTGATAGTTTAATCATAAACCAAATGTTGGTAGTTTTTCATTAAAATAAACAGTACAAGTTTCTTAGAAGCTTACGAACAATAAAGACATATTTTTGAAAAAGAAAAAAAAACTCTTATTAAGCAATAACTTGATAAAAATCTACTAAAAATATTTTTATATTTTTATTCTAAAATAGTCTTGAATGAATACTTTCTGGTGCCCCAAAGCTTATTCGGTTGTAGATGAGTAGTTTTCTAGTGACAGCATACTCTTCCATAATGACATGTCGATGTCCGATTGTTGTTCCTTCTTGTTACGAGCACCTTATTAACAAGACGAAGTTCCTCATTGTTCAAAGCAATGTCTTCAATTAGAGCCACAAGGTAGTCAACTGCATTTGTTGAGGTTCTATATTCCTTGATATACCCAAACTCCTTAACAACTAACCAATCCTCGTTATAACCAACCGTGGGCTTCTTTTAGATTATTTATGATAAAGAGATTTTGTCATAATCTTTTAAAGCTTCTTCGATGTAATGTAAGTTTGTAATGTAAGTAACCTCTATATGTATACCTTAAGTGCTCCATTTTTTGATTCGGAAATTTTTTCGAAACTTACTTCTGACTCTTTAGGGTCAACTAAATTTTCGGATTTTGAAACAGTTTCTTAAGGGCTTTAATCTTCAGATACATTTTAATTATTGCCTTAGATGGCCGTCTTTTAGTTTTAGTAACAGTTCACTTTGTTATTTCAGAAAATGATAGAGAAGATGTTAGCTTATCCGATGTTGGAGTAGTTACATTTATTGCATTAACCGTAAAATCTTCTAAATTACTAATGTAGTTTTCTAATTTCTCAATAGAAAGGATAAAACCTTAGGTCGTTAGTCTGTTCTGAGAACCTTGCTATCTAATAAAACCTTCAATTTTTTTCAATGTTTAGAGAGTATATTTTGCATTACTCACTAGATCCGCTATCTGGTTGGAAACTGATGCACATAGATGTGTAAGTTACGCTCTCTCGACTCGAAAAGAACAACAAAAAAACGTAATGTATTAAAATTCAAAATAATATTTTTTACATAATTAATAGTGTTTTAAATTACTCATACATAAGCAAAATGGATGCTCTTTGGTCACCTAACTGACATATGAATTATATTATTACAACATTAAGAATAATTTATTATAATCTTTATCAATACAGTCTTTATAAAGTTAATCTCTAATAACATCTTGAAGGAAGTCTATGTTTGACGACTAAACTTAGAATAGCTAAACTAACAATAAATTATTATTGCTGTAAATATTAAATATAAAAATCTGGCATTTTATCTCAAGGAAGAAGAAGCTTTCCAAGCGTAAAGAAAAACGAAACGTTCGTATTGTGGCACTTTTTTTCCCAAACGAAAGGTAAGCAAGAGAGGTCCTTCATAGTTATAATTATTAATTCATGATAATAAAGATTTCTCTAAAAGATGCGGAAGCTGTTAAATTCAATGCTGATAAACAACTTGGTCTTGAAATAAATGTTGATAAAACAGAATATAAGGTTGCCAATAGAAACGGTGATGATTTACGTTTTGAAGATATAAGAGGGCGTAAGTTGGAATACGTAAAAAAACGTAAGAATCTCGAATCTTCAACATTTGAAAGTAACGAAATTCAGGAGGAAATAAAAACAAAGCCAAATGTAGTGAATTCTTTTATTATTTCTCTATCATATTAGACTGTTCTCTCCACCTTTCCAAAAGCATAAATAAAATAATAATATTATTATAAGATTACTTCCTACTTTTCTTTATGGATGGGGAACCTGGCCGAACACGTAAATGAATAACAACGTCTTATGTTTGGAAGAAAACAATGTATTGCGTAATGTATTTAGAACGAAGGAAGCTAAGGAAATCGGAGAATTTAGAATGTTGCAAAACATGGAATCGTGGAACAAACACCGGTATATACGAATATTACTGATGTAACAAAGCCACAAAGCGATTAATAGAATGAGAATTTTTACACTAAAAATGTAAACAATGCTAAAACATCGGGGAGAAGTGCGAGAACTGGATCGGATGGTTTTTTTATGGCTGTTATAATTAATATAAATCAAAAAATATAATTGAGGAGTTCTCTATCAAAAGTCAATATATCCACTTTTGGAAAATTATTAGGGGAGGCAACTCATAGAGATAAGGCTAATATTTTTTGAAAATATTGATTGGCAACACCTATTTGACAGCAGAAAATTTAAGATTTGAAATAAACTAAACGATTTATAGATGTAGAATATTAATTTGTCAAAAAAAATCTTTGTTTTTGAGAAGTGGATTTATTAACTTTTGAAAGAAAACTCATCAATTATTGGGCTTGTTGATTTGTTTTAATGGGGTTCAGTACATAAAGGTATGTATGAGAAGATTACTGGTGGTACCGGAATCGAACCTCCAGGTTCTTTAATCCTCTTTTATTACAATATTAATATTAACATAATTAATTAATATGTCTTAATTTAATGCAACAATTATTATAGTATGTCAATGCTTGAATGTGAAAATTGAAAATTTTCCTTATTAATTTTTTTATTAAAAACATGTTACATCAGAACATTGACGTTTTTGGTTTTGTCCCATCCTCAGGACTACACTTAAGTATCATAATTTTTAATATTAATCTAATATTATATCCATTCTTAACATCATCCACTTCTAATACGGCAATATCTATCTAGAGCACTTATATTGTCAATTTTTACGTTATAGTTATTATATCGAATTCTTAACTATCACTTAGATTCTGAAGTCTCACTTATCGCTTAAATTTCACTTAGGTTGAAAATTATTTACGGAATCCGAAAGACGCTAGTTAAAACTTATGTCTAAAATGCTGTAAAATGTATTTATTATTTTCGTATTATATTAAATTTAATTATTTGCCATGTTTATTTTATTAACAAGCATTCTATCTATCCATGAGTATATTGTAAGCGTATTTTATGCACGAGTCATCCGAACTATCTTTTCAATGGGTTTTTATTTGATCATGAGCTTTTTTCAAAATCTGAAAAAAAAAAAAAAAAAAAAAAGCACATAAAGGACACGTAAAATATATTATAATGTAAATATTTCGTTGAACCAGAAAAACATCTGGACTGTGAGGAATATAACTCCATGACATTAGCATAGAGTGGGACGTGCTTCAAGGGTGAATTTTTTTAACGTTCCGCAGGATCTTTTAGACCGATAGTTTTTCTACCTCCCTGGGCTATGCACGTTTCAATATTTTCTTCAGGAAATGTGATAAGTATATAACACATCATTTTCAATCAAATATAAATGGAAGAGCCGCTAATATGTCGTAAGGTAAACGTTTATAACTAAAGTTGAATTAACTGAAGAATAGTTTAAGATTGTGGGCATTCCATAAGGTTTTTAATTTGAAATATGTCAAAAATAATCTAATAATTATAACTTTTGGCGTTGAAGTTATGTTGAATTTTATTTATACGAATATTAATCCTATTTCATTTCCAGTCGTTTTAATACATTCGTCACAAAAAAAAAATAAATAAACATTTTGTCTGAAAACTGTAAAGTGTTTTGTAACGTAATGTAAAACGTACCTATAAGATCCCTTATGCTTGACAAATCATTTCTCAAGGTGATAACTATGATTTTCTTTTATCGTAGCATATCGAAATAAAACAGAACTACCCCTATATTGATTATATCAATATGATAAATACAGTAATATAATCATTAAAAATAATATAATCCTTTTACACAGTGCAAACAATCTACATTCAAATTAAAAAAAAAAATTTAAAAAACTCCACATCTTCAATTAATATCCATTTCTCTAAGTCTATTGTATAATTTGAAAAAGCCTTGTCAAAATTTGCTTTATAAGTCCAATTCTTTATTTGATCCTGGTCTCGTGCAAGCTGGGGCGGTCTACCTGATGTATTTCAGTCAAGAAACAAACGTATGTTTCATTATTTAAAATTTTATAGAAACAAACGAAAAAAGAAGTGTGGCTCAACATGTCAAAAAACGGGACAAGACCTACTTAATCTGTTGTCAACTTTAAGGTAGTTTTCAGGTCAAAAAGCACATTATACTTAGAGAGAGATAATTGTCAGCCCTCGGATACTCAATTTTTTTTTTTTAAGCAGCTACTCATTTTCCTCATGAAGTTCCAGAGAATCGAATTCGCAAGCGAAAGCTACCTTCTACAGTACGGAAGCGGCCAAAAATTTTTTTAGAAGAAAGTGGAATTTTAGAGAGTGTTGTAGCTAACCTACTTAAAGCAGCTTTTTCGAAAAACCCAACCGCTAACTAATACTGTGATATGGATGGCCTGTTACCAACTCTATTCTTAATAAACGATCAGGCTAAGGTGTTTAGTAAATATGGATAAAATACACACTTTAATATTCTGAGACAAAGTTAAAATTGTGATTGATAAATAAAGATCTAAATAATTGATAACTTCAATTTCTATCTCATTAAGAAAACATGGTAAAATAATAATATAACTTCTTAAGATAAACCTCTTCTTCTGCCGAATTGAAAATCTAATTGGCATTTATTTTATTTTATATACTTTATTTGAAATAAATAACCGCCTTTCATTGTAAGCTGTAATAAAAAATGGATAAATCTAAACTATGAAAGAATTTTATGATTAATTAAAGGAGAAAAAAGGAGAAATATTTTCCCAGGTTGAAAACAAATTTCCGGAAATAAGAGTAGTCATATAGATATATAATATACCATTGGAAAGCTAACAACTTTAGAAAAATTAATATCTAACATATAAAGCCATAGAAGGTATAATCATTTCTACTTTTATATTATTAATGAAAACTAAATGTTACCATGGAAACTTTTAAAATTTATTTTCAGCTTGACAGACCAAAAACATATGGTGTAGAATTTTTCGTACTCCAATTGTTTAAAAAACTTTTATATTGTAATTTATAGGTTTTTTTAGGTGAAAGATTATAACGGAATTAATTAATGAAGGCTAAATTAGCTTCATAAACTCTTTATTCATTTCACTCATCGCCTCGGCCATCATCAGGTACATATTTTTATGATTTGGGAGTTCTGCTGAACCCTCATGAGGTTATTGTATGACTAAATTAAAACATGTACCTGATGATGGCATGAGAGTTGAAACGTAGGTGGAATGAATAAAGAGTTGGTGAAGGCTAATTTAGTCTTTATTAACTAATTCTATTGTAATTTATTTTGCGAGAAAAAGGCAACAGTGTTTATGTGAATTCTTTATAATTGTGTTTAAAAAATGGATAATTATTATAGGATGCAAAGTTAGGTGATAATTGAACGGTTTTTTTTTTTGGTTTTTTTAATTTAATTTCGTTATATTATCATTGATACGATTTGACCTCCTTAGATTTTTTTTTTTTTTTTTTTTTTTTTACATTTCATAGTTTTTGTTATATTTTGTGATTGTTTTATGAAAGGTTATGTTATCCATATACAATTTTTCGTTGAATCCCTCCCCTCTTTTCAACTGAAATTTAAGGAACGTAAACTATCAATAGTATCGATTGCCTGACCAATCGAATATTGTCCACCCCAAAATATACAGTTAAGATATAATGGACTTGTGCCGTTTGTCTAACTAGAAACATGTGCTATATCTTTATGTCCTCTGCAGCATGTCCGTAAATCGGATATGGTGCATGGCACTTGCAATAATACAGTTAAAAGACATTATAACAGAAATGCGGGATGCTCCATTTCCAAGAGGACACACCCCTAAAAAAGGCCAGCTCGATTGAGGGCGTGAATGAAGAAATGATGTAGAAAATGAGGTCTAGCAGATGTTCCACAAGGCAGGTGTTCCAGTCAGCGGATCCGTCCAACGTTCACAGCTCAACCTCCGGCCTATTCTTCTTGTCAATGCTATCCGATTTAACTAATAATAAATACCAATAATTTATATATATATATATATATATATATATATATATATATATATATATATATATATATATATAATTTTAAAACAATCTATTCAATTTCAACGGCATTTATTCTCTCTATGACTGCTTCAATATGTAATTATTTAATAATAAAAATGCTTAGAGATTAATGGATACAAAGTCCAAGCTAAGCTATATCATTAACAAGAAATTACGTGATCTTCAATTTGCCATACAAATTACGAAAATGAAACTTTTTATAATATTCATTTGTATAGCATAGAAACTGATACACCATAATTGAGAGTCCAACTCCGGATAGAGAACAAACATTAAATTTGGCGTATTTATAGAAATATTGCAACAAGCAAACCTTAAGTCCTTCAAAACAATGTTTATTTTAGTCTAGTCAACGTTTTGGCAATTGAGCCATGCTCAGGATGAAAATTTGCCGTTAATTCGTATTAATAAATTATAAGCGATTGATTTTTCAGTAATTTCAGTTAATGGGAATGATAAAATCTAGTGCGGAGAAAAAACATGGATTTAAAAAAAAAAAAAATATTTAATAGATACCTGAATTGGCGAAAAGTTGACTATTGTACAATTTTTGTTTTAATAGATATAAAGCCTGTATATTGGAATCTTCCACAAGTATCCTAAGTAGAATTTGTTTTTTCTGTACTGTTCAGGAATCATTTTGAATTTAAGCATGGGGCTTATTAATTGTAAATGAGGTATAATTAAATTTTAACATCACATGTTTGCGAATGATTTAATAAAAAACAGTGCATAGTGCATATGTATCATAAAATACTGAATCATTAAATTATGATTAGAAATATCAACAGGTTGTCAAATATTGATTTTATTTTTTATGCCTTATTATACTTTTAGAGTATTTTTTTTTTCTATGCTCCATTAATCAATGGTTTCTGAACATTTTAATTATTCAACGTTCCACTTTGAATTAGTACATTTTATATCAATCAATAATTTTATAAGGTTTGCAATGAAAACTAAATTACTATTATGATAACCGAAAGTGCTTTTAAATTGAATTTAACGATGTCGATCGCTTTTAAATATTAATACTTTTTTGGGTTTAAATCGTATCTTTACTTATACTATTTAAAATGATTCATAATAAATATTTCGAAATAACTCAAAACTGTATTTTTTTTTTTTTTTTTTTTTTTTTTACGTCCTTAAACTTTGAAATATCTGAAGTTTGGTTAAAACGTAACATGATAATAATCCATTGAAGATTTTCTAAAAACTATTAAAATATTTATTTATTTTCTAAACATCATTAAATAAAAATTTGTACTTACATAAATATAATTACATGAAAAAGTTACATTAATCTAATCTTGGGTGTAAGCTTTGGCCTATAAGCAAAATTCACAAGAAACGTAATTTTTTATTAAAAGCAAGAACTTATTCTATTGTTTAATTAACTAATTAAAAATGATTATAATGTATCGATATTATTTTTCAGAACAGAATATAAAAATTGAATAAATTATAATTAAAGTGATTCAGCGCGAACACATAAAAAGTGTTACGCACTCTCATTTGGCATTAATAGAAACTCGCAAAAAAAAAAAAAAAAAAAAAGTTAATATAACATATTCAGCTAATAGTGCGCATTATTTAAAATAATAAAAGTAAATATAAAAATATTTCCATTTAATACTGGAGCAAATTATTACCAAGAAAACAAGTATAGAGTAACTGTCAATTGACTTGTGGTTAAGTTAGAGAAGTAAAACCAAAAGAGGATTCAATTTATTCGGAATGTTTAATGTTTAAATCGTACTGATAATGGTACAAACAACAGATTTAATTATATATTTAATAATTACTTTTTTTAATTCTAACACCTTGTATGACAGTAAAGATGACATTTGTCTAAGACTACAAGGTCAAAACTTTCGTACCGGTTTAAAGTCATGTATTGTAATGAAAATCAAGCGATAAAATAACAAATATATGAAATTATTGGGGACTAAATTGCCTGATTATCTATTCAAATAAATTTACCAATATATTATTAAATGTTATTGTAGCAAATAATGATAAACCATAATTGTGTTGATAAGAGTGTTACAATATATATATTTTAATAACTGACGTAAACTTAAAGATAACAAAAAACAATAATAATGCAAGGTGTGACAAAAGTAATTTTAACAGCTTGGTATATTTATATAAATCTCATTTTTATTCAAAGACTTGAATAAAGAAAAATAAATAAATAAACAAATAAAAAAAATAATGATAATAGCTAAATAAATTAACTAATACTTTTATATTGCTATTTAAAAAAAAATATTTTAATAGTACGATTTTAAAAAATAATTAAATTAACGATTTAAAAATATAAATAATGAATGCACTTTCAGATAAAGGTATTGTTTATTAAGAAAGATAATGTTATGGTGAATAACGTCTTTACAGTTGCTGATAAATATTTCGGTAAAATGAAATTTCTACTTCAAGTGAAGTAAGTAAGAAGGGGTTTATATGCCAGGGAACAATTAAAACCACCACAAATAAGTACCGTGCAGTACTCTAAGAAAGCCAGTACTTCTTCGTCCGCCTTGGAATGAAAGTATGTTGACTTTTGAGATTTGTGTTAAAATTAATTAACAAAATTTTATAATTACCTTGTGAAAAATAATGGTTGCCTATCCACAAATCACATATTGCTACGTCTGCCCGGATAGTGATGTGAAGAAGTTCTGTCCAGCTGGGAAGAGAACAGACCGCTAAGACAAAGTACACTGAACCCCTCTACGCGATGGCTTGAGGAATTCCCGACCGTCAGCGAAGATTGCCGAAGAGGGCCGAACAACAAATGGTACCGACCCACGCAGTTAACCGTATAATTTCCAACTAGACTTGGTATTACTGGCCCTTTTAGAAAATATGGGAAAATATATTAGGGGAGATTCGTTTGAATACGTAGAGGAGTTTTAGTATCTGAGTTATACAATATCGATTAAAAATGAAATTAAAGAGGAAATAAAAGCAAGTTGTAAAGGTAGGAATGCTTGTCCAGGAGCCTGAAGCCATGATTAACAAGTCTGTTAAACTGTTCTTTATGGATGCGAAATGTAGAGACTTACATAAGAGAAGAAAGGCTTTCGAAAATATTTAAAATTAAACGAAAAAAGATGAATCGAATGAAGAATTCTTATGGCTGCACAACGCGTAATCGCTTGATCAACGCGCGGTAAGCGGAGTAATAACATTGCAAAAACCGAAATGGGCAGGCCCAGATTGGTCAGATCGACTGGTCAATGATCGCATAGGACCCCGACTCAAAGGCTCCCCCACAAAAAAAGTGGTTTATATTTTTAGTACTCAGGTATTTTGGTTAACTACACCAGTGTATCATTATTTGCACTAGAGTGCTTTACTTTTTCACATAAACCTTACACGTGACAATCAATTTTAGCTCTTGTTAAAAGCCTATAAATGTTTATTTTTACTCTTAGCTCAGCAGTAACAATGCCTGCGTACGCATTGTCACCTGCTTGTAACGATGCATACTGATCCAGAAGGTAGAAAAACATGGCCAAAAGTCTTGACCGTTTTGGAAACATATAGAACTGGTTTCAAACCGTAATTAAAAGCATAACTTAAATTACAAAGATATTATAAGTTGTCATATAACGAAAAGGGTAGGTAAAAAAAAATATTTAGTACAATATTATTTAACAGTTAGATAACAAATACAAATTTATCATACTTGAATAAAAATATGATAAATAAATATCAACTTGAAACATAATCCAATTCATCAGCATCGGAGTCATAATCGCTTTCCTTCAATCGTGGTTTTTCTACTACTTCACAATCGAATTATGATTTCTTATTAGAAGATTTTTTTCGCATGTTTGAGATAACATGGTCAGATGAAATTAGTAAATGATGGAGTATATCTTCCATAGTTTTCGCTCTGCACATTTTTCTAGAAAAACCTTCTCTGTATTTTTTAAATCCTCATGGCGAGCTACAAGCTCTCTTCTTAAAATTAAAAAAAAATATCATCTTAATCACGTTTGCTTCCACATTTTTTTCTTTCTTAACGTAAACTCATTTGGGATGCATAACAAATTTCCAAGACAGACGCTGATTCACGAATAGGGCTGTTGTTTCTTCATTTATAACCTTTACTAACACCACAAATATCAATCTTTGGCCATCCGAAACAAGTTGTATCTCTTGGCGCGCTGTGAGTCGAAAACTGTATTTTTTGGTCCAGCCATTTACTGTTTTGTTCTAAAAACATTTTTGAAATTTGAGGTGTTTTATCATCGACGTTTTATGGCATAAATTAAAGACAATAATAATTTGAATGAACGAGGAGTGAGGCCATTTTTTCCTCTTTTCTGTTGCAAAATTAATAGCATTCTTCCTCTTTAGCTTTAATATTAAAAACATTTTCAGTTTTCATGACCTCGAAAATTTCTCTTCTTGTAAACTACATAAAGTGTGGTTAAGATCCTATCAAAAGAAACAAATATGTAGAAGTAATTCGCAGTTCTATTATTTGATTTTTAAAAACTATGATTTCGTATGAAAAAAAAGGGCATAAGCGGTACATGGGGGATAAAGATTATGATGATGATGTTGATAATGAAAGAAAATTAATTTTTTTGTCTGTGAAACAAGGACCATTGAAAGTAAAATTGATGATAAAAATTGAATGCATGAATGTACACGAATCAAAAGTAATCAATAAAATCTGCTTAATTGTTAAAAGAATAATAAAAATTACATACCACTCGCTCTATAGTACATCCTTAATTAAGTTATATAAATGTTCGTGTAGTTAAAACACAGTTATTCACTGTTACAATAAAAGAACTAAGGTAATTTTACATTTATATTTCAAAAATATTACAAATAATACATTGATCCCTTCCATATTTAAGATAAGTTAATTGCTTTAGTTAATTAAACCATTAGAACCTCTAAAGTAAAAAACAATTAACATAATCTATAGCAAACCGTAAGACCAACAAATAAATAAATCAAAATATAAATATATAAATTATATCTTAACTGCTCCAGAGCCAAATCCTTTCTGTAAAATCCTGATTGATATCAATAATTTAAATTATAGAATATGAAATAAATACATCCAATTAATAAGATTTATCTGATATGAATATTTTAGAAATCCTCCAGATATATCAAGTCCAAAAATTTATTTTTTTTTATTTCTCTCAAAATTCTTATTTATAGGTTTTAAAGGTCGATAAAAACGAATCTGACTTGCTTTTTCCTAAAATACTTTAGGATTATACTTATTCTCACACCATGGTGCAAAATATCCTGCCGTGCTTGCTATTGGAAGTTGCAACACCGATTGTGATTTCGTATTGTTAGATATTACTTTGCACCTATTTACGATAGTAAATATGTTATTTCATGGATTTTAATTTGAGATATGTCATTTATAACAATGAACAGTAATAATATCAATATTTATTTAACCTATTTTTATAGAAAATTAAAACAAAAAAAATGTGCTCTCAGGATGATTTATTTACTAGAGCTGTCAATCAAGCATTTTAAATTATGAACAGTATTTAAAAACGAATATTTTTAATAATTCAGAAATTCATCTTTCCAACGATTGTAGTAACGTCAAATTTTGATTAAATCCTTAAGAGTTATGAATGCTTAAGTGAACGCCGGACATCGGCAGGAAAATAAATCCTAAAAATCAAGTCCAAAAATTTCTATTTTATTATTTCTATCAAAATCATTATTTAAGGGTTTTAAAGGTCGCTAGAAACGAATCTGACTTTTTCCTAAATTACTTTTTTTTCCCCTCATTTACTGTAAGCGTCTTTTGGTTTATGTAATTTTTTGTACATAAATCGGTTGGTATATGTGAATACTGAAAACTATGCAGAACGAAGGCAGACAATAATAATATAAAAAATTGTTTAAATTATCTAAATTTTTTTTTTCTGGGCTCCTAGAGAGCATTGGAAAGAATCCTCGGATAGGTGTTTAATATTGTATATTTCGACCTAGTATTACCAAAAAAGGTTTTTAATTAATAATTTTTATTACCTAATTTTAATAATTTTTATTACCTTTAATTTTAATTAAAGGTTTTTAATTAATAGATTTCATATATTTCACTATTCCCTGTGTAAATAACGCATTATTTTTATTTTAAATTAATTTTTACATTGTTATTTCATTTATTTTATTTTATTTTACTTTTTCATTTGTCTCTTGTATTATGTAATTTAGTGTTACCTTTTTCATTTTATACTTCATATTTTTTTATCTTACTTGTATTTTCTGTTTTTTATCATTTTTACTGTTATTGGTACTGCCTCTGTCTCTTTTTTCATTGTTGTTATTTTGTTTTCCTTTTAGCTCTGAAGATGGCCTAAAACTTAGGCCGAAACATCGGCACAAAATATATAAGTTCGCTTATGGTAGTGTAATTCTTTGACCGCACCCCCCGACCAACTTCTCCCTTTAAATATAAATATACGGTCAACAATAACTCCCTCCAAAAAAGGTTTCATTGAAATCGGTGATGCCACGTCCAAGGCTACCGTTGTGAATTCGTTATTGACAAGAAAATTATTCTTATATTTTAACGATCCATTTACTTCGTTATAATACGAATATAAATAATTAAATTAAATAAAAATCAATCGAGTCACTTATTACATAAAAATATGAGAAAGCAAACTGTTACTATAATAGTTGAGGTTTTAGTCTGTGACTCAAATATATATATGAAAAAATGTTGGCACTTCAATTACTTAAAAATCAATATAAAAAAAGTAGCAAAAACTAGCAGGTTCATATAAAAAATCAGGTTCATATAAAAAACTTTGCGGTGCGAGAAAGTAATCACCAAGAGAACTACAACTTCTGTAGCATTAGGTGGGCCAGACCCCCATGCCATGTTAGACAAGTTAGTGATTCGAACTGTCCAGTATTATCTTAATTGTAATCAACATTAATGTAATGGAAAGAGCGATCACATGGAGGAAATCAAGTAACGGAAGAATCTATGTCATCACGCATGCAGCATCGTGAGGAAACTAGACAGTAGCCAAAATTATTGAACGTTGGATAATTTAAATTTTTATAATTTCATATTTGTTTGTCAAGGTATTTGCCACAGAGGCCAGACATCGCATAAAAACTGAATTATTGGTAATACATAATAATACAATAATTTTGACTAGTATTGCTTAAAATAAACTATTTGTTGTGAAATTGAAGTTATTAATTTCCCTAGCCCTCAGATGAAAGTGACGAGTAATTTTTTGATATTTTGTTTACAACTACAATTCCTTCAATGAAAAAGCGTCCAAAAGCCGCTTCAGTTTATATATAATATCAAAGAATGTGATGAAATGATAGACAAAGTATTAAAGGAAAAATTAAGATCCTTAGAAAATACAACGGCTTATAAAGAAAATAAATACATTGAAGAAGAAGAACTATAAACAGAGCTGAAATTATTGTACCGAAAAATTAACGGTATTAGTAAGCCAGAGACGGTTTTGAAGTGGATTTATAACCACAATCGAGAAGAATTTTTCCCAAATACACTAGTTGTATGGAGGGTTCTACTGATTCTATCTGAGAGCGAGAAAACGTTTTCCGAATTGAAAAGAATTACCTGAAGATCAAGTATGAATCAGCAAAAATTGAATGGTTTGGCAATTCACAAAAAAATTATTTACATCTATTATTTAAAAAATATTTAAATAAATACACAATCGTACTCATATAATATTTTTATTGTTTATTTCGACTATATATATATATATATATATATATATATATATATATATATATATATATATATATATATATATATATATATACACACACAGTCGTCAAAATAAGTATTCGCACATTTAGTTTTTCGAGTAAAAAAAAAAAATGTAATACATGATATGATTCCTATGTATTTTTTTACGCCCTTTTTAATAGAAATATTATATTACCCAGTGAGGACAGTATTTTTTTAATAAATGCAAATTATTCATAAAAAATAATGAAGGATATCAAAATTCTAATTTCGACCATTCGTTTTAATCTTTATTCCTCTTAAAAATGATCTGTATAAAAGGATCATATGCCAATCTCATAGTTTGGACGCGCGTCAGTCGCGAGTTATCAGACGACTATTATATTTAACAATTTTTAATAATTTTAAACATTAGTTTTAATATCAGTAAACTGCCTTTCTCAGGGCTCTCCAATGTCTTAAAATGGGAGTCCCACCATGTGGCAACACCTTGTCAATGTCAGGTCAGCTGACCATTGCCCAGAGATCTGTTGTATTTCTACCGGAAACCCTGTCAAGCTCTCTCTTATATTCAACACTTTATTACTACCATATTCTTGGCCAAATGTCAATTGTATACTTTATAACTAAACCCTCAGGACAGCCCTCGCAAGAAGTTCACATGAGCTTCCAAGAATTGTTCCTAAATAGGCCACCCAGAATTTAGGTGTAGAGGAAATTATCTCCCTCCTTCTGCTCCTTGCAACTTCATCCCCTCTCCATTCTCATCCCTATAAAGCCTTCTCTAAATTTACTACAATGTCATTCCATATCAGAATAAGCTATGATGTAACATAGCTAAGATATTGCAACTTAGTTTGTAAGAAGTATTATAAATGTCATTGTAGTTTTATATTCGTCGATATTCGTCGACAATAAAAGTATATCTTAAAGTCTTCACTGTTGTGTGTTCGTTAATTGGCGCCCAAATAGGGACAGTAAGCATCGGGAATTCACTAATCCTAGGTATTCTCGTGTAATCTTCACTGTCCGAACCGAACTTTGGCTGGCACACCCACTCTTACAAGGTATCTGTTTGTCATCATTTGGCTCATTCATCCGAGGTACCAAGATTCTTCAGCAACATCCAGCTTTAGAAAATCACTCGTCCGAGGTATTCTAAACTGACGTCTCCTGTT
Organism: Rhaphigaster nebulosa; assembly: GCA_948150685.1. Classification (NCBI taxonomy): domain Eukaryota; kingdom Metazoa; phylum Arthropoda; class Insecta; order Hemiptera; family Pentatomidae; genus Rhaphigaster; species Rhaphigaster nebulosa. Next base: position 103,644,926 of record OX411307.1, read on the forward strand.
GGCCCACTGTTACCAGGTACTGGCACGGAGGACAACCGACCTACTTCAGTAAGCTTAAGATTTTACTTTTATTTATGATTATTTTATAATTTTATATTTTATTATTGCATATTGTACAATTTATTAATTTATTGATTGGAATTGTTAGTGAAAGAACTAAAATTGTTAAGTATGGCATCATTCCAATTAAATAGTATGGATTTAGACCATATCCCAAACTATGACGGTAATCCGAATAAACGTTTAAGATTTGTAAATATAATAAGGAGGGAGTAAAAAATTGGTTGTGAAAAAAATAATATATTTAGAGAGATCAATGAAAAAACGTTATTAAAAGAAGTCTTAGGTCGCTGCAAAAGCAGAATTTATTAAATCAACATATAATTTCGAAACAATCGAAGATTTATTAAATTACCTTGAAAAAACATTTAAAGATAACCGGTCAATCGAACAATTGACGTTTGAATTGTTTGAAACAAAAATTAAAAATAACGAGCACCGCTTAGATTTTCTCCAACGGTTGGATAAAATTCGAAATTTATTAATATCCCGACATTATTTTGATAAAATAATTAATAAAGAAATGGTGATAGCTAAATTAGATCGCCGATTGCTCTATCATTGTTTCTCAAACATGCCAATGCAAATTAGTATGAAATTGATGTCGAAAGCTGATCAATTAAGAAGTTTGGATGATTTGAGGATTTTATTAACATATGAAAATTATCTTCTCTTCCATGATCTGATTTCTTCAAGGTTACAAAATAACGATAAAGATCGGAAAATTCGAGAATTAGAGGAAAAAATAAATTGGTTCTATCAATTAGAACATTTTCTCGGTGAAGGTTTTGAAAAAGAACCGGAAATAGAACAATCAGAAATAGAAAATAATGATTTTGAACAATTTTCGGACATTAAACACAAGGAAACTAACATTGATTATCAAAACGATATAATAATTACTGACAATAAAACATTTCCGTTAAAGCCCAATGAAAATAAAATTAGAGAAATATTAATATCAGACGAAGAACCCGATAAAATTATTAAAGAAAATAATGAAGAGGAGACAAATATTAAAAAAAATATGGAAGTTGGTATTGAACCCGAAATAATAAAACAAAGTAAAAGCCAAAGCAATCCAAAATCAACATTTAGATATTAAACTATTTGTAAATGAACAAAACAAACAAATCAAAGAGTTAGAATCCGAAAATATTGAATTAAACTCTGAAGAAATTTTAACAAAAGAGAATGACAAAAAAAAACGCAGATTTTTAAAACATCAATAAATGATCAAAAATGTTTCTGAAAAGTTGTACAAACCGTGGAAAAAGGCATAATAAATGAACATACTGATTACATAAATCAGATTAAACTGGGCGTAACGTTTAATAAGAAAAAAAATCTAAAAGATAAAGAAATAAAACCGCCGACTAAATTGAATACTTTAAAATCAATTAAAATAGAAGATGATTTGAAGAAAGCGGTGTCTATTAAATGTTTACAAGAAAAATATTTTAACATGCCGTTAAAAACAAATCAAGAACGTTACTTACTCTGATATGGAATTCCACTGTAGTAAATTTAGAGAAGGCTTTATAGAGATGAGAATGGAGAGGGGATGAAGTTGCAAGGAGCAGAAGGAGGGAGATAATTTCCTCTACACCTAAATTCTTGGTGGCCTATTTAGGAACAATTCTTGGAAGCTCATGTAAACTTCTTGTGAGGGCTGTCCTGAGGGTTAAGTTATAAAGTATACAATTGGCATTTGACTAAGAATATGGTAGTAATAAACTGTTGAATATAAGAGAGAGCTTGACAGGGTTTCCGGTAGAAAGACAACAGATCTCTGGGCAATGGTCAGCCGACCTGACATTGACAAGGTGTTACCACATGGTAGGACTCCCATTCTAAGACATTAGAGAGCCTTGAGAAAGGCAGTTTACTGATATTAAAACTAATGTTTAAAATTATTGTTATAAAAATTGTTAAATATAATAGTCATCTGATAACTCCTCCCTTCCTTAAATAGCACCGAAGCTATAATATATTAAATCCCAAAAAAATTTCACATCTATTAATAGGGTCCAAGCTTATTTGTCATCAATATGTGGGAAAATATCAGGATCTAAGGGAAGATTCTATGGGTATGTAGTTTACATTTTTGTCTATAACTATGTTTACATTGGATATAAATTATAACTTTTGTGAAATAGAATTCCTTGAAGATAGATTACAATAATTGTTACTCTTTACATCCATGAATCCTTTCTTTATAAGTTATAGTCATTAGTTTCTATTTTCTGATGCAGGTATAGTATTTTACTAACATACTGATGTTTTATATATTATTATTATATTTTATATACTATACAAATAATATTTTACTTATATTTATAATTATTCTAGAGGATATTAATTGTTTAACTTTATCATCCTTTATAGTGGATAATCTTAACTTGAACATCATTATAACATACGAGTAGTAAATAAACACAAATGAAATAGGATAACTCAATACAATAAATATATAAATACAATAAACTATTATACCTTATTTAGTATTCCTATTTACTTCTATTTTATTTCCTATTATTATACCTTATTTAGTATTTACCTTACTTAGTATTCTAATATTTAACATATGTGCATACACTATTAATGTATAATATATATTAACTTAGTTTCATTTCTAAGTTTGTTACTTTATCGGAAAAATGGTACTTTTTTCCCTTTTCTTTTATTAATAATGGGTTTTTTACAAAACTTCTAGCATATTAAAACGATATAGTTTAATATTATAGCCCCAAACAATTACTCATAACTTCTACACCTGGAGAAGTACTATAAAGTTATAATCCTAGTTTATATTTTTAAGTAAGTTGTTTATTGCCTAATATAATATGAATAATAATGCCTTTTTTGTTTTACACAAATTATTATTCAAATGCAAACTGCACAAACTCGTTTTGAAACAATATTCTATAATAACACTTTTATAGCTCATTTAATAATTATTAACAATAAATAATTTAATCTAACTTTCTCATTTTTAAATTTCATTGGATTTAATAATAATAATACCTATACTTGGTGCAAAGTTAAATAATATCGTTTAGTAACGATATTTCTATAAAGATACTTGTATTACCTATTAAAAAATAAACAATAATACATTATTTAATCAAACCTTACCCTTTTCCACTTATAATTTTCTTTTTATTTATACATTTAGTTAATATTTTTCTGTTATTAATATATTTTATTTTAAATACAATAGTGATTAATCGCTAAATAATATTTTATCCTTTCTCATACATATTTTTCGTCAATCAATTAATCATATTACTAAATGTATGTTGATATAATTTCTTAGCTAAACCAGTCATATACTTATACAATTCATGAAGTATCTAAGTATAATTGTTTCCTCATTTTTTCGGGGAAAAATATTCAATTTTTCTAATGCAATTAGACAAAATATATTATAATCAAATAACTATTGGAATCAATATATAATAATAATAATAATAATAATAATAATAATAATATATATATATATATATATATATATATATATATATATATATATATATATATATATATATATATATATATATATACATATATATATTTTTTTTTTCTCTCTCTCTCTCTTTCAATATTTTAGTAATGAATGGTACTATTCACATTTAAAATTTTAAATATTTAACAAAATTTGACACAATTTGCTAAATATCGTTACAAAACATCAATAAAATAAAATAGTAGTAACTATTTACATATTGGCATGAAATGTTGAAATACGTCATCATTCCTGTAATATTTAATGAATGATACCTGATTAAATGATAAATGCTTAGTATCTATTAACGTTCTTTAATATAGAGAAAATTATTTTAGCACTTCAACCGATTTGATTCAGAATTTTGAGGCTATGGGCCACTTTATTTTGTTTGTAAGGTGTTAAAACTTATAATAACAAACGGTTTTTCAGATTGAGAATTTAATTGTATCAACCACTCAAGTTTTGTTTATATGTAATTCTTTGTAACACTTATAAACGTCCGATGTATCTTTTGAGAATAACTGAATATCTCGATACAGTTTTTGTGTTTTAGAAGTTAATATATTTATACATTTCCTCTCCTTTTTTTCTTCTATTTGTTTACAATATACAATAAAATTCTTGTTCAAAATGTATACATTACTAAAGTAGGATTGTTAAATTGTTATTTTAAACAATTATGATTTTCTTCATATGTAGCATATACTTTATTATCTAATGCAATATTTTTTACTATGTTTTAATTTAATTTTAGAAGTTAATATATTAATACTTTTATTTATTTTTTCCTCTACTTGTACAACACAAATTCTTGCCAAAATGTATACATTACCAAAGTAAGAATGTTATATTATTATTTTAAACAATTATGATTTTATTCATATGTAGCACATACTTCTTCATCAAGTGCAGTATTCTTTTCAATGTTTTAGTTTAATTTTTGAAATTAATTAATTCATACATTCATCTATTGACTATATGTAGATGTGTTTATTGTACCATCTACTAAAAATTCTTGTTAAAATTATTCGCTACTTATATACTATTGCTAGGATCTTATTTTCAATAATTATTTTTTTATTTTTTGTTTTTTATTTGCACATAAAACTGAGTTTATTATTTTTCACATGGTCTTTAGTAATATTTGTATATGTCATCATAATAATATAAAAATCCTGTAACGCTTAAAGGAAACGAAATAAAATAAAATATGATTTAGCCAATTTTAACTCGGTATATATATATATATCGGTATATAAAAATATATATATATATATTTTTTTTTTGTTTCGAATGATTTGAATAAAAATTTCAAATTTCAGATTTTGAGAATCAGCATCAAAAATATTTTTTAAATTAAACATTTTGTTATATAATAGTGAAAAATTAAAAAGATATGCCTATGGCTAATATTATGGATGACTAACAATTATGATAAGAGTGTTCATGTTTTGATGTTTTAAAGTATTAAAGTTTTATATAAGTTTAAAATTTTTCCAAAAAGAATAAATGTTTTTTATTAAAGTTGAGTATTAAGGTTTGTTGATGTTAATTTACGACCTAATATGGACTTTGCAATATTATAATGAATATCTCGGTACACAGCACCTGTTATTAAGTTTTGGTCCTGTTTTAGCATCCATAAGTAAATTTTCTTTTTACCAATAGGCAAGTTATCAGGTCTCAACATCCACAGATAAATTTTACTCTTGCCAGTAGGCCATTTACTCATATAGTGAATTTTATTCTTTATTCTTGTTTTTAATTTATTTACTACGTCTCCTACGCCAGCATTATTTTCTGTTCGTTTAATCTTTTTATTAAATTTATAATAGTCAGTTAACCGCTTCCTTTTAATTTCTACATATTTTTTAATTATCTTTGAGCTGAAAGTTAATAAATCTTGTATGTTACCACCTTTTTTTACATCAACAGACTGCTACTAAATGCGCCCCTATTCGTAAGATATGCATAGATATAATTTTTTATAATTCATTTAGAACAGGTAATTTAGTTATTTTTCATGAATAGATTTTGAATTACTAAATAACTAATAATAACAAAAATTATAGCACCAATAAAAACTGGCGCCCCCCAAAAAGCTTGTACCCATTTAGCACTGTGGTTAGGGTGATCCTGTTTACGGTATATATAAATATATATACATATACATATATATTCTTCTCCCTCCATCTCTTCATCGTCCCATTTTCTCCTACTCATCACACTTGCCGGTCCGACACCTGGTTAGATCTACATGTCATCGATTCAGCTAGTAATCTCCTTTCCTCTTCTCAACTACCTGTTTCGTTTCTGTACTCTCATGACTTAATTCAAATATTCTACAATATCCAAACTCCTGCGATCCTTCCTAAAACCATAGCTTTCCGTAACTTAGAAGCCCTCACCCATGAAAATATTTTACCTGATCTTGAAACCATGAATTGGAGTGAAATCTATTCCTGTTCTTCCATTGATTCCATGGTTGACATCCTCACTTCTAATCTCATCCATATCCTTGAACACCATGCCCCACTCAAAACCTCTACTTTCCGTCACCCACCTGCTCCTTGGATGTGTCACAAAATTAAAGATATGCAAAGAAGGCGTGACGCAGTATAAGCTTTAGACGCACAAGGCTAGCAGATGACTACCAAGCGTTTAGGGTACTCCGCAATTTGACTCAGACAACTGTTAGGAGAGCGAAATCCAACTACTATCATGAAGCCCTTTCCTCTGCTCCCCCCCCCCCCCGATTCTAAATCAAAATGGCAACTCCTTCACAAACTCTCCCTTTGTAAACCCTCTTCCTCATTAGTCTTCCAAGTTTCACCGGATGAAGTAAATCCATACTTTTTATCAGCCTCCTCTAACAATTCTCCAACCCCTTCATCCTCCTTTTCCTCAGTACCATCATTCAACATTTCTACATTTCCCCTGCCGACCTTATTTCCTCCACAATGAAATCTCACACTAATTCCACAGGGCCTGATGGAATACCCGTTAAATTGTTAAAATCATGTCTCCCTAAAATCCTACCAGTTCTTCTTTTTATTTATAATTTCTCCCTCCAAAATCCAGTATTTCCTACCTCGTGGAAAAAAATCTTAGTCTATCATATTAATAAAATCTCCAATCCTATTTCTCCTAAAGACTATCGCCCAATTTCCATCCTCTCTAACCTTTTCAAACCCTTAGAACAGTGGTTCTCAACCTGGGCAGCGCGCACCTCTGGGGTGTGATAAAGCTAAGGCGCGAATATATAGAGAAAAAATGAGAAAAAAAATATCTACAACAAATATTTATTTTACAGAAAACATTCTGACATAATAAAATAAACTTTAAACTGATATAATACACTTATAAATAGATATTGCACAATATATATAATAAGTAACTTATCCAAATTAAATTAAAAACAAGATTAATACTTATTAGTGACTCCCTTGGGTCTTTCTTGAGGAGCACAGTTTTTCAAAAAAAGGTTTAATACTAGAAATTGCCACTCTAAACTCTTTTTCTATATTTAACTGAGATATATATTTTGTCATTAAAGCTGCCACCGCAGAAAATCCAGTTTCGCAAAGGTAGGTTGTTGATAATGGTTATAGTATACGAAATGCTTTCTTTTTTAGTGCAGAAAACTCATCATCCAAACCTGCCCAAAATTCAAACAGTGATTTATTTCTAAATTGTTGTTTGATTTCGCCACTTGCCGTGAAGTCTATATAGATTTCTTCTTCGGCAGTTAAGAGACCTTTGGGAAAAGGTTGATTGGCAAGGCTGGGTACGTCAAGAGAGGAAATATTGAATCCAGAGAATAGAGCTGTAAGAAAAGGATAATGATTTTAATGCGGAAAAAAGAATGGAGTGGTAAATGGAATCAAAGGCTTTGGAACAGTCAAGATGTACATGGACAGTTAATTTTATCTCATCTATAGCGGCCTGAACATCACTGATAATTTTCATTAGGGCAGATTGCTTGGAGTAGCTGAGTCGAAAACCAGATTGGAGAGGGTCCAGTTGATTGAACTCATCAAGGAAATTGGAGACTTGGGATTGCATTACTCTTTCTAGAAGTTTTGAGAGGCTGGAAAGGATCGAGATTAGGCGGAAATCTTCGAGAGAAGGAGAGTTGGGATTTGTATTTAAAGCATGAAGGAAGGTTTTTTTTTTTCCAAGAAGTAGGAAATACTGAATTCTGAAGGTAGAAGTTGTAGATGAAGAGGTGAATCGGGATGATTTCAGGAAGGCATAATTTTATTAATTTGACGGGAATGCTATCTGGAGCAGTAGAATTAGTAGGTAATTTCATTACGGCGGATAAAAGGTCTGTGGGGAAAATGTCGGGAAAATAAAAGTAGTCATCGTTAAATAGTGTCCATGGGGTAATCAGGAAGAGGGGAATGGAGAAGTGGTAGAGGAAGAAGATATAAAATGCAAATTTAAATGAGAGGGAGGGTATCTAGAAGGTTCACAAAGGGAAAGTTTGTATCACAAAGGCGAAGGAGTAGCCATTTTGATTTGAAATCAAGAGCTGATAAAAGGGCTTCATAAAAATAGGTAGATTTAGCTCTCCGGAACGGATTGTTTGAGTCATCTTGCGGAGCACCCTTAATGCTAGGTAGTCGTCTGCAAGTCTAGAACGTCTAAAGCATTTACGGGCAGCATCAGGCCTCTTCTGCAAATCATTAATTTCATGACAGCCATGGTGCATGCCGGCGACGAAAGGCAGAGGTTTGGACGTGTTACGGTTGGAAGTGAGAATGTCAACCATGGTGCAAATAGAAGAACAGGAATATACACCATCCCAATCAAGGGTTTCAAGATCAGGTAAGAATTTTTCACGAGTGAGGGCATCTAGGTAGCGGAAAGTAATGTTTCTAAGTTGAATCCGAGGAGTTTGGATATTATATGATATTTAGATCCGGTCATGAGGGGATAGGAAGTAGATAGGCAACTGAGAAGAGGGAAGGAGGTTCTGTGCGGAGTCCATAATGTCATCATCACATTCTTTCCCTCTCTACCGATGCGCAGTGTGGGGATGCCCTCTATAGAGCTTGACCCAAGTGTCCCTTTCTTGAACCAATTCTCTCCTCCTGCTCCAGTCCTGCCCTCGCTTCCTGAACGCCTTCTGCACGCCTTCTTCCCAGGCGATCCATGGTCTCCCTCTTGGTCTTCTTCCGTCTACTCTCGTCTCATACGTTATCCTGGCCGTTCTCTCCGTGCTCATCCTCAGGAGTTGCCCAAACCATCTTAGTTAATTTTCTTCAAGAGTGGTTTCTACCGGCTGTACCTCAAGGTTCGATCTTACTGTAGTGTTGCGGATCCTATCTCTTCTGGCCCCTCCTTCAACCTTTCTTAGGTTTCTCATTTCCATTGTCTGGATCTGCCCTTTGTGTTTTGAGGTAAGGGTTCATGATTCGGAGTAGGATAGGATGGGCAGGAACGTAGACTTGTGGATGGATGTCTTCGTCACCTCTCTTTTGTTGAGGAAACCTTTCCAGACTGCGTTGAACAATCTACCAGCGACTCCCAGCCTTTGTGACACCTCTCCATCGATATAACCGCTTTCGTTGATCCAGGCACCTAGATATTTAAAATCCTGCACTTGTTCTAGGACTGATTCCTTCAGTCTCAATATTCTCATAACACGGTGAGGACGTCTTCCTATTCTCATGCATTTGGTCTTATCTGGATTAATATCCATGTTAATGCTCCTCAACTCTTCTTGCATGATATTTATGTTGTGTTGTAGGTCCCGGTCATCCGCAGCGAATACGACGAGGTCATCAGCAAAAGCGTGAACTATATACAAAGTAGGCTGTAGGTTCCTATACCCTAATTGAAAACGCCGCCATCTGGGTTTGGCTCTCTTCAGCACCTTATCCAGCACCAATATGAAAAGTAGGGGACTTAGGCTGCACTCCTGGCGTATTCCCTGCGTCGTTTCAAACTCCTTGGAGGTGTGGTTGCCAGTCCTTATAATGTTTCTCGTTTTTCGGTAGTCCATAATGTACAGGTTCAAAACCAAGTATCGGGCCTGCAGGTGTAGTGAGTTGGGTGACGATGAAGAGGTGGAGGAGGGGTGGAGTTAACTTGGCAGGTGGTTAAGACACTAAACATGAAAAATATCTGTGGAGATACAGTCAGCATTTGATGGGGAAATGCTGGGACAGATATAATACACCAAACAATATATACAATAAATTAGAATAAAAAAAGACAAAGTAAATAAAGGAAAAATCAGCAAAAAAAGAAAAAAACGTCTGAGTAGAAATTAATAAATCAATGATTAACGGCAATAAGATAGAGAATAAAAATGAGAGAATTAATTGGAGTCCAATGAGATAACAGAACTTTTTAATGAAGCCGAAGGGTAGACAAAATGTGATCAGTCAGGCAAAATCATCAAGGTCCTGAGGGTGGTCAATGAAGATGACTGGATGGCCATCTTCTTTCCGGCAGCGCACTCTGCCCACCGCCAACCAAACATATTTAAGCTTTTCCGTAGCTCTCTTCAGTCGGGTAACCCAGTATAGATGCCTGTTCGTGGGGGTCATATCCAAGCTAAGATAGATCCGGTGACTGTCGTTCTCCTCCCAGCTAATATCCAGCGTCAAGAAGTCCCTCTTGATATTTATTTTTTGGATAAGGTCGACCCTCACCGAGTGCCTAACGAAGCGCGCGATGACAGTCGGCGGTTGTTTCTCGTCTTTCCTGGTTCTGTGACACTGCACCAAGTCCAGACCCTCGATAGTGAGCTTGATCCCCAGGCTTGCTCCCATACTTGTCATTCACTACTTCGTTGGCTCGGAAAAAGAGTGTCTCAAAATGGAAATTTTTGTTTTTCGTTGTTTTATTTTTTGCTTAAAAAGCTGCTATTCGTGTATATTTCTATGAGAAAAAATGTCAGTCAGAAAAAAAATTTGTATCGATATTTACCGAAACAACAACTTATTTTTTTTTGATAAAAAACAACCACAATTTAATACACGATCCATATTTTCAACGATCAAAAATTGAAGATTAAAGTTGTTTTTTTTTAAATAAAAAAAATGCAAGTAGTATTGACCAACAAAATTACCTATTTATGTTCTAAAGTGAGTTAGAGACAGTGATAACCCTAAATAAGCAAACTTCAAACGCTTCTCCTGTAAAATTCGACTTTTTCCTATTGTGGCACTCTTCTTTCAAGCCAATGATATATATATTAGAGCAGTGGGATTGGAAATTGTGATTGAACATTGGAAAAAGAGCTACAATCACCAAAGACGCTATTAAGTATGTGTGGCCTGACCTAGATGATACAGTATATAGAAGGCAACCTGCTTCACAATTAAAAAAGTGCATCCTAATGACAAGTCCTCCACAAGTTATATCATCTTTAGATTATATTACATTTACTCCTGTCAAACTTTGGTATACTTTGGCTTTACCACTTGTCAGTTTAATAAAGATCATAGAGTAATTTCAGGTTTTAAAGCCAAGTCTTTTATTTTTTTCAGTTATAAGGAAATTTCATTAATTAATCAATACTAATCCATAACTTCAAAATTAATGTTATATTCTCATTATGGATTACTAATTAAAACATAGGTATTTTATTAATTTGGGTCATCCCCAAAACTGGTATTTAATGGGAAACAACCAGATCACATTTTATCAACGTATTTCTAAATTTTACCAAAATTTATTTTGATATCATTTTAATAATCTTATTTTCAATATCACATAAAATTTGCATAAACAAGGGTACCTTCATAAAAAATAGCCACTTATTAAATTTAAAATGAACTAATATTTTTCAGAACTTAAATTATGGTATCATACCATAATGGGTGTTTACTAAATATAAATATATATTTAAGAGATGAAGAAAGAGGAGCAAACTAGAGGTGGTGCTCGGCCAGTTAAAATGGAACACCCATAAGACTATCGAAAATACATAGAAGCCCAGAGGGAATCCTTGAAAGGAAGGAGGATTTTTTTATGTATACTGATTCAGCAAAGAGTCAATATGGAGTTGCCTTTTAAATAAAGAATAAAATGGAAAAATCATATAGAATTTAAATAAATAAGTACAATAATTGCCAAGTTAAAAATGAAATTAAAAACAGGTAAATAGGCTACTATTATACAAATTTATGCACCAACTTCAGGTGAAGATATACAGAGCTTCCATGAAATTCTACATACAGGGACAAACGATCTAAAACAGAAGGAAAACATGATATTCGTTATAGGCGATAACAATGGCAGGACAGGGGTAAGATTAATGGGAGAAGAAAACACAATCGGAAACTCAATAATAGGAAGACAAAGTAGGGGAGGAGAGAATTTAATTAATTTAAGGTAACTCTTTCTTTGGAAAACTTTCTGAGGAAAATAAGTGGGCATGACGATCACCAAGCAAACAATTGTTCAAATTAAATTACACGCTGATAAACAAGATGGATTTTATTAAAAAAGTGGATCCATCTAGCAGGGGGCGGCACAACAACTCATTGCTGAGCCAAGGCCACCTGAATCAGCCTACACCATGTGGTTTTAAAAAGTAGAATTAGTGGAAAAACTAGAGTTCAACACAGACCATGGAATGGTTAGATCCATAATAGACCTCAGGAAATTTCTAAAACCATTTGCAGTTGAAAAACCCTCTAGTAAGCCTCTTAAAGATGAAAAAGAAAAAAAGTTATACCTTAAAAGTATAACTAAAAGTTATACCAACATGAAAACATTGTTCAGTTTATCAAAGCTCACAGAATTGACTGGCTGGGGCATGCAAGTGGAGGAAATGCCAAACAGGTTACTGCATGCAAACATTTTAGGTACCAGAAGGAAGGGACGACCAGGGGTACGTTGGATGAGAGATGTGGAAGACAATATCTTCAGAAGCTGGGTGCTAGTAACTGGAGGCAAAAGGCGATGGATAGAACTAGCTGGCAGAGGATTGTAAGGGAAGCCAAGGCCCACGCCGGGCTGCAGAGCTACAAAAAAAAAAGAAGTAAAATATTCACTGGACTGGACATCTGGCAAGAAGAAAGGATGAAAGATGGTCCCTTAAAGCTTTGTAATGGACCCCTATCAATACAAAAGACATATAGGAAGACCTCTAAAAAGATGGGCTAATGAAATTAAAAGCAAAGAAGGCACTACAAGGATGAGAGACGCCCAAGATGAAAATGAATGGGAGAAGACATGCCGCATAGCAAGCTTGTAACTCCTATTATTCCCTTGAGGGAAGGCCTGTGCCCAGAGGATAAAATATAAACAAATAAAATAAAAAAGACATCATAAATAATAAATAATGGAACAATCAATCTCAATTTGAATTGAGATATAAAAATTGTATTATATAGTTTTATATAATTGTAAATATAAAATATAATGAATAATGTAAATATTCAAGGGGACACTAATAAAAACTATTATTGTTATATGTAGAAGACACTCATTACACAATATGTATTTGGTTATTACATGTGTCTATGTCCAGTCTTAATGTCTGATTAATCTATAAATAAATCAACTAAATGTTATATTATTTTATACACTACAAAAAAAAAAAAAAAATTAAAGTAAGCTCAAATTACCATATCCATTTTAGTTATAAAAATGTAGCTCTTGCCTAATTTAATTTAAAAGTTCAGGTATAAATGATAAAATATTACATTTGCAAAGCAAATACCAAAATTTCTTCATCCAGTAAGCACAAAGATTACTAATTAGGGATTGATAAATTATTTGCCACTTCTATATTTTGTTTTATTGAAAACTAGTTTCGAATGTTATTATACATATGTATAATTATTGCATATATATATAATAATACCAAACTATATTTTGAATGGCTTATTTTTGAATTTTTATGTGTTTTTAGAACTGAAGATGAATGTATAATATTCGAAACTAGTTTTCAATAAACCAAAATTATAGAAGTGGCAAATAATTTATCAATCCCTAATTAAATTGATCCTTCTATACCATCATGCGGATGTCAACTGACAAAGATTACTAGAAAACCTTTTCAAAGTTTAGCCTCCTACTATCCTAAGTGATGTTGATAGACAAAGATCAACTCACATAAAAAGGCTAACTGATGTTCTTACTGATGAGTATATTTTAACCCATGTGGTAACTGTAAAACAACCAATGGAAGAAGAAGACAAGGTAGATAACGGATCTACAATTATGCTTACCAATAATATAGTGTTTGCCACAATCAATCTATTCTTCACTTGGATGGAGGGACATTAATTTTCTATCAATCTTGTAAAAGTATTGCAGTTTACTTCCATTGAATTAACATTCAATGAAAACCAACTTAAAATAACTAATAACCAATTGAAAAATTAACACACAGTGAACGAAAAATTAGAAAATTTATAATAAAAAATACATTCTTTTTTCTTATTCACAGATTTAGATGTGCACCGTAATAATTACGCTTATCATGTAATATCGATTTTTTTTTAGGTCATTATTAAAAGCATATTGCATTAAATATCTAATATACTTCTGAAGATCCTAAAATTAGTTAAGTATAATGCTTTGCTTTGGTTCCTTTCATGGCTTGGATTCATTGAAACTCAAGAATCTCTAGGATTTCAGCCAATACTTCCTCTTTTTTTTTCAAACATTTTTTAATGCAAATCAGTAACACTTAAGATATTTTTGTAACATTTTTTACCACCAAGATTTAAAAGAAAAGAAATTAAATATATTAATAAGAAAAACAAATATTTTTACATTTATATCAATGGATCAATATAAATATATAAAATGTTGAATATAATAGTAGTTTTCAACTTTTAATTGAAAAGTCTTTATTTTATTTACATTTGGAATGCAAAATAGAAACATGTGATTAATCGATGAGGATATAAATTCCACACATCAACACATTTGAATAAAATAAACTTTGAATATTCATCAGGGAGAAAAAAAATCTCAATACTTTTACATATCTTAAAATAAATAAATCTTTGTACTTTCAAAAACAAAAAAAATACAATATCAATACTATACAAGTCTAACCACAAAATTAGGTTATTCCTGTGAGAGTACAAATATAATAAAATACTATCAGCAAACTGTAAACAATTATAAACTTTATCACAGTTAGAACTTCATAAAAAAAAGATGTTTCAAGTCCAAGTGGTAACTTTGAAGACACAATAACTTCCCTAAGGGTTTAACATTTTAACACTAGTTTTGAACAGAGCATCACTTCTTTCAGAAAGTCTTTGATGAGCATGATTATCTTGAATTTGTTGAAAATGTTCCAACAACTCATTGAAATTCATGCTTTTGAATTTGTTACCATCCTCAAAGGTGACCTCAGACCTGAAAAGAAAAAGAAACTATAATAGATTAAGGTCACTCTTCCTTGCTTTCAAATTCACAAGGTTGGTTAAATACACACCTCATTAATATGTTTCAGAATTAAAGTTATTTACATAACAGAATAAAAGCAATTTTCATTTCATTGACAGGTAGAATATCACTCTTTATTAAGAAATGATCTGATAATGATCTGAAGTATTTCTTGTGTTTTTCAACCACTTATATAAACTAATTGGGCAAATATAAAACAACGATAGGTTTCAAATTCCTATAAAAACTCTTTTATAAAATTTATAAAAGCAAATTAAAATAATTTTAACATTAACCACTCTTCTCAAAATATATACATACTTTCAACAATTTATGTTCCTAACAATGTACTAAAAAGATAAAAACTTTTTATTTCAACCGAAAAAAGGAGTAAAGTAATTATTTGGCTATAAAAAAATTTTAAATGTAAAAAAAAAATTCAAGTTTAAAGACATAGTTTAATTTTCCTCCTTATAACTGTACACCTTGACAAAAATGCTCTGGAAGACCAACCATGTTTTATTTTGAATAATTAACATAATCTTACTACTGCTTGGTACAGCAGTCGCCTCCATGAATTGTGAGTTGCAGATAAAAAAATAAAACCACAATACACATCAATAACATAGGAGTTCAAAACAGAAATAATGCAATGTCTTTAATCTGAAGGAAATAAAATTGCCTATTTATAAGATATTTTAATTTTAAAATATTACTTATTTGAATAGTTCTATATACGAAAGTTCAACTGTATTCAGAATAACAACATGCAAACATTATGTTTCTTAAAATTGAAGTGAATATTAATGTTTAAAAGTGAGATTTTTTTACCTTTGAATACAATTTATATGTCTTGGAATACAATCTAATCTATGTCGTAGCACATGAAAAGCTTCAGATTGTGGTAGAAGCATCAACAAGCCGTACATAGCTCTAATTAAATAGTAATTTTCAGGAGTCTGCAACAGCTGCAAGCGCAAATCTAAAAAATAATATGATACAGTAAATTATAATTTCACATATAAAATAAATAGCATTAATTAATATAAATACTCATTATTTAAAAAATACAAAAAGCAGTCTATTAGATTTTTTATAATCTATCCAATCGTCCATAAAAGTATTCAATTCCCGCATACAGATCAGAGACTTGAAAGTAAGAATTTACATGACTAGTATACTTTTTACTGTTCTTTAGGGATTCAAAGCATGGCTGCCTAAGTTAAGGAAAGAACAAAGCTTATGATTATCTAAAATAAAGTATTGAATAGGAATACTGAGTCAACTGGAGAATTCAGATAATTACACAATGTCAATTTCTGATACTAGCACACAGTTAATAGAGTTGAAGTAACTGAATTGTGGTGATTGCATGTAACTTGGGCTGGATAAAGAATGAATCACTTTAAAATTAATTATTGCTAAAGCTCTGAGTGTGTGTATCTATGTAATATACATGTTATACATATAGGCATATTTAAAAAAAAGTTGAAGTATATTCATTCATTTATACTTTCTTTTCCAAATGAATCAATCACCTAGTGTATAAATTATACATACATGGTGTATCATGTTTGGTGGACCATAGGCCAGAAGGTGATTCCACACCTCATTTGCAGCAAAAAGTTCATTTGGACTATGGTCCAAATCCAAACAGGGAAGGAGTGAATTAAAATTTTGTGTTATTTTAAGGTTGTCATGTTTTTTGTTGAATAGGAAGCAATATCAAAAAAAATATTTAAGTTAGGTAATTCCCAGTTGGGGCTTCGTAAACTAGACAAAATATTGAGGTCTGTGACAGAAATGCTGGAATTAGCCTTCAGTTTTTAAAAAATAATGAGATGTGAAATTCTCACTCTACGTAAAACTACCAGTGTTTTCAGTAAAAATAATTACAATAAATTATTGCAAAGCTTTTATTTCTTATTTCTGTGACATGGAATGTATTATAATAAATAAATTTAAAAAAAATTATCATGCGTGGCTTATCTGGCATTTTGGGAATAGATTAAATAGACCAGTGAGGTGATTAGCCAGAATTAACGAGGCAGAGTTCCTCGCAGCAATTGATGCCAAATTGGAAAGAACAAGAGAGTGACGGGCCCAGGATGGAGGACACATTCAAAATTTCATTAAAATACATTTTATATTATCATTAACAGGGATATTAATAAATTTTATAAAAAGAGAATTTCATTTGTCACACCCACATTAAATATGTTATTTTACATATTTTATATAAAAGCTGAGGTGATGCAAATCAGACCATTGGGTAGCAGCAAGCGATCTCAAGCAGCGAGGCGGAGAGCACCCGGGACTGCAAAGGCAAAACAGATGTTGTTGCCCCTAAAGCTCATGTGTACATTTTGTGTAATACTAGGTTGTTACAAAAGTCCTTATGCATTAATCGCTTTATTTCAGATTACATATTTTAAACATTATTGAATATTACTCTTCAAAGTAAAGTCCATTGTTTTCAACTACTTTCACCCATCTTTCTGCCAGTATTTGGCTTTGATGCTGGTACCACTCCTTTGGTTTTGAGGCAAAAAACTCTTCACATCCAATTTTTACGTCCTCGTAATTATCAAAGATCCGACCTTTTAAAAAATGAGCCATTGATCTAAACAAACCATAATGTGATGGTGCAACACCTGGGCTATTCGCAGGATGAGACAAAATGTTAACTCCTTGCAGTTCCGATAATTTTTCCTTGGTCAAACGAGAACGATATGCAGGAACAAGCTCAAAATGCAAAACGCCTTCGAAGTTCCACCAAACACAAAGCATCACTTTTTTCCTAAACCGATCTTGGTGAACCTCCGGTTGTGCAGTTTCACCTGGTCGTATCCACTGCTTATGTTTGCTAGGGTTTTTTAAGAATATCCACTTTTCGTCACTTGTGATAATTTTTTTCCAGAACCTTTCAGATTTTGAAGCAAAATTTTGCACATATCAACTCACTGCTGGACTTGGCCCTCTGTCAAGTCATGTGGATCGGACCTTGATCTTAAATTTTGTACATCCAGGTTTTTAAGATGACAAGCCACAGTGGTATTAGAAGCCCCTACTCAGCAGATAAATCACGAGTAGTTGCATGTGGGTTCTGGTTCACACATTCTAGAAGAACGATCGATGGATAACCTGATATGGGTTCATCTGCAAGGCTCATATTCCCATTGTTGAAACACCTGAACCCAAGTGTGGCAGTATTTCAATGGATAACTGACTCTCCTTCTTTGGCAAAAATTTCTTTAGTGGCTGCCTTTGCGCTTAATTAAACCTTTTTTCCAGTAATGTCTCAAAAGACCACAAATTATGATTTTTTCATCTGACATTGCACGTGCACTTAAAAAATGTAAATGACACCATAAAGCCAACTCAAGTCATAAGGAATTAAAGGATTAGTCAAAGTAAACATTGACCTAAATAGTAGGAACAAAAACATTCTTATAGGATTAATTATGAGAGTTGGAATTAAGGGTTGTGTTCATGCACAAGGACTTTTGTAACAACCTAGTATTATGTGGCAACCTAGTAAAATCTTAATAGACCACTCAGACTCAATATTCTCAATTATCTATGCTCCGTTAAAGTCAATAGTCTTAGATAATGAAGCTAATTTGCATTGTCCATAATTAAATCAGCAGTTTACTTTATAATTGCTCTTAAATAAAAATATATCTATGTTAAAATCTGTTATTATATTTGAATATTAACCAGCTTGCCATAATTTAGTTTAACTAAGTGAATTGATAAACACCACACCCTTGGAAAAGATGATATTTATTATAATATCCCAGCCTAGTGACCATAGCAGGGGGTCTGTAGTCCCTGGCCTTTAAAAGTAAGAGAGCCCTAAAACAGCACAAAATTTAAATTTACTCCTTCCCTGTTTGGAATTGGACCATAGTCCAATGAACTTTTTGGTTGCAAATGAGGTGTGGTATCACCTCCTGGCCTATAAAGCCATATAAAATCCGCCGAACTTGATAAATGTTAATACTCTGTATATATATTATATAGATTTAAAAAAAAAAAACACCTACATATGAATATTGGAGATTCCAAAAGTTGAACTAAACGATCCACCTCAGCTAAAAATTCAACATTAACTTCATAATTAGATCTTACGAAAATTAAGGAATCATAAATATGAAAATAACAGGAACATTATAAAATTAAACAAAACTACCAATTAATTAATATTATCATTAATTATTATATGTATTGATAAATACTTAATATTAATAAAATGGTTTTAAATATTTATATATATATATATATATATATATATATATATATATATATATATATATATATATATATATATATATATATTTACACACACACACATGCATACACACACACACACACACACACACATTGCTTTGTTTAATATTTAACTTTTTTTTAAATCTTTTTATATTTACCTTCAAATTCTCATGAATAATATGTGGCATTGAAATTTATTTATATATATATATATATATATATATATATATATATATAAATAAATTTCAATGCCACATATTATTTATGAGAATTTGAAGATAAATATAAAAAGATTTAAAAAAAAAGTTAAATATTAAACAAAGCAACAGAAAAAATGAGTTTGCATATAAAATCATCAATCAGATTGAAACAGTTTGAGCATCTAGAGCAGTATGAAAATTACTGAGCTTAAGTGATAAGCTCTATAATCCATACCCCTTCCCCAGTTGTTAGTAAGACCTGTCAGCTTATTGGAGGCAATTCACACCAACCAGATGCAAGATTAATGACTGCGTAACCCAGTGGTCTCTAAACTACAGCCCGTGAGCACCATAAATTTGGCTCTCCACGATTTTGATTACATTGTAAAATTACTGTTTGATTGCATTGTAAAATTTAAAATGTAAGTAAATCATAGAAAATAATAATCAGTTAATTTTATTTAACGATCCATTAAGAAACACAATAATTGACTTACATAATGAAACTGAACATTTTAACTATAATTAATAATATGAGTAAATTGGTATGATGAGCAGGCTAGGTCTTGACACTAGGGACTTTGTGGAGGGGTCCGTCTGGCCCTTAGATTAAAAAATTTGAAAGCTCCTTGTGTAACCTAATCAGGAATCATATGATTTTTTCATAAAATTAAGTTGACTACCTTAAGGTTTTAGCCTGCTTAGTCTGCCTCAAAGTAGGATACATTTATAAACGGAACTAGAGATCAAAATATTGCATATCAGTAGCAGATTATGTTTGGCAGGTAATAACACTGCAATTTTCAATCCCTCCCCAAATTTATCTGAAAGATCTAAAAAAGAGAGAGGAGGGATGGTTAAGGTCAAAAACATGAAACAGGAGAGATCAACCATTCGCACATCCTGAAGTATATTTTTCATTTGTATAGTAGTTAAAAAAGCAACAAACTGACAGTACCTATTGCTTTTTGAAAGACCAGCACACGTTAAGGAGTTTATAAAATTAATTTTTAATTTTCCTTTATATTTAAACATAATATACTGTTAAATGTAATTTATATCCGTTTTAGTAATGATGCCCAATTAACAACTCCCCTCAATAAAAACGATGGCCTTTCGAAAAGAAAGGGATAATGCATTATTGATAGTATAATTTTGTTTATACAATACAATACAATTTATATATTTTGTTTTCGATATTTTGGCTAAAAAGTTTTTAAATGTATGTATGCAAATTTTCTAATATTATGATTATTCATATCAATCTCTGCTGTTGATATTTCAGAGTCACAATCCGTAATATCTTTATATATAATAAAAAAAATTATTGATGGAGATATAGTTGACTGTAGATGAAATCAAGAAGAAAATGGTTGGGAGTGCAGTCAAAAATGAAACACACAGTAAAGCTTTAATGTGCGGTGAAGTTTCAGTCTAAGCTTAGACCTTCTCTTCAGGGTTGATTTTTAATATAAATAATAGATCTCCACTAATCTGACACAAACTTTGAACCCGAGCAATTGAATGCATGCTGGTACCCCAAAAGAAGAGCAAATTTAGCACGAGTTGACCCACCTTTGTATAGATGGTGTTTTACAGAAACATGAAACTAAGTGACACCATCCAGTCTATCTGTGCTGATAATAGTTATAAATAATAATAATAAAAATACTAAATCACAAGATCAAAGATCTTCAGACAGTAAAGGAAAAGATCATAGTTATCATTAATTGACCCCCTCCGCCCCCCCTTTATTTTCCATTATTCTAACAAATAAAGGAAATAGTATTTGCTTTGGTGGATAGATGTTTAAAAAATGAGAGAGAATAGTATGCACAAAAAATAAGAAAAAAAAGTAAAAAATAAGAACCAAAAAAAGAGACAAAAAATATTGAGACCATGAAAAAACCAAGCAAATACAATTTCAAGAAGTAAACATTCAGTAGTAGTAACATATGGTGACAAAGAATGAAGAACATGAATGCATTATTACAACTAGATTTCTGGCTCAGGCTTAATAAAATATCTCAGTTTTACTTTCAAAATTAACATTTGTAGTATTGTACTTCAGAAATGATTGTAATGGTACAACATTACAGTAATTATGTATATAAAAATTAAAATTATTATCACAAATGCTGTTGGTCTAAAATCTTCATTTTTTTAAATTATCAGGATATTCCTGATTAATAAGAAAATAATGAATTTAATTTATTTCATATTTCAAATCATATGAATAATTTTTATAAGGCTGAAATGCCAAGATAGAATACAAGAGTACTTTGATTGGAAATAACATCAAAAGGATACAATGTTGTAATTAAATTTGCTACATGAGCATAGTTTTGTGTCAAAAGACAAAGTGCAATTGTAGCAACAGGATTATGACACCATGTTTCATAAAGAGTTTTGAAGAGTAATTCACTTCCCTGAAAAAATAAATAAATAAAGGTTTTATAAGAATTAAGTTTAGCGATAGATTATAAAATATATTTTCTGTATGATATCAGGAAAACATTACTAATGCATTATTTATAATGACGATCGAGAAAAAAAAATTAAATTTCACATTTTCATAGTAACTAATAACTATAATACTTAATGGTTTGATCAAATATATAATTAGGATAAAACAATAATGGAAACCAATAAATCAAAATAATGAAAAAAGATAAATTGGAGTAAACCTGAACAAAGTAAAAATTACCTCAGTTTTTAGCCGATTTCGAAGGTTTAATAGTTCAGAAGATGTCAGCAATATTGTATTTAACGTATCAACCATAACACGAGCAAACTTCAAGTCTGTTTCAGTCTTCAGTATCTTAGCTATACTTTTATAAATCTCTTCTGCATTGAGAAGAACACAAAGTTGCCTACAACCATAAAAAAATATGGTAAAATAATAGCACTGAAATATTTATTGCATTGTTATCTTTAGACAAAAGTTTTCATGTAAAATACAACTGAGAAAGTTCATGTTTTAATTATCATTGAATTGAAATAATTTTTTAGAAAAAAACCCTTTTCATTTGGAAAAATTATCGCCACAAAAAAAAAAAAAAAAAATACAAATTTTTCCCAATTTATAAAATACAATATTAAAAATTTTCAGCACCCATCATCATCATGTCATTCTCAAGTGATACGGTTTCAAAATATAAATAAAAAGTGTTAATTAGTTTGTACTTACAAAGCATAGGAATAATAAGTTAATTTCTAACTATGGGATAAAATAAAATAATTCATCATGAAAATAATTGATCACATGCCTTTTATAGATGCAATTAATCATAATTAAATCCTAGCGTGTCCAAAGATTAATATAAACATACCTTATAATAAAAGATCCTCTATCTTCCAAAGCCTGTCTGTCTCTTCTAAAAAGATTTAATAAACTAACCAATACTCTAGTAAAATAAGGCGATGGTTCAGACTGCTCAGGACCTAAATAGCATTCTTTATTATTTTCTAAACATAATCCAAATTTGTAAATTGTACAGTTGTCATAAACTTTCTTGTTTGAAACAAGAACACTTTTTTTATAAGTTTATAATTGGATCTTACTATTTTTTTTATTTTATTAAATAATTTCTAATTGTTAGGAAAGTTAATATATTATGATAAATTAATTTGTGAAGAACAACTTCCCATTGATATTTAACTATATATTTAAAAAAACATTCTTATAATATTGTTGTCGATGTTTCGAAGTGCTTCTTCGTCTTCAGGATGTTTACTTTTTACAATACAACATCAAACAAGTAAAATAATAAATATTCACACCTTAATTTACAATATATTTTGTTACTATTTAAAAATTTTATATTACCTTTAAAATACACAATATCCTACCTATGTTCCGACATCTGTACAATTTTACTTTGTCAATAATTAATAGTTTCATTATAAAATATTCTGGGGAGTGACTTTGCTTTTATATCCTTGGCACACTGTACTATCATTGAAAATGAATTTTGTAGTAATCCTGGCACATTTAAATAGTTACCATTATAGAATAAAATTTACGATAGAAATTTTCATATTCATGTCCAAAAACTCGAACCATCCTTTTTGGCAGAAGTTCAACGTTGCTAACAATCTAATAAAAAGAGATAAAGAACTAACTGATAAAAATCATATAGAAGAGATAAAAGCAATATTTTATGAAATGTTACAAGAGAATTTTTATCCTAAAAAAATAATAAATAAAATATGGTAGAATAACATCACAACAGTGAAAATAGCGATATGGGTAATGTCGATAATAAAAATGGCAAAGCTGAAATAAGAACAAAAATGAAAGTAATTAAACATATAGAGAGAACATATTAAAGAGAATATTAAACATAATAGAGAAAAATTTAAAAAAAAAAAAAAAAAAAAAAAAAAAAAAAAAAAAAAAAAAAAAAAAAAAAACAGAAAATTATTACCGAACACACAGACAATGATAACCAAGGTAAAAGCAATAAAAATGATGTTAAATAATAGTGAGCCTAAAAAGAAGGATATAAACAAAATGAAATTTTATAAAATGAATTATATACCGGAACTAACTGAAAAAATAAAAAAGACATCGGTGGAGTATGACCATACACACTTACAACTAGGAACATACAATGGTAACAAACTAGAAAAACATTTAAGCAAAATGAAGGATAAAATAAAAATGATAGACAAAAAGAATACAGTGTATAAAATAGATCGCAACAACTGCGAGATGACATACATAGCAGAAACGTCTAAAAATTAAGCAGCACATAAGTAATTGTAAAAACAGTAAAAATAAAAATATCACTGCTTTGGCCCCTATTAGTATACCAAGTAACCATAAATTTAATTTTGATTATCTCGAAATATTAGAAACTGAAAAAAGTTCATTTTCAATGATAGTATAGTGTGTCAAGGATATAAAAGTAAAGTCACTCCCAGAATATTTTTTAATGAAACTATTAATTATTAATGAAGTAAAATTGTACAGATGTCAGAACTTGGGGAGGGAATTTTGTGTTTTAAAGATAGTATAAAAATTTTAAATATTAACAAGATATATTATAAATTAAGATGTGAATATTTATTAGTTTTAATTATTTGATGTTGTATTGTAGAAAATAAACATCCTGAAGACAAAGAAGTACTTCAAAACGTCGACAGCAATATTATTTAAATTTTTTTTTTAAATATAAAGTTAAATATCAATGGGAAGTTGTTCTTCGCAAATTAATTTTGTATGCTAATAAACAAGGAATGCTTTCCAAGCAAAAATTCAAAATCTTATTTTGAATATTTACTATACCTATTACAATAAATGGACAAACCAAAGCATATCAAAGGATTGATTTTGCTATTTATCAAATAGCATGATAGTAGAATTAAAGTAAAGCTGTGATAGGTGAAACCTTTCCATGATACCTGGAAGGGTCAGACTAGAAAAAAAAAAGTACTAGGTTAAGGAGACAAGAAGCCATTAAGTTGACATAGGTCTGCTTACATAGGATAATAATATCCTAACAGACAGGAAGTCCTTATTATGAATTCAAAGCTTTTAATTGCACTCATATAATAGTGAGGGAAGGTAATTTGACCTTCCAGAAGGATTGATTGATTTAATTGTGCTGTCTGGGTCAATACATTCTATATAATGAACTTACCAGGCACCAAAAGTACTTGAAATATTCTACACAGAATCTTCAACAAGCCCTAGTGGAATGGGACATAGAACTGGACATTGACATTAAGAAAAGCAAGGTTCTTTAAGTAGGAAGAGAGCCAGAACAAGTTCATACGACATCTAATTATGGGGAGCATATGGTTGTAAATGTATTTCCATAGCTGGTAATTGTGATATACAGAAATGAGAAACTAGAACAAAAGTTATTCCACAGGAAAGGAAAAGTTAATAATGTATATCATGGAATTTTCGCGGCTGTAATTATAAAAATAAACAAAAATATTTTATTTATCAAAATTTACAACACAAAACTAATGAATGGGCATAATAACAGCCCAACTTGGAAATTAGAATAACGGGACATAAATGTGACTGGTGGTCTGATAGACAAAATGTCATAGAACATAATATCAAAATATCATAGACAAAATGATAGACAACCTGTCAGGGAAATCAGGGGAGAGAATATGTATCATATAAAGATTGCTGACACAGGTTTAGGGAATTAAATGCAGGTGCAGGAACAGGTAATATGACTGTATATTATTCAACCTCCAACAGTTGTAGAAAAGAAAGAGATAAGAAAAAATATCAAGCTCCACATTTTCAAGGCCATCTACATACCTGTTATAAATGGAACAGATAGCTTGGACCTTCTTGATAAATAAATGAAATCTTATATGCTTTTAAAACATCCCTGAATAGAATCAGAAATGAGCCTATTAGGGAAGAGTTCTAATATCCCAGCAATGAAAGAGATCAGACCAGTAGGTGCCAAAAGAAAGACACCAGCTTAGCTAAAACAGCCATATATTCAGGTTGGGTAAATCAAGAGGAAGGAATATGCAATATATGAAGATCCTTGAAGAGAAATATGGATTTACTGGGCTGACTCAACAGCCCAATGTTGACAGGAAATAAGCGGTTAAATATAAATAAAAAAAAAAAAAGTTAAAATATAGTTACTTTTTCTTACTAAAACATCCTATTAAACAAGACCATGTCAGTTTTCAGTCAATCCTTTCATAGCATTTCAATGTTTCAGATGAAAGTTGCGAATGACTTTTTGTAAATTACTAGCACTTAGTAATTTTTATGAAATTTATTAGATATTAAAACAATATAATAATTTATATTACATTAAAATATGATACTAATAACAAATAATACAATAGTATTAACCAAATGATAAATAATTAAGAAATAATATAATGTTTTACAAAATTTACCTTCCTCTTTTGGTGAAACAAATTGTGCTAATACATAAATAGCATGCTGTACAACATCATCAGCTTGATCTTTTAGAGAACATAACAAAATTGGAAAAACAGTTTCCATCTCCAATTCCATCTATGAAAAGAAAAATATTCAAATCATATATAGATAATTTTATTGTTAGAAATATCTTTTAACTGAACTCCTTTCTAGTAAAAGCAATTGACAAGGAAGGTACATTCTAAAAAATTAACACAATAGTCCAACATATTAAATTTAATTAACCCTTCTTTAGTGCCGGCCAAAAGTATTGTACATATGCGAAGAATACCGAACCGTTAGCCTTAATACCATCGTATTAATTTATTGAGATAAAGAGTTCTCTCGCAATGCGAATGCCATCACATACATATTTAATATGATAAATCATTAGGGTTTGATAAATTATTTGCCACTTCTATAAATTTGTTTTATTGAAAACTAGTTTTGAATGTTATACATCCATCCTCATTTCTAAAAACACATAAAAAATTCAAAGATAAGCAATTCAAAATATAGTTTGGTATTATTATAAATATTATTAAATTAGATTAATATAAATCAGTATTATAAAACATTTATGAATTATGAATATAATTAAGACAAGAAATCCAATACATGTTGGTATTCATCAAGGTTTAAATGGATTATATCAAACAGAAAAGTTTGTACTGGTTTCTTCTCGCATTGAACTAACAATGAACGAAATGTAGGTAGCATGTTTATAGGTAAACGCTTAAAGGGTCAGGGTTTTTCCAGTAATGCCAGTGAGTAATTTTTTTTTTTTTTGTAGATGGGAATAAATGTAAGATTGGACTATTGAAGATATTTATTTGGTCATTTAAGCAAAAATCTAGGATTTAAAGGATTTTATTATTTCAAGTGCTTCATATATATTTAATTTGAAGCTGTTTTCAATGTGATGTATGTATGCCCGAATAATACAGGGATTCTCAACCTTTATAGGTGTTGAGAACTGTGTCTCCTTTTTGGTATCTACATAAGTTCAGGCTCCCTTTTCCTGATTTTTTACAGACAAAATACAAGCTTGACTAATTATGATAATATCGGGAGGAATAAATCTGACTTCTAATATGTTCTGATTGCTTTTATTATGTATATATTACAGATATCATACCTCTTTTAACACTAAATTACAGTATAATATTAGGGTCAATATTTTACTCTAGTAGTATCTCTTTAGTTTTAAGGAATAGTAGGAATGCACACTAATAGGATAAGATTAGACAGTGCGGCAGGGAGTAGCATTGGTTGGAGGTAGAGCCTGAGAGCTGAAAGCAGAGCTGGATCTATTTACTGGCGTCTAGAGGCTGTTTTTTATTCAATATTTATTATATTGCATTTATATTTACAAAACAAAAGATTTTAAATATAAAAAAATTTAAGAGAAAAATTCATTCAAAGCATTATAAATAGGAAATCGCATAATTATAACAATAAAGTTTCAAAGGAAAACCACCAACTGGGACTGGGACTGAGAAAAACTTGATGTCTTTTATCTCTTTACGGATGAGATAAAAGACATCAAGGTTTTTTAATGGTTGATTAGGAATGATAACTCCTTGAGTCTGATCGGAAAGGAAAGATTTGAACCATTGGATAGAGCTGTTGGAAAAGGATAGTGATTTTAATTTGGCAAAAAGGATAGAGTGGTCCAGGAAATCAAAAGCTTTAGAAAAGTCAAGGAGTGCGGATTGTGTGGAGAAACTGGGACGGAAGCCGGATTGGAGAGGATCAAGTAGTTTGGACTTTTCAAGGAAGTTTGATATTTGTGATTGGAATATTCTTTCTAGAGGTTTGGAAAGGTTAGAGAGAATGGAAATTGGGCGATAGTCTTTAGGAGATATAGGATTGAAGATTTTGTTAATAGGATGGACTAAGGCTTTTTTCCACGAGGTAGGAAATACTGAGTTTTGGAGAAAGAAATTATGAGGAGAAGAACTGGAAGGATTTCGGGGAGACATAATTTTAACAATTTAACAGGTATTCCATCAGGCTCAGTGGAATTGGTGTGAGATTTCATTATGGATGAAATAAGATCGGTAGGAGAGATATAGGAAAAATAAAAATTATTGGAGTTGAATGATGGAACTAAGGAAAAGCAGGAAGGAGGAGTTGGAGAAGTGTTAGTGGAGGCTGATAAAAAGTATGAATTGAATTCATTGGGAGAAACTGGGAAGACTGGTGAGGGAGAGGATTTACACAGGGAGAGTTTGCGAAGGAGTTTCCATTTTGATTTAGCATCAGGAGCAGAGGAGAGGGCTTCATGATAGTGGTTGGATTTCGCTCTCCTAACAGTTGCATGTGTCAAATTGTGGAATACCCTAAACGCCTAATCCAAGGAGCAGGCGGCCGACGGAAAGTAAAGGTTTTGAGTGGGGCACGGGTATCAAGGATGTGGATGAGATTAGAGGTGAGGGTATCAACCATGGAATCAATGGAAGAACAGGAATATATTTCATTCCACTGCAGTGTTTCAAGGTCAGGTAAAATATTTTCATGGTTGAAGGCTTCTAGGTTACGGAAAGTTATGGTTTTAGGGAGGATCGTAGGAGTTTCGATATTGTAGGATATTTGGATTAAGTCATGAGAGGACAGAAACGGGACTGGTAGTTGAGAAAAGGAAAGGAGATTACGTTCTGAATTGATGACATGCAGATCTAGCCAGGTGTCGGACCGGCAAGTGTGATGGGTAGGAGAAAATGGGACGATGAAGAAATGGAGGGAGAAAAAGATATTTTCAAGGTAGAGTCTGTCGTTGGAATCAGATAGGAGATTAAGAGTATTAAAATCACTGGAAATTATTATATTGTTGTAGAGAGGAACATAATTGTAGAGAGTTGATTCAAAGGATGAGTCAAAAGGAACCAGAAGAGGGCGATACACCACAGTGGTAGGAGAGGATGTGCATTGGAGGAAATTTCAACGACAAGGAATTCAATATGAGGATGATTGGATGGGGATGAGGTATCTAGGATTCGGAATTTCAGGCTGTTATGAACATAAAGACCGACACCTCCACCAGTCCGGCCCATCTGGTCATGGCGGATAAAGGAATAATTAGGTAGGGAAACAGAAGAGGAAGGAATGTAGGACTTTAGCCATGTTTCGGAGACTGCAATGGTATGGTAAAAGTTATGGGTAAAATACTGCAGGAATTCATCATAATGAAGTGGTAAGGATTGGGAGTTAACCTGACAGGAGGTTAGGACACTAGACAGTATGGGAAATAAGACTGTATACAGTATTTGGTGGAAAGATGCTAATAACTACGACGATCTGTAGAATAAAATCTGAAAAAAGTGAATAATGAACGTAACAATTAAACAAAGATATATAATAAAGAAATACATGAGAAGATAAAAAATGTGCTTCTGTTAAAGTAAAAAAAAAATAAAAAATATAGAAAAAATAAATTCGCCACGAAACACAGCACTGGGGTCCATTGAGAGTTTCCAAATTCGACCAGTGGATAGACTGGTGCCAAAACATCAGCATAACGTATCGAGGTCTTGAGCCTCGTCAATGTAAATTACAGGGTGGCCATCATCCTTCCGGCAGTGCACTCTTCCGGCTGCAAACCAGACATATTTTAATTTTCCCACTACTCTCTTCTGACGAGCGAGCCAGTACAGACGCCTATTAGTGGGAGTCATTTCTTCCCCGAGATATATCCGGTGGGAATCGTTCTCCTACCAGCCAATATCCCGGGTGGAGAAGTATCTCTTAACTTTTCTCCGCTGCACTAGCTCGTCTCGTACAGACTGCCTGACGAAGCGGGCAATGACAGGTGGCGGTAGGGGGTCATCTTTTTTGGGTCTTCGTCGCTCTACCAAGTCAAGGTCCTCAATATTAATCTTGACACCGAGGCCGGCTCCCACACTGGCAACCAGAGCCGCAGGAGTCTCCCCCGCGTGGATCGGGATGCCCCTATCTCCACCGACCTGGATAGTAAACCCTGTTCAGCCTTATTGAGTCTGACTTCCAGTTTACCGACCCTTGATTTCAGAATTTTATTTTCGGAGGTCAGATCTTCCATCAGCTTCGATTGGCCCTCGAGATGGCTTTCTATATACATAATAAAAGCAATCAGAACATATTAGAAGATAGATTTATTTCTCCCGATATTATCATAATTAGTCAAGCTTGTATTTTGTCTGTAAAAAATCAGGAAAAAGGAGCCTGAACTTATGTAGATACCAAAAGGGAGACAGTTCTCAACACCCATAAAGGTTGAGAATTCCTGTATTATTAGTTATTTATATACAACAGAAAATGTTTAATGATTTATAAAATAACAGTGAATCTTAGTAAAAGAGGAATCTATATCATCTATTTTTATATAAGAGACAGAAAGCAAGATAACAGAATTAAAGAGTGGGTTTTCAAATCAATAATAACTGAAAAATACTCTAATTTGCAAATTAGTTGAACAAAATATATTAAGAAACAAATATTTATGTCAGCTAATAATTTTTTCTTCATTACATTTCAGAAAAACTTTATGAACACTCCTAAAAATTTAACTTAGGTTAAGAAAACTTATACCATGCTTAAACATCCAGTTGATTGGTTATTTAAGGTAAGGTTAGTAGGTTATAAATTCCATATCGTATAATGATATAACCCTGCTTACTTTTTTAGGAATGCCAGTATGAAGATGATAAATCCATTTTAATGAAGCAATAATAGTCTTAACTGATGTGTGAATTGACTGTTTTGTCAACACCTCAAGAACTGAATGAAGATCCAATTGCTGGTTATCCTGAAATCAAATTTGACTTAGATAAGTCTTCACAATTATTTTTTTTTTTTCAGATGTGTCTGTAGTAATAATGAAAGAAGATCTGAGATCCTTAAGAAGCTATAACTGCATAAATAAAGTAATGCTTAATGGAAGTCATGGGTTAAAGCTGAAAGGAAGGAAGGGTACAACTACAGAGGAGCGGCGCACTTATCAGCGGTGTCTAGAGGCTGCTCCCGAGGTCAACCGAACGCTTCCGATCTGCCTTCGCTCTACTTTTTGGTGATCTAGTTAACAAATCTGACTCTAACATAGAGGGCGTCGTATACTCACTTATATATGATGATGCTTCCGATCTCCCTTCCCTCTACTACTTGGTGATAGAAAGGTAATATAATATGAGTATAGTAATATAATATGGATGATTACTGCAATAGTTGTGGTCATAGAAAGGTAATATAATATGAGTATAGTAATATAATATGGATGATTACTGCAATAGTTGTGGTCATAGAAAGGTAATATAATGTGAGTATAGTAATATAATATGGATGATTACTGCAATAGTTGTGGACATAGAAAGGTAAGATAATGTGAGTATAGTTATATAATATGGATGATTACTGCAATAGTTGTAAGAAAAAAAAGAAATGAAAAAGAAAAAAGAAAAGAAACACAAAGAAATTTATGTAATCCTGTTGGCTAAGTCCTATTTCTTCTAAATTCGTGAGCGTTATAAGGCAACCGTCACAAATGTTTATGTTCATTTTGGAATATGAGCCGAACAGAAGCCAAAGATGCTATGGCGTAGGGGCAGAAAGAGGGGGTTAGCAAAAAGCGGAAATCTAATTAAAAGCATCGTGAATAAGTGAGAATATGACGCCCTCTGTGTGAGAGTCAGATTTGTGAACTTGGACGTCGCCGGGTACGTTCGGCAGGCTTCGGTTTACCTCGGGGGCAGCCTCTAGATGTCCACTGATAAGTTGCGCCGCTCCTCTGTAGTTGTACCGAAGGAAGTTTTGTAGGGCTAATTTCTCATACAAAGGCCAAGGGCTTATAACTTTTATGAAGCCTTATAATTTTTAAGATTTCAATCAACCAACTTAAAAAATAAATAAAGTAAATGTTATATGTTACTAAAATCAATTTTTTGTATTGAAATCTGCTAGCAACTGGTATTCTATATTTTATTTTCAAGGAAGTACTCGACCCTATTCTGACAAAATACACCAAATCTGAAATAGTTTTCACTAAATAGTGAAATAGCAGAAAAAGCATTTTTTGTATTTCTTTGAAAGTAAGACTAAAAATAGAGAGAGATACAACAGACCGAGCCAACTGGCAGAAGCAGAAGGCCCAGACCCAGTGACGGGTTGTACGCCATCTCTGATGATGATTTTGCAAGGAAATTAAAAATATGAGAACAGAAAAGAAGCCTGCTATAAAATTCAATAAATATAAAATCAGAAGATTTCTCAGCAATAAGGAAGAAGTGATCAAGTGATGGAGATAAAATTTCATTGAGCAAAATATTTAAGCTAATAGAAATAGGAGGTAATTCTATTTCTAAAAAATGACAAATTAGCCAAATCCATCTAAATTATAGAACAATCGAAATCACTAGTTCAACCTCTTCAATTTGGTGATGATCTAATCACAAAGTCTTCAGGACTTCCTAAATAAAGCACTAAATTCAGACTTCACGAGCTAGGTTAAAAAAAATAAAATGACAGTGCAAAAAATATCCTCGGTCAACTTTTCATATATGAAAAGATATAAGAAAAAATTTCAAACATCCAGTTACAATACAAATACAAACAATTTTTTGGAAAGTGAATATCTAGGCCACTCATAGGACAACAATATACAGTTAAATTCATCTATTAAAGAAACAATATCAATCATCACGAAAAGGGAGTTCCATAAGATATCTTAAATATTACATAAAAATCCGGTTTGTTCTGTCCTCTCGTATGAGTACTCTATGACATTTCTCATCAAGAGCAACTCAAGAACAAACAAGAAACTTCCCTCGGAATAATCACTAATGCCACTAAATCAAATCTTATAATAGCTGTGGAATTTCATACCAGCCTAAAACCTCTGGAAGGCAAAGACGATTCAGCAGATTTTTGAGTGGTCTAAATGTACCAATCCAGTTAGGGCAGTAGCTATGCACAAGTATTATTGCGAAGTAAGCAAGCTAAATCTCACTTGTTCCTTATATGAAATAAAAAAACATTAATGCTTAATAATCGGATGGCTTCTGCTGGCTTATATTTCACCTTTGGGGCAAAATAAATCTAGATCATTTTCCCTCGATGAAGACCTTAAAATGGCAGCAATCTAAACTATCTACCCAATAGAATGCTCATCGTTACATCATAATACTGAAAGCTAATCAAACTCAGGTACAAGTCAAACAGCCAACTGTTATTTCTATCATCGTTAAGCTAGCAAGATAGCTGTCATTTTACAGTTTTGGAGGCAAAGAAATGGCTGATTGATGGGAAAGTGGTATATTTTACGGATCATCGTAAACCTTTTCTTCCAAAATTACAACTGAATGCCATTGAATGATTAAAGATGAGTAATTATTGAAATTTGCAGGTAAAACTAATAATGTTCATACATGTATCCCTGTTCATAATGGCCAACCTGAACCAAACTGAAACCTTTGCATCAACTGTAGAATAAATGTCACACTTCTGAAAACATGCTTTAAAATCTTCAATACACACAGGAATCTCATGATCTCTTTTTATTAGACCATGAGGTGATTGATGACACTAATGCCATGATTGGTTGTAAGCATATATAAATAATTCAAATAACTATTCCTTAAGTAATGTTTAAAATATATACATAAAAATAACACTGATAGCAATCACTTTTTAGACAATAGCATAATAGTTTATAATTCAAATACATTACACAACAATCTGAAAGAACATGGTTTGCTAATAAAATATTTTTTAATATTTCTCATTTCACTAACAGAGGGAGATAAAGGCAATTCAACAACATACCTCTTCTTCAGTTGTATCAATAGAAGTGTCGATCAGGCCCATTAAAAGTGTATTAACTTTCTCTGCTACTTCTTTTAAACCTATAAAACAGTTAAAGGATTGCATTACATCTATGAAGAATTCATCATTAAATATCTATTTGTATAGGGGCTCTCTCCAAAGATGAATAAAATAAATAAACAAAAATGAAAACAATTTCATTGGAAGATAAGTAAGAAATAATTAGTTTAATCAACAATTAAGTTTTAAATGTTATATTTTACCTAAACAAAATTAATCATCTGAAGAGACTAGCATTTACCTACTTTATCTTCTTTTCTCAATCATGAAGTTTTAATCATGTACGACTAAGATTTAAGAATAAATAATAAATGTAATAAAAACTATAAGTAAATAAACTTACTTTTTAAAACTCCAATAATTCATGAGAACTATTATTTTTTTTTTCCAAAATGAGCAAATTGAAACTTAAATATTAGAATAAAACTTATTATTACGTTTCTTTGATTCTCCTTCGTAAGCAAGGCAAGGAAGAATTGCAGACAATATTCCAGATGTATAAGGCAACATCACTTTTTTAGAGAGACATATAAAGTCATGTATCCATGTTAAAGCTGTATACTGAAAAAAAGGAAAGAAAAGATAATGAAAATGAAAGAAATTTCAAAAAGACTAAACAAACTTTTTTAATTCCAATACATAAAAGGTGGTAATTAACTACATACCCTACTTAGTTTTGAAGTGGAAATAACAGTTTAGAAAATCAAACATTTATTAAATCATATACAGGTATTTTCAAATTTAATGGACGAACAAGAATCACTTTTGTTCATTAACTATTAATTTTTATTTATATTAATGCAAATGTGCT
The DNA here is from genome assembly GCA_948150685.1 of Rhaphigaster nebulosa. Lineage (NCBI taxonomy): Eukaryota > Metazoa > Arthropoda > Insecta > Hemiptera > Pentatomidae > Rhaphigaster > Rhaphigaster nebulosa. Next base: position 103,679,938 of record OX411307.1, read on the forward strand.
AGTTAGATATATTAAGAGTAGCCTAATCAAGCAAATAATTTTAACTGAATGTATTAAGTGTATACAAGAGAGAGGACAGATATAGAAACATTATTGTGAGAACAGCTGTAATACATGAATATCCTCACCATCATTTGCATTACAGATATCGGATATTACAGAATATCATTTTTAAATATTTATTTATTGGATGTACCAGGAGAATGCTGTGGAAGAGGAGTTAGGGAACGAAGTGGGGAATACCAGAAATGATTGGTTCGATTTAGAATGCCAGGCAGCTACAGATGCAAAAAACCGAGCCTACAAATCGATGGTGCAAAGAAGATACACAAAGCTAGCATCAAAAGAATTTAGAATTTTGCTGCAAGAGGAAAAGAAGATTCATAAAAGAAAGAAGAAAGCCTGAGGAAAAAGGTGGAAGAAATCGAGGAACTACGAAGCATAAAGGACAGCAGACTCTTTTATCGTAGGGTAAATCAGAAAAGAGCCTATTTCAAACCAGCCACGCAAGACCGAAAACGATTCGCAGCTCACGAAGAAAGAAGAAATTCTCCAAACATGGGTATACCACTTTGAAGGTTTGCTAAGCCACTCTACTGTTGAAGAAACAGGGGAAGAGGCCAGACAGGAAGATCAGAATGAGAGCTATGAAGAGAAAGATGAGACTGAACCCCACCAGATTTTGAAGAAGTTCTGGAAGTGATCCATATAGAAATATGGAAAGCACTGGAAGAATTTGGTATATCTAGGAAGCTAATCCACCTAGTTAAGATGATTATGCATGATGTTAGGAATGACATCAGAATACAAGGAGAGTGCTCAAGCGAGTTTTAGACTGAACAGGGGGATGGGTTGGCATGTCTGCTGTTTGTTTTGGGCCTTGAAAAGGCAGTGAGAGATTTGGAGATACAGACAACAGCAACCATTGTCAATCGAAGTGTCCAGATCTTGGAATCTGCAGATGATATTGACATAGTTGCTAAATCCAAATCTGAGCTGAGGAATGCCTTACTGGCAATCCAATAGGCAGCTTCGCTGCCGATGAAAATGATCTGTTAATCCTTGAAGGGAAAACCTTGCAGCAGATTTATGGCTCTGTTAAGGAAGGAGAACTTTGGAGAAAACAAAAGAACCAGGCTATATGCCCTGTATGCGGATCTAAATGTGGTCGACTTTATAAAGCCCAGAAGATTAGGTTGGGCCGGGCATACTAAGATGGGTGGACAGTGTGGTAGCTGACTTTTCAATACACGGAGCTGAAGGGTGACGGCAACGGATAGAACTGGGTGGTAGAAGCTCTTATAGGAGGCCAAGACCCCCCTCCTCCCCCCAGGTGGCAGTGCCAACTAGATAGAAACAGCTAAAAGAATACCATGAAGTTGATAAAAAATACCAGTTTTAAAAAATCTGAGATCTATCTCGTATGAACCCATATTGAACAGCCAACTTCTTATTCCAAAAAAGGAGAGGAGCTGATGGAACATACTATTTAAAAAGATCTAATACAAAAGGAAGCAGAGAGATCCCTTAATAGACACAAAATTTAAACGGGCCACCTTTGTTAATTGGACACATTGTGGTCTTGCACCGGCTTGATGGCATAGATTCCATCATTCAGATTAGCATGATATACTATAGAGGGAGGGTCTTCTTTAATTGGAGACTACCACTAAGAAAAAGTTCAGCTGGCAGCACATTATAATTTGGTGCTTTAAGGTTCTTGAGCATGCTAACTGTGTCAATGGCATTCTCTTACCAACAGGTTACAAATCTTCTCTCTTCTGACTTATCTGCAATGGTTCTAAAGATTATCTATACTCGTCTTGTTCAGAAAGTTTTCTGTAGGGTTTGGTTTAAAAGGTTTTACAATCTTGACAACAGCTTGGGAAAGTTGTGTCCTGTTATTACCAACACTATATTTCTGTGGTGTAAGAAACCTGGATGTCGCCAGATGGGAACACAAGAAATCAAATCGATCATGTGTTAATAGATAAAAGGTACAAATCCCATATACAAGACGTTCGTAGTTTCAGAGGGGCGGAGTATAATACCGATCATTTCTTGGCAGGAACTAGATAGACAAAGGATTCCTAACCAGTGGAAAAATAGAGGAGAAACCAGGAGAGTGTTGAGGGCAGACGGCTTGAAAGATGAAAAGATAAGAAGACTCTTTGGAGGAAAAATCACCAAAAGATTAAATGAAATAAATATAGAAGAAGCCACTATCAAAGAGCAATGGTGAAAAATTGTGGCAGAAGTGCTTGGATATAAGCAAAGAAAACAAAGGTACAAATGGTTTGATGAAGAAACCCAAGCAATAGTAGAGAAGAACAAAGCAAGAGCAAACTTTTTTAAAGGACAGCAAGAGTGACAAAGAAAAATTATATAGTAAAAAAATAAAGAGCCAAAGAGATATATCAAAAGAAAAAGAGAGAATGGAAGATGAAAATAATAAATAATAAAAAAATAAAATAATTGTAAAAATAAACAGGTAAATTTACTGGGATCAAGAAGAGAGATTTTAAATTCATGAACGGAATATTTTTCTGAAATATTAAATCCAGAAGGTATACAACCGAATAATGAAGAAGAAGTAAAAAGAGGTGAAGGAGAGATATGTGAGGAAGAAGAAATACCGCCAGAAAAGGAAGAAATAATAATGGCGTTGAAGAATAATAAATCTCCGGGCGTGGACGAAATACTAAGTTAGCTACTGAAGAATAGAAGAGAAGAGTTAATAAAACAGCTGTATGTTCTCATATATCAGATCTGGGTACAAAAAACTATTCTGGAAGAATGGAACACGGCAGTTTTATGCCCTATTTTTAAAAAGGGGGATAAATTAAATTGTAATAATTATAAGAGGAACAGCGCTGCTGCAAACCATCTATAAATTCCTCTCAATTGCTTTAAGTAAAAGGTTAGCTTCATGGGGAGAACGAATTTGTGGGGACTACCAATGTGGTTTAGGGAAAATAGATCTACTATAGATCACATCTTTTCTGTGAGACAAATGCTGGAGAAAACATATGAACATAGCGTGGATCTGAACCATGTCTTCATAGATTTTAAGCAGGCTTATGACTCAGTAGTCAGAATGAAGTTAAGGAAAACATTGAGAACTCTTGGAATTTCTGAAAAGTTGATTGCCTTGACAGAGATGAAACAAAGAGCTAAGAATTGTAAAATCAAGGTACAAACTATACTCTCAAGCAGTTTTGATGTTAGGCAGGGAGGTCCGATATCGCCAGTCCTTTTTAATCTAGCACTGGAGCGGGCTGATAGAGCAATAAGGATCAATCCTGGAGGGACGATTTATAATAGTCTAACCCAATGCCTTGCATATGCCGATGATATTCTTTTCAGCGCCCGTACATTTCCAGTTCTTGTAGGATTGATCGAAGAATTCGAAAGGACAGCAATGCAACTGGACCTGAGGATAAACGAAGAAAAAAGTCTGTACATGAAATCCACGAAGAATAATGTAGCAACACGTGAATCAGTACAGATCAATCAGCATGTTTTTTAATTCTTTTTTTAATAATACCTTGGAGTGGTAGGACAGACAAAATGCAGACAGAAATAAAAGCCAGAATTACATTAGGCAACTAGTGTTTTTATACACTTGCAAAAACACTAAAATCAAAAGAATGTCATGGGACGCCAAGATAAAAGTTTATAAAACTATTATAAGGCCAGTGGTTACCTATGGGTGTGAAACATGGATTTTGACTAAGGAAAGCGAGAAGTTGCTGACAATCTGGAAAAGGAATAAATGATCAGTGGCGAATAAGGAAAAACGTCAAGTTATCTAAAACAGTGAAGACATTATGGTCACTGCTATAACGTACCGCCTCAAATGGTTAGGACATGTAGAGAGAATAGAGGAAGGGAGTTTACCAAATAGACTACTCTATGGCCATTCAGAATGGGCACACCTCAGAGGAAGACCCGGCTGCAGTGGATCGAAGACATCTAAGACGACCTTAGTAGTATAGGTATAAGAAAATTAAGAATGGCTGTCGATAGGGAAGTCTGGCGGAAGTTCGTTTCCGAGGCCCAGGTCCGTTAAGGACTATTGTGCAAATTAATAATAATATTTCTGTAATTCCTCCAGCTTTAGACCCTAGAATGCCTTTTTTTCTAATATGAAACAGCTTCTCTTCTGTTCTTATCTCTCTACATTCCTTCACTCTTCCTCTTGAACCTCTACTACCACTAATAAATTGATCTCAATAGCACTAAACAAATTTGACATTTTATAGAACAGGCTCCATGGCAACTGTAGCCTCTAAATTTCAAAGCCTTACAAAAGAGCAAAAGCAAAAGTGAGCCAAAGATCCACTTAAGAAGTATTTAATGACTAAAAAAATGACCAAAATAGTGACCTCAGTAGTTTAAAATGGTTTAAAAAAAAAGAGGATAAATACAAATAATAAATATTAATGATGATAATTTATTAACATAAATTACCTGCAGTAATTCATCAGGCATCTGTGCATGCAAAATAAGAACATTTATCATTAAATTAAAATCAGCACGAGTAGGATCCTTATTAATACTCCTTAAAAATTCCTTCAAAACTGTTTCACACCTAAAAATGTAGAACTATACTGAAAAAATGTTAAACTTATTGAATAATAATCAATCAGTAATTATTACCATACATTTTTTTAATTTCAATATTCTGATCACTCAACATATTGAAAAGTCCATCAAGAATATCAGGCAGAAATAAAATAAGTTCAATTTCAGGAACAGCGTGAAGAACAGAAACCCAAGAAATTATGTATTGTCTAGAAAATGTATTTTTAGAATATAAGCGCTCTCTCAAATGGGGCATAAATGCTACTAAGTCAAAAGTTGCATTTTCTGTAACAATATCCTGAAAATAAATACAAATGAATAAATAACACATTAACAATAAGCTAAAATATAAAAAAGTAATAAAAACTATTTGGCATAACTAGATATATTTACAATGGTACAAGTTAAAGAAACCTAAAAAGAGATAAGGAATACAAAAAAAAAAAAGTTCACAACTTTTTTTCATTTCATATCAAATGGAAGTTGTTAAAAGATCAAGATTTTCTTAATTTTAGGTCTTTCCTTTTAAAACAGTCTGTAACTGGTAAATTCACCCTATATTTAATTAATGTACTAATTAAATTAATGTGAGGGATCTGGGCAACTGGTTCAAGTCCGGGTTGAAGTAAATAATTTATTCTGTTATATTAGCCATCGATCAACTCAAGAGCCTCTTGGGACACACCCAGCCTCAATAAAGTGGGTACCCTTAATTGGAGTGAGGTATGAACAAAGATGTTGAGTGTGAATGCTTACGATATCACCTCCCTAACAAGTACTGAACCCAAGACCCTTCATAGGTTGTAGTGGTACAGTTATTTTTATAAAATTAATATGAAATATTTTAGTTAAAAAATTATGAATTAGGTAAAGGGTGTAACCAAGTGATTAAGCTGCAGACTGTAAATTTTACCTCATCTCCCTCCATAATGTACACACTCCATTGGAGGTGGCCACTGCGTTGCTAGCTATGGGAAGAAAACTGTCTTTATCCTTTCCTTCTTACCCATAAGGTAAGTACCTTAAAATGTACAACTACATACATATCTTTATCTTTTACTGCTTAATTAATGCATCCCTGTAACCTATCCCGCCTTCATGACAAGCCATATTCATATTATTTTAATGATTAACCAGATATGTTTAATTTAATTTTAAGTATAAGATATATATATATATATATATATATATATATATATATATATATATATATATATATATTTTACTAAGCTTATTAAATAGAACAACATACTTAGGGTTGTAAGGAAAAGAAAAAAACAAATTTACTACCTTTAAAAGTCTATCAAGATGTTCAGATCCATTTTTAACAGCTTGGTCATGGTCTGCAGCTAATTTACTAAGATTTTTAAATATTTCAGTGAAATAAGGTAGCACAGCTCCACGGGCTACTTTAACAACATTGTATAATGATTCACAGGCATAATATCTTATTCTTGAGTCATTGTCAGAAAAGTTGGTTAAAATTGGTCTTATTAGTGCTTCCACATATTCTGATGAATCCTACATAAATTAAAAATTATAATATTAATAATAATAAACTTATTATCACTGGCAGCTTGTAGATATTGATTTAAACAGTTAAATAACATATTTTTTAAAATATAAAATAATAAAGAAGACTAAGCTTTCATAATCAATGACAATTATACATCACTCTGTTGTCCCATCCATGTATCCCCAATATTTTTCTAATTTTAATTAAATTATAAAATCTATGAAATAGCATTAGTAAAAATTTATAACAATTAATAAACATAATACGTAATTAACAAATGTTTAACAAAACCATAATAAAAATGAAAATACAGCATATTGGTTTATTGCTTATAAATATTTATTAATAATTAATACACATAGATATAAAAAATATCAGAAAAATTCACCTTTCCAAGGGCTATAGCAACAGCAGCTAATCCTATTAAACCACCTTTACGGAAATTAGGATTCTGAGACATTGTGAATTCATATCCCAGCACTTTGAGCAACTTTCTAATTTGACCTGTATTATTTACAACTACAAATTCTTTAGCCATCCTAAAAAAAATATACACACATAGGTTACAAAAATTTCATTTCATAAACAATAACACACTTATAACAATTTGAACAATAACGCCATAGGTACTTTCATACACAATCTGGATATCATTTTAATGCAAATCTACATGCTCACATACAAATTGAATTGAAACATCAATTTAATATTCACACTTTTTATAGAATATGATTAAATATCATAAAAATTTGTTATATCCACAAGCATAATCAATAGTTTATTTTTATCAAATAATAAGTCATTCTTCATTATATTGATTGATTATTCGAAAATAGCTAACCCTCAGACTGATCACTGAAATCCTCATTTAGCCAGAAATATTGTTATTATTATTAGTTAACGCCCATTCTTAGCTGTTGAGCCATTTTGTGACACGCTGACCAATATAGATGGGGTCTTCTTCATCTTTTGGTTAAGTGGCCCAGAGCTCTGAAGGTTCTCAGGTGGTCGGCATCCATATTTTCGTTGCTACAGAACGGGCAGTTCAAAACCCGGATGCAATAGAGGTGCCAGGCCAGATAGTTATGTCCAGTTTTTAATCTAAATGCAGCAACGCTGACTGCTCAAGGGAGGCTATAGCTTATAGAGACATGTTTGATAAGCCTCTCCCACTTCTTGCCTGCCGCTGTTTCTTTGTGGTTTTCACCAATCCATTTATTGACTACAGAGTTATTTGTGCTTTGGCTGAGTAGAGAGAAGAGTGCTGAATGGCTGAGGCAGAAAGGTTCCAGATTTGTCAGCCATTCCATTACCACCTATTTTAACATAGCTGGGAACCCATTGAAATTTCAACTAGATATCCCAGCCGGAAATAATAAAGCTAACAATTTTTTTTTTTTTAATTTACAACTATGTTAACTAAAAATACAACTAGCAAATGTGAAAAATGATATACACAGATGTATAGAGAAATTACCGATTGCTAGCACTCGAATAACAATGCTAAATTATTAGGTCCCGAGGGCATTTTCTTTTCAGCTGCCTTGGACGATTATCGGGAATCGAAGAGGAAGTAAGGTTTGAAACTAGTGGGTTTGAGTGGATAAGGAGTTCGTCATGGAAGGATAGGCAGTTGGTTCAGTCCAAACCGACAACATATGGAACATTAAGGTCATTATAGATGATTTTATTCGTGACAAAGTAAGGAGCATTGAGGATTTTATGAAGGATTTTGGATTGTAAGGATTAGATACAAGAGGTATTTGATGGTTTAGTGGAACACCAATAGGTCTATTATACAAGAAATAGGTCTTATTATTTCATGTAAATAAGCCTTTTGTAATAAACTGGAAACTTGGAGCATTTCTTTTCTCTAAGTGTTGAAGTAGCCAAAAATGGTGAAAAGTTTCTTGTCGTTTCAGTCATGTATGAGGATTCCAAGTTAGACCTTTGTCAAGGTGGAGCCCTAAGTAGCAAATCTGTTTAACAGGGGTAAGTGGAACATTATTAAAGGACACAGTATAACAGGAAGTCAAAGGTTTACGATGAAGGGTAAAGGTGATTTGATGAGATTTGTTGGAATTTATTTTAATCCTCCATTCTGCAATGTCCATGATATGTGATTATAGAGTTTGGAATGCTATAAATGGATCATTATTGACTGATAACACACATGAGCCATCAGGATGCATGGTGAGGACAGTGTTAAGATGTCAGCTGTATAAAGGATTGGACTGAGGATACTGCCTTGAGGAAAACACAAGCAGATTGAGAAAAAAGATATGAATAGTACATTGCACGTTGTAGTAAAATAAAATAGTACATTGTGATTTACTAGAAAAATCTGTCAGTAAGTTAGGAATAGACAATGAGAAAGTAAGTAGGGGGAGGGAATTTACAGAGTTTGTAAAGTAGTATAGTGTGCCAGAAACAGTCAAAAGCTTGTTCTACATTGAGAAATACTCCCGAGCAGTCCAATCAGGGCTCCAATACAGTGGATACAACGTCCACCACACAATGACATTGCTGGATATTGGAGTAGGATGGTCAGAATCTAAACTATCATTTAGAACCAGTCCCCATCATTTAGAGGGGAATATTCAATTCTACCTCAATACATTCAAAGTGAATTGGATTAAGGATGTCTGGATGTGGAATTAAAAGTTTTAAAAAGGTGTTGACTAAATACCTGGGATTTTTCTTCATCAGTTCTAGACCAGATTTGGGATTCATTAAGGAGTGAATGATTACAATCATTGAACTTCAGGAGCTTTTTAGGGATCCTCCATAATGATTTGTCAGTAGTTGTAAAATTTTCAGTTAAATTATGTGAATTTTGAATTTCCTAATTTCTGCTTTTAGTTTGTTAGTCAATTTAGTGTCATATGTTTTATCTGCTTTGTATCTAGTCCTATGCCACTTTGATCATGCTCTGCATTTTTTTCTTAATAAGATTCGAAGATGCAGTGGCAGGTTATTCGGTTGAGAATTATTAATTTTATTGGTTGAGGCGTTATCATTTATAGTGGTTTTTATTGATGATGAAAGTTTTTCTATGGCCCTCTTAAGGTCTTGTTTTATCTTAAGAGGAATTTTTAAGTCCAATTTATTTTCCAAATCATAACAAAATTTGTCCCAGTTTACTTGCCTTGTAATGAATGTAGGAGGGGAGGGCTTAGGAGCGAAGTTTGAATGTTAGAAAAGGAGAACTGAACTATGATCTGATGAAAGGTTATTGTAATAACTGCATAAATGAATAATGCTGGATAGTATAACAGAGATATTTGATATCCATCAAATAGACATTGAGAAAAAGGAAGTTTTATACCTTGTTCCTTGACCTAAAGCCACCTCAATGACAAGACTAAACTGAAATAAGGCTGACAGCAGAAGAGAAGGTAATGATTAATACTATAAATAAATTACCAAAGATATTGTTTGAGGGTGTCGAGTAATTTCAGGTAATTCTTAAGTTAAACAAAAAGCCATTTTCTGAATTTGAAAAATAAAGATCATTCTTTATCTTAAGAGGCATTTTTAAGTCCAATTTATTTTCCAAATCATAACAAAATTTGTACCAGTTTACTTGCCCTGTAATCAATGTAGGAGGGGAGGGCTTAGGAGTGAAGTTTGAATGTAAGAAAAGGAGAACTGGACGATGATCTGATGAAAGGTTATTGTAATAACTGCATAAATGAATAATACTGGATAGTATAACAGAGATATTTGATATCCATGGAATAGACATTGAGAAAAAGGAAGTTTTATACCTTGTTCCGTGGCCTAAAGCCGTTATTGAAGCACAAAATGGAAAAAATACAAAATTTGAAAAATTAGGCACTAGCTGACCATCTGTTTTGGATATACCATTGATCAAATTTTAATGCCTTGGTAGTCATTCATGCAGAATTTAATGCTCTATATTATATAAAATAAATTTTTTTTAGAAAAAGTGGATAGTTTGTTAGTATTTTTAATACAATATAAAAAGTCCGAAAATTTCGATCTATTTTGAGCTTTACACTCAGTACAGAAATCGGCACAGAGTTAGTTCCTTCTTATTAGAGGTAGAAAACATAAATTAGAACAACTTCCAGCTATACCTGACTTTTTTTCCAACCAAAATCCGATACAATTTAACAATCAGATCGCATTATCACTGCCTTTTTTGCTAACTATCTGTTTCCTATTCTACTGTAAAATTCGTATTCATTGGGATTATTACTACTTTAATTAGTGCTGTTGACTTCCACTCACTTAAGAGATATAGAAACCCCCAACGGATCCGTTTCAGTTGAGGTCGGGCCTTTACCATAACTTAAATTATTACCGCTTTAAGTAAAATTTCTCCAGGCAACCGGAAATTGACATCATTATCAAAGGAGTAATAATTTTATTAATTCCAATGAATACAAATTTTATAATTGAATAGAAAGCAGTAAATTATCACAAATGGTGCAAGAGTGGTAGTATGGTGACCGCTGCTGATAAGGCGGCTCCATTGTAAATTTGTACCCACATTTCGATTAGCGAGAATTTACATTTACATGATTAAATATTTGGCATTCTTCCTCAGATTTGCATGGTTCAGGTTCGGTTTTACGCGGTTTTCAATCGGTAAAGAGAAGCCAAGTTCCAAGGTTACTGACCTCCCCCATCAGGATGGGATGATTTAATAAAGTTTATGGTTTGGGTTACTGCCATTAAATTATTAAATCCTATTTAACAAGGAAAAAATGACACACAGTGAAAAATTGGAGAGCTGGAGAACAAAACCCTTTAAACAGGTAAGTACAAGCTCTCAATTTACATGATACTTATGGAGGACGAATTAATCGTGAAAACCGAGGGATGGGAGCATATATATAACATTATAATTATAGCAGAAATAGAAATTTCAATGCAATGAAATTCAAACATTGTAATGCAACTAATATTTAAACAAGAATCCCTAGATGTTATTTTAAATTGAAAAAAAAAATAGCGAATAACTTAACATGCATATCCAATTAAAGCATAATTGAAAATTCTTAGCATTGAAATACCAGGAATAAAAAAAATTGTTAATAATCAAGAGAACTAAGCAAGAGAATGGTTTGTGAGCATCAACAACAGATAAATTAACTTTCAACCACTGGAATTAATTTTCCATTTGATTTAGTAGGTTTCATATGCAATAAAAATGCTTGTATTTTCATTAAAATACCGGCCATATACAATAAAGAATTATTCAGTAACCAGCATGTACAGTATCTTTAAAATATTCTCAATCAGAAAAGTGGACATGATCAGACTCGGGTAATTAATTTCAAAGCTAAAATTACATAGTTAAAAAAAAATTTAACGAGCACCGCTGGATTAAAGTAAAGTAGGTGATAAAAATGTAAAAACATAGTCAGCTCAATATAAGAAGAAAAATTTTACTTCTCAATTTCTGAAGCAGCAGCTTTCCGTTTATCATACTGTTTATCAATTAAAGCTCTGACACAAGCTAAACTCAGGGGAGCATAATCGCGATCACTCATTTTATAATCTAGTGAAATCCGTCAACTGTATATATTATTTCTAATCAAACTTAAGCTATTAGCGCTGTCAAACATAACTTGTTCCTTAGTGTAACCTCCCACCAGGCCAAAGAACTATGAATATAAGTGAGGGTTAAAGGATAAAATATTCATTTCACCTAACAACATTTTTGGCAACTTTACAAAATCAGACGGCATTGAAGTTCTATACTCCTGATTCAGTTTATAATAACCGACGTACAGGATAAGGGTTAAAAGTTTGGGACTGAGAAGAGAATATACCCTGTATTTTCATGAATAAAACAATTCTGAATCATTTAAAATAAATGCTTTACCTATCATTAGTAAGATAAGGAGATACAACGAATAATGATGATATGGATACTGCGATAATATTGAACGGATAGTTCTAATATTATTGACTTAGTGGAGTCGAAGCGCCGCACAGTGATCAAAACGTGGGAAAAATATCTGATGTGGGCAACACATGACTTCCTTGTACGCCTATAAAATTATAAATCCGTGGCTCAAAAATTGATACTGAATTTGGTTACGTTTCCGAAGATTGCAGTAAAAACGACACTCCGCTTACCGTCATCCATCTATTGACACACACACAAACACACATTCTTGTCACTGGAGGTCTCATTCCATTATTATATGTCCTTTTCCTTCAGCAGGCAACTAGTTTCCAAGCTATTTCTTCATGTTCCATGACAACAATAAAACTGTCAATATCACTGGATAAAGCATTAGAAATGGACAGTTTCGACATTTTAAGCGGAAAAACCCACTTAACTAATATCTTATTCTCATGATGAAGACTTGTTGATCTCACAAATGGGGAGAAATTTTAGACTCAATTTTAACACTTGAAAAAAGTAATAAAACGCTGCAAATTATTACACAATGGTTTATTATTTCCACTTAGTAATATTTCAAAAATTTCTAGTCTGTCCAAGTAAACAAAATTAAGCAGTAGGCACCAAAGGGAAAGAAATTTGAAGCTTTTCAAAAGATGATCGACGTGAGAGTGCTGAACTGGAAGTGTTAATTAAAAAAACTCTGTCAATGCAAGTAGGCTGTGATGTGAAATGATACAGAGGAAATATTTGATGTGTACTTCAGAAGGAAACAAAAAAAAGGAAAGACTAAGGAAGCTAAAGGAAGTAAAGAAATAATCCAAGGAAGAATAAAACAGAGAGATACGAGGAAATCAGAAGTCCAATAAATAAGTCAGGAAGCAGGATGACTAGCCACCAGAAGAATCAGTCTCAGAAGTTCCTTACGCAATATCTCAGCTAATAATGGTCCGATTTAAATGATTTTGATTTCGTTTTGTAGGGAATTTCATTAGCTTTCGTTTAAATACAATGAAAGCACCAATCAAAAAATTTTGCATAGTATGTTATTTCATACTCCAAAATCTAGTATGTTATTTAAATCAATATATAAGTTGTAAATACCAAATTTGAGAAGTTTTGCAAAGTATTTTAATATAATTTTTGATGGAAATCATTTATGACCTTCAAGTAAAGTACCACTTCCGGTGATTAAGCAGTGACCAAAAAGGGAGGTTCACAACTAGATTTTACAACAATCCGAAATACAAAATTTCAACTTTCTACGGCTAACCGTTTTTGAGTTATGCGAAGTACGAACGAACGTACGTACAGACGCCACGACGAAACTAGTCAAAATGGATTCAGGGATGGTCAAAATGGATATTTCCGTTGAAATCTGAAAACCGAAAATTTTCGCGATTACAATACTTCCTTTACTTCGTACAAGGAAGTAAAAAACCTAAATCGCAACTCTCTCAAAATGCCGATTCAAGTATATCCCATACGTTCTAGTGCCCATTTCCAGGATTACAGGGAAACATGGCTTTTAGAAAATTGTTTTTGCTTAGCTCAAACTCATAGCAATAAAAAATTATACTCTGAAGTGTGGGGTTTGATGACAAAATTCTGAGTCACTTCATTTCTACTAATTTATCAATGAATATGCAATGATACTGTTGGAACATCTATTTGACATGTATGAAACTTGGGAGTGCTTGAAAGGCTATTTTATTTGTATTTTTTGTACTTTTTTTTTATTGTTTAAATAGCTTTTTTTTAAAAGCGCCCGAGCGCAATATTCTAACTTGTTTTTTTAACCTATCAGACTTCTATGTACGTGAGGAAATAGTATCCAGCTGATACTAACTTGAACTTTGTTGTTATTTTTATTTTAATTCGTAAAAGTATAGTTCTGACTGAGCGTGTCCAGAAAGGGATCTCGGTGGAAAGTTTTGAAGAAATTCTGAAAATTTACTCATTTATGTTTATTATGGTGCTGATTTCGAATTTCAACTTTTCCACCTCAATTTTTTTCTGAAAGTATCAAAAAATGTGTTTTCTTTTTTTGTAATTTTGCTCATTACTTGAAATCATTGATTAGAATAATTCCTAATATTCATTTCACATTAAATTAAACAAGAGTAAATTACCTAGAATTTTGATTTTAAAGATTTTTTCGTTTGAAGCGAAAGAGATTCGAAATTAGGAGACGCATTGTAGTTCAGCCAAATGAGAACCAGAAAGGCGGTGGAAAGATTTGAAGAAGATTTAAAGATCTAATTGTTTATGCATTTTTGGGTGCTGAATGTAAATTTCAACTTTGCCACCTTTTTCCCAGAAACAAAAAGATACAACAATATAAAGCCCCCAAAACAAAATTCTGCATTCCGTCTCACAATTTTATTATCATGAAACTGCAAAATTGTATGTACAGTATAGATGGTAAAACATGACTAATAAATAATGTCTACAAGATTTATCTACATTGTAACACTATTTAACCTATTGGTTAACTACCAATGAGGATGTCATCAAGATGCTTCAAGCGACATCCCATGCTTTTGCTAATAACTTAATCAAATTGCCAAAGACGAACAAAAAATGCGAATTCTCGATCTCCGATTAATATAGTTGCGTATTTTTTTGTTTTTAAATTATATTGTACAACGTTTTTAAATGATTATTTTTTAATAAAATTATATTTGATTAATGTTCGTATAATTTTTTTCAATTGTCACTTTTATTTACCCAATTATTTTCCATATCTTTTAAATTATATCTAGAAATGTTTAACTCCTATTGAATCGGGATTTGCTGCATTCAATTCAGCGTTAAAAAATACATTAAAACAAACCTCTTGTAGTGGTATTCAGATAAAGACAAGATGAAAGGCTAGTTTTTTTTTCTCAAAAAGACCAATTTTTGACCTCTGTGCGCCGCACAGTGGGGAAAATGATTGATTTAGTTGGACAAAAGTCAATCGTTTGTTGTTTTCGGTTGTTTTAAATTTGGATGTAATTATTTATTTGACCCGATCTTTCAACTAGTATATCTAATTTAAGTTATATTGAATTAAAGTAATATAACAATTTATAAATGTAAATAAAAACGTATAACACAAATATAAACCTTCAGTATATCTCTTGTCATTTATCCTTATGTAATAAGTATACTTTTAAATATAGGCTTTATTTAGCATAAATAGAACATTGAATGCAAATGTAATCATACAATAAAAGATAATATACAGATGGTAATTAAAACTTCACACACACGTAATTGATTAATTATTAGTACAAATTGTTTATCTCATTATTTCGCCCTTCATTTAAATGTAATCCTTTAGGTATACTGGGGGTTTAAGCGTACGCTCACTTTTTCTAAGTTGTGCATTGGGAGATGTCTCTTCAAAGGAAGATAGTTCTCCAATCGCTGGTTCTGTTGATGTTTCGAGTTCTTCCTCGTATAGTGAAAGATGAGGTTCTTCAGCAGAGAGAAGTTGGAGATGGTCTGTTTGGAAAATAACTTCAATTTGATTACCAGCAGAAGCCAAATGCCACGTTGAAACTGTCGGTTCACACCTGTATGACAGTCTGATGTGAGCGTGATTAGGGTTCGCTTTAAGGAGAAACAGTTCTACAAGAGGATCGAACTTGCTTCTACTTAGGAACATACGTAAAAGTGTCGGTCCTGGCTGAATAAGCCATTCAGGTAGGAATGTGCCACTAGAAGATCGTCTTGGGTGTTGAAACATATGTTCGTGGGGCGTACTGTTAGTAGCAGTACATAAAAGAGATCGTATGCTGAGTAATGAATTATTAAGAACCGGTTCCCACCGTTTCGTTTCGAGGCAATTTGATCTCAATGCCTAGTTAACAGTGTTCCAAATAACTTAGTTATATCGTTCATATAGGCCCGTTGCCACGAGGATTATAAGGCCTAGTTCGACTAATCGCATGATTATACATGATGCAAATGTGAATTTTCTCTCTCTATAGACGTGCATTTATTTATTTATTATTATTTTTTTTTTATGGCCTCTAGAGAGAGAGAGAGAGAGGGATTTTTGAGGATTATTGGTCTTTTGGTCAAGGTAGATGATGGTATTCTAGTAAACTGAAAGTGCAATGGTATTTCATCTTCTATCAACGTAAAAAACTATTTAGAGTAATTAATTAGACACCTACCTTTCTTAATTGATATTGACTAGGGAATAAGAATGAATAAAAATACTCCACAATCAATAACATGTGCACACGCTTTACAACTAATGGAGGACTCTTAATATTTTATGAAGTGTTGACAGATAATTACACAGCTAAAAATATTTTTTTCTTCTGCTAGTAGAGGGAGATTTATAGGTTTGTCTAGAGAGAGAGAAAAATGCTTGTGACCGACATAAAACAAGGCGAATATATTATTTAATTTACAAATTGTCCTTTATGCTCTTATTATATGAGGAGGAGGAGAGATTATCTTGCACTGAAATATAGTTTCACCCTTCTAGCTCTCTGTTAACTCCCATAAACCTTTTTACGGAGTAAATTGACTCCTTTTTCATGAATTGCATTATTAATATAAATACAAACCAAAAGTATAAATGTTTAATAATAAGAAATATATGAAAGCCTACAATGTTAACGAATTCGTGCATGAATATTAAAATGTATACATATATAAAATCTTATTAAAAGTTAGCTAATATTTACATAAATAAAACAAATAAGTAACGTAACTATATATGCACACTTTTTCTTTCAGTCTTTCTTGTAATATTAATTGCCATATATGTTATGGCGGATGATGCTCAGGAAGGCAAATTTTACATTTACAGCCGATGTTGCTATATGATCTAACTTAGCAATAGAAGAGAAGAAAGACACACCTACTCTGTATGACAATCTCACAAATTGAATTTAATCTCCCAGCAAAATCAAACCATTTTATTAGCGGCATGCTGCGACCAGTAAAATTGACATTTCAAGAATGTTGAAAGAGACAAATCACTCATTAATTAGTAAACTAGGGTGGAAGTTTCGAAAGACTGGGATAATCTTTCCATTTAATTAAGTCAAGAGGAGGTGGGGAGCCTGGAATATTAATCTCTACTCAAACTCATTGTGTGTGCTTTACAATCTCTTAGCTACCTTCACCAACTCCTTTTGTGCTGAGGTGTCCATCATGTTTATTGAACTGGAGAAAAGTTTGTACACGTGCTCATAGAAACTTAAAATTGCGATACCGTTACAAGGAGGTAATTTTTTAAAGACAAGATTCTTAAAAATTAGCAACTAAAGATTACAAACAGAAATCGGCAAACAATTTTCAATGCAAGACTTCGCAAGAAATTTGTGCCGTAACTATAAATGTTTTTCATAGGATTTCTTCATCTGTGCAGGGTGTCAATCGGAAGCCAAAAAATAGTGTGAAGCGGAAGCCCAGAGGTTGAGTACCCCCCAGGGGTGCCCGAATCACCCCCATGTATATTATGAGAATTATTTTAGTTTTCGAGTTATGATTTTTATTCCTATTTTTTTGTCAAGCTTTGACTTGCAAAAGATTATTGGTCATAGGGACATGCATTATTGAGATACATACTTGATTTGTATGATAATATTTTTATTTTGTTGGTATTTATGGAACAATGCTTTTTAAATTTAATTTTGGGTAGTATTGCTTGAAGTAATTTTCTTCCTCTCATTTTCAGTTTTATTAAAAAACGTTTATCACACATATTTTTCGACGTGTTGGTGAATTTCCCTATCTTCAGGACGATACTAAGCATTATTCACTAATATCCTGATTTTCTTTTCTCCATTCTTTTTTTTTTTTAATTTCATCTATAAATTTTATTTCTTGTTCTATTAGTCTCTATTATTAAAAAACAAAACAAAACAAAAAAAAAAACTAATGAAATATAGTGTACATCCATGCTCTGAATATCATTGTCACAATATTTTTAAACAAAACAGAAAATTTGAGGAAGAAAATTACTTTATGTAATACTAACCAAAATGCTTCATTTATTTTTGTAATTTTGGTGAATAGTGTCCTTCGCAGACATCAAAGCAATTGTGATAAGATCTGATAGCATTGCGCCATAAAAAAATGTTGAATCTCGAAGTTAGTTAGACATCAGGAGTTTTGCCAAATCATGCTTCCACTATCGTGTTGAATGTGACGGTCGCATTGTTATTTTTTTTTTTACAATAATCATAATAATGGAATTTTTAGACTCATTACAATTTTGATCAAATGTTAACTATGACGTCGTAGTGGTTGTTGAATAAAATTGACGGGGTAAACAGATGATTTGATTGGCAAGTTTTTATAAAAAGTCTGAGCATAATTTTTTAGTGATTTTTTTTTAAACATCTTCGAAAATTTTAGAATTATAACTAACTTCAAGAAATTCAATATTTTTTAATCAGATAAGACCGCAATTGCTTTTGTGCCTGCAAGGCATACTATTCATCTAAATTATATAAAACAAATCAAGCATGTATCTCAATAATTCATGTTGTTGTGACCAGTAATGACTTGAAAAAAAAAAAAAAATCATAACTCGAAAACTACAAAAAATCTCATAACATTCACGGGGGTAATTCGAATATCTCTAGGGGTGCTCTTTTTCTGGACTTCTGCTTGACTATTTTTTGGAAAACCCTATATATATATATATATATATATATATATATATATATATATATATATATATATATATATATATATATATATATATATAAATATAATTAATCCATTTTATCGGGTACCACTACAGACCATGAAGATATTTGGCGATGTATTTTTATAGATATGTGAATTGCCGGAGCATAGATAACCTGGAAAGAATTACCCAAGAGGCTACCGGTCGCTGGATAACCGTTCCATTTGAGACAAACCGGTTGTCTTCCACCGACGTAGGTTCAAACCCTCAGGTTCTAGACCTGTAACAAATCCCTCTAGACCCTCAGATTATGGAAGACAAAGTACGTCAGGCCGACTAGATATATAGGATCTTAAAGCTGTTAGAACCTTAAGACTATTCAAGGTTGTTTGCTAAAGAACAGTCCCTTTCAGGTTTCTCATATATTAAAAAAAAAATTATTACAATCAGATCAGGTGTTTGATCTTTTCTTTCATCATACGAGTTCGCACACAACCATCAGTGCCTTCTATCGTCTAGAATATAAATGATTCTATTATTAGTTAGAAATTACTTTATTTAATTAGTTTTTAACGTGGATGAAAACAAACAAACAAAAAACAGCATATAATTTTTTCTACTTCAGGAAAACAAATTCAAAACATCCTGTTTTAAAAAAGTAATTTCCTGTATATTTCTTAAAAACTCATTACAACGACGTTTCTGGCTCTGTTGCCCATCTTCAAGTTGTATTATTATTTTTTTTTATATATTAATCATAGATAAATCGTAATTTTTGTTTAGTAATTGCTTTCTTTGTTTTTATTTTTTACTTATTTTTCCTGTATATCCTCTTCTTATTACTTCAGATAGCACGGTAATTTAAACTCCTATAATGCCTTCCCCTAAAACTACCATTCATCTACGTGCTATATAATATCCTTTAAAGTAATATATAAATATAAATATATATATATATATATATATATATATATATATATATATATATATATATATATATATATATCTTAATAAATAAAATAATAGAGAATATGCTTATATATTTGTCTATTTTGGCTTATATTTTGAACTAGTTCCATTACGACCTAATAGCCACTCGACATAATCTATGTCTTCGGGAGGGAGACTGGGGTGTTTCTACTTCATGGAATTAGAAAATGACCAATTGAGTCTTCTGTTATGTTTTGTTTGTTCCCTATGAAATTGGTACTTCTTTCTTGTTATAATAATAGAATTTATATTTTTCTATTTTATGTGATAGGCATTGTCTACTAACCGAGTTACTCTAATGTTATTGACAGAGTTTTTCCCGTGGTAGTGGTTCGATTTAATTAGACTGAAATGCAATCTTAAATTTACGAAGTTTAGGAGACCCTAGTGTAAACTGAAAAATCTAATAATGACAAACACATATATTAAACAAATATATGCGAAAAAAAAGAAATCTTTCTCACTGCTAATTGTTTGTCCCTTAATAGCTAGAAAATAAAATATGCATGTAAGGTTTAGTTGTAAATCAAATACCATTTAGAAGATTATTTAAAGAATCAATTTTCTTACACCCTATTCTCAATAATCCCAATTCTTATTAATCCCAATTCTCACTTTAACCCTTTTATTGCCAACGATGATATATCGTTGTTCATAACATTTTGGAAAATATATTATACTATTGTATCATATTATTATTATTATATTATTATTATGTATGATATATATGGAGTATGTGATGGCTTCATATTCGTATTGTGAGAGAACTTAAACTCAAAATAAATTAATATAAATAAATACAAAATAAAACGATAAATTCCGGATGGCACTAAAAGGGTTAAGATGTCCCTGAGACCCATAAAATTAACCGGATCCTAAAACTTTATTTTTATCGAAGAAATTAATTAGTATTTGAAATAATGATATAGTTAATAACAGAATTAAAGGCAGGGTTGGTGAATTCCATAATCGTTAAACAGACTGAAAGCTGAAGCGACGAGTTGTACTCAACTAAGTGATTAAAAGGCCTAGGCGGCGACATGATAATCATCAAATTGATTATTTCTCCCTTTTTCTCTCAAAAGATATTTGACTGTATGAAGTATAGTAAATATTCAATATTCTTCAGACGTTACTTCTGACATCTATCAGTCACAGGCAATTCAGGCCAAAAGATAGGCAGGAGTGGGTAGTATCCAGAAGCGTATTGATAGTGCAGGTATGATATAATGGACATTGGGCGCTTTACCGCGAATTAAAAATTCTTACACTATACTTATTATGTTATCTTAGAATACTTGCGCCTTTGGCGGAAAAAGAGCTGAATTAAGACATTCAAATATCAGCGGTTAAACAGACAGTTTTTTTTATATAGTTCAAACTGTTTCACAGGGTTAGAAATGTGTCTTATTTGCATATGACTTCAAACAAATGTTTAACATCCGTTAAAAATGTTTTAAATATAAACAGTTGTTTTTTAAAATAAAATGTTATGCAATAGTCTAACTAAACAAATGTTTAGCTTATTATCTTATTGATCTGGTAATGTTAGGTGTATTTGCGGAAACTATTAAATTGAAAACAACAACGTTCATAAAAGCCGAAAAAGAATTAGGTATCGAAATTAATACAGATAAAAATACATATATATTTTGTAGCAGCAACGGCGATTATTCCCGCGATTTATATATAACAAGGACGAAAAATTAGCAACATGTCTTATTGTCGCTTCGACGTGACAGTCGCTCTACCAAATGAAAGACAGGAACAGGAATGATCGTGCACCAATTGCCAGATTTTAGTCGCAGTTCTGAAGTCGGCTAGTTACGTTCTTGTAATTCTACTTTTTAAATCATTATACGTTATTGATGGATTACTTAGAACTATTTTTTGTCATTCGGTAGTCCTGAAAAAAACTTCTCAGGGTGCGATCTTATCACTAAAAGGATAATTAGCGCTAATCCGACGGGCAATCGTCATAGGGGTCGATCAAAGCGTAGATGGGAGGTCTGCGTTAATATATCCTTGAGGATTTCAGAGTTTTGATGGAATTCAATGGAGGGAGATTTGCAGGCAAGGACTGTAATTGTTATCGGTATCGAATCCTCGGGTTGGCTAAGCCATTGTTTATTTCTTTTTTTTTTCTATTTTTAGCTGGTTACCAATAAAATAAAACTCCCATGTTCAAAAAGTCACTAAGTTACAATTTAATATCACCATATACCACTAAGATTACCCGGTTTAAACGAAACTAACACATTCATGGTAATAGAACTGTTAAAAAAAAATGTTATCTATTCTCAAGTATTATTGGGAGCTATATCGCATACAGTAATATGTACTTCGAAATTCTAGTGCGAACATAAACAAAAGAAAATTTAAATATCCAAAAATGTTTTAAAATTGGATACTTAAAAATTGTCTTAGTCCCATTCATCGGGGCGCTGAAATCAGTCATCGAAATATGCAGTTTTTCATTTTATTTTTTTAATTTGAGATTAGCAGAAACGATAAAATAAAAACATAACAATTCGAGGTTGATGAAATTAGATAAAAAGTTCAATGAAAAATAGTATTTCATAATATGCAAAATCATCTAGGATAAACTATTAATTAATTTACTGAGGATAATAACTATATAAACAATTGTATCGTATTCCTTATTGAACATTTGTATTTTTTAAATTTATATTTCATATCTATGCTTAAAGATACCAAAAAGGTTACAGTACATTATGGTTGTATGACTAGATAAATTTTTCTGTTAGATCTCAAGGCAACACATCCCATTTTGGGTACTGGTTTTGGGCGATTGGCAATACTTATGTAATCCCTAATTTTATAAATGTATTTATTTTACTCATATTTACTACTAAATATAATTTTTTTTTCTGAATCTAGTAGTGGGAATCTAACCTGCTGATCGCAAAACATGTAGTAATTATTTTAAGTCGAAAAAAATATAGTATAATAAAGGAAACCCAAGAATTAATGATATGGATATTCGATCATAATGACGTTAACAAATTATAAAATAATAAATAAATACATAGTTCCTAACACAAAACGAGAGTCAGTGAGGTACAAGGCCGGAACTAGGATTTTTGTCAGTGAGGCCCGCCCCTTCTTTCACTCCCCCCTCCAATAAAAGTCACAATTGCTTAAAACCGTTTTATATAGTATGTTAAGGATGTATATTACTTGGAAGTCTTGGGCCAAAAAAAAAAAAGAAATAGTGTGTTGGTTAATATATTTCGAAATAAATATCCTCATCTCATAACAATAACTCAGTTTATTGACTGAATTATAGTCGAAACAATCAAAAAGCACAAACAAATATTTTTTACTTCACCTGAAAATAAAATTTTGTTCGAAATTTGCCAGCCCATCAATTCTGCCGCCCGGGGCTAGTGACCCCTCTGCCCCTCCCCCATTTCTGGCCCTGGTGGGTGTTCTCATCAAAAAGCAGAACCATAGTTACTAATTAAGTTTATGTAAATAATGATTATAAGTTCTTAAACTAATGCAGCAGCCTTTCAATTAGGTTTCATTGCGAAACTCTAGACTGAAGTCTTCTTTTTTTTTTTTTTTTTACTTCAAAGTTTCCACTACTGGACCTATGCCAATTGCAGGTAGTCTGCAGTCTACCCTATTTAATCAAAAATCAAAAATTTGCGATTAATTTTTTGAATAAACCATTTCAAGTTAAATTTCATCAGTTAAATTAATTTAACGCGATAACTAATTGAGCTACTTAATTAATTTAGTCATGATTAATTTTCATCGCATTTTATTAAGTAATGGGAATGGGGTAGCTCAGTGGGTAAGACACTCATAACTACCGGGCCCAAATTCCAGTCCGCCTGCAGCATAAGATTTATTTTCTGTTATATCAGCGTAGATCGAATCTCTAGTCATTATCTCCTAGGGCTACATAAAGTTGGTACCTCGTCCTTCATAGGGTTGGAAAAAAACTGGCGGTTGTGCGTGGATGCTGATCACATCGCCTACTTATATAACCGTTGTTCGAGAAGTAATACCTATTAACCAATTACTGCGTCCAGGGTCCTTCATGGATTCTAGTTGTTGTTTATTCCGTTTAGAATTGAAATAAAATAGAAGGGGAGAGTGAGCAGCGAACAGACACACGTGGTGGTGGTTATTAATCAGTTGGCAGCCTACGGGCAGAATGAGATATTAATTGTGAAACAGTAGTTCCATTCCAGATCATTTACCAGCACCCTCCACCACCAACCAACTTATCCCATTGTTCGAGGACTTGACTAAAGCAATACTATTTTGCTTATTGTCATATACATTTCTACTTCTACATCTAGTAAAATTGCAATTTTTTAATCACTCTTCTATAAAATAAAACAATTACAGTTAATTGATTCTTTTTCATATAAATATAATTTATTTGATTTAATAAATTGTTTATTCAATTGCAGATTAACGAAATGCGAAATGTGTTGATACATTTAAACATTACACCGTCATTATGAGACGGGTGAGAGGAATAACCATTATAACAATGCTATTGAGTTACAGTGTGACAATGAAATTGTTTCAAAGCATGAGACTCCTTTTTAACGTTGCTTTATTCAAGAAATATATAATTATTGCAAATAAATTACAAAATAATGGTATTGATAACAGGGATAAACGAGATTAATTGTTGATATTAAAATAATATATAATTTAATAGGACAAATAAGTAAAATATCTTGCAGATGGGTTAGAAACCCGAAACATTGATGGCACTTGGTGCGTGCTATGATTATTTTATATGATAAAATAATGAAAGGAAGATCTTATTATAACCTTTATAAAAATAAATAATCTTCCAATTATATATTATATTCCAATTATATATATAGTATTGGAATATTTATTGTCATAATATTTATTTAATATATTCCAATTATATTATCCAACAAATAATATACAGGGACTTTCCAGTACGTTTTATATTTTTGTCTACCACCTAAGCTTTCTAACCTCATAGTGCGTTGTCCGGTTGGGCATACGGCTTTACATAGTCGACAATGCTTCGCTATTGTTTGATTTTAGTATATATATATATATATATATATATATATATATATATATATATATATATATATATATATATACAGATTAAATATACATAATTGAAAGTTTGATAAAAATTATTGTATGTTCAAAATTGATTGACGTTCAAAATAGAATTAGTTTACTCGTTCAAAACATAATCGTGACACATACAGACCAATGACGTTGTTTTTTTACTCAGGGGCTCTGAAAAGCGTAGAACCGTTGAAAACTGCACATCAAAAATTTGGCCAGATTAAAATACTTTCCTTACTTAGCAACGCGCTTATGTCTTGTAGTTCCCGACCTGCAGCGGTTGGAAAATAAAAACATGGCTACAATGTTCAATCTGCTGTATCTGTAATAATGGCCCGATTTCGATGATCTTGTTTGTTTTGCAGGGGATTTAATTATCTTTCAAATGATTATATAAAGAATCGGCGAAAAATGCATTCTTTTCGAGTTATGCTTAAATAAAATATTTTTTTTGTCATTACTTTTTCCTTCGTTTTCTCGGGGATGTAGTTCATGCTCAAATAGTTAAAGATAGCTACATTCTAGAAGTGGTTTTACGGCTATTGCGCAGCCGTTATATCGCTGTCGGTAGATTTTATTATTGCAAAATCATCTAGGAACCTTAAAGATGATATAGTTAAAATTTGGTAAAGATTGGTCCTGTAGTTTTCGCGGTTAGCGCCTACAAACGATTAACGGGCTGTCCTCTTATATGATTTCTTCCGTGGTCAATCAACCAACCAATTAGTTTTGTGAATTCCATAGATTTCTTTCAAGGCTCGACTAAAAAGATAAACTTTTATACTAAAAAGTTGAATAAATTATTTTATTCGTGTACCTGGTATTTATGGGTAAATCTTCTAATTTAAATTAGCAGTCGGAGCTGCTACCCCTCATTTTGATTAACCATTAAAAATAGCGGTTATTGGTAGTTTTATAAAACATTGCTATTTTTCGCAACAAAAAATTATATTTTATTATTATAGGCGGATGGGATTTACCCAAAAGAAAAAACAAAACAACTAAGTAACATCTAAACAGCATAATAGCTATCTGCTCATATAATAGAAAATTTCAAATTTACCTTAAACAGTTTCAAGAATTATAAAGTTGGTTTGAGCTTGGAAAGAAGAGAACTTTAGTCCGTTCGCCAAGAATGCCTTTGAGTAATGGGGTACGACTATCTAATGTACCCCTACGTCTTAACCCCCACCTGCCTTAATAACTCACAAATTCTAGACGAGAATGACTAAATGGCAATAAAGAATGAAGGTACAAATAGAGTTGAGGGAAACAGATAGGTGTGTATGTGGAAAGGGCTAAGTCAGATTGGTTGTGGGGGACGTTTCAAAGACATTCTCTTAGCGAACGAAATAAAGCTATTTTAATATCCCTCCGAGTACCATGGGGTCCTTTTAAGACCACACACATTTCTAATTTTGTAATAATATTTGAAGAAATTCTTTGGCACCTGTCACGTTTTCTGAATTTTAGCGTGACACCAATCTGGAATATTTAGAAACGGAACCAGAAATATTAGAGGGCCTTTTCGAATACATACTTCTTTTTTTTTAACGTGGTTGGGGTCCTTCGGCACATAGGAGTGACTTTTTTCTGTCTTATAATTTTTTTTTTATTTAAAAAAAATACTTCATAATAAATTTAAAAATAATTTAGAGTAAAAAAAAAAATATTTCTCATAATAATATTTTGCAAATAACTAGATAAAAAAAGGAAGCACACAAACTGCCAGTGCAGTATTACATCAAACAAGATTTTTTTTTTTTTAAATGCCAAAATTATTATACAATCCATAATTATAACTAAAATATTTTTCACGATTTCGTAAACGAGCAATATAACATTAAACCAATGAAATGATAATTTTAAAAATTAAGTACGTCTGAGTTCCAATTGACATCACAAGAAATGGCAAGAGTGGGGGAAATTTAATTGATTACAAATTGATGTGCCGGTTATCAAACTTCAAAAATGATGTGTTTAATGATTTTTTTCAAAAACTACCTCCGATTCGGACTTTTTCCCAGTTTCAAGGCTCACATAGTGCACCCTTTCCCTCTTTAAAACAGCCTCTGTGCCTGCTTTGTTCTCTTGCTCATGATATTTTTATTTTATTTAATATATATATATATATATATATATATATATATATATATATATATATATATATATATATATTTATATATAAATAGAAAGAGAATTTTATTCTGAGATAAAGTCCCCTAAGAATAACCATGTTGTACCAAAAAATAAAAATTCTGACACATAGTGAAATAAACAAATAAGGGTCATAAATAATATACAAATAATATAGAAAAAAAGAATTCCTGTCAAGCAATATAAACGAGTATTAATACATTCACCCATTTGACAAAAATTTATCGTTAAAATAATTATTAAAACCTCCTAATGAGAAATTTTTTTTTATATACATACAGAAATTTACATTGTGATATGATACTGAAACAAAAAATAATGAAATAAGATAAGCACATAGAAAAAATAAATAAAGAGAATCAATATCTAAAACCATTTATACAAAATTAACAACATAAAGAGCATATTTGAACTTTTTAACCATGAAGTAAATGTCATTGTAGAGAAAATAATTCATAAATAAAAAGAAAAAAATCCTTGATATTTACAAATAAAACAACGAACTACATGAGCAATGAAACGAATTGTACGTTTTGACAACTGATGCATTACAGTATGGTGAGCCAGCGTCCGACTGGGTTGTGAGCAGGAATTGGAAAAGGAGGGTTTTAAAAGTGGCTAAGGAAGGGACATGTCGGACTTTAGGAGGGAGAGAATTCCAGAAAGCGGGACAGGCAATAAAGGAATGTTGGAACGATGCAGATCTGTGGTAAGGTGTATAAAGGTCAGAAGGCCGAGATCTTGCGGACTGGGAGTGCATAGAGAACTTGAACTGGAGGAAAATAGACTTAGGAAGGACAGTATATATAAAGTAGGCATACACATACACACACATACATATATATATATATATATATATATATATATATATATATATATATATATATATATATATATATATTTGTTTTACCTAGACATCATATTTTCAAAACCTTTTCTAGATTCACGATTACTACATACGACCTTACTAGTCCTGGTAGTAATATTTTTCCCTGATGACCATCTCCGTTACAACACATTACCCACTTTTCTGTAAATAAGGTTAGGTTTTGCTAATACATTGAGAGGGGTGCCGGACAGAGGGGTGGCGGTGAATCATGGAGGGGCCAGCAAATTGAGATCTACTGTAGTCCTGTCCTTTTCATAAAAACACCACTTCTGGGCCGCTATCATCCTTCCCTCTCTCCTTCTTCCTTGTAGCTTACCTGTACTGTTTGCCTTGCACGTATCGATTTTACCCTTCTTACAATATATAAATCATTTACAACTACTATTGCGTACGTTATCATGTCAGTCATGGACGTACTAATCCTTATACCTGGGGACCGAATCGTGCTCAAAAATTATTTTATTTAAGTATTTAACACCAGTAATAATGGGAAGAAGACAAATTTTAGTAATTTAGTAGTGGAATAATTTCTTCCATATTGCACATAAGTCATTTCATACTATAATTACCTCTATTCTCCTATTGTCTAGATATATCCATATTAATTTCTTCTGTAAATAGAATAAAACAACAACAAAAAAAAACCTGAGTTTTATATGCTCTAAAAACATTGCTAGGAGTGTGTACTACATCTATGTTTTATAATGTTTTTAAAGCATATAAAGCTCGGTTGTTTTTGTTGTTATTTTTTTTCTATTTACAGACGAAATTAATATGGATATATCTAGACAATAGGAGTAAAGAGGTATTTATACTATGAAATGACTATGTGCAATATTGTCATATAAATAATTTTGATTGTTTAATTGTTGTATGATATTCGTAGAAAAAAAACACCTTGAGAAAGGGAGAGTACTCCCAAACGTTGGTGGAACTATGTAAAATACACCAATAAAGGAATATTGAGATATATATGGAAGAAATTATTCCACTAATATGTTACGATTTAATTTAATTATTTAACATGGATGGAAAGGGTTATATGTTGTTCACTCACGTATTTTACAATAATTTTACTGAAATTTTCGGCAATAATACTTCCAAATTTGTAACTTTATTTTACAAATTTATTACATTTGTTAACGTTAGTCCCGATACCATCGTAGCTAAACTATCAATAGTTTTGAATAAGAATTAAACATTTAGGATTAAATTTGGTGGATTTGTGCAAAAATTTAGATCAGTTTAGGGAGATAATACATAACAGACATGGCAACACTGATCTTAAAATAATTGGATAGGGATGGAAAATCCATAGGAAAACATCGACTTTTCTAAAAATTATTTTTTCTATTTTTTAAAAAATCATTTATTGACTTTTTTATTCAATAATCCATTCGTTTTCACTAGGTATGTATATTTTATCATTATGCTATGTTTATGTGCAATATTTTCGTGAAAAACTAATTAAAAATATACTTATATACCAATAACTTCCTTTATTTTCCCTCCTTAAAATAATTACATTGCATGCACAAAGAAATTTAGTTTTGGATGTTATTTCTGTAGAAAGGAATTCTAAAATACAGTTTTTTTGATTTTCGATTGTACTTTCGATAGTTTTTAGAACTATCGATATTTCACATTACTACATTGATCCCCATCTTCAGAACTAAAATTAATATTTTTTTTTATATTACACTAAACAATAACTTATTTTTTTTTTATCGAATGACAATTAAATTATAAAACAATATAATAATTTAATTAAATTTGCCTTTAAATTCATTGATTTATAATCTATTTAGGCCACACTTCCTAAAATTTAGTACCTTCTTATGTACTGTTTATTGTTTTAATACGTCATACGGTGTCTTGTGGTGGTTAATTGGTTTTTATTCTATTAATAATATCTGTATATTGCTAATAATGTTCTTTGTATCTGTTTTGTAATTTATAGTTTTTTCTATTTTCTTAATTATATATAATGCTTCCAAGATTTTCCTATTTTTAGTAATTTTTGATCGCCTATTATTTTATGCCTGTCAAAATCAAATTTATATTGTAGCATTATACTGTGATGTGCTAATACTGTAAGCTTATTGTTTTTACAACTATACAACGTTAACTAATGTATTAAATTTGGAAAATAAAATTACCAATTTGGAAGTAATATTGCCGAAATTTTCAACAAAAAAGGAAAACTACCTAAAAAATTGAGAAATATTAATATAAATAATTTTAGTTTTTATTAAGCGTACGATAATATCAATATAATAAAAATGAAAAAATATTTATTATAGCATATTTATAATATACGACATTTATAATCTTCAGAGAGGTTCAGAACAAAACACTTGCTCTGCTTTCTTAACCGTCCAAAGTTCATTATCCCTTCATTTTTACTAAAATATTCGAATCAGTATTTTAGTAAAAACAAAGTGACGATAAAATTGAAAGCAAAATAATTATCTAAAATCTCAATCAACTAAATATATTTTTTAATTAAAGAAGCCTATTCTAGCATGTGATAGAAATGGATTGAAGGATACTAATCATATTTTGACAAGTAATTATATCATTTCATTAATCAATATTGTCAACTAGCTATAGAATATAGAAGAGTATAGAATATGGAATAAAATAAAAAATCTGGTGCGCGCACCACGCAACCATTTTATTTGAAATAAATTTTAAAGGAGTATATGGAAATTCCATTTAGTTTCCATGGAAATATTTAGTTTTCATTAACCCGAGAGAGATGTAGCGGTGAGCATTTCCCTCAACTTATTTATTATAAATAAATAAATATGCATCAAAAATGCATTGAGAATCGCCAACACTCTCTTTCCCCATAGATAAAACCATACGTTCGCCAGTGAGGAGCCAGGAAGAAAAGAGAAATCTATAATAAATTATTTTCTGGCAAGAAAAGAAGAGATCGGTGAAATAATGAATGGCAGATTTAAAAGAGGCTATGAGATTGGAAGTTATCACTACCTCGTAATATTGGACAAGCTATGGAACGAAGAAACTTCTCGTAAAAGACACAGAAAACATACAAAGAAGAAGAGAATAAAGTTCTACAGATTAAAAGTAGAAGAAATGGCCCAATACTTCCAAGAAGAAATAGAAAGAATGGCACGAAATTCTGAACGCCCATGGGATAGTGATGATATAGAGGAGAGCTGAACTTCATTAAAGAAAATCATGTTCGATGCCTCGAGGCTGATATGTGCAGAGATACGGATGGTATCTGGGATTAAAAGAAGTCCTTGATGGACAGTAGATGTCAATAGGATGATCCAAGAAAAGAAGAAAGCGTGGAGGGATTTTCTTAGCCAGAGAACATCAATAGCCTATGAGAGATATAAGGAGCGAAGGAAGGCCAAGCAAAAAGTTCTTCAAGCCAAACAAACATCGCGGGAAGATTTTGGACACAAAATGGAGAAGAATGCTAAAAAGAACCAGAAGATCTTCTACAAAATTATCGAGGGGTGAGGAAAGACCGAAAACCCTCAAAGGAATCAAGGATAAAGATGGAAACATTATATGGCAGGAAGAAGATATAATGGAAAGATGGAGGGAGTATTTCAAGGAGCTGCTTGATGGGAGAGACCCAGTTCTCGTTCGGATGCGACCCAGAATTCGGCGGAGGACTTTCCAAATGAAGATGATTTTATCAATGAGGAAGAACTGCAGGAAGCAATCTCCAAGATGAAGCTTGAGAAGTCCGTAGGACTGGATGAAATAACTCCCGAAATGATGAGGTATGTGGGCAGCAAAGGTGAAGAAATATTTCTCCATCTCTTGGATCTGGTATGGCATAAGAATAGGATACCGAAAGACTGGGAGATAGTTGTAGTCGTGCCAATTTATAAGAAGGGAGACAATAGGGAGTGCAATAACCACCGAGGCATATCCCTGCTCAGTGTGTTTAGCAAGCTCTACTCCAGAATTCTAGAAACAAAGATAAGAAAAGTCATCGACTGCCAGATCGGAGAGGAGCAGTGTGGGTTTAGAAACTCGAGGAGTACATAGGACCTGATTTTCATCTTGAGGCAGGTCATAGAAAAGTCCATCGAGAAAGGGAAAGAGCTTTCGGTCTGCTTTGATCTGGACCTGGAAAAGGCCTTCGATAGAGTAAGAAAGGAGGATATAGAGCGAGTGCTGTCTGAAAGACAAGTAGATGTCGGCACGATCTTGGCTGTTAGAAGTCTCTTTCGCAAGACACGAAACATTGTAAGGACTGGCAACCACACCTCTAAGGAGTTTGAGATCATGCAGGGAATATGTCAGGGATGCATTTTGAGTCCTTATATTGGTCCTGGATCGGGCGCTAAGGAGGGCTAAATCCAAATTGAGGAGCTTCCAACTTGGATATAGGAACTTGCAGCCTACTTTCTATACAACGCTCGCATTTGCCGATGACCTCGTCATATTCGCTGCTAATGACAGGGACATACAACATAGAGTAAATATCATGCAAGAAGAGCTGTCAAGCATTAACATGGATATCAATCCTGGGAAAACAAAATGCATGAGATTCGGAAGACAGCCCCACCGAGTAATGAGAATATTGAGGTTGAAAGGACAAATCTACGATCAAGTTCAAGATTTCAAATATTTAGGCCCCTTGCTCAATGAAAGCGGCTATATCGATGGAAAGGTGTCGTAAAGACTGGGAGCAACTGGAAGAATGTTCCACTCGATTTGGAGAGGTAACCTCGAAGAGAGGTAACCAAAAAGACGAAGTTGTCCGTCTACAGGTCAACGTTTCTGCCCATCCATTCCACCCCTCGGAGTCATAGACCCTCACCTCCAAACACAAGCAGCAGATCCAGACAATGGAGATGAGATACTTGAGAAAGGTTGAAGGGAAGACGAGGAGAGACAGGATCCGCAATACAACAATCAGGTCAAACCTCAAGGTAAAGCCAGTGGAAACCACCCTAGAGGAGAACAAACTGCGGTGGTTTGTCACCTCCTCAGAATGAATAGGGAAAGAACCGCTAGAATTACATACGAGACACGAGTGGAGAGAACAAGACGTAGAGGAAGATCTCGCATAACCTGGGAAGAATGTGTGCGAGAAGCATTCAGGAAGCGGAATGGAGTTGGAGGAGAGAGCTGGTACGGGAAAGAGACACATGACCCAGGCTATATGTAGGGACACTACACAGCGGTCGAAAAGGATAGGATAATGATGATGAAAAAAAAAAGCATAATATGTAAATCTTATTTTTTATTTATTTAATTTGTTTTCCAATTATTACTTTAAGAATGATTATAAAATAGTGTTACTCAAAACTAAAATGATTTTGTAGAAAGCAATAATTCAATATAAAGCATCAGAAAAACAAAATGAGGGAATCGCTCATGGGACACCTCTTGTGTTCAGAACATAAGGCACACCTCTGCCGGGTTAAATTATATAAACGTACTAGCTGGTACCCGGCGCGTTGCTGCCGCAGAAGAAATTAAGAAATAATGATAAAATAATAGAATGAAAAGTAAATAGAAATGAATAGAAAAAAAGAATGATATGTATCTTCTTATCGATAATGAATACATTCATTGAAATAGAACTATATAAAGAAGAGGTTTTAATGATATTCATTTTTTTTTTCTTTATTAATCAAGTGCTTCAGGGTAGACAATATTTTTGGTTTCCCCGCCTTCAGCGAAGACAAATAAATGTGTTGGCTGTCCGACTCGCGAGCATGCAACATACAACTGGCCATGTGAAAAACATGGATTTTCTAAATTTAATCCGCACATTTGAGTTATGGGCTTGTAAGATCTCTAATCGGCCGCCATTTTGAAACAAACAGACGATGGTAATGTTGAGTTCCGAATATCGTCCTGGGGTGACTTGTGACATTGGTACCGAATCTCAAGAAAATCGGTTCAGTAGTCTCGGAGAAAAGCCGCGGACGGCGTACTGCGGACTGTGGATGGATGGATTTTTTTTTTATTCGATATTTGTAATCTACGTATCTTGAAACGTAAAACCTCAAATTTTGAGGGGGGGCTTACAAAAAGTTTTGCCTAGGTCGATTACAAAGGTCTATTTTGAAATTGATAAACCAAAAGCAATTATAGATATAGATTTTTTTTTTAATGTCTTGTTATGCTGATTCCAAAACATCTTACATTTCTCCTCTATCTTTATAAATGGTCGAGTTATGGGCTTATAGGATCTCTAATCGGCGGATGGCGGATGGACGGATTTTTTTAAAGCCCAAATTTTTTATTTCTAAGTGCTGCGCTGGTAGATCACTGAGTGATGAACGTTTTGGAGACATTTTATTTGGGTGAGATTTATACTAACGTTTTAGCTTCCAAACATTACAGGTGTATACCGTCGTAATACATTTGCTACATCAATACAATTTTTCCATCCGTGGATGAAGCCTTTCTCCTCTAAAAAGTGAAATAGGTTTTAGAAATAAGTTTAAGAAATAATTTGTTTTAATCACCTAGAGTACGATGTTTTCAAATAACGCCTAATTGCACATATACAACATAAGGAGAGTCACCATTAAAAATTTGAGCTTTTTAGTCATTATCGCTTTTGAGCTACTGTGATTACTAACTCAGTCAGGAAAACAGTGGCGTATTTCTATTACACTGATAATTCAATTAGCTTGCATGAAATGTATAATTTTCGAATTATTTAAAAAAAAAAAAAATTAAAATTGAACGTGTTTCCATGGGAACCTGCGTTGAAAACATGGGTACAATGTCCCATATGCTTTTATACATTGTTTTTATATTTTTAGTATTTTTGCTAATACTGGCCCAGCTTAAATGATTTCGTTTTGTATAACATTTAATTATCTTTCAAATGAGTACCTATAGTTTTCCAGAAGATGTATAGTTTTTGAGTTATTCTAAGAACTAATTTTTTCTTAGGCTTTAGAGATAATTTTGAACCACTTAGATTTACCAATTTTTTCAAAACCAGCCTGCATATTGCCTTCACGCAAATGCAAGCGATGAGTTGACGAAGTTTCATTGCAATCGGATGAATGGTGTGGGAGTGCATAAAATACGAACAAACAAACCCACATTAATTTTTATGTATAATGATATTTTTGCTAATACTGGCCCAGCTTAGATGTTTTTTTTTTTGTTTTGTATAGAATTTAATTATCTTTCAAATGAGTACCTATAGTTTTCCAGAAGATATATAGTTTTTGAGTTATTCGAAAAACAAATTTGTTAGGATTTAGAAATAATTTTTTTTCAACAACTTAGATTACAATTTTTTCAAATCCAGCCTGCCTATAACCTTCGCGCAATGCAAGCAATGAGTTGACGAAGTTTCATTGCAATAGGACGAACGGTTTGGCAGAGCATAAAATACGAACAAACAAACCCACATTAATTTTTATATATAAGATAAATTATTATCGACAACAATCACTCAAGTTCACGGCTTAGACGAATTGGAGACAACTATTACAAACAACAATATTTTGACTAACATATTCTTTAATTTTTTAATATACATAATCTTCGTTTCAAAAACATTGAAAAGATATTAATATAGTGACAATTTATAATATTTCTAAATACAGGGTGTCCTATATAGTCCTATACAGAATACAGTCACGGTAAATTTTTAAAGAGGTAATAGTAAACCACAAAAGAAACAAAAATTCCATATGGACCATTGTCCGATTCCAAACAGAAATGCAAGAAATTTAATTTTTTTTTTTTTTAAGTGTCACGTTTAATTGTTAAATAGAAAGAGATAACTAAAAAAAACTATTTAAGTTTGAGAATAAAAAGCTTCTTTGTGAAATAAAAGAAAAAATTACCAAAAATAATCTGTAAATTAATTTTTAAAAATCTTAAATTAAATATAAAACGAAACTGTCACTGAAAATATAAATAAAATAAAAATTCAAAAATTTAAATGAGTAATACTTAAATATTTAATAGACGAAAATAATTTTACTACAACATTAAAAAAGAAAAGAAGAAAATCACTAAACATACTTAAAATCAAATTATCCTTATTAATATATAATAATAATAATAATAGCGTTTATTTGTGTCATTTACATTTACAATATTTTATATTTGCATTATTATTATTCATCACAATTCAAATTGAGATTGAATATTCCATTATTCGTTATGATGTCTTTTATATATATTTTTTAGAATTATGGTAAAATTATTTTCTCCTTTTAAATATTTAAGAACGCCTTTAGTTTATGCACTGGCCACCTGGGAGTCTGTTGGTCTTCGTAAAAATTAGTGTGCTACCAAAATTCGTGGCGCCCTACCGATGAACCGAGAGAATGAGTTGTTTGTTTTTTTGCATTTTTGTTATAATTTCTATGATATTCCACTTCAACATTGTTTGAAGCAGGGCGGTAACTAATTGATTAACTAATTATCAAATTTTATAGGTCAACGAATTCGTCATTTTCGTCACTTTTTTCAGATTTTCCTCAGTAACTCGTTTCCGGTGCATTTTAAGTAAAACTTTGGCAACGCCAATTTTAAATAATGTTAAATTTCCTGTAAGTTTTATATTTAGTATTTTTTTTTAATTCGGAACAGCTACTGAGATATGGGGCCGCACACATCTGCAAAATGTCAAAAAAACGCAAACATTTAGATATTCAGTGGTCTCGCCTTAATTTTCAGTGTACTTTCCTGCAAAATAGATTATTACCAAATCTTTTTGAGGATTAAATTTCCTTAAACATCCATATAAAATATTTGTTATTACTCTTAACAAACACCATGAAATATTGAAATAACTATTTCCCTTTCTTTAGAATTGTTATATGCATTTTTCTTGGCGTCTGTTGGCAGTCATTAGAAATATTTTGTATATCGTAGGAAATGTAATCCTCTAAAAGATTGGATATTATGCATTTTGCAGTAAAGTGCACTGAAAAATAGTTATTAAGGCGAAACCACTATATATCTAACTTGTTGCTCTTTTTGCAGATTTATACGGCCCCATATCTGAGTAGCTGTTCCGAATTAAAAAAAAAAAAATATTAAATATAAAACTTACAGGAAATTTAAAGTTCTTTAAAATTGGCGTTTTACTTAGAATGCACTGGAAACGAGTTACTGAGGAAAATCTGAAAAAAAGTGACGAATTTGTTGACCTATAAAATTTGGTTGGAACCCTTTTAGAGTGACAGACGTTCAGGGTTGGGACCGTTCTAGAGTGATAGACGTTCATAATTCCAGTCTATTATGAGAGTAGTTTCAGACCAGACGATCAAATTTTTTTTTTGAATTCAGACACGTTTTTTGGTCTAAGATCCCGGACTATTTGCTTCACTTTGGTTATATTACATCATAAGAAGGCATCATTCCAAACATGCCAAATGGAGCATAACCCTGTAGCTTTTTTGGGGCAAATCCCCGCTGCTTTTTTTGGGACAAATCCCAGTGCCTCTCAAATTCACTTGGGTGAAAGGAAGGGAAACAAATACAAAAACGTCACTTCCAGAATTCTCAGTGTAGAATAGTAGCTCAGATTTTGATTTTTCGACCAGTAAAAAGGAAATAGACAAAAAAAGTTATTGGAGTTTCACAGGAGCTCTTCCTGACTTCTTCACAGAAGATTTAGAGCTCGCCATTACTTTTGCTTAATGCTGTAGTAAAAGTGCAGAGAAAAACAAAACATGCTTTCCGATATTACATGACTAAAATCATTTCCACATACAATGGCGAAGGTTACGAAGGGATTTTTACAAGAAACTACCAGGTGGCTTTTAATTTAGAGAAACAAATGAAGATCAACACTGTTGAGATTGTACAGAAATTATCAAGGTTTCATAATGCATTTGAGTTTCTCAGAGGACTAATCTGATTTCACTATTTAATAGGAAACTTGATAGCCGTCTCTTGAACGTGAAATAGTTATTTTTCCACTTTTTTTTTTTTAGATTTATATTGTTACTAAGAAACTAAAGGGTTTTCATTAAATAGTTTTCACTGCAGGGGTTTGTCCGATTTTTCGGGACAAAGTTCTGCACTTATTTTTATTTTGTTTATTTCAAGTTTCTTTAAAGTTGTGATCTGACTAAAAAAGACTAGTATTTCCAGGGGTTATGGGTAAGATCTCTATGGAAAACTTGAATATCAAATTGAAGGAAAATTTACTTCTGTTTGTCCTCAATTTAAAAAAATAAAATGAAATTGCAGGGCTTTTTCCCCACCTACCCAATACTGTCTAATTACACTGATATAAAAAAAAATCTATTTTTAGTTCACAAGAATAAAAATAGCAGATTCTAAGAAGTATTTTTCATGTTGAATTCAAATATCATTTCAGTTTTTCCCCATGGAGCAGAAGTTTTGTTTGACATTTATTTGAATATTTGATTTTATTGAGCTACTCATTCTGACTAACCTAGAAAGTGGTAGATAGTGATTTTCGGGTATATTTTGCATCTGGAAGATCTCTCTTCTTGGTCCGACAGTAGTCTGCTTTATGGTTTCCAAGAAAATTGTAACATACATTTTTGAAAGACTGCCAGGCTGCTTTTTCCAATGGATTAAACAGTTTTCC
Source organism: Rhaphigaster nebulosa (assembly GCA_948150685.1). Lineage (NCBI taxonomy): Eukaryota > Metazoa > Arthropoda > Insecta > Hemiptera > Pentatomidae > Rhaphigaster > Rhaphigaster nebulosa. The sequence goes on from OX411307.1 coordinate 103,718,283, forward strand.
AAAATGTTCATAATCCATTAATGACCGTATTTGTGGTCCTATAAAAATTCCTTTTTCAGTTAAGCATCACCGACTTTGGCGAATTTTGATTTCAAGAACAAGAATACATCAGAAAGGTTATCCATAGCTATAACGAAATTTTTCATTACTCTTACTGTAATATACAATGGAGGTAAATATATTTTTTCACGATTCACTAAAGGGACATGTGACACATTTTTCTGGCCAGGGATGAGATACGCTAAGGCTATGCTTTTCTAACGCAGTGAGACTTCCAATCTCTTCTGTCCTATTCACACAAAAAAAAGAAAATTTGGTGATTCCAAGTTGCAAACCAAGCAATGACCTTCAAATTACCACAGATATACCATTTATATTTTTCATATTGGATTTTATCTAAAATTAGTTTCATATGTCTCTTCAGTGGCATGCACTACTAATATTGATAGAAGTTCATTGCCAATATTTAGCAGCACAGCCTTCAAACTAACTTTAGAGGAGTCTATGAACAATCGCCACTCATCTAGTCCGTGTTGATACTCATCAGTTTCCATAACAGAACAAATATGATTACAAAACACAATACCATTTTCTTCAGAGAAGCAGTCTTTTAAATCACTATGGTGGCTACGATAACTACATATTCATACATCTTTCTGGAGTAAATTCCAGCCTTTGAGTCTTGAAGTTAAAACTTCAAGGCTGTTTAGACAGGTTTAAATCCCGAATCAGGTCATTAAGGTCTTGTTGATTGGGGAAGTATGGTTCTGATGAACAGCTACTGGCTGCATATGTAGGATCATTTGTATTTTCGTCTGAAGCATTTTCAGTTTGAGCTAGGTCAGAATCAGAGTCATGGCTTAAGGTCATACCTGCATGTACTGGTACAGGGAACTCTTTATTGTGTAAGCTATGTCTCATTGCAGATGACAAGTTCGGATACTTAAATACTTATTTTGTTTTAGATGTGATTCCTTAATATTTGTTAAACAAAAATTACAATCAGTTAAATGATCCTTAGGTTCCTTCCAAATCATGGGAATTGCAGATGGCATATGGTTCCAAAGGTGGCATATGGAAAAGGTTCCTACGATAGAAACTAAGGTTATATTAAAAAGTTAATATGGCAGGTCAAAGAGAACGATAAAATCAGATTTTAAAAAGTGCGTGTCAGAGGAAAACTGATGGAGAAATTCTTACTACATATCTGAATTCAGTATGAAAAAATGCACCATAGTCACTAATCAGATCTCTTGTGAAGAAACCTCTTGAACCTTAAACCATCCATGAGACTGGGTGAATGGGGGATTAACCAGAAGAGCATTGCCAAGTTCTCAACCAATTCCATTTCAAATGGGATTAGAGACAAAACTACCTGTTATAAGCAATCATTGAATGATTTTGAATCGTAAACGAACGAATAAACACGAAGAGATTTAGTTAATTTTATTAAATAGGATGTTTTCTTAAAAATTAAGGTAGTCTGCTAATTTTTATTAGGAGTCTTTTTATACATTTGCGGTGCACATAAGCTGTATTACTGATTTAAGTTTTAATGAAATCCTAATACAATTTAATTTAATTTGTTAAATAATAAGTAAATTTTTTTAACCCGTATCAACGTTGTAAGCTACTCAAAAATATTAGAACGGATAGCTAAAAAAGATTACATTTTATGGGAGCTGCGAAAAGTCCGGGAACGAGAGATAAGTGTGATGAGCGAAGGGAGGCCTGGCAAAACAAATTTAGCTGACTATTTGCCAGTAATGGCAACACTCACAACTGCTTTGGAGAATTAACTTTAACCATTCTTTCATGGAGTAGGGTAGCTCAGTGGTAAGGCACTATACTACTGTTCTATTGCTATAGGGTTCGAGACCGGCTGTTGCATGTAATTATTTATTCTGTTATCAGCAGTGGATCGACCCTGTGGGATCGGGAGACTCCTTATGAGGATCGCCAATCCTCTACAAATTGGGTCGAAAACCTGGCGATTGGACGTGACCTCGACCAAATTATTTCAAGAAAATATACCTAATATAACAGGTATAAAAAGATTAGTAAAGAAATCATCCCTATAGTATAGTACACCTGTGACCTAAACGATTTCTATTATTAGAAACGTTCATGCATTCTATTATAATTCTATATACCTGTTGTGACATACTACATCTTGTTTCTAATGAATATTTACCCACACGAAACATATATTGATTCCTCATCAATAAAAAGTATAAAAATATTTCTAATTGATCAAAAAAAAAAAAAAAGGAAGTTCAAGATTTCACTTAATTTATCATTCTCCAGAACTCCTCTTTCCTCCGTCTCTTATACTGTTTCCCCTACTTCTTCTTGAAAAGATGAATTTTGTCCCCACTCTCCTTTTGGGACATCTTATTGGCTGACGCTATAAGAATATTTTCAAAGGACTTCGCAGATGTTTGATCTCCTTTCTGTAACCTTGGGCGGCAGATTTTATTACACCATGTCGACCCGGCCTATCTCTAAGTTTATGGTGCTCTTACATTCGCTTATCTTAAGTGGCCTATTGGCGGTCTTGAACTGCACCCTCCCGTTCCAGGTACTTCCAGGTAGTGACTCTCTTCTCTTTGTTTGAAAATGCAGAGGCTTCATTATTTAATTTATTCCTTATTTAATTACTATTATTAATCTTAATTATTGCCTTCAATCCCAGTATCCTCAATACATCACAATATATATATATATATATATATATATATATATATATATATATATATATATATACATATATATATATATATATATATATATATATATATATATATATATATATATATATATGCATATATATATTGATATGTAATGAGAATACTGGGATTGAAGGAAATCATTAAGATTAAATAATATTAATTAGATAATGGATAAATTAAATAATGATGCCTTCCTGGTTCAGTCAATATTAACATAAATAAATCGAATTTTCAAACAAAGAAATCGGGTTAGGGATCCTTGGTCTATACCTGAGGGCGCAGGTCGGGATCGCCGATAGACCGCTAAAGAGGTCATAAAGTCAGACGGCAGATATAGAAGACCGCTGAGGAGAGACTAGACCGTCGAACAGCGAACCGGCCTGCGTCCGAGCCAGCGAAGGCGATGCTAAGATAAGTGATAGTCCTTCCATTCCAATGTTTACATTAATGTCTAATATTATGTGGCACCCGAGTAACATTTTAAATAAGCAAGTTCTCCCAGTATGCTAAAGTCAATAGGGTGTTATAACGAGAGTAATTTAGATTGTGAATTAGTAAACCAATAGTTTAATTAATAACGTAGCTTAAATAAAGTAAGATCTTCTATCGAAATCTACTATTCTATTTACCCTGCATACCATCATATAGTTTAATTAAGTGAAATGGTAAACGCGACACCCTTGGAAAGGATCTCCAATGGTATTTAAAATATCCCAAGCAATTGGCCATATCAGGGGGGTCTGCGGTCTCTAGCCTTTTATGTTAAAGTATAGTTTAATTGATCGGCTCCCTTCTGGAACCGATGCAAATAGCGAATAAATTAGATAAGTAAATGTAGTTTCTGGAACCCCCACCTGCCTTAGAAAAGCAGTTTGCCAGAAACATAGCAATATATATATATATATATATATATTACAATCAAATTGTAAATGTCTTAGAGAAAATTATTCATAAATAAAAAGAAAAGAATCCTTGAGATTTACAAAGCAAACAAGGAGCTGATTTAACAATGACATGAAATGCACATAATGATAACTGATTAATTACAGTATAATGGTATGGTAAGCCAGCTTCCAACTGGTTTGTGAGAAGGAACTGGCAAAGGAGGGTTTTAAACGTGGCTAAGAAAGGGGCATACCTATAATACACTATTAAATATATATATATATATGTTAGATGTTGAAAGCCGCATGCGCAAAGCTAGAGAAAAAATTACGCACTTAGACAGATTTCACAGCAGATTATTCTCAAAACGGAAATGAGAAACATCGATTCAAAAATTAAATCAATCCTTCTGGATTGGAAATACTGAAGGTCATCAATCAGAGAATTAGATAAGATTCCGAACACGGGATCGAAACTTACCACTTGAAAGTTCATAAAAAATGTACTGTTGTTCAGGAGAAATAAGGATCCTTAGACATAAGGGATAAAGACACCGGCATTTCTTCAAAATCAATTTTTTGGTCCCTGTGGACTCTAATATGAGTAAATTAAGTGAAATCTTGAACTTCCTTTTTTTCTTTTTTTTTTGTACAATTAGCAAATTGTTTATACTTTTTATTGATGAGGAATCAATATAGGTTTCGTGTGGGTAAATATTCATTAGAAACAAGATGTAGTATGTCACAACAGGTATATAGAATTATAATAGAATGCATGAACGTTTCTAATAATTGAAATCGTTTAGGTCACAGGTGTACTATACTATAGGGATGATTTATTTACTAATCTTTTTATACCTGATATATTAGGTATATTTTCTTGAAATAATTTTAATCAAACGAATAAATATTTCAATAAATTTAGAAATATTTTTTTATATAAGTTGTTGCTTCACCATAAAAATCACATAATTAAGTCGGAGCCAGTTGGCGCCTGAACAGAAACTCTTTTTACTGACCGTAAACTTTACGAGAGTAATTACAAGAAAAACAAGCCGAGTAAAGTACTGATCCAAGTACATAATAAAATGCTACTTTTTCAAATTCTGGCATCATCACAATTATCAGACTTGAACACTGTGCTTTCATTAACTAATTAAAATTAAAAAATACAATAAAAATTTCTCAATAACTGAATACAATATTACAGAAACGTTATTGTGGCTCTTTGAGGATACACTCCAGCCGATATATAGCAACTGAAAGTACCGGATAATTACGAATAGAATCAGTTTTGTTATGAGAGAGTGATGATAGTGCGCCAATTTTAGTTTTATCAAGAACTCATATGAAAGGTCAGAGGAAAAAGCAGGTAAGCCACTTTTTTTTTTATAGGGATTAATTCAGTTATTGGTATCAATAGATTCAGAATGGAAAGCTCCATTCTTCCATAGGGTTAGAATATGGAAAAACACGAGAGAATAGAAATATTAGCCATTGAAATTATGATTGCGTGGGGAAAGAGAACCTGATATGTTGGAGTGCAAAGGGGAAGGAACCAGGCAAGTAGTTGATTTTTCAACTTATCCCCAGAGGTCAGCCTCGCATCAATTAACGGGCCATTCCATGAAAGAGGTCCTATTGGTGTCTGGGGTGATTTCACGCCGACTGTCAGCTATATAGGACCAAACCAAATTTTTTTATTGTAGCTTCCAACTAGTTTTGGAGACCTTAGTCGACCAAAATGGAGTTTATTTCCATTGGTAAACGTTTCCAGGAGTGACGTTTTCAATTTTGACATCATCCTCTTTGACCACACCTATTATAATTTTCACCTTTGAAGATATTTATCAGCTGTGCTATCAAGTTTCAGAAAGTGTAATTAAAAAATAAAATATGAGGTCGTACATAATTAGACCATTTCCTTTCATTGTGGTCAACGAAAAACAAAATATAATGCTGGATTAAGCCTTAATGTTGGGTTCAATCTACATTTAGAAGTGTCCCTTCAAAATCCAGCCTGTAAAAATTTGTTACTCATATGCTATGGAAGAATGCTAACTGGTGCCATCAGGGCACCAGGAAAAAGTAATCTGTTAGGAAATGTGCTGTTTGAACTACCCATTCCTGTTTGTTTTACTTGGGAAATTTGTATTTATTTACTGCACATATTTTATATGTTTTTCAATATTTTGTTGCGTTATTTATATATTTTTAGATCCTCAATTCAGGAATATAAATAACCTGATGAAGTTTTGCAGTCCTACAGCTGCAAAAATTTTCAATAAACTACACAATTGAACTTTCGTGGATACATTTTGTCAATACAAAAATATAATATATCTTACACACAATGGCTCATTTATTTCAGCTGACATTTCAGGTTTTTACCCAAACAACACATTTATGTTTTTTCTGGAAGCCTACAGCTCTGATTATACTTTTTCGTTTAGAAAAGATGAATTTCAATCAAAACTAGATTTTTGAAAGAGTAGTAATGATTTTTTAAAGTTGCAAAAATTAAACTGCGTTTTTATCAATTTTAAAAAAAGTTGAGTTACTTGGGTTTTATTCCCCGCCCCTTCATATTAAATGGTAGAGCTAAGCGATGTGTGCTATCTTGCTGGTATCACCTCAACAATTTTTGGCCCATGACTCATATTTTTTTACGGACGGATTAATCTTTTTCAGATTTGAAATTTTAATGTTCATATATTTCTTATTTTATTACTTCCTTGTAAACGTTTCTAAACAATTTATGCACGTTAGAGTAACATAAAAAACATATATATTTTATATAATATTATGATGCTTATTAGGGCCTCTTAAGAAATCTCTAAATGAAAATTTATGATCAGCTTAAGCCGAAAAATGTAAATAAAAATTAATAATTGATATTATTTCCCTCTGTACTATCAAATCCAACAATGAATGTTACGCCTAATCTTCATTCCACGTGCTTAATTTTGTTGCCTGCAATACAAAAAGGTTATGCGGGTCAGCCATTGTTCACATTAAGGCGCAACCGAATGCTATCATAATAGCTAAGTGTTGTTATATCGTATTGAATACATTTTTATTACACAATATGAATTTATAAATTATTGGAGTTCACACATTTTAATTAACTTATTTAATTATTTAAGAAAATTTTAACGGACATTTTATGAGAATGGCAGCATTAAATTGTTTGTTAATATTCAATTAATATTAATATTCAATGCAATTTTTTTTTTTTTTTTATTCGTCTTTGATGTATTGATAGGTAAATAATAAATAAGTTTAATACAGAACAGAATCTTTTTCGTTTATTATGTAAATCAATATTTATCTTTTCCGCACCGGGAAACTTATGATATAAACAGAGATATGGGACTCATCCAAGAAATTTAGAATAAGAACAGGCATTATAAAGTTGTTTGAATTATAAATTGTTTTGAAGTATTTATTCGTGTATATGGTAAAATTAAGCCGGATTAGGTCACTTTGTATTTCTGCTAAATTCTGTAGAGTGGGGATATTTAAGTTTTGAGGACTGATGGAGTCATTCCTGAATTGGTTAGAACATATGTAAAAATAACTAACGAAATTGTTCTGAGTTATAAGTTTTCTTATATAAATTTCAAAGTAATTAGTTTGAATTTAAAAAGTATGAAAATAAAATTGTACGATAAATCTTAAGCTATGATTTTGTCTTAAGCTTTGAATGGATTTCTGCGTTCTAGATAATATCCTGTATTAAGTATAACGATAAATAAAATTATAAAATAAACTCCATTTTCAAATTACTAACTGTTGTTGTTGTTAGTAATTGAACTATCGTCTTCAATATCAATTCTCAAAAGTATACTTTGGACCCCCAAAAGCCTTGTCCACCCTGTGATGGATGGCATTAGAGGATTGCTATCATGTTTTATCAAGTTGTCCCGGGTCAACTATCAAAGTATTTACTGGAAAGTCTCAAATGAGCTAAAATTTTCAGATAAGCTTTGTGACATCTGTATATCAGTTAGCCCTGTAGAAAGTCTTTTTTAATGAAAACCTTATTGTACCAGGGGTTATAGGTCGATTCTCGGAGTAATGAGAGATATTGACTCTCAACGAATTCCTTATAGGTTTCCAAATTCCCGCTTATTCTGATTTTAATACTGACCGGGTCATCAAACAAAATCGGATCAAACATTACAATGCTAGAAGTTTTCTCAGCTCCGTTAGGTAACCAGGTGGTTATATTGCAAACTCAACCAGTTATTGTTATCCAGCTGCAGAAACTTTAAAAAATATTGTTTAACAAAGCGGGTATAATTCATATTGAGTATTTTTATTAGCCAGCTCAGTGTTTGCTTCAAAACATAATATGGATGGATAACATAACATTGGGATGGATCTTATGATAAAATTTGAGGTATTTATTTGTAAAAATAGTAGTCGCTTATAGTACTATTTATTTTACTGGCGTGCATATTTCCTAATATTTCCCAAAATGGCGTTGCATAGAGGATACAATTTAACATCATAGTCACATAACATCGTGTGTCTATGTGTATATGACATTTTTTAAGTTCATCCAGTATTTAAATAAGGTGATGTGGGGTAAGTGCGTTTTCGGGGCAGGTGCGAAATTGTCTCGTTAAATCCAAACCCTCAACTGGTAAGAGCTGCCCTTTATGGAGCATGAAGCCTAAACACTGATGCATCAGAAATAAGTCACGAAAGTTCGCTAATGTGAAGTATAACGATTTGCAAAAATATTAGTTCCAACCTGTTGGTAAAGTTGTATCTTTCAACTTTTGTAGTATACCTGTATCGGTGTTTATCTGACAGTAGATCTTTTATTTTATTTTTTATTTTATTTTTGCCTTAAGCGGAACCTACAGAAGCTGTTCTTCAAAATACTTTGTGATTTACATTTATCCTCGACAGTTTTATGGTAGGGAAACATGATGGTAGGGACAAGTGCAGACCTCTGTCGTGTGACTCGTGTACACTTACCCTTACTATCATGTTTTGTCGAGACAACTACGGACTAGCGACTAAAAACAAAAATTATTTTTTCCAATAAATTTACTTAATTATATTCCTAATCCCACTTTCATGACTCAATGAAGATTGTAAATATGAATCTCAGACAAGATTTTATTTTTTTCGATTATTACGCCAATTTAATAATCCTCCTCCGGAAACCGAACTATTTTGCACTTGCCCCAAAGCCACTCCTATTTGAATAATGAGTCTTCCAGATACCTTGTACACACTTACCCCTTAAGGAAGGGGCAAGTGCGTACAAGGTGCTATTGAATTAAATTATCAATCTCATCAAAATGGATGTGATTAAAACGTAGGTTTGAATGTAATATTCAAACAAAATCGTCTAAGGACCATTTTTAAAACAGAGAGGAAAAATCTATCTTCAAAAATAAAAATTTTACAGAACTGTGAAATCTAACTTGTAAAATTTGATGCGACATTGCTCCACATCATCCAATTTCATTTATTTTTGCATTATTGCAGAAATATTTTCGCAATAAATAAACAAAAGAAAAAAACAACGTCTTGTATACTCCATTAGGTAAGCATAGAAAAGGTATGATTCAAAGATCCAGTGAAATTCGAACGGATTAGAGGCTGCATACAAAAAAGTTTTCGCCTCTCTTCCAAACAGTACTTTTAAATTAATCTTAAGGACCAATCCATTAATATTTCAGTCGGCTAGTACTCATCAGAATTGTAATATAAGGTTATACAACTGTAACTTCGTTGTTGTAACACTGGCATAATAATAATATACTATCATAATATAGACTTTAAGGTAAGTCGGAATAAGTGCATACTCGGGGCAAGTGCATTTCAAATCTATTTATTTGGTAGAGCTGCCTTCTAAGGGAATTTGAAGAAAAAATTAAAATCCACATGGATCGCAGCTCTCCAACCAAAATAAGTTTGAAATAAATCTACCGAGGATGTACTTACCCTGACTTAGATTATAGTCAATGAATAAAAAATAATATTATGACCGTATATCACTATCCTACATTCGTAAGTCAGTTTGGATGTATGTAGTAAAATTCTTGTTTCTCTGCAAAAGTAAGGGCAGATCGATGCTGAGTCCCCCATGATCACTTTTGAATCCGATTTGACGTCCGAAATAGACAAGGGACGGGAGACGGATTCACAACTAAATTGGAAAGTAGTGAGTGATAAAAGGTGGAAGAGGGAGGGGAGTGTTTGTGTATAAGCGGGGGACTGCAGTGCGGCCGGTATGATGGGGGGAGGTGGGGTAGATTAACCGCTTGTAATTCGGAGCCGAGTGATTCGATTAGAGCGACTGGAGGGGGTGTAAATAAGAGGGGGGAGGGAGGCGTGGCCGGTGTGGGCGGGGCTATCACCCCTGGTAACGGCCAGTCTGCTGGGAGAGTGTGGCGGATGGAACAGCTCAGGCAGTTCGTCAGTAAATCCTTCGACGGGGGCAGCCCGCCAGCCAGCCCCCAGCCCAGGCCAAGCCCAGGTACTCAGTCTCTAGAATTAGTGTATCTCTGTACTTGAGTACCTACACTCAACGATACGTATGTCGTCTACTTGAATCCTCAAGTCTTTGTCAAACACAGTACACCAAACATAATTTCTCTCTAGGAACAAAAGGAATTGAAAGTGCATTAATTACTTAAAAATAAAAGCAACCCTACTTAAAATGAATAACAACATATTAGTTCTTTTCTTCATGCTCACGGTAGCGGTATTTTCTTTTCCTCTTCGGTTCTTTTGTTTTCCCTGCAGGGGGTCTGCTGGAAAGTGAGCCTGAAAGTTAAAAAACTTTAAGTAACATGCTCCTTTCAGCATCGAACCCCAGATAATAATAAATTATATAAAATCATATATTAAAAAAACACAAACAAATCCCATTGCACTTGAATGATTGGGGCAGCAATATACCTCTTTGAAGGTTTTTCAATTAAGTGTTTTAAAATTTAAATTTCTAAAACGTTTTATATAGAGTATAGAGTATAGAGTATAGAGATGTCTTGTTTTGAAGTACTGTCTCTAGTTAACGTGTCTTTTTAGACTGTTGATGTGGGATGTGCTGTCTTTTGTTTGCATTGATGTGGTCTTGTGTTGACCTGATAATGCCAAAATTGGCGAATGGTTGATTGGTTAGTTATTTGCCGGCATTTTAGCGACTTAAGGCTTTGTTTTTGGAATTTTCCAATAATATCCTTACAAGAATTGTATGTCCCTTTTTGAGTTTTCACTTTTTTGTATTGAAACGTTTTATTATGAATTTTGTGAATGAGATTTCATTCATTGAGATTTATCAACATGCATTCTTCTATTAAGTCGAAGCGTAGCAGCAAAGGTACTATAAAGTATTTTTTTTAAAAAATTTTTATTGTAAATATTACAATATGCCGCTTATGGACAACAGGTAAAACTTATATTACTAATTAATTGTTTCTTCGTAATGGTTGCTTTATTATTAGTAAATGAATTGATAATTGAAAATTATCAAGTTTGAAAGTTAGGTTCGACTGCAGAAATAATAAAAAATTAATTGTGGCACAGAAGCATAAAAAAAGAAGAATGAAATGAAATGTATATTAGTTTTTAATGATCTGGGACTATTCGTAAACGTTAATGAAAAAATCAATGTTAATCTCTGAATAATAAGAAGCAATTTAATTTTAAAATGGCACAAGAGAACAACTAAAGTGCTGTAAAATGGAAAATTTTTGAGTTCTAAACACTTTCTTACATTAGTTTTTTATTTACCTAAACCGTTAAAAATTATTTACATTTACAAGTCAATATTTCTTATTGTGTAAATTACTGAATAATCTCTTCGTAAAAAAGCAAAACATAAATAATAACATTTTCACGAATATATTTTTTAAAATATTATTTAAAAAGTTTTATTTGAACTGATATGAATTTTTAATTAATAGTTATTATTATTAAGGATTAATGGCATGACAAAGCCACAACAGTAAAAAAATTAAAACAATAGTCTCATTAATAAGCATTTTTTTTTCTATATTAAATGTTATCATGCACATCAGTAATTTAGATTCAAACGCCATCAATCTAGAATAATAAATAAATAATAGACAATATCTTTTTAAAGCATTAAAAAGAAAAACACGAGCACCCTATGTTGTAAAAAAAACATAACTAAAACACTAATTACGAGATTTAACGTACATTTGTTTTTAATTATAATTAATTAAAATTATAATTCTTCATATCAACTGACCGATACATTTAAGTGCAATGATAATTAGATCCAAATATTATTTTTAAAAAACAACTTAATTATCGTGGTAGACATTTTTATTTTTTATCGAAAAAACGTAATAATGTAACTTTAGATACAAGTTTATAATTGTGATTTCTTGTTGATAATGCTTTATAATATGATTTACAGTAATGATAAGTTTAAACAATCGTCTCTGCAATTTAATGTTTATTTATTGATGGTTTATCTAATACACATATTTGAGAATTAACGTTAATCAACTATACCATTAATCTCGTGTGAAACACCGTCTAAATAATAAATTATTTTTGTCTTCCATGTTTATATAATAATTTATATTTACTGTTCAATTTAATTGAATAGCATAGCAACTCATCTAAATTGTAAATATATATATATGATTTTTGTTTTAATAAAAAAATTCATATTTCCAGTTACGATATAATTTTTCAGTTGCGATTTCTGAGATATCGTCATTGATTTAAAGTTTATGTCGCTTAAAAAAATTATAAATTAATATAATTCAATGACGAGATTAATAATTAATATCTATTTCATTTACTATCCAGTGTTGGAAATAAGTTATTCTCAGTATTATTATTCTCTTAGTATTATTATGAATGAAATTATGAGTTGTAAAACATGAGTAAAAACATCAGTAATTACCAATGGTATATAAATACTCTGCAATATGAACAAAATAAATTATTAGGGCTGATTTATCTATATCAATTTAATAATGATAAATAATTGATTAGGATACTGCTACTCTTTACCAGTACCTTTTTAATTTGGAGCTATTAGTTAGTTCATAACTACCAACTTTAGATAAATATTGTAAAAAAATAATAAAATCTTACTTATTATCTATTTTAGTACACAATATAATGATTTTAGCCTTAGATTTACCTGTAATTACACAATTTTATATATTTTTGTTAATTTTTTTTTTAAAATAATATTTGGTAGATAATTTCATCAGCTTGAGAGACTGTATTTTACGGTATATAAAAATCTTTAACGTCTTTGATTCAAGAAATTTAAAAAAAACTTAACTTATTAGAAAAGAAAATGGTTTGGGAAATCTATTGATATAATGTATTAATGGATTAAATGTACATTATATAAATATATAAAAATTGTATAAATAAAATTAAGGTAATAATTACAAATACGTACATGACTTTACAATTGTTTAAGATCTTTACAGCGTAAGTCTAAAGCCTAGCCAGGATATTATAAATCTGTATGCCCGGCCAAGCAGTTTTTATGTAGGATTTGAAAATTATTTTTATAATTTTAAGAGTTTTATTTTTTAATGAAGGGTCCTCTATTTAAATTGCATTAGTATATAGTTGTTTTAAAATCATTTATAGGCAATACAAACCTTTCTTTGCTCACCTATGAAAATACTTGATAATTAACACCAGAGGTGATTGTAAATATTTTTAATACAATTTAAAAAAAAAAAAAACTTTACAAACATGATCGTTATACATAAACGCTTTTTTCATGTGTGTGCACATAATACATAGATGCCTTTTTCGTCATTTTCTTTTGTGGTGTATTAAAGGGAGGCAGAATCCCTATAGTACTACATGTTAACATAAGGAACATTTTCACAAAATCCGTTTTATCAATTATTTTCAATTTTTATTTTTAGTAATATTGACTTTTGGTACATATTCTGAGATTTTTTAGTACCTATAGCTAAAAGATCTATCGTGAAATTTAGTTTAACTAAGTCGTTTTGAAGGTTTAAAATTTTTTACGTTTTTAATTTTTTTTTAGCTGTGTTAGTATTATTTGTTTTTTTTTTAATAAAATAAACTCAGCGTATGTGTCAATAAGTTATACGACTGTATAAAAATTTCAACAAATTCAGAAAATTACGTTTTGAGGAAAAGTTCCTTATTAAATATATACTTTCGGAAAAACGCAAACAACTAAAAAAAAAAAATGTTCATCACTTACAGATTACACATTTTTTGAGTGAATTTGGGTCAGTAAGACCTTTGAAAATTTGTTTAATATTATTCATTATAGCTTCTGGAACCCTATTATTATGTGAAAATATTTCTACAATATTATTAATTACGTAAAAATATTCCAATTGCAATCGAAAATCATCTGAATAATTTTAATTCAGAGATACTTGTATTGTTTTCTTTTATAACGAAATGCTAAAATAATTTACACACATTATATATCATTCTAAAAGGAAAACGTTCTACTTTCAAATAAAAATATAAAATTTGTTATCAAATTTTTGTATTTTTGTGCAGGTGGACCCTTAATATTTAAATAAACAATATTCATTGTTTTATCAAATTAGTGGGAGGCTAACATGTAGTAAAAAGTTGATGCGTCTTCAATTATTTTTTAAACCCTATAATCATTTATTTCAATTTAAACATTATTTAAACATACTCATGTTGCTCGTAGAACATTTCGGATTTAAGTTTTTTTTTTTAATATTTTCTTTCTACATGGTTCTTTTCTGATTTGAGATTCTGTTTTGTTAAAAATGAAATCATATTCAGTTTTTTTTTTTTTTTTAATGAAAAAACATTTGCGTTCTACTCGCCAAACTACCAGCCATATACACTTTAAAGTTTCATTTAAAGCATTTAAAACTTTCGGAGGACGAAAGATGAAGCGACGAAAACGTCAGAAATAAATTTTTATAAAACCATTTTTAGGACTTAAGAGATTAACCAAAATTTAAAAAAAAAAATATTTTTTACCGCTTACCATTCTTACTTACATTATCTTCGATGTATGAAGAGGTAAAACAGTTAGATAATGTAAGTAAGAATGGTAGGCGGTAAAAAAGTCGATGTTTTAATTTTAATTTTTTTTTCAGATTATATAATCATGATTTCTCTTTCACACATGATTTTTTACCTTTTGCCTTTCAAATTTAGAATTACATGTACTTAAATGTTTGCATTTTTTTTTTCTTCTTGTATGGTTACTCTGTGCTGGAGGAACTTATTCAGAATGTGCACATAATCTATACGAAACCGTATAATATATATATATATATATATATATATATATATATATATATATATATATATATATATATATATATATATATATATATATATATCATATACAAATTACATTTTTAATTATGTAATTGCATTATACAATGTAAAATTTACATGGAAATCATATAGATGAAAGAAACTAAACAAAAAAATAAAAATTTAAAGCAAGAAAATAGGAGTAGAGAATAAAAGAACGCATTTTACACATACAAGTAAATTATATATGCATAAAAAAATTGCATGATTAAAGAGAAAGAGGGAGAGAACAAAACAAAACTAAACTAATATTTTAATTCAATGTATATAAATATATTGAACAAAGTTTGTTATTAAGTAAGAACTGGTTTCGAATTATCAATTATAAAACTTATTTCGAAATTTTAGGATGCCTGTAATTAATTTTTTTACGCTGATTATTGCATTTCAATTAATTCCGTTTATTTAGCTTTTTACGACTAATCAGTGCTAGAATTAATGTAGAACCATTGAAACGTTATGATGGAGGTACATTGTAGATTTTATTGAAAGTAAAAATCAACCGTAACATCCAGTTTTATGAAGGTCGAATCGTTTAATTATTCCATCGTCTCTTCCAAAGGCTGACTACAGATAGCCGTTAAATATTCAATTTACAATTGGAAATCCGTTTGATTATTAAAGATTCGTGATTGCACTGCTTTAAACTTGATGTAAGGATCATTTATTTATAATTTTGGTTTAAAAAAAAAAAAATAGTTATTTTAAGAAGAAACTTTGTTGAGTCGGCTTTTTATTCGTTTATAAGGGTTATCATTGAGAGTGCACCAATGGCATAAATAAGCGATAACTGAAAAATCAACACTCAATAAACGTGATATATTTTATATTAGGAGCCGATATTATTACTGATAAAAAATAGAAGAAGGGTCTATTAGTGAAATATTCAATAGATAGTGATCATAAATGTTTTACTACCAATGAATTCAATCTTCTTTATAAAACACCATAAAATGACCTTTATTGTTTAGAAAAAAAAATTCTCAACTAATGGCGAGCATGAATTATATTTTTATTTTAAAAACATTTAATTTTTTTAAAATTCATCCCTGAGATCACAGTTAATCATGAAATGAAATTTCCGACAGTAAAATAAATTTCTTCAGTATAAAAAAAACCAAACTAAAAACCCATCTATTTATATACATCTCCTTTAATTGTTTGAGTAGAAGGTCTGTAATATTTTAGAACGAAATAAATGACTAAGAATTACGTATTGTTTGATTTCAAAACTACTAACCTTAACAAAAAAATACAACCACTAACCATTAAAAAAAATACTACCATTAACCATTACGAAAAAATCCTCAACTGACTGGTGTGGGACACAGACCAATTTTTACAGTGACGTTTTAAAAGTTTAACTTGTTTCTAAACTTATATTTCAGTGTACCTCGTAAAACAACCGTTGAATTCCTATAATAATATTTATGATTAAACTTTTATTTTTGAAGTTCAATGTGCCCATCACATAGGATATTTTTTTCCTTCCTATAGATATTCGTGATAAGAAATGTAGTTTAATTAAATAATTATTTACGATATTAATGATGAGCTAGGTTGTTACAAAATGCAATACCTGATATGCTTAATATCTAATTAAATTAATATTATTTTAATTATTAATAATTATAATGTTTTAAACAACTATTTACTCCTGGTTTTTATTTTAAGCTATCCGAACCGATTTTGGCTTTTGTACAAGTATATACTTTTGTCAGTGCTTAAGTCACTATCGGTAATATATACAACAGAAGTATTTCCTTACTGATTGTGAGTTCTGAACAAAAGAATCTTCATGGGTTATAGTGGTACAGGATTTTTTTTACTAAGCATTTTTTCATAATTTATTTTTCATTTATTATCAACTTTTTTATTTAAAATCCTAGTATTCTAGTGTACTCTACCAGTCATAGATAGTACGATGTAAAATGATTATTTTTAAAAATGATATTATAATTTACGTCAGAAAAAGCTTGTGATATGTTATGTTGTACAACGTATTTATTCAATGATTCTTGTTATAAAATTTGATTTATTCTGTTTATAACCTAAAAAAAAAGGTATTAAAAATTCCATCATGTTTCAGCAGGGAATACATAAAATAAATGACTGAAATATGCATGTTTTTATTTTATCTTTTAATTAAAAATTAATACCATTCATAAAAATAATTTCTTACGAAATATAAAATTTGGATTCACATTAGATTCCCCCCAAAAAATCAAAACAAAATAACGTTTTATAATGTTTTGGGTGATAGCCATATTTATACCGAAAGGAACTCTTAATTTTTATAAAATTATAATGTGTGGTAACTTTTTACTGGTGGGTCTCAGGGCACATTTTCAGTTTCGTTCATAAAATATTATGGCAATCATTTTTTATCATCATTACTTTCTTTCAGGTTATTTTTCTTGTTTGTTTTTTAGTTTTGTATTTTACACTAATGCCCAATACTCAATCATACCTTTTTATCGATCCAGTTGTGGAAATCCAACCTGTTGATTTTGCAATACCTTGCAATTATACAAAACAAAAAAAAAAGAAAAAAAAAAGAAAGTTACTACTTATGTACTCGTATATAAAAATGGCCATAATTAGTGCCCTAAGGTAAAAATTTGTAGTTATTACATGAAAAGAATAATATACTTCCAATTACACCAAACATTCCTCCAAAAGATAAACGATAAGGGCCTGTTAGACTTCAAGTTAGTTGAAACGTGATAATTCATAAGAACACATCTCTCCGTTTTTATTTTCTTTTTTTTTCAAAAGTTTTTGCGCTTTTATTTTTTTATTTATAATTATGGTTATTTTTTTATGGTTTAACATTTTCTAACATCAAATCTTTTTCATTAATTCGGAAATAGTGGCAAGAATTTCGGCTGTAGTCGAAGATTGTAAAAACGAGTGTTACGCAGTAGTGTGTTGGTTATTCCCAGAACAAATGTATGAAGAGCCATCCAATGGTAGTGGGAGATTGGGCTGTACACGAAGAGACCAGTTTCTAGGCGGCCTATAGCAACAAACCCTGCTGATGACCGGGCTACATTCGAGGACGACAGCCACTGGAGTGCTGTTAACACCAGCGCACCTGAGACCCCCTCTAATTTCGCTCAGGCACATCGAAACTGGACCGATGCAGAGAGGACTAATGTAATATTCTCAGATGCGTGAAGAATTGACCTGCTCAACTCTGAATTATCTTTGCACGGTTGTCAGAATTGAATATGTTAATTTTGCACTCATCTGAGAACATTATATTGCATTACTCGGCATCGGTCCAGTTTCGGTGTACCAGAGCGAAATTCAAGCGGGCCATCAGATGCCGTAATGTTAACACCGGTCCAGGAGCTGTCGTCCTCGAATGCAGCCCACGTTTAACAAGCAATTTCAACACAAAAATCCACTTGAAGAGCAGTTCGTAGGGCTTGAGTGGTCTGAACAGCTCATGGATGGTTCCTGAGGGCCTGAATCACCAAAAACCGGTCGTCATCAGGGTTTGTTGCTCTAGGCCGCCCAGAAATTGGTCTCTTCGTGTACAGTCCAGTCTCCCTATACCTTTGGATGGCTCTTCATACAGTTATTCTGGGAATCACCAACACACTGTTTCGTAAAGCTCGTTTATACTACCTTACAGCCGAAATTCTTGCAAACTATTTCCGAATTAATGAAAAGGATTTGATGTTAGGAAATGTTAAATCATAAAAAAAGAACAAAAACAAAGCAATAACAGTGCTAAAACTTATGAAAAAAAAAATAAAAACGGAGAGATGTGTTCTCATGAACTATCACATTTCAATTAACTTGAAGTCTACCAGGCTCTCATCGCTAATCCTTTGGAGGACTGTTGGATATAATTGGAGGTTTATTATTCTTTTCATGTAATAACAACAAATTTTTACCTTATTCGCACTAATTATCACCATTATTGAGTTTTAAAAAAGAAAAATCTAGGTGGGCCAGTTTACTTATATACTTGTATAGTGGTATTAAAAAAACTGTTGATTTCGCAACAAGTTGAAATTATACAGAACCAAAATCTTTAAAAAAATATATAATAATTACTACTTATATACTTGTTTGGAGGTATATGAAAAATTAATTAAATTGAGATTTAAAGGATATAATAAGAATATTCCAAAAACGAAGCCTCAAGTCTTTGAAATACCAGTAAATAACTAACCACCTTACGTTTCGCCAATTCAGGCATCATCTGGATACAAAATCAAGATCACATAAATGCAGACAAATGACAGCACATCTCACACTAATAATCTAAAAAAGGCAAACCAAATAGAGACAGTTCATTACTCCAAGAAATCGCAACCCATACTCTATATTCAACATGCCTGAATTGACGAAACGTTGACTGGTTAGTTATTAACTGGTATTTTAGAGACTTAAGGATCTTTTTTTGGAATCTCACAATTATATCCCAACAATTACTTTTTTGGCTCTTTTTGAGTGTTTCTCTTTTTTATTGAAATTGAAATTTAATTAATATTCCAAAATATAAAAAAAGAAAATACTTAATTAAAAATAAGATAGAATGGTGAATTGTTCTCACTAAGAAACAGAACCAGCACAATTAAAGAAGCAGCTCGTACGGTAAATACAATGATTGCTTATAAGCTCTATTTTTTTTTCAGTTGTAGTTAACGTAAAAGTGTTCAATACAAGAGCAATGTCCGCTTCAGGTACGTTTAACCTAGTTGGTCAAAAAATCTTTTTCCATATCCCACTTAATCCTCCAGTACAGGTAATCGAGCCTCAATCCCTTCTCAACCTATTTTCTTACTTGCTTTTAAGTACTAGGAACCAATGGTTACATCATATGGAATATCAGTTCCAGAGGTTTACATAAATAAAATATGAGTGTATAGAGTAAATACATATAAATAATTAAATTAGTAATTAAGGCAGAAATTAATATTGAAGTATAAGCATGGGCCTATTCTCTTACAACTACCATCCATTTTGGATCCAACCATTCAAATCCTGGTAGGCTTGAAAATTTAAGTTCTGCACTACGCACCTGGTCAACGCCCGATCATCTCATTTCAAGAGCTTGGTATATCAAAAAAAAAAAAAAGAATGGAAAACGAGTTTACCATCAAGAAGACGGAATTTAAGCACTCATTTATTGCAAGAGTTATAAATAAAGGAGAATTTTGAATGTCTCCTTCTTTAAGGAATACTCCAGTTTTAAAATACGAACAAAACAAAAAAAAATTCTTTAAATGTAAGTATGGAAACCAGGTTTGTAAAACCTCTAAGTGTTAAGGTTTGAAATCACCTTACTATGTTGATAAAGGCCAGTCCATTCATTATCTAATACAATATTAGGCACATATCCATAGTACTTACACAATATTAGACACATATCGACAATACTTATACAATATAATCCATGATACTTCCTCTATAAACAAAGGAGAGTTGAATTCTGTAACATCCATAAATTGTATCCATTTTTTCCAAATCGTAGACATGGAGCGAAAAGAAAAGGTAAAATTCTCTGAGGCCTTGGATAAAGAAATGAATAATCAGACTAATGAAAGAACAAACTAAAAAGGAAAGGCAGGAAAACCATCATTACATTATTTTATTTTTTTAGATAAACTATTTTTATTGTTAAATGTATTATCCATAGGTACCTTATAGCAATTAAACTAAAATGAGTAAATGAAATTAATAAAAAAAAAATCTGGTGCGCGCATCATTCAACTTTCACTTACCTTCCTATTTGAAATAAATTTAAAATTTTTACATTTACATTTCATGGAAATTCCATGGAAACTTTTAGTTTCTAATAAATAAAAATTTAAATTATTATCTACAGCATTCACCTTGGTTTATACGTTTTCGTCACTCTCCATTACCTTATACAACTTTATGTTAGATAATTTCCAGCGATATATCATACATCTGAGGGGGTTTCTAACAAAACTTAATAAATCCAATTCTCATAAAATAAGATTTTTTTTTTGACGAATTGAAATGCTACATTTAAAAATTATTCAGTTTATTTCAAATCTTAATTTTTCACCTGTCAAATAGGTGTTACAAAATCAATATTTTCAATGAAAAATTTCTCTATCGCCATTAAATGTCCCTATAATAATTTTTTTTTTAAATTTTTCTAAAAGTTGATATATTGACTTTTCATGGAATGAGTCCCCATCTATACTACTACTCTTATTTCCAAAAATTTGTTTTCAAACAGGGAAAATATTTCGACTCTTTTCTCATTTTTTAATTATCAAATTCTTTTATTGTTTATATTTATTCATTTTTTTATCACTACTAAAAATGAGAGATGGTTAATAATTTTAAATAAAACTAAATTAAAGGTACTTTAGCGGAATAAATTTTGAAAATTCGGTATATAAGCATTACCAGACTAATTAAATGAGAATAAGACCTATCTGATATTAAAGGCAATTTAACTATACATTAATTATGTATAATGAGTTTGACAGAAATCGTTGGAGCTATTTTCGAGAAAATTGTAAAAATTTATAAAATAGATGATATGAAGTGGCACTTCTGTACCTACCTTAAATACGCAATTTCAGTTTCGTCTAACTTTTTTTTGGAGCTAGACTTACCACAAACACAAACCATTTTGTGAGACTTGGTTATTTGGACTCAGGGGATCTTAAAATTAATTGAAAACTCGGATTCTAAATTTTTCACTATCGCAATACTTTCCTTTGCCGTGTATTTCATATTCAGATAAGTGAAAGTAATATTGATAAAAAAATAAATACTTGAAAAATAATATAAATTAATCAGTTAAATATTGGCAAAATAATTAAATTATTAAGATAAAGACAATTACGTGGAGTTAAAAAAAATATTGCTCATCTCAAACAGATTTATATCTATGTACAACGTTTAACTCGGCCTTGGAAGCACTGAACCTTCCCCCTCCCCCACATATGGAGAACGAAGCAGCGCTTCTCTCCCAGCCACGACGATGGTATTGAAAGTGGAGGCTGAATGAGGACACTAAACTGCAGACGCTCAGGACCTGAGTAGCAATGACCATCTTTTCCACTCAAGTCCTGTGCGGCTCTGAATTCCAATAACATAAGGCCATTATGTGGGATTCAAGGTATAAATAAGGTTTGGAGTGATGTACTACCTCTGTAATTTTTAGACGGTTGGAGTGAGGTTTGCTATCTTTGGTCTACATTATTGCAATATTTTTTTTTGTCCCGATGATGCCTGGATTGGCTAAACGTTGACAGGTTACTTATTTACTGCTGTATGAGAGACTCGGGGCTTTGTTTTGGAATTTTCCAATATTCATCTATTAAAAGCTAAACATTCCTTCCTGAATATGTTTCGTGACTCAATATTTAAATTGCCCTTCAATTTTAAAATATGACATTCAAAGTACATCTAGTATAAAAATAAGTAGTATGTACCCAAACCTGTTTACACCTAAAATTACATAAATCTGTTATGTTATGCATGTAATTTCAAATATTACAAACTTCTCATAGGAGACATTTCAGTCTGTCTTCTCTTCAGAGGTTTTATCATAAAATATCAATCCAATGTAACCTTGTAAACGAAGATATTGTATATCATACTGATATAATGTATTACACCTTAATTCAAGTTGTCTCATGTGAGAAATATTTCCTTAGAGGGAATTAATTAATAATCTAATAATGCTCAGCAATATTATTTAGCATAAAACTAATATTAAATATTTCCGAAACATAAATTTAAATTAATGTTCAACCAGTATTTAGAGATCTCATAACAAGCAAAATAGTTAGTAATATAACACTACTAAATTGATTGATCAGGAAAATTAATTTAGAGGGAATTTATTTATACTGAACCTTGAATATAAAGGGTTTAAAAGACCGAAAATTCTATTCTGATTTAAAGCTACTGCGCCTTATTTTATCTGTGCATACGTGCATGCATAGCTGGATTGTATTGCGGGCTTCCACGATTACGGTTCTAAGAAGTAAGTACATTAGGGATCAAAATTCCATCCTGTCGCATTGAATGAAATGACTATGTTGGATGTTGCATACTAAACATTTTGCATTAATTAGGAAAATTGTGATCATAATTAAACTTAAATTTTCCTATACGATCACCGGCCATTCATTTCGAGATAAACCATTCAAATGCGATAAAATTGAGGTTCTTCAGTACCCACCAGCCAACACCAGGTACTTACTTGAGTCACTACGTCTTTCCAAAACCTTGGACAATGTTCTAAAGCCTGGTTTTTAACACTGAAAGTCTAATGCAGAATAACTTATTTTTTAAAAGTTTTTTTTTTAATTGAAAAATAATATAAGCTACCACACTCAATTATATATCCAAATAAAAATAAAAAAAAATAAAAAATAACAATAATTAAAAAATACATACATCGCGATAGATAGAAAAATTAAATATTGTGCTAGGATAAAGTAAATTAATAAGTAAAGTAAAAATAAATAAATCATCTTTAACACATTAATACCTAAAATGCCTTCTATAAATTCATTTCCTCCCTCATTCCGAGCTATTTAAAAGAGGGAATGGGAAAACTTGTTCATTGCTTGAATTTTTAAGAACCTATGGAGCAAATTTTGATTAATTAATGAAACTAAATGACATCCATGTTTCATGTGATTCGACCGAATATAATATATCATATTATGGTCCAGTATCTTGGTTTTTATACCAGTTTATATATTTTTATTTTATTTTCATTTTTGGGATTGATTCGCTATAATGGTGATCCCTCAGATTCATTGGATATATATTTGATTTATTTTTTCTTTGATGGAACGTATTGTGTCATTGATTCATAAAACCCAGGCGATAACGAAATTATCCGATTAATTATTTAAATAATATTGGATTTTCTAGAGTTTGAAAAATGTTTTGTGAAAAAGAATAAGAATGATATAGACGTTGCAAGCATTATTCTGACACCAAAGACGTTGTGGATTCCTTTATTATCAGTCTGTGAGACATCGTGGGAAGCAGATAGATCAAAGATGTTCAAAATATACGAGAGTTGTATCTGCTCTAAACTGGATTTTGGAAGTTTTGTGTATGGCTCTGGTCGCTTCCAAAGTCTATTCAGACTCCATGCCGTTCATAATACCGGAATCCGCAATTCCGTGAGTGTTCTCAGGACAAGCCTCATTCTAAGTTTATGTTCAGAGTCTGGAGTACCTCCCCTATAATTCAGTCGACAAAAGCTAGCAATTAATTATATACCTAGCATTATATTACACCACCAATCCTCCCACGCAACTTATAAATATATCTTCAAAACAAAATTTTCATGACAGTTCCGACAGAAGGCAAATGCAACTTTGCCTAGTGCAGGGAAATTATCGTCCGCTATCACTGAATTAAAGGTCGGGGCCTTACCGTAATTTAAATTATTACTGCTTTATTTATATTACAGCTGTAGACTTCCGCTCGCTACGCTTGCTCAAGTATATTCACAAATACTAACAAAATTTAAAAAAAAATAATCCATAATAAATATAAAAAATTTGTAACACAAATCGCGGAATTCGATTTATTGAGTAAATATTTATTTGAGTATTTATTGTGAGCATGCGCAGTTCGAGGTATAGTCAGATTTTTAAAATCTAGACCACAGCCAGGTTGGGGTCACGATTCTGGAGTTTTACCGAATAAAGCAAATAGTTAATCAAAATAAAATACATTAGAATCTCGATGATTTGTATAGTCAAGAGTCCGAGAGTTAAATATCCATTCTCGAGATATTCAAATTATCCAGATTTCCAATAATCGGTAGTAAAAAAATAAAAATACGAAAAAACAAAACTAATGCCAAATTTTATTGATATGAATGTACATAAAAACGGTATAGTTAGATCAACAAAATCTTAAATATCATATTTGAAAAAAAAAAATCGGTCATTTTCTTTTGGTGCAATCCTTGAATACGGGTATTGTCGATGTCTTCGTTAAGCATATTCAGAGCAGAAATTACATTGACACCAACATCCGATTTTGCTAAGAAATGGCCCGCGATGTAGATGTATTATTTCGCCATTTTAGAACTAATCGTCAACACATAAATTTCTTCTTCGTCTCCTTTTCAAACGGAGGCAAAATTTCCTTGTCAGTTTGGATCCTAGCTACCGAAAAAACACCTTCGTCAAAATAGACGAAATCTCGGAAAGTTATGAGAGTTTCTTCATTTGAGGTTGGTCATTTCCATCCTCGATGCTTTCAAAGAGTTGCATCACTACTTCCCCGCGTTAGATGTCTTAAATCGTTTAATTATGGTCACGTCTAGAGACTGCAGCTTAGAGGTTGTGTTAGGAGGCAAAAACAAAACATTAACTTCGCTAAGTGATGGAGTACTGTTGCAGGCCGTACAATTATGAATAAACAGTTGAAAATTATCGCTGTTTTTATTGCATATCTGATTGCACCCATTCGTTGAATGTTTCGTATGTTTGCACGATAGGCTATCGGTAACGTTTTTGTTTTTTAAACACTGGATTGCATTGTTTTTATACGAATTAAAGGGATATTTTCAAGGAACCAGAGAATCCAGACGAATTGTCGGGATATATGAATTACTGAGGTATATCGTTGTAAAATATCGTTACATAGATATATCGGATGTTAAGATATCGATGGAAAATATCGGTTTTCCAAATCCGATATATAGCGTTTTCCAATCCTGTATGCTGGGGGAGATGATGTCCTGGGTTCCCTGGGGATGCTGCTGAAGACAATGGAGGCGCTACTCGTATAGAGCATGGTAGCTCCGGAGATTCGGATCTTTCCACATGTACATAGCTTGGTTAGGGGGTTTAGATGGTTTTTATCCACATCCTCTGATCAATCTGGGTGTCCTAAATAACAATCCAACCACCACTTGACATGTAAGATGAGCACTGGCCGCCACCTCTGTGGAGTTGGCCCCTCAAAGTCAAAATTTTCTGATAGCCCTCTTTTTTAACGTCCCCTAATCCACAAAACCAATCTGTATTATAGAGATAAGGAATATAATCCGAAATATTTTTTTTGTTTAGGGAATGTACAATATGTGTATGTCTCTTTTCTTTTCTTTTTTACACTTTTCAGTTCTAGACAAAAATGTTATGGGGGTTAAATTTTGTATTTGTGTAATTAATATTACATTATAAATAAATCAAGTTTATAAATTATATAAATAATAAAATAAAATATGTGTACATAATATAATATAGTAATATATTAGTAGATTTCAGAGTGTATGGAAAAACGGGATGACACTAGGTTATGAATTATAATAATAATAAAAATATCTTATATTTCTAATAAGTTCACATATGTACAGTATATAACAAATAATAGCTAAATATATAGGAACCTCATCGTAATAAGCCTCCCAAGAGGGGAGTCTACAAAACTACATGCTAGAAAAATAAAATTACATCTAATTTTAAATAATAAATGCTTATGCAATTATTTACAAACATCATGCGAAAGTCAAACAAAACATATTTAAATCGATATGCTATATTAAGCATTTATTATTAAAGTTAATTGAATTTTTTAACGAATTCATATCTGTAGTTCCAGGCTAATCTACAATAACCAACAAGGCTATTCCAGTTTTTATCATTTAAGTAACTTTTAAACTCTACCTCAGCCAATGTATTTGTATTAAAATATTTTATTCTAAATTCAGCAAGAATGGGACGAACTGCTATAAAATGGTAAATACACTCATCTCTTTTTGTAAGATTACGAAGCGAGCATAATTTAATCTGATAATGAAACCTATACTTATTTAATTATAAAAGTTCACCCCTCACTTTGAATAACCAACTGATCGAAGTAGATTCCAATTTTGTGTGTCTAAGTAAGTCTGATTGAAACTTCAGCTGCTTATACAATGCGTGACATTGGATATGCTGTGCTTCTGATTTGTATTTGTCCATCGAAATCATTTTTATTTTATCGGTAATCTCATTTATAATAAAACTGACATTATCAAAATTACCTAATGAAATGTTGTGTGAGCTACACAAACTTCCCCAATCTTTGTAATAAAATATTCTTCTTTTTATTACTTCATTATTTCATATATTAGGATATCTGTGCAGTGGGAGTGAAAGGCATTTATTTATATATTTTAAGTGCAACTTTACTCTAAATACAAAAGGTAGTTAGGAGTATTAAAAGGTGGTTTGAATACTTCTTTAATGAAAATTGTTAATAATAATTCAACCTGATTATACCACTGGCTACCCCAGCACTGCGCACCATATCATACAACAGCTCGGCTCACAGCATTATAAATATTTAATTTGACGTCAAAAGGTATGTATTAATTCAGAATTAATTTTTTAAAGTAATTTAATGCAGCTTTTGCTTTTGGGATCCTTTCTTTAAAATGTTTATTCAAGTACATATTTGGTGAGACTGTGATTCCCAAATATTCGTAACGGTTAACGCTTACAATTTTTTCATTATTTAGGAAAATGTTTTATTCCTATATACCCTACCACCATTTCTAAAGACCATTACCTTTGATTTGTTCAAATTAATTTTTAAGTTCCATTTTAAACAATAATCATGCAACGAGTTTATCATAGCTTGCAATGAGGGTTAATCTCTTAGTAGGATTAACAGGATTACGCGAGTAGGACCAAATCATCTGCATATGCCAATAATTTAAAAATGGTATTATTCATTTGCATTTCCTTATCAACATAATTTTCTAAATCGTTAATTCATTCGACGCTACATGCACGCAAATTCTGATTCTCTATCGCTTATGGTAACCCCCATAAAAGGGTGATTTATTTCCTGTACACATGTTCCATGAATTTTAAAAACTTACTACGCATATTATTTGTTTTTATGCATAAGATTTGAATGATACAAGATAATTTATGTTACAAGTTGTGTGTGAACAAAATTTACACTAGAAAAGAAAATTAAAACATTAAAATCGAAAATAATATATAAAATAAAATTATTAGCATCAGCAAGCACAACAATAGGGGTTTAGATAGCACTTCTTTAGTCGGTCAGTCGTTGGAAGTCAATTTGTTTGATGAATTTTAGTAAAAAGTCGGTCTTAAATTTAGTAAAAATAAGATATTCAGTCTCAGACCAATAGCCTTGGTTGAGTAGCACTTTTTGCATTGATGTGAATCTTAAAATCAGTTTAATCAGTTAGAATCAGTTTAAAATCTTACAAAAAATAATTGAAAAATTTTATGCAGGTATATAGATTAAAAATATTTCTAATATATACTTATAAAGAACAGAACTCAAATATTATATAGGAAAATAATATGAAATAAGATAAAAATGAGGTAGGTACGTAAATTGATCTTAAAAAATTCTATAATGTTATTTTTTCCACAAGCTACATTGGATAAAACTCGCTCACAATAAACAAAAATGTCCGAATCTTTTTCATTAACGTCTTTAGAATTGACGTAACGTAACACCACCTCGAATGCAGCTACCGCTTGGGCAAATGGTGGTGCCACTGGTTCTTCGTCGTCCAAACATTGGGAATCGGAATCATAGATTCTTCGGGATTTTTCCAGGGCGACTTCAGCTATGAATTCCTGGTCATTTTGGGATGCGCAGACAGCCAGGCTGCTATAAAATTTTACAAAATGTTCAAAAGTTACTCCTGCAATTCAATGAAAATTGGATCTCTCAGGAAGTTCTGCCACGCTTGTTTTCGCCACATTCGAGTTGTCATAAACTTCTTTTAATTTTTTCTTCTAGAGAATGTTTCGTTCTTCTTGTATTCATTTTAAAATAAAATAAATTTTTGATGAAGGGAGGTGTGTGCACAACAAAAATACTTTCGGTACTGACAAAATTAAGGGGATTGGATAATTTCGTGAACTGAAGAGGGTGAGCCACTAAGTCACCGTGGAATAGACCGGAAACGATTCACGGAAAACCACGTGGAAGCGAACACCTTCCTGCAAATACGAGGATAAAAACATTTCGTAGAAAAGCCGTGGTTTCTTCATATAACTGAATAATGTTTACACCCGGGGATCGAATTTCCCTTCTTATAAGTGAATGTTTCGTATAACTGAATATCGTATAATTGAATAATTAATTACACAGGACCAAATGGAGTTTCGCCGGAGAATGAGAATTTCTTCGTATAACTGAGACTCTGCTGTATTTCCTAACAATTATTCATTTTCTCTCAAATGAGGATTTCGAGTAAGTTTTTTATGTTCCTACTTCAATTTTTACTTCTTTTTAAGAAGTATCTATTTCTTTCAATGATTACGTTTTTTGGTTTTCTCATTAAAAAAGATCGAAATGTGAAAGGAAATAAATTTCTGGAACGCATTTGTATCAGACTGTCGATTTCAAAAGTTAGTTTTTTGTAAAATAATATAAGGAGGTAATCAGTTGCTTATTGTCTCGTGAATACTGAAGAACTTCATAAATAACTTGTGAACCATTCGTCCTTTATTGTATATTTCTTATTAGCACATCACCAACGTTTCGAGGCTCTCCATTTCAGGGTCCTTATTCTATTGGAATATATTTTTTTGTTGATTCTTATATTATTTCTCGCAGTCATTATATTATATATAAAATATATATAAGGTCAATATGTACATTTTTTTTATATAATGAGGATTATAATAGAGTTACATTATTGCCTTTGTCTATTCTCACACTGATGATCTATATCAATTATGTTTAGGAAGGTAGTGGAATAATTTTAGTGGCTGAATATGAAATTTCGCTTATTTTTGTTGACATTTTTTTCATTAATCATGCCAAGATGGTATTGTGTTAAAAAAAATGTTTGCCCGCGCACGTGGAAAGAGTATTTAATCTTATGTATGGATTCCGGTTCAGCAAGGTTCAAAGTAAACAAATATTTTCATTCAAATTTAATCCATGCCTCTCTCGCATAAAAGACTTTGGAGATAAGAGACCCAGCTGATCCTTACCTGGTAAGTCAGAATTAGGAATTCGAAGTTTGCCGTCTTCTATGTGAACCCTGGATTTTAGAGTGGCAAACATAATCCGTCCTAAGATAATTAAAATGCTTTATCCGTTAATTATTCTAATAATGTACAGTAAAATAAGGTTTTAACCCGAACATAAAAAAAAAAAAAAAAAAAAAACAGCTAAAACTGGTCATAAATTGTTCATTACCCTTCTCGTAACAACTGGTAAAAAATCTGTTTTCCGCGTTGGGTTTTGTAGGGGACAGGAGGAAAAGAATAGAATATTTTCAGTTTTTTTTTGTGCATATCTCAAAAACTATGAGGTTTACTGTAAACATCATTATATACAAAATTAACGTACTTTGGAATCTCTATAAAAATTGGAGTCTCTATAAAAAGAGACACTTTTTTTGCTAAAAATCAATTGTTACGGAGATATTAAAGGAATAAAAGTTATGGAATTTCCACTTTCAGTAAATATTGCTCCAAACAACATCAGTATAGGAAAGATAAGCCCAAATGGACCAAATAAACACCCAAATTTGTACATTCATGAAACTTTGGTCATATCTTCGTCTTGATAGTTGGAATCAAGATCTGCCGAGTCCGCCGATTTTTCGGAAAGACAACCTACTCTGTTGAGGTCGAAATGGTGGGCGGGATACTCGCAAAATAATTTTCCTAAATTAAATCGAGTAAGGTATAATTTCTTATAATATTTTTGTTCCTGAATCTAACTTGACCACTCTCATGACGATACCGTAAATAGTTTAGAAGTGATTTAAGGTAAAAAACACAGACAAATCAACTTTGTGACTGATATATATACAGGGTGTCCCGTATGTCACTGAAAATATTAATGAGGTGGTGGTAGACTTCAATAGCAACAAAAAGTTCATATGTACCCATGGTCTGATTACACACTGAAAAGCAGGAAAATTAAGTTTTGTATTTTTTTCAGAAAGGCACATTTTTTTGTTGAATAGGAAGCTATCACTCAAACAGAATTCAAGGTAATTAAGTTCCAATTACACAGTCCTAATGTATAGAAAATTCTATTTTAGAAATATAGTTTGGCTTAACTACTACCATTGTAAAGGGATTTTCAGGAGTGACCAATAGCGAAATGTTTATTGATTTTTTAAAATCACTCTGAAAATGCCTTTTCCAGTCCAGTTGGGCTAACGATAACCCTCTTTTACGAAAAATTCTACATTCATTAAGCTTTCATTTCGTTTAAAAGAAGTAGAGGTTTCTTTTGGGGTTGGTCTTGGCTTCTGATTTGTGTGGAATTAGGCGTCTAAAAACAAATAAGTGTTAGTAGGGCAATCCTAAAAGAAACCTCTACTTCTTTAATATGAAATGAAACCTTAGTGAAAGTAGAAGATTTCCTAGAAGTGGGATATTGGTAGCCCGACTGGATTGGGAAAAGCATTCAATAGTACAGAGCAGTTTAAAAAAATAAATAATACTTTTCGTTATTGGCCACCCTCGAAAATCCCCTTACAATGGCTTGAGTTAAGCCAAACTATATTTCTTATAGAGAATTGTGTCTATTTAGTATACGAATTAATATACAATGTAATTTAAAATCAAACGATAGTACGTTGTATCTATTAAATCTCATCAAACATGTATCTTCGGCCACTCTATCTAGTTTTCGTTTTTGTCTCAAACTTGATAAGGAGAAAATATATTCTTTCCTGCAATTTAAATATGCTAATTGTGGAGTATTTACTGTATCAAATTTTTCATCTGTCGTCACAACGAACTTCACTACATTTAATTAAATTATTTAAATCTTTCTCTCACACTGATATACTCACGTTGAGAATTATAACTTCATCACATGTAAATCAAATTGCTGAATCCATTTTACAACCTTGTATAAGAACTGCTAAAAAATAAAATAAAAAAAATACTGAAAATATAAAAACTGTTTGTTGACCAACAAATAAATGAATAATTCTTATTTTACTCTTTCCTTTATGAAATTACTAATTGCTTTCCAAGAATCCTACATCTCAGATAAAAATATGGAACTTTTAAACGATGGCAAACAATTTATCTAATTTTTTTTTTATTAATTCTAAATAGTTTATTTATTTTAATTTTTATTTGGTTGCCATAAATTTTTCATTTAGGATTGATAATAAATTAAATATGCTAACTTTTTATAAGTAATCCAAGGTCAATTTTAATAGTCAATTCATTTTTGCTATAGAATATAAAACACTCTTTACAAGGAATATTACTATGTTTTATTACTAATAAATTATAGAAATATATAAGTGGGTAACTAATAAATTTTTAATAGAAATTATAAGAGTGCAAGGAGGGCCGGTGTTTTGCAGCTGGTGTTTAGCCCGAAATTAACTGTCAATCCTCTATAACCTCTCAAAATCAAAATCATTATTTAGTTATAAAAGTGAGAAACAATTTTTTCTTTCCGTAATAGACATCTCACAATTTCGCCTACTGCATCAATGATAGAAACTATTGAAACGATACGTCTTAAGACAATTTTCATTTTGATTATGATGATATCTAAACTATGTTACTGTGGCTCACAGATCGGGCTTGGAGGTCCTTGCAGCAGCCGATGCCGTGTTGGAAAGGACGAGGGAGTGCCCAGGGTGGGGGGCACATTGAAAATTTTCATTAAAATACATTTTAAATAATATTATCATAACAAGAAATGTTAATTATTATTATTAAGTTAGGGTAAATTTTAAATTTCATTATTGTTTTTTAGAAGAATTTCATTTGTTGTACGCATATTAAATATTTTATTTTGCAGATTTATTATACATAAAACGTATATTTCATTAATCAATTTATGACAATACATACCAGGTCACAGAAAAAAGTAAATAAAAGCTTCGTAATAATTTATTGTTATTATTTTTGCTGATACTTTGAGGAGACAAAATTTCACATCACATAATTGTTTTACAAATCCGTACGCGTTTCTTAGTTTATTCCTCAAATTAATTAACAAGAACTTAAAGTTTTTTAAACAAGGAAGTTTTTCTAAAAGTGGGAAATCGGTAGTCCTATAGGAGGCTGATAAAAAAAAAAAAATCGCAAATAATCGATGATATTACGGAAAACAGAACTTTTCGTATTTTAGCCGCTTGGTAGCCCCCTTTAAATTGTTTTAACAAAAACAAATTCTACTTATTTTAAAAGAAAATGTTATCTAGTTTACGATGCTGCAGTTGGGAACTGCCTAACTATATTTTTAGATATCGCTTCCTATTTAACAAATAACATGACAACCTTTAAAAAAAAATGAATTTAATACTTCCCTTTTCAGAATTGGATCATAGCCCAAATGAATTCGTATATTATGATACGAAGTATACTATCACTTCCTTAAGTTTCAGACATCATTTACTTTACGTTTCACCCTGTAAATATATATATATATATATATATATATATATATATATATATATATATATATATATATATATATATATATATATATATATATATATATATATAAATAAGAAGCATTTGATCACTTGTCTTAATTAAATTCATAATTCATAAATGTTTTATAATACTAATTTATATTACATTTAATTGAATATGTATAATAATACCAAACTGTATTTTAAATTGCTTATTTTTGAATAATTTTTGTGTGTTTTTAGAACTGAAGATGAATGTATAACATTCGAAATTACTTTTCAATAAAAACAAAATTATACAAGTGACAAATAATTTATCAATACCTAATTAGATTGATCCTTCTATACTATCATGCGTACGTCAACTGATAATAAATTTCATATCAGGGAAGCGGATATTGTCAGTGACATTACACTTCATTAGCCAGCATCAAGCCAAGAACTTCAGTTAGGAGAAAATCCAGGATTCAAGGATTAAGATGATGTGATGCGACCACGTTTAAGGATGAAGTGGTCCGAGGTGCGTACTAAGCACAAATAGCAATAGCATTGGGAAATGTGAGCGATTATATGAACCAACTGTGGACGATCCATATGCAAGTTGCATGGAACAGCGGTTGAACATACTGGGAGGAAAAAAGTAAAAGGCAACTCACCGGAAGAGAAAAGAGCGTGGGAAAAGCAAAATGTCAAAGGAATATCTGATCTTTGATAAGGGCTTGGGGTATAAGGTAACATATCATCATAAAATATCATCTGGTTGTGTTTACTTTTAAGTTGTTATGATGGTGTTGACAGAAAAGATCTTTATGGTGCTGTTCTCTGCCTTCACGATCCGAGTATAACCAAAAAGACTACCCGACTGGGAAAGATGACCTTAAAGAATTCGAATGTGTTGCCCAGATAGGGTTAGATCTTTCAGAGTAGTTCGCATATAATGGTGAAATAAAGAAAGAACGTGTCCTTGTCTGCCGGTTTCTGAACATTGGTGCTGAGAACGCAGTTAAAGAATCTAAGTAACGGAAACCATTCTCTACAAACTAGTCTATTACCACTTTATATGGATGATAACTTGACTATAGAACGTCCTTCGAGAAGCATTTTAAATCTAGAGCTATAAGCACGAGCTAGTTGTAAATAAAGACAAAACAAAGTATATTGTGAATAAAATCTTGGGGGTGTCATGAAGTTGGATAATATAAGTTCCAGCAGGTAAACAGTTGGGTCGAAATTGAATTTCGGTAATAATCATATCAAGGAGATACATCGACGGAACGCAGCAGCTGGTAGATGTTTTTTTTTTTTTGGATTCTCCAAGTAGCTTAGAAGTAAGAGCCTTAAAATGAGACCAGAGTGAGGCTTTATAAGACCATCATTCGTTCTGTCCTAGTTCAAGGGCCAGAAGCATGGTACACGAAAAAACTAATTACAAATCGTCGTCGCATCTTTGAGAGGGCCAGCCTAAGAAGAACTTGTGGACTAATAACGGTAAATTGAATCTGGGAAAGGCGAAGATAGGCCGGGATAGCAGCATCTGCTCGTATCCCGAAGAAAAGAAGAAGCCGCAGAACTATAAGGTGCGATGCTTTTCGATGGAAGAACCACAACCATACGATAAATCAATAATTTATTATGAATTTTCTACATCAGGAAAAATCTTAATTAATTTTTTTGTAATTTTGGGTTAATTATGTAAAAGGAATATTATAGCAGCAGTCGCTTTTTAAGATGATAAAATTTCAATTCGTAATGAGGGCCTCAAGCCTTGTTGAATCCTGAGACTGGGTATCGAATCGTGTCGATTTGATTGGCTCGTTAATTAATCTAGATCTTTAAGTTATTATAAATGAGTACACATCGTCAGTCCTATGTTAAACTTATGAATGTGAAAAATTCGATTTTTATTTTTGTTATTTTTCAATAGTATTTCGGTTGAAACAGTCTGTAGTAAAGTTACGAATCTGTTATGGCATTAGAAAAAGCTGAAATCACAGTTGCATTTCTACGAATGCTTTTAAATCTAAAGGCTCCATGTTAAGGTAACGAAAATGCATATCATTATAAAGATTTAACAATAATTACACATGAAACTATGAGATAGATGAAATAAAACACTAACAAAAAAAATTAAGATAATCGAAATCGGCCCTTATACACAGAAGAATAATGACAGTTTTTTTGCTTTCCTGAAAAGTAGCGATTTTCACAATCCTAAGTTTACCATTGGAACGACGATATAACCAATTTGTCTTGCTTGAGTCGTAATTTACTGAAAGATAGTAAGTACCTTCATATTTTTCACTTCAAGAATTTATTTATTGGAATAAGATACGTAATATATACGAAGAACGAATATGCTTAACATAAAATATATGACTCAGAGAAGACGAATGGAGGAGCCAACCATCATTAGCAATCATCATCTGTTAGGGATTGATTCTTCTATGTGAAAAAGATCATGAGACCACTTTATTTTCAGGAATATTTAGGCAGGATGTAAAATGCATCTTGGATGAGTTTAAGTGAGGGTTAATCCATTTGAAATCACCCAGTTTTAATACATTTTGCTCGACATTTTTGATTTTCATAATTTTTTTATCGTTATTTCCTATCATTTGGTGATTTCAAAACCATGGTTAAAACATTTTTCAGGGTCATACATTTTTATTTTGCGACCATTTTAAGTTTGCTTCGCAGCTGAAAACAACTTGGGAAAATGTTTTTAACTCTTGTAATTTTGCAGATATCAAAACAAAACTAAAATTATAATAATGACGTGCTCTACAAGTTTTGCCCTCACAACACATTAACGAAGTAATGAGGAAAGTGATTAGAAATATTCTCGAAAGTTACATAAAACGAGACTTTCGCCGCTGTAAAAGTGTATCAAGGAAAAGAGTTTTTTAATATGAATTTTCAAATAAGGTCAAAAGTCAATATATCTCAAGAGAGACTGACCAGTGAAAAACTATGAAACTGATACAGGGTCAATGGATCGACCCGTGAGCTAAATCTTTATTTCTTATGTGATTTTTTTTTGTTGCTAATATTTAAATTAGTTTGGCCCAGTGTTGGACAAAACTTATTTTGAATTACAATTACTTCCCAATTACTGTAATTTGTAATTGAAAAAATAAAATTATAATTACAAATAATTGTATGTAATAGCATGTAATAAAATTTTAATTTTATTTTTACACTAATTACTGCAAGTAATTACCTAGCAATTACAGTAATTGGGGAGTAATTGTAATTGAAATTACGTTTTGCACAACACTGGTATCAAGTATGTATACACTGTATAAATACTTATTTTAAATTATGGTAAGGAACACTGATTATAGATTACTTCAAAAAAATATGTATTGAAAAAATAATGAAAGACATTTATTTATAAAGAAACGTATAAGTCGTTGACACATTTTCTAATATTTCATTATTTTCGCAGTGGATTAGTTCATTTGTCGCATCAAGGATCTATCAAAGGATTTGGGATTTATTTTAACTAGGTAATATTGTCCGAACATGCCTGATCTAAATCGTATGGGTGGTACATTTATGAGTTAATTGGAAGTTTAGAGAGTTTGTCAAGCCGAAATCGACAAGTAGTGTCTAGCCTTTTTTAGCCTAATATGAGGATTGCTACATTCCGAGATCTTATCCTAGGTAGCATATCTGTTTTAAAGAAATGAGTAATACATAATTAAAATATTTTTAGCTTTAAATATTCCTAAGGTGAATATCTAAGTTTGTTTCAAGAGCCAATCCGTCAATTTCCGCGGTTTACAAACACTCTTCATTCACGAATAACTGGCAATGAATTCCGTTTTCAAATTTAGCGGGCGCATTCTATCAAATCGAATATTCCGCGGAGAATGCCGGCAGGGGCACTAAACATGAGCGTGTTTAGCGCCGGCTCAGGAAGTTGTTAAATATAAAGGGATATTCATTAAAGGTTTAAGTGAGTGAATGAAGCGTAGTTATTTGAGGTGGAGGAGGGGGTTGATGGAGGATTGGAGTAATTAGGTGGGGGTGAAAAGTGGAGGGGGGGTCGCCATCTTCCCCGCCTTCCTACGCATGCTTTAGCCAAATCCTGGATTAGGATAAGACTATCGAGCGGCTCTCGTTCGCATTTCCCAGTCGTGTGTTTTCCCATACTCAAAAATTTTAGCATAATGTGATAATGAGAAAAGCTGTGATTTTTATGTCAGTAAATGTTTACATCTCCATAACATTCCCCATATTTAGATAAATATACTTACTTCAAATTAACACAATTGTAATATTATAAAATATAATTAATAAATTAGATATAAAAAAACATTTTTTTTATTCAATTAAAATCATCTTACACAAGTCAGTGTTACACATCCGTTAACAGATTATCCTCATAACCGTATACGATGTTAAACGATCTAGCAGGCTATAGTATATAAAGACCCGGAAATCGATGCGCTACGCTGTTTGGATTGAGGCACCTATATTACATTAGATATAGCAGCTTAAGCTACTGAAGCTGCTATCGTGCTTAAACGTGTTTTTCATTACAATCATTGTCTAATTTCCTATAACGTTGGTTAGTTTTTCGTTCAGGAACAATTCATGTATTACATATATTATGTATGCTTATGTATATTTATAGAACAGACTTAAGCCGTTTATGTATTTGTTAATCGGTTAAGACTTGATTGGGAACGTTTAATAATAAATTATGGAAACAAATTAATAGGTAATTAATATAACAAATAATGAGCCGGAGAAAATAAATAATAAGAGGATGTAATTGAAGAATCAAATAATTGAATGCAAAAATTGCCTCAGTGTCAGCAACCGATTTAACTTTATTTTCTATGGGAATTTTGCAGTATCATTGTTTGCCTCTATTCTCAGTTGTTGGACATTGTTCACGACAGCGGAATAAACAGGTTATCCGAGAAGGAAATGCCAGTAATTGAGGGAATGATAGTCGATCAGAAATATAGTTTATTGCCGCCAATCGCACCTTCTTATTTCTATCTCTTGCCGAGATATGATTTTTTTTAAAATGGTTTTCCAAGAAAACCATGTTTTATGCCAGTAATGTTTCAAACTTCTCGATCCTAACTGAATATTTCTCAACTTTCGTCGCCATTTTTGGAATCTACGATGAATCACCTATAAGATCATAACAACCAAAGCGAAGTAAACAAGTAAAAATTAATAATTTCCAGAAATACTCTGCTGAATCTCACGGAAAGAAATACCATCAGAGTTTTTTCTAAAATTCTGTTAGAAGTGGCAAAACAATGTTAACCAAGAGGTACCTACTTTATTTAGCCTTAGAGGATGATTATGAAACAACTCATTTACAAAATTGCATTAACATGATAAAAAAGTATGTGTATATAAATGTATAAAAAAGTATAAAAATTTATATGTAATATAAATAAAATTGATAAGCCTGACCGAAATGACCATGGGAGATGTGAGGTGCCAAGTCAAAGTGCAGTCCAACGTGTCACCAGAATTTGACTCGAAAAGAGGACTGAGGCAAGGAGATGCCCTAGCGTGCTCTTTTTTGCCCTTGAAAAAGTAGTAAGGAGCTCTGGCATCTAAACCACAGGGACCATCTATGACAGACTTGTCCAACTGCTTGCCATTGCGGATGATATCGACATGGTCGCTCCCTTGCTCAACGAACTTAACGGGCGCATTCCTGAATCTTATAGAAGCCTGGCATATGCCTGACTTTAAACACACGAACAAAAGACAAAGTACATGATAGTTGGCCAGAGTGATAGAAATGCGGCAAAAGGCCCCTTAATAATAGGTCCGTTCAGCTTCCCGAGCGTAGATCAGTTTAAGTACTTAGGGTCAGTTGTTTGCTCTACAAATAATATTCTGATAGAA
Source organism: Rhaphigaster nebulosa (assembly GCA_948150685.1). Lineage (NCBI taxonomy): Eukaryota > Metazoa > Arthropoda > Insecta > Hemiptera > Pentatomidae > Rhaphigaster > Rhaphigaster nebulosa. The sequence goes on from OX411307.1 coordinate 103,757,525, forward strand.
ACAAACCAGAGACTTACGATGGCCAACAGTTGCTATTTTGGCTTAAGGAAGCATCTCAGTAAGCCCATAATCTCTCGACAAACCAATTGTCTAATTTACAAATCCCTCATCAGGCCGGTCCTTATTTTTAAATCCGAAACATATTAAACTCTGACAGCCGAAGAAGAAAAAAAACCCTAATTTTAGAAAGGAAAATATTATGGAGGATTTTTGGACCAATTAAGCAAGGCGAAAAGTGAAAAATACGGCACAACAATGAAGTATGCGAACTCTACGGTGATGCTAACGTATTACAGACCATCAAATTGGGAAGATTGAGGTGGGCCGACCATGTCGCCAGAATGAGTGAGGTTCGGATTCCCAAGTAGTTATTGGAGGGAAGACTGGACTCCTCCAAAGGTAGAGGCAGACCAAGACTGAGGTGGGAGGATGCTGTTGCTAAGGACGCTCTTACCCTACTGAATGTACGAAACTGGAAAACAGCCGCACAAGATCGAGCCATCTTGCGGAGGCTCATTGAGGAGGCAAAGGACCACACCGATCTGTAGCGCCACGGAAAAAATAAAATAAATAAATAAAATATACACACATGTAAATATATATAAAATATATTTTATAAAAAAATAAGTGAATTGGGATACATAACGATCAAAATGCATCTTTTAAAGTACGATTTTATGATTGATATATACCTCAAGGTAGTATATTACTTGGTCCCATCCTTTACACGGTTTATACAGCTGATATCCCAACCCATCCTTGCACCATCCTCACTACTTACGCTGATGACACATGTGTGTTATCCTTTAATAATATACCATTTACCCCTGTCAAACAGATCCGCTACCTAGGACTCCATCTTGATAAACGCCTTACATGGAGCCCTCATACAATACTGAAACGACAAGAAACTGCTCGTAGATTCCGATTACTACAACACTTACTTGACAAACGCTCCAAAATACCAATTTTCTAGAAAAAGCTCATTTACATCACCATTATCAGGCCTATTTGGACATACGGGATAGAGCTTTGGGGTACCATTTAACCATCAAATTCCTCCCGCATCCAATCCTTGCAATCCAAAATCCTTCGAAAAATCCTAAATGCTCCTTATTTTGTCACAAATAAAATTATCCACAAAGACCTCAATATCCCATTTGTTGCAGATTTAACCCGAAATAGATATACTTCGTTTAATTCCAAACTCTTTACTCATATCAACCCTCTTGTTCGTAGCCTTTCATCTCCATGTATTTCTGATAATCCTCTGATGCGCCTGAAAAGAAAATGGCCACGGGACCTTCTAACTTAAAATAGTCATTGATGTGCTATCAATGGGTGATTCCTTCACAAGTCATTATCATGTCTTATAATCTACTTCACATTTACTTGTTTTATTATTGTAATACAGTTGTAAATTTCAATAAATAAATAATAAAAAAAAAATGATTGGTATATGAGATATGGATTATAAGATAAACCTGATAATTTTTAATACACAGTGATTTAAATAAGAACTAAGCGCAGTTTCCTCTAAATAAGGTGGAATTTTTTATAAGATTTTCCTTGTTCATCTTGTTTTCCCTAATTAATTTAAGAGGCTTCTTAAATCGTGCTGTAAGAATGCAGACTCGAGTTAATTTCCTTGAGTAACTTCTTATCCCAATACGATTTGATTTTTTTAATTTTTTTTCAAGAAAACCACATTTTTTTCCAATAAAAGTCCAAATTATTATTTCTTAACTCTTGTCACCATTTTTGGAATCTACGATGAATTCCAATTCGTAGAAAAATGTTGCTTCGTTAGGCGATCATAGCAGCCAAAGTAAGGTAAACAAGTAAAAACGAACAATTTTTGGAACTACGTCCTTGTGGTATTGATGAAAAAAAACCTTAAAGGATGAGGTATGGGAGTAAAAAAAGCAATTAAATAATTGGCCTAAATTGAGATTTAGGGAATGTTTATTACATTTATATAATAATCATTCCCTAAATCTCAATTTAGGTCAATTATTTAATTGCTTTTTATGGTTTTGTTTTGTTTTGATTGACTATAGTATAATTTTGGAGGCCCATGTCAGCCAAGTTTTGAGGTCCCAGAGCTTCTTTCTCCTAATTTGAAGATTGAATTGTATTACTACATAAAATACATAATAAGAATAGTAAATAAGAGTAGTAATATTGATATGTAATATGCCATTGGAAAGGTAAAGATTATAGTAAAAATAATATCTAGCATATAAAGCCTTAGAAGGTAATGGAGTGTGATGAAAAACGCATTAACTTATGTAATTGTTGTAGTAAATAATTTCTAATTTTATGTTATTTAATTTAAATATCTATGGAAACAAAATGGAAAATTTTAAAATTTATTTGCAATTTGAAAAAACAAAAATATATAGTGAACAGAATTGTCTTAATCCAATAGTTTAATTTTTTTATGTGAATTCTTTGAAACTATTTTAAAAAATGGATAATTATTATTATTATTTATAGTGTGATAAGCGATAGTTGTATATATAGTTTTCATTTTTAAATATTTTTTTTTTATTTTTTACATATAAATATCCAGTTTGATTTTTACATATAGTTAATGAATGTTTATATATGACAGCGTAACCGTATAATAGAGGACTTAGATAATTATGTTAGAGGACGTAGATTGGACGTTGCACCATGGGCCTTGCCGATTTGCATGTGTAACTAGCTCCAATCAGCGTACTGTTTACATATTCAACCACCCTTCCCCCCCCCTCCTCCATCCTCAGCATTGCCTTTGTAATCACCACCGCCCACAGACTGGTTTCCAATAATGTTGTCTTTTAGCTCACTTCATAGACAAAATAAACTCTTGCATAACTAGTCTGAATACAAAATCATGCTATTCTATCAGCTAGAAATAAAAACCGTTAAGTTGTGAAAACTGGCTTAATTATTTATTGGAGGGGGGGATCCCATGGTTGAAATAATTGGAAAAAACAAGTCATAGTATTTATATATTTTCCTTATAAACTATACCTATACCGAGAGGACGTGACGGCCGAGTACGTTGGGGCGAGGGTCCTAGAGTGCCCGGTTCGGAACGTTGTGGGTTCGATTCCCACCTGGGCCAGTTAATATTTATTTCGTGGCGATCCCGCGAAAGGAATCTTGACACTCCCACTCTGGTTAGTACCCGGCGGTGACGTAAAAGTACCCGTCAGGGGTTGGCAAAAAGGACCATAAGGCCCACTTGCCGGACTAGTTCCCCCCACCATTAACAGTACCAGTACCAGTATACCTATACCGAAGAATTTTGCCAACTGATATTAAATTAAAAATGCTCGCTGGCGAACATAATTTCGATAGTAAATTTGGCATTAGCAACTTCGAAAACCTAATGGACGATCGCAAAATCTTTTAAATCAGCAAACCCTCCCCCCTTTAAAAAAATATAATATTTAAAAATAAACAAATATTTTTTTTCAAAAATTTTAACTAGTTAAAATCAACACTTACCTAATATCAATTATCTAATAAACGAAAAAAATGTCGGAAGAGTATGCCGAAATTATTTCATAAGTCATTATTTTAATTAAAATAATTATTTTTCAATAATGAAATAAATAAAATATAATTAACCCATGTCTGGTTGGGTGACAATTGAAATATAAATAGTTACAATTGAAATGGAAAAAGTTACATTTGAATTGGAAAGGGTTATAACTGAAAAGGAATAGATTAATATTGAAATGGAAAAAGTTACAATTGAAATGGAAAAGGTGACAATTGATTTGGAAAAGATTAAAATTGACTTGGAAATGCTATAGATAGGTAATGTAAAAATTTGATATATGATCTTTGTAATTGGGGATTGATAAATTATTTGCCACTTCTATAATTTTGTTTTTATTGAAAACTAGTTTCGAATGTTATACATTCATCTTCAGTTCTAAAATCACACAAAAATTCAAAAATAAGCAATTCAAAATACAGTTTGGTATTATAAATTAAATTTAATATAAGTTTTAATGATATATATATAAATATATATATATATATATATATATATATATATATATATATATATATATATATATATATATATATATAATATATATATATTTACCATGATATTTTACTTTTGCGAGTTTCGGCTTTAGCTTTTATTGATAATTTATCTTGAATAAAAGTACAATATAAATATAGAATATAAATGAATCATGTGTACAATTTTGTAAGTATACTGTGGTTTCTAATGTAGTTTGAGTTGTTCGTTGTTCGGAATGTCACCGGCTTACCTGACAGCTGAGACAGAATCTGCAAGACCTCAGTTTGAGCTGAATCCGTCGACGATGGTGACTGCGTCGCCACAGACCATTTTGTTCAAATAGAGAATTTTTATTAACTGGGAAGAAACAAATAAGTAAGAATCTTGCGCCTCCGTTTCAATTATCTTATCTATCTTGGAATATAGTCTCCTACCATTCACATAAAAGGTGAAACTAACAGTACGACTGAAACTGATATATTGATATATTTTTTTAAAATATATTGATATTTTTGTCCGATAATTTTTTTTTTCGATATATCGATAAAAAAAATTGAGTATCGAAAACCGATATTAAAAAAAAAAAAGTGAAAAAATTATAAAATTTAAAAATATCTACAAGGACGGCGTGTTCGACAAACAAAGCACCATAAAAGCTTGTGGAGTGGAATGTTCGTATTACTATATATAGTGGCTGTGCTCTAGTGATGGATTGTCGCAAGCAAAATATCGATATTGATATTTATATCGATATGGGTTAACAATATCGATATTTTGATAATATCGGCATACGATTTTCGATATTTAAAAATATCATTAACATTTTAATAAAATTTAAATAAACAGTCTAAACGGATTGGAGAAGATTAGGAGATAATCTATTTCTTGATATTTAAATCTTGCTATAAATCAGCTTAATAAAAAAAATATCTTAATTATATCGGAAAAGAAATATTAGTATTACGAAATATCGTTAATTCTTTTATCAAATAAAAAAAAAAAAACTAAATGAATCGGAAGTAGATTAAGAGATAACCTGCTACTTATCATTTAAATCCTGCTGTAAATTAACATAATAAAAACAATATAATGATGATATCGGCACAGAAATATCAATATTATGAAAACAATATCTAAATTATACTGGCATATAAAAATTGATATGTATTTGGAAATATTTTTAGACAAATTTTTTAAAAATTAAATTCAAAAAAATCTTCTGAACGAATCAGAAGGAGATTAAGGACACAACCTTTTTCTTAATATTCAAAGTCTGCTGTAGGTAAATGAACTTAATACAAACAATACCTTAACGATATCATTACAGAAATTTCGATATTTTACAAAAAATAATTTAATTATATCGTCCCAGAAGTATCGATTCTATAAAAACAATATCTTAATTATATCGGCACAGAAATATCGATATTATAAAAAAAATATCTTAAGTATATCGATACAGAAATATTGATATTATAATAACAATATCTTAATTATATCGGCACAGAAATATCGATATGTGTGTGTTTCTTTAAAATATCCTTTAAAGGATTAAAAATATCGGAGCCCGAATATGTCATATCAATATTTATTTCGATATATCGAACTACTATTTCGATATAATCAAAAACTCTCGATAAGATATATATATATATATATATATATATATATATATATATATATATATATATATATATATCGATATTTTTTACGGTATTTACATAATAATAAGGCCCAGTAGGTATGGAAGGCTTCACTTGATTTTATCATGCTCATCCAAAGATATATATAAATATTAATTACAAATCTAAAACTAGTAGATACTAATCTAAAACCGTTGAAATTTGTTGATATATGAATTGCATACGATATAGATAACCGTATAAAGCTAAAAAAATTTTGTAGAATAATTCAAGCTGATTTTACTGCAAGAATAAAACCTAACCAATACGACTGGATCCTCACCTTATCTCTGGAAAAGTTATACCGAAAGTTACGAATAAAATAATCATATATTATTACATAAATAATATTTTGTAATAATTATAATCGCATCTATCCCATTTCAGAGTCTTCCAAGCCATCAGTCATTTTTACTGGGTTTTTTTTTTCCTCGCTACATTCTTTAAAGATACGTTTTCATTACAATTAAAAAGTATTATTTAAATCAAGATTTTCTGTGTACTAAATTCCAAACTCCATCCGATATGCTTCATCCGAAACGCTATGCGGGTCCATTTAATATTTACTGGGAGCTGCCTTGTAAAACATTCAAGCTCGTTGTTAAATTAATGTTTGTTAAATTGTTTTCATGCAGCAGAATCTGAAAAGTGTTATAATTTCCTGAACATTGAAAAGAGAATTCAGTTATTTTCCAATTCAAACCTTTTTTTTTTTTTTTTTTTCATTTTGAATTAAGACATAATTTTTATTCTGACTTTAATTCGCTAGTAAAAATTATTTGTTGAAAATTAAAAGGTCCTGCTTTTAAAAAAAAATACCCCAATAACAAACCTGAAATTTTTCAATATACAGTTAATTGAAAATTAGTCAACGATTCGCTGAATTTAGTAATCCTCAGGACTAAAACTTTCTATTGTTGGGTGGAGGAGCTTTTCGTAATTGAAAGGCTGTTCTCTTCCGTTGCCGGTTCTAAATACACAAGGTAATGGGGGGAGGAGAGAATTAATTTAGAACGAGAAAAAATAATAAATAATAAGGAAAGGGGGAGAAGCTTGAAATTAAAAAAAAAAAGTATGTAAATAGACCTGTCATTAATAAAAAGTATTAAATTAAAAATATTTAATAAGATGATAAGCCATAAAGCTTTAATATGAAAATTAATAAGTATTAACTGAGGAAAAAAGTAAGTAACACCTCTTTTACAAAATTTATTTTAATACCATTATTTAGGGCGTTTTCTCAAATCTGTTAATTCTGAAAAGAAATCAGTTGGTAGATATAACTTTTTATGTCACATTTCATTTGGTTTCTAAACTTTTTATTATACAGAGAAGACTCTCCAACCGGACACCTCTCTCCAGCGGACTCCCCTCCTTAAAGACATTTTTAAATGTCCCAACCTGGTGTAGAAATTTAGACCTCTCTGAAACGGAACCCCCTCTAACGGACCGCGGACGACCAACTGGTATGGAAAGACAAATTGACCTCTCTGAACGGGCACCTACAAAATTATGAAAATTAAGAACACCATATTCTTGCTACTGCTAATCTGTTAGCATGTTCCTCGGTCCACTCTTTAAACACGTGATCCCAGCCCACAAATATATAGATTCCTTCTCATAGATCATTCGTGCAACCTTGTTTCGGAATTCCTTACCCATATACAATCCTAAAATCTTATCCCTAACCTCATTCAAACATAAACTACTTCCTGATCTCCTTAAATATCAATCTTCCGTAAATATGTAAGAATTAAGTTATGGATATGTTATTTTTATTTGTTGTTATTTTATTGTTTATTAGGCCAAATTGGTATACAGGATGTGTACTTATGTTATATTTTCCAAATACCTATATGCTTCTTTTTTACTTTATAATCTTATAAATTGATAATTTTATAAATTCATTTCAAGCCAGACAATTGCTACTGGTATTGTAAATTTTTGGTTATTCGAAGGGAACTTGTTGTCCCAGAATAAAATTTATTTTACATTTCGTATTGTCAAAGTCCCGATTTATGTGAGCAAAACTCATTTCAAAATAAATAAATTTTTCTCCCGAGATAAACAATTTAGGGGTCACGGACATAGAAAAGACTGAGACGTGTTACGAATACGGCGAACTCTGCCCTCGTTTTCAATTTTCAAAATAGTTTCTATCATTATGTGTTGCTTTTAACATATCCCGTTTATTATGGATTTCATTTCTACAGGTATGGTAAACCTTCAGCACATTGTGTCATTCTTATAAGGCTATGGGTATAAAATTAATTGCATAATGAATTTCTTTTATTTTTACCCCAAATTAGAATACAAAATTTTTCAAAACATGCCCACATCCAAGAGGATCCAAGATGGTTCTTGTATCTTTTTTAAGCTGATGACATACCATTTCATGTCATTGAAGAACTTAGGTAGTTTTTGATTTTTTTTTCTTTAAATAGCGCTGAAGTTAGTTTGTATGTTGCTAAAAACAGACAAAAATAAACTTCACGACTCGGTTTTGGAATACGTTTCAAAAAAATTTAATGCAAATGATCTCTCTGAACACACTGTTAGCCAGTTGAAAGATACCGTCATCAAACATTGTGTTAAAATTGCTGAGAGATCGGATAAATCTCACAGGAAAAAGGATTTTTTTTTAGTGAGAATTTTCTTCCTAGTTAGGTAAAGAGGATTTTTTTCCCCTTAGGGAGAGAAGGAGGAGGGGAGGTTGATAATAATTCAATTCTATTAGTGCCCTCACTCAGTCTGCACTGGCTTTCAATATCAGTGACGCGGCTGGGAGAGAAGCGCCGGAGATCTCCTGGAGTTCTGCTTTGATGTGAGGGGGCAAAGCTTGGTTCTGAGTTCCCTAGGGCAGAATGTAAATATTGTACATAGATATCAATCTGTTCAAGATGATTCATTTTATTTTTAAATACTGTATCTCGGTTGTTCACTTATGTTGATATTAATTAATTTATCTATCTATTATTTTCTTTAATTTGTGATGTAGATATATTAGTTTACTTATTTTTATCTTATTTTTTTTTCTTATTCAGTATATAAGGTGTGAATGGATAGTTACAGTCATAAACATACTGCTCTTGGGTGGGACAAAAAAAAATTGGTTTTTCTTGTCAATGATTAAAACCATAACCGATAATTCGTTTTGATCTTTAACATAATTGTTTTTTATTATTAATAAATCATGGTATTTAATTTAAGGTCACAATCTATTTCATGTTAATTACTCTTCTTATAACAGTGTTGATGAATGATAAAGAGAAAAATGAATTGTGAATTTAGACCATGCACGGTAACTTGATGTGTAACTGCAGAGCAAGAACTGCAAAACTCTTACTTCGTGATTCTAAAATATGTCGCAAATTATTGAATGAGAGTAATTTAAAATACACGACTTTAGGGAAGTTAAGTATTATCTGGATCTAATAAATGCTTTATAACTACCGTAATCCCCTCATCCGTGACTAAATTGATGAAGTAATTCCATCACGGTCATGTTATCCCCTCGAAGGTAATGTAATACCCTCACTACAATTTCTTTACTTATTTTTAATTAAATAAATAATGATCCAGAAGAGCTGCAGGGGGTTGTCTTTTACTCAAGTTTAACTTTTAAGGTTATTGTAGAATTTTTATTAGTCTTCATTTTGAAAAAAAACATTCAATTGTGAAAAAAATAAAATTATCTGTTTTGACCTTTTTTGAGAATGGCTTTTTATGAATCAATTAATGAGCGCAAAAACAAAAAAAAAAAATTATTATTATTAGGCTGTAATATATTTATTTCAACGTATATTTTTAGAGTAATGTATTCATCTATGTTATGTGTTAGTGTTTAGATTATAGTTACCTATAGTTAATATTTAAGTTAGTTCAGACTAGTCGATCCAATTGTTTGTTCTTGATCGCTACCCTATTGTTTTCTCATTTCACCACGTAAGTCGTATTTATTATCGGTCAGTTCATCATGGATAGAGATGATCAGCACTCTAAAGACCATCAGGGAGGTATTTGGTCCCTCGAGCGCAAGCTCCGTCATCTCGAGCACGGCCTCCAGAGGCTGGGCGCACTCGCTGATATCATGGAGGATGATGATGACGCCTTCATCGATTTCGAGGTAGACTAAGAGGAATGCAAAAAACTCTGGTCCAGGTATGAGAGCGTTTGGGAGGAGTAGGACTCCCTCTATGATTCCCAGGGAGCTTCTGACTTGCCGGCTGAGTGAGAAACAGGCCATGACGCCATTCAGAGCAAGGTGAGACGGATAGAAATTCGCTATCGCAAACTTAAGTCCCAAAGCAGTTCGGCTTCTCATGAAGCCAACCCCGGCCCTATCGCTGCCACTTACCCTTACTACTTTCGGAGTTGGCTACCAGCCGTGATAGAGTGTAGATCGTGTCTACGTTTATATGTGATTATAGTGGTTGAACTGGTCGAATTGGCTTAATATTTGTCCTAGTTGTGTATTTTCACCGAATTCAGTATCAGCTCAAGCAAGCAAACGAAAAAAAATATGTCAAAAATTGGAGCCGTTTCTATTTCACGACTGAATGCCTTCAAATCACAGCTAGCAAACCGATTGACGAACATTTAGACCAAAAAAAACAAGAGATGGATTTTAGTGGGTTAGCTCAGGACGGAAATAATTTTAGACAGTGTGCAGTGTGATGAAACAATTAGCTGGCCAGTCTCAGGTAACTACTGAAATTACTACTAACCCCTGGATGACAACACACGGAATTATTCACAGACCCAATGTCAAGGTTAATAAACATAAGGGACCTTTGAGAAGTCTGGATTGCTATTATAAAGAATATTGCCTCACTCATTACCGATCTGGAGATATCAACACGACACTCCCACCACTTCCCAGTATACCACCGGGGCCTTATCACCGTCAACATACGCGTGTAAATACAGTTTCTAATAATACAGAGCCCTGTACAACATTTTTATGGAATGTTGATGAGTATAAGAACTTTATTGAAAAAAATAGACTGTTCAAAAAATCATCTATAGTTTGTCTTTGTGAAACGCACTTACTTAAAAGACCGGCGGCCACGCCTCCAGCGCTCTCAGAATTCAGCTTTATTGCGTCCGTTGCCATCAGAGAGAAGATCCGAGGTAGAGGCAGTGGAGGTTTAATTATTTTTATAGCCCTCATGTTTATAATGTGGATGTTTTAGATATTAGTGAATATTGGATTATAGCCTATGTTAAGGCAACGCAGGGACTTAATGCGTTTATTATAATTTTAGTTTATTTAAAGCCATCTTTGGATATAAGCCAAGTATTAGAATTATTCGAGCCAACCCTAGTCGGGATACAAAGTAAATATCCTCAGAATTTATTTTTGTACCTTGGTGATTTTAATGCTAGAGTAGCTAATTTGAATCAGGCTGATTTTGAGGCCTTCAATGGTTCTAATTTATCACAAATTCGACATAGCTTAGATATTATTGAAAATAAAAAGGGGCAAATATTGGTAGAATTTATGGAAAATAATTCTATCGTTCTTCTGAATGGTAGAACTGTTAGTGATAATCCCGGTCAATTCACTGATACCAGTTCAAATGGAAAAAGTTTTGTTGATATGATGTGGTGCAATTATAGCCATATAAATTCAATAGCTGATTTAAAAATAAAACATACTGTTTCGGGCTCAAAACATTTTCCTTTAGAGACTACGCTCTTCATTTATCCAAATTCTATAAATGATAATTCTACTTTTAATATTTCTTCAAATAAAGCACACCACGGTCTTACTGTTGTGAAATCGGAAAACTCAAAAAACTTAATATACCAAGAACTAATTATGAATTTTCCTAGAGAGGTTCTCTCACATATACTCAGGATCCGTTCATATAATTCAAAATAACTTCTTATCCGCTATCCATGAGACGTCACAATCATTCGGTTTATTCAAGAAAATAAAACTTCATAAAGATTGTGACAAAATAAATAAACCTCGGTTTGACTATGAGTGTGAATTGGCTAAAAGGCATGTTAGATACGAATTAAAGTCGATGGTGAAAAATCGTTATACTGATAATACACTTTATAACTATATTGCCGCCAAAAAGAAATATAAAAACTTAATTAAGTGGAAGCGGTTTGAATTTGAGCGCAATATCATGGATGACCTAGGAAATGTTCGTGATTCAAAAACATTCTGGGGAGCAATAAATAAATACAGAAATAAGAATCCTCGACCAGTTCCCATTAACTGTGATCAATGGTTTGATTACTTATCAAGTTTATATCCCCCACGGGTGGAATGCGACATAGTATCCTATGGAGTACTTCATCCCCTTCTCGACTCGGATATTAGCCTTGAGGAGTTCTAAACCTCATTAATGAAATGTAAGAATGGCAAAAGTCCTGATAGAGACGGTTTCAGTTATGAATTTTACAAAAATTTACCCATTAACTGGCAATTATATCTGCTGCATTTGTATAATAAAGTCTTTGAAACCGAAAATATACCAAACTATTGGGTAAAAAGAGAATACACAATGCTGTTTAAAAAGGGTGACCGAAATCTCGCAGAAAATTATCGTGCTATTGCCTTGGTGAATTGTTTCATGAAAATATTTACCCAGATAATTCTGAATAGGCTTTTAATTTGGTGTGATGAGACGAATGTTTTCCCTGAAGCAAAATCCGGGTTCCGTAAAGGTAGAAGTTGTCTGGATAATTTGTTTACTTTAAATGCTCTTATTCAGATACAGATGGGATCGCGCGGAAAAACCTTCTATGCTTTGTTTTGTTGATTTTAAACGAGCCTTTGACTCGCTCAATCTTAATTTGTTATGGCAGTCTCTTCACAACCAGGGTATAAGTAACAAAATTATTAGAATTCTAAAAAATATTTATCAGAATGCTTCGGCTAGAGTTAGAAGTGATGGTATATTTTCAGAGGAAATCGATGCTACTTTGGGCCTACTGCAGGGAGAAATATTGTCACCTTTCTTATTTAGCCTCTATTTGAGTAATATAGAAATGTTTTTCCGGAGGCATAAGGATCGATGGTTTCTGTGACATACTGTTGCTTCTTTATGCTGACGATCTAATAATCCTTGCTGATAGTTATACTGATGCCAAAAATAAGTTAAATATTTTAAACCAGTATTGCTTGGAAAAAAAACTAGAGGTCAATACTCAAAAATCTAAAATGCTATATTTTCACAAGGGAGGATATAAAAAGATAGGGAAATTGTTTTATCGTGATAGAAAAATAGAGAAAGTTTCCGAATATATTTACCTTGGAGTACCATTTTCGGATTCAGGTATATTTCATAAAGCGGCGAATTATTTTGAATCGATAACGAGAGTAGCAATAGGCTCTGTCATCGCAGTTTGTGCTAAATCTAAACTCAGATCCTGGGAAAATAAAATAAAAATAAATAACGCTATTGCCATGAGCCTTCTGTACTATAATGTACAGTTATGGGGCCTAAGGTATGTGGATAGTATGGAAAGTGTAAATTTAAATTTTTATAAGCGTTTATTTTCATTGAATAAAAATACACCTTTCTGGATAATGAGATTGGAGTTTAGTGTTCCCCATTGCTCCGTTACAGTACTGAAATTAGCGTTGTCCTGGATCCAAAAAATTCTGAAAATGAGTAGTGGCAGATTTCCAAAAATTTGTTTTAATAAATTGATGGAAACATGTAATGAGAGCAAAAATGATCAGAAATACAATTGGCTAAATCAGTTATACACTCTATTGTGCACTGTAAATAAAAAGTCAATCTTGGAATTAGAGGATCCTGGTGTGTTTCAGACTGAAATGGACGAAACGCTAAGACTATTTAAAAGCTACGTGGAGGAGCGAGATAAACAAAAACTGATCTCCCCTAAATACAGTCCATTATATCCTCTCATGTATTCAGAAGGTGGTAAGCCTCAGCCATATCTCGCACTAAATTCCCCGTTCCCTATGACTAAAACATTAGTGCAAATCAGATTATCCGGCAACTATATAATTAAACTAACATTTAATAATATGTATTATTATTTCAAGCCGAAAGAAAACTGATCAATCTGCAATTTAAATGAGCCTGAGGATCTTTTCCATATTTTCGTCCGGTGCCCGATCTATAAACCTTTCCGTCATCACTACCTGCCTCATTCCGTAAATATGAACAGATCAAATTATGTAGAGTTATTTAGAATTGGCAATAGCGATCTTCTTAAGAACCTGTTTTACTACGTTAGGCAATGTTATAGATTGAAATAGTTTATTGTCAATGAATGATTTTGTTGATTTATTGATCTTGTAGCGGGTCTATTCATGTATCAAATATTATTTATTAGTGTATTTAAGCTGCTTGAAAGTATATATTTATGCATGGTTTATGTTATAGTAATATTTTATTTTTATATTGTTATATGTTGTATTATATTATTGTATCTCTATATACTTACGCTTGCACGTATTTTTAGATGACGTTGACGTAGCAACGTAGTCAAATAATATTTTTGACTTTTATAAATAGTTTTACAAAATTAGTATAGCAAATTATTATAGTTATTGTAGCCGTAATCATTGTAGCCAACTCTATTTGTATGGGGTATACCCCGAAAACAAATAAAAATATTTATTCATTCATTCATACTACCAGTTTTCAGCGGTGATCTCTCCACTTGGACGCTATTCCTGGACACATTCGTTTCTGTTGTCTACAACAACATCCACTTATCGTAAAACGCAGCGTCGGGACGCTCCTAGAGCTTTGGGCAAGGATTATGCCCCACCTTTACTTGCTTATCAAACGCCACACTCGTCGGTCATTAGCTAGCCACCAGATCGAAGAGACGCACGCATCGGCCAGACAACACATAACTTTCGAAATTGTCTGAAATATACAGCATTCGCTATCGACAGCTGACAAAGAGGTTAAAGAAAGGAAGCGGCGCGACTTCTTTCAGATAAGCCAATATTTAACCTTAATATAAGACCTGACTCCCAAATCCTTTGTCAATAGATGTAATCAATTAAATTAAGTAATCAAAATACGTGCCAGCACATTAATATTAATCCGCCTTCAGAGATTTATCCTGTGTGATCTTTTCTTATGGCGACAGCGATCATAATCGTGTTCCTAAGAGATCTCTAACGTAGTTTCTAGAAAAATTCTTTTAGCCAATCATTTTTAATTTATCGTGAATAATGAAGCCTAGTTTTGTCGCATAAACTATTCCAATGATTTCATTTGCTTTTTCTTCTTTTTTATCACTTCATATAGTAATTAGTTTTCTAAAGTTAATTAATTCGAAACGACTATTATTTACTATGAAGTACTTCAGTGACCGTAACATGGTGTGTACATCAGCTACTTCTAACAACTTCTTACTATCTTGTGGCTTATGAAGCACACCGTTAAATTCACTATACAGACACGGGCTATAATATATCTAGACAAACTAGTGGGAAGAGCAGGAGGGTGCGAGAAAAACATGATTTTGGGCAGTAGCGTAGACAAGATTTCGTTTCGGGGAGGAAGGTCCATCCAAGGTACTACTATAAAGAAACTCACCCCAGCCGGGGATGTTAGGGGGCCCTCTCTCTATATAATATTTTCTATGCCTAGGTATATTATTTATGAAATAAAATTCAAATAGGTTTATACAATTTTTGTTTACTGATAAGAATAAGTAAAAGTATTTTGTAATTTCGGGGGAAGAGGTCCGGGCCCCCTTTCCCCTCTGGCTACGCCACTGATGGAGGTGAATAGATAAAAGAGTGGATAGTTACTCTCTATGCAACTATAGACTGTACAGCAATAAGTGGATTATGGAATTATTCCCGCGTACCCGTCATCTTCTAGTATCATCCCTCATTCTCCCACACTTTGACTACGGATGCTTAGTATATGAAGTTTTTGCGCACCCAAGCAAAAATCAGAGCAGGTAAAAAGTTCAATAACTCTAAAACGAGTTGTTGCAGCTCAAAAATTCCGGCACCATCTGAATGGAGCAGGTAAAAACCTTCAAAAAATGATGTTCCAGACTAAAACAAATTTAAATTACAGTTTCTTATAACTGATAATAAAGATTGAAAAAGTCGAAAATATTTGCTCAGTCCAATTTCTGGTAGATTCAGATACAGTTATTGTTGGGCATCAAAACTAACGTGATTTTAAATATAATCCCTTTACCCTTAAAATGAGCGGTGTAATTTTCGATTTCGTAATTTTCTTAGTTCTGACTATTTTTGCTAAATAAGGCACCTTTTTCCCAATTGCTAATACAAATATAAAAAACTAAAAGAGATAGGAAAAAATTGTAAAAAAAAAATTGTGTTTTAAAACAAGGAACGAGTATCTGTGGTTAAAATAACGTTTTTTATTTTTCTTATGGCTTGGAAAAGTTAATTAAATATGAAATCAAAGACCTAAGTGGATAATTGTAGCACTAACTATTTTGATAAAATAAAATAATCTGTCTACGAAAAATTTTTATTTAATTTTTTAATAGCTTTTCTAAGCCATAAAAAAAAGTCTAAATATTTCTTTTTCAACTACAGATTCATGTTTAACTTTATTCGTTTTACACCTTTTTTTCCTATCTCTCTTAGTTTTTGATGTATTCACAATCGGAAAAAAAGTGCGTTTTTTTTTAGTGTATTTTTTTATAAAAATGTTCATAACTTACGTAAAAATGAAATCGGTCACAACATCGCTCATTTTAAAGGTATAGGAACCATCTTTCAAACCCCGTTAGTTTTGATGTCCTACAATAACTGTATCTGAATCTACCAGAAATTGAAATGAGCAAACATTTTCGACTTCTTTCACCTTTTATTACCAGTTACATAAATTAAAATTTTTAGTTACATCGTAATTAGAATTTTTTGAAGATTAGAAGTCTGAAACATCATATTTTGAAAGTTTTTACCAGCTCTTTCAAATGTCGTCGAAATTTTTGAGCTGTGATAACATGTTTTAAAGTTGTTAAACTTTTTACCAACTCCGATTTTTGCTTGGGGTACTCAAAAGCATGTGAACGGGAGTATATGTATGTCATACATATTATGTATATATTTATTTTTATACCCACATTATGTATTTCGAATGAAAAAAAAAAAAAAAAAAACCATACGCATAAAATCAAATTGGACAAAAGATCCAGCTAGGCCTTCTAATCGAACTGAAAGCAAAAGTAAAATAATTTCCAGTCTCTTGCTTCAACGGCAGTCCGTATTACTCGGGGAAGGATTGAGATGCTGACAAAGACGTGATACGTACTCACGTTTTTACCGTTCAATAAACTAAATCCAATTGAGGACACAGGGGCGACCGACTGAATCAAAAGCAAATAACTAAGGCCGCCAATAATTGACAGGGGCCAATCAACAATATTCAAGAAACCAAACAGGGGCTATTAGCCCTTAATCGAATCAACCCCCGAAGCCATGTGCTCCCTAGTAAATATTCATGACGCATCTGCCGTCGGTCGGCCTCGCCTTCGTCGAAATTATTTTACGCAGGGAAAACATCCTTTAAGTTGGTCGGAAGATCGGATGGTTGAAATCTTTGAAAGTGTTATCGATTCTCGTCGAGAGAATGAGGATCAATGCCCAATCAAAATGATGTTCCCGCATTTATATAGTGCTTCCAAGTCAATTGTAACTCATTTCGAAATACATTATATTAAAAAAAAAATAATATTTTCACGTATTCTGAATTAGCGTCCTACAAAACCTTACAAACGGTCCTTATGCCGAAGAAATCTCGAACACTATGGTAATTCAAAATGCGCACGCGCAATCGAAAATCCAATAGTAAATTCGGTATTAGCACCTTCGAGAACCTCATAAACGATCTCTACATCGAAGAATTAGGAAATATTGTTGAAGAAAACTTCAGTAATAACAGTAAATCGGAATTCGCATGCTCAATCATATAAACGATTCCAGAACAGGAATCAGAACCCTTTCTTTGAATGTCCAATAAACGATCCCAATACTGAATAATTGTGCAAAACTAATTAAGTAATTGAAATTCTTAATCCAACAAAACATCGATAGTAAATTCGAAAACCTGATGAATAATCACTAAATCGAAATCCAGAACCCCTCCCCTGCCAAAAAATGATAAATTTATTAATTATAATAAATTAATAAACAACAATTTTTTGTTGGAAATCTTATAACTACCTAGTTGAAATTTATAAATTTATTTACTTATTATAAATTATCAAATAAATGAACAAAATAAATATGAAACGAAATAGGTTAGAATTGAATAGGAAATTACAAAGTTAGGAAAATTACAATTGACTTGGAAAAGGTTACGATTGAGATAGGAAAGGTTTCAGTTGAATTTGACATGTTATATATCAGTATTATGGAGATCGACCAATATATTCCAGATCTTAACTGAAATCACCTTCGTTTGGGCTGTTAACGAAATTAGCCAACGGTGCTGAGCTAAAGCTATGTCCACACTGGTCGATTTTCCATTCAATTTCACTTTCAACACCACTACCTAATCCTCTCATATCATGACTATTTTTTATACAAATAATTCATTTGTATTCCAAAAGCAATATATTGAACGTTTTTTACTTGAGATGATATAAAAGAAACAGAAAAAATAAAGGATTGCTTCTAGTGTTATTTTCATTAGAAAATTATCAAATTTACCGAATTAATTGATTAATGAGGTAAAAAAGACACAAAACCTATAATTTGTATTATTGGGGAAAAATATATAACTTGTATTATGTATTCTACAAATTAGAATGTCACCGTCTAGTCAAGAAAGTTTAGTAAATGTTTTTTATTTTTACTTGAGATGATATTTCAGCCATATAAGGACATATTTAAATATAAAAAATAAAGGTTTGTTTATAGTGTTATTTTCATCAGAAAATAAATATATTTAGCATTACTTTCTCATTTTAATTAATCGAACTTCTTAATTAATGAGATAAAAAAAAGAGACAAAACTTATAAATTTTCTATTCTACAAGTCTTGTCAATAAATGTTAAATTTTATAATTTATAGAGGGACCTTGGACCTAGCCAGAGTTGGAAATATTTTATTGAGAAAAAGAAGTAATAAATAATGAATAAAACGTATATTTTATTCATGAATAATTCAGTGAATAAATTTATTAATCATTTTTTTAATCGGTACAAATAATCATTGGAATAAAAAAAATTATTTCAATAAAATAAATGCATTTGAATAAGAAAAAAAATTCTAATAGAAAATAATAATTTAAATATTAAAAAAACCCAACCAAGCAATGTTTTTCCTATGAAAATAACACTAGAAATAATCCTTTATTTATTTTTTTATTTTATATCATCTCAAGTAAAAAAAGAAATAATATATTGCTTTTGTATAGTTTTGGAATACAAATGAATTATTTTTCAAACATGAGTAGTGATAATAATGAAATTAAGAAATAATTTATCACTCGGAATAGAATAGAACTCACTCAAATAGCCATGGTATGAGAGGATTAGGTAGCGGTGTTGAAATTGATATTGAAAGGAAAATTTTTCTTTTATAATATAGTATAACAATAACTGTTTTATTTTGACTACACCAGACAACTTCACACAATCTGCTAGCACCTTACTGATGTACCAGCTTATAGACTATCTACTTGGCTGATTGTCAACTCTAAAGATACAGGTCCTATGTCTAGTATAAGAGGTGGGGATAGAGCAGTGCCGAGGGAAAGATGGGATATTGGAAGCAAGTAAACTATACCCCCATAAACTGTACAGCAGTAAACCAATAAATAAATATATGTAAATTGCCATAAGAAGCAAACAAGGAACATGTTGGATACAAAGGCAACAGTAATTGGGGGTTATTGATTCGAGGGTCTGGAAAAGGTCTAGCCATATTTTTCTTCATCGCCTTTTGTTAGTCGTTAAACATTTCAATTATTTATAATTTCACATTCACTAATAATAATATATTACATTATCCCACTAATGATATCTCGTAAATAAAAGTGCGGCTACACCAAAGCTTGACTTGACTTCACTGGAATACCGGAGCGGACCTGTATCGTGTATGAAGGCGGCGACACCGAGCCCGGACTGGACTTGCCTGTCCATCCTGACTCTATGGAAACCCATTCGGGTGAGTCGGAAGCGGACTCAGGTTCCTCCACTTCTAATTTTCAACTAATTTCATTTTACTTTTCCCCTTCATACGTTATGAGTCAAGACGAGAAGCTCATCCTTGATACTGTTCGAACACATTGCTGTTACAATCAAATGAATGCAAAAGTGTGGGCCACTATTCCTGCAAAGTGCATTCTACTATCAGGTATGTAAAAATATCAAATTAACATATACTCCTGTAGTTATTTTGTAATATTTCTTCCGTCTCTTTATTATTAATTAGTTTATATAAGTATTAATAGAGCGTTGTCATATCTTATTTATATTTATAATTGTCAGTATTAACTTCAAATTTTTCAATTCATTCAAAAATATCTACTCCTGTGCTCTTCACGAGCAGAGTTCTTAATTCCTGTAACTATAAATAATTCCCATTATCAATATTTTTGTTATTATTACTACAAGAAAAGTTATTAAGACAAATCATTTTAAAGTTTAATCATTATTTATAATATCGACCAATTTTAGCAGTAGATTGCATGATAAATTTTCTTGTTTTCCTTTTTTTTGTGTGGACACAAATAAATTGCATTGCTATTGTATAAATTTCATATTATTGTTATTTGTATAACCTATAAATTAGTTACTGTTGTCGAGAGAGGACGTGACGGCCGATCAAGTTGGGCGAGAGTCCCATAGTGTGGTTCGGAACGTTGTCCCCACCAGTACCAGTACCAGTACTATTGTCGAGGAAATTGGAAAACTAGAAACTATTAATGAAATAGACGAAAAGGTTAGCTCAATTCTAGTATTCGCGTATGGCAAAGAATCTGTTTACTTGGTTAGGAAAAATACAAATGTACAACAACAAATCAATTGTGATTTAAAACGAAAGAAATAAAAGGAAATATTTTTTTTTAAAATCAATATTTAATGATTTAATTGTTTACAGATCAAATGTGAGTCAAATGTCTCTGTGACACCCCCCTTAAGACCAGGCCGTAACAAGTCCAGTCTGGTCAAGTTCAGTCAGGTTTTGGTATAGCCGCACTTAAGCTTAACGCTAGCGATCTACAATCGTAACTCCTTAGAAATGTTATAAATGATCTAAAAGTTACATTATTCCTCAAAAAAAATTACATATTACAAAATCAAGGAATGTGTGACTCTATATAAGACAGTTTTGGTTTTATTCATTCTTTATTTTACTTTATTTAGCTACGCAAGCAATGTGAATGAATATAAGAAAGCGTAACAACGAATTGTCAGAGGGACAGAGAGGGTGCTATGTGAACCTGATAATTATGTTTTATTTGTCAATGAACCTCTAGCTGTAAACTTTCTGTTCACTTTTTTCTTTAAATAACAGTCATTTTTGTTCATTCTAATTTAAGTTTCTTTTTTTTTTTTGTTTTTCATTTATTTCACAATCAAATACAGTCCCATCAGCATATAAATTCATTTAGAATTTTAACCACTCTGATAATTGATTGGATATGATAATTTCCTGTTTCAATGGTACATGGTATTTCCTGTTTAATTAATATTTAAATTCGCATAAATGAGCAAGTTTGTTCATTAGCCTATGACAGAAATAATTAATTTTCATTCAGATGCTTCCAGTCCTTTATAGCAAGGTCTTGAAGATCAAAAGCGACACAACTTTGTTCATCTGGTATGCAATGCTTTATTTAAGAGTTCGATTGAATTTATACGAAATGAAGATCAAGTCCTATACTCTGCTCGTAATTCGAGGAATTTGTATCTATCTGTCTGCAAATTGGATCTCGAAAGGATTTTGCTTGAATTTTTTGTAAGGATTTTTGACATTCAGAAAACGATTGGCGTAATCCATGACTTTAAGAAAACTCATATTTAGTCAAATAACAAAGCAGGCTGGTGGGAAAAAAGTGAATGGATAATATCAAAACGCGAGTCATCAAACATGTAATAAACAATTAGCCATTAATTATTTTATTTTAAATATTATTATTCCTTCATTTATTCTGAAATAAGAGTTTAAATATCTTAGTAAAAATGAAAGGACAATAAAATGAACTAGGCGATTAAGAAAAAAGTGGAAGTGTTTTGTTTTCTGTTTTGAGCTTCTCTAATATCATCTATATAAATAAAAATGTAAATGTTCGTTTGTTCAAAATCTTTAATCTCCGAAATTGCTGAACCAATCTTATCCAAATTTTAACTATATCATCCTCATGATTCCTAGATGGTTTTGCAATAATAAAATCTATCAATATGGATATTGCGGCCGCGCAAAAGTTAAAAAAAACACTTTTTTCTTTGAGTGTAGCGCCGAAACGGCTCAGAAGATTATAATGAAACTTGCCTAAAGTCTTATACTTAAAGCCTTTTAACTATCCATACATAAACTTTAACTTTACCCCGAGATAAAGAATAAGTCATGACGGAAAGTATATTTTATTTGCGCATAACTCCAAAAGTATATATTTTCCGCTAATTATACGAATGCTCATTTGAAAGATAATTGAATTTCCTACAAAATTTAAAAAAATACAGACTATTATTAGCAAAGACACAGTGCATTAAACATTATAGCCATGTTTTTATTTTTCTACCGTTGCAGGTCAGAGGAACAACAGGACATAAGAGTGTTGCTAGGTGAGGAAAGTGCTGTGATCCATTCAAATTTTCGATGTGCTGTTTTTAGTTGTACGCGTTGCAGAGCCCCCTGAGTAAAAACAACAACGTATTTTTGGTCATTGGTCTACTCCGTAGACGCTACATATATACATACATTAATTTTTATTAAATTTTCAATTTTGTTAATTTAATATATATATGCTCAAATCAAGCAATAGCGAAGCATTGACGGGTCAGTTAATACGTTATAAATGTTATTTTTACATCTTTATTGAATTGATATTTTGGCGTTTTTAATAAAGTAGTAAAATTATTAATTACATTACTACGGTATTTTTTTACTCCACGATAACTAATAAATAAAATAATATCTAGACATGGATCGGTCTCAGCGTACTTTGTTCATCGATTCAGCAATGCCAATGAGAATCAAAGCAGAATATTCTAGGATAACTATAGTAGACTCTCGCTAATCCAAATTAATTAAAACCGAGGTGGTTCGGAGGAGCGAAAAATTCGGATTACCGAATTGTGATAAAAAGGTAACGTCATTAATAACAAGTCAGTTTAAAAACAAAAATTATATATTAAAACTATTTATACAATGGCAGGAAGAAGATAGTCCTGGTTGCGTTCAAGAATAGAAGAAATTTATACAATATTTAATCATTGTTCAGAAATTTATCTTTTAATTATTTTCTTGAGAAATGGTGTGAGATTTTCGTTGTTTGGAAATTGAAAGCATCTTCAACATTTTTCAAATTCCAATGTCTCTGACCGCATCACCACAAACCATGGGTAAACTGTTTTGTAAAACAACGACAAATCGCTAAATTTTACAGTTGTCCAGTATTTGTACCTGGTTCAATGGAGGCATGGAAAAATTTAAATTATTGTTTTTTTTTTTCTTTCTTAATATCAGAGATAGTGGACTTACACCAGCATTATATCTCACTGCTAATGTTATTCCGGGTTCAACTCCCTCAAAACGATTTATCATCGTTAGTTTTTCCTCCAAAGTTAATTCAAGATGTTTCCCTTTTAAAGCAAACTTAAGAAATTAAGAAAACAGTTTAACACAAATTAAACATAAGCATGAATAAACAATAAATGGTTATTTAAAAACATTTTGTTAATTACAAGAAAAAAATCATTATTGTTATCGGATAAAGCAAATTCATTAGATGCATACTATGTTCGACAACTATCGTTGGTTTTTGAATGTTGGTTTAAGAAGCTAAAAGTGTTTTAGAGATATGTTTCAAGTATCACACCCCCAGCAGTAATACAAGCTACGATTCATGTATTCACCATTTGTGTTGCAAAGCGGATGTCAACTCCGACAACTCACCAAGGATTGTGTGTTAGATTCAATCCATCTGGTATTGATCTCCTTCGACGCCAAATTTAATTCACCATGGCGTTAATTTCGATATATTTTTTGATGCAATGAATCGTTTCTTCATAAATCGCCAAAAAGTGTCGAAAAACGTATTTTTTTTCCTCATGTTTTTTGCCTGGAAGCTGACCAAGATTCATTTGCAGGCCCATGTTCATATGGACTTTTTGTACATCGTTATATTTGCGAAAGAATTTTCCATTTTGGGGGGACACCCTGTATATGTACTTCAAATCATATCTTAATTTTTTTTTTGAGGTATAACATATCGGATAACAGAACGGTTCGGGCTTGTCGGATTCCACTGTACTCTATAAAAGAGTCTTTGAAAGAGGGGATTGGATATGAATCATCACTGCAGATTTATCGCTATTACATTTTAATATTTAGAAATCAATTAAGGTAAGTGGCCGGAACAAGGATGGAAAAACCCTCAACGGCAATCCGACAGCCTTTGAAGTTTTAGTGGGGAATCGATAAGAGCCGAGGGACAGCGCGCTGCTAAACAGATTTGCTTGTTTGCCTATCTCATCATTGTTAGCTAGGGCTCCTGTATTTAAACAGTTCTGCTTCGAGAAGGCAATTTGTAAAATAGATGTTATAAAAGGGAAGCCGTTAATGAAGACCCTATGCATTCTGTATCTTCATTAAGCTAATAGCATTAGCTCCCCTTCCCGCTGTTAAGGTGTAACCCCTGACCCAATTTTTCTTCTACTTCATTTATTAATTGCTGACGGAGGCCCTTAAACTGGTAACTTGCTAATTCCTTCCCCCTCTCCCAGGACTTTATCCAATTAACTAAGAGTTTTTCTTATAGAATAAACTGGGAGGATTTAGGAGGTGCAATTACGGAGGTGTGGCTCCTTTATCCGGCAGTTTCTCATCCGGGATTACATCAGTCGGTCTCGTTGGCTATAAAATCTTCCTAATGGCTCAGTTCTTCTTTACCAGTTGTGATTCCAATTAAAAATAATTAACCACAGTTTTTAACTAACTCTCAATGTTCCACTGAAGTTTTTAATTGATAAATTGTAACAATAAAACGCATTTCATGACCAGAACGCTGAAACCATGGTATTTTCTTTTCTTCTATTTATTGAAAATTACAACTATGTAAAAATAGAATAAGTAGATGTGATATATGAAATATAAAACATGATGATAGCTTTTGAAGGAACTACCTTCTGTCTGTTTTGTTTTCCAATATTCGTAAACATTGTATTTCTATTTAAAAAAATCAGTGCATACGTTTGAAAGTAATAGGGAAGCTGCTGTACCAACGGACAAAAGTTTATATTTTTCTCAGCCGTTGGGAAACATATTTTCACATAATAAAATGCTCTGATTATGCTCTAAACCCTTGAAAATAATTTTTTTTATAATTTAAATTTTTAATTAATGTATTTTTACAAATTTAAAATTCGGAGATGTGCTTGTTGTCCTAAAGTACAACAACCTGATATTACAAAGGACACAGCTGGATGTACCTCCGGAAATAAGATAAAAAGCGTAGTTTTCATGAATGAAAATTACAAAGGCTCTAAATCAATTTATTAATTTATTAATATTTCAGATATACATACGTAAAATATAAAATAAAATAACATGATAAACAAAAATTAACACGAACTTAAAATACAGATTAAGTGAATTCATTAACTCAAATTGAAGCCTGCAAAGCTCGCAGAAAATGTTAAAAAATTCGATTGACAAACGAGTTGTGTTCTCAAGTACATCACCTTACAGTGCCTGAAGGTACAATACAAGCCATTTTATATTCTAAAGTGGGATAGCAACAGGTAGGTTATGATTTCGATAACTTCAAAATAAAAAATAAATCTTCGATATTAAACTAGGACTATGACAAATAATCATACAGAAATTAGAAGAAAAAAGAAAAAAATATAGGTGAGATGCATTTTTTTAAACTTTAACTTTCAGAAAAGTGTCATATTCACTTCCCTTCTTTATTATATGTCCTGATGATATGCATATTATTTTAATATTCTGTTTACTTAAAATCAACTCAAATTTGACTTTTTCATGAGTTGATAAGTGCCCCTATCAAAAAAATTGAAACACATACTGAAATTTAAAAAAAAAACTCATGCGTTATTTTTCTTATTAACTTTTAATAACTTTGAGATTCGTCTCATTCATATATATTAAGAATGATTCTATGAACGTCCATCGAATTTAAGTAGGTTGTTTACGGGAGTAAATCAGATGTTTTGATGCGGTTATAGGACATAGCCTTGAAAATGTTCATAGAACACATATTTTCTTATATTTTTAAAACTTGTCAAAAATATTTCATAACGCTTTACAGCTTTTTCAACGGATAATCTTGTCCTGAGAAATGATTCGAGTTGAGAATTCATTAAATGAAGTTTTAATACTAATTACACAATAAAAGTGTAAAAATTTATATTTTTTTTTTTTTGTTTTTTTATCTCGGTGTGAAGATAATAATATAATATCATACAGTGGTTGACTAAAAACCACCCAACGCTGTTCATTTGTTAATCTGATAATGGCGAGCCTTACAGAGGTATTTTAACAATAAATAATATTTTTTTAAAGTTGACAAAGTGGTGAAATAGTCTCATTCAAGAAACACCCCTAACGACTCATATTGTTTATAATTATTGAATTGTAAATTCTTAAATTGAATAAATAATATCAATAAATTGAATAAAAGAATAAATAAAATAATAGTGATTGAATTAAAAATGAAATACTAGTACTAGGCAATAGAACAAGGCGAAAAAGAAGAAAATAAATAATTAAAGAAAAAACATTATTAAAAATTTGGAAAAAATAATATTAGAAATAAAAATACAATAACTACGTATATATGCACTAAAAAAATAATATCGTAGTAAAGTTCTCACGAGTCTTGGTTTCAGGCTACCGGATGATGTTGGAATTCTTATGTTGAAAGTTGCTACACCTTTAATGACTGATAAATGGAAATGAAATTTAGTTATATTAATAAAGTAAACTATTTATTCGATTTTTAGCTCACAATAGAATAGAATAGCGTAGAAAGTAAACTTTATTCTGGGACGAAGTCCTTTTAGAATAACTGTGGTATACAAACAAAAAATAACAATTCTGGCTTACATATTGAAATAAGCAAATAAGAATAATAAATAATATAAAAATACTAAAAGAAAAAATAATTCTTGTAAAGCGGTATAACCGAGTACTAATAAAAAAGAACAAAGAGATTGAGCAAATAAAATTGCATTCACCTGTTTAAGAGAAACGTTATAGTAATAATAAGTAAAAAGTTAAAACTTTAAGTAAAAATAGAATTGGGTTATTTTCTACAAAATCAAGAAGGTATTTACTCCAATTCTCTGGACCTCATTTTAAAATATTTATATTTTTTTCCGTTTCGTACAGGATACTGGCGCCCCACATTTCTCAACCGTACACCAGTAATGTCCTTAGCATTGTTTTGTAAATTAAGATAATTGTATCTGGTCTTAGACTGGATTTTCTGTTGATGACGGATACAACATATAAGCCACTTCGGATCGTATACTCCTCATCAAGTTGTCCCATGATCGGGTTGAATTTAAGTGCGACGAAAGATTTTCTCTCTTAGCTCTTTGAGTTTTTTACGAATAAAATTCAACAAAAACGGAATAGCTGTTTAAATAGTTAATAATGGCCCTAAGAAATAACAATGAAGACAGCGACAATACGAATTTTTGGTTATTCAAATAACTTTAGTGGGCTCAGAAGCCTTAAAACGGGAGACAAAAAAAAATCAATCGATTACTAAACTTTTTCTACCGTTTAAGTAGTCGGGAATGTAAAAATAAGAGATCCAATAAATTAACTCCAACAGATCTAAAAAAAAAAAACTAATCTGCGAACTGTTGTAAATTTTTAGCGATTGTTATTCTGTGCAGGGTTAAGCGGTTCCCCTTGCAGCAAGTCGGCAAGCAGCAAGCAGCGCCGCAGCAGGACGAACTTCACCCTTGAGCAGCTTAACGAATTGGAGCGACTCTTCGACGAGACGCACTACCCCGACGCTTTCATGAGGGAGGAGCTGAGTCAGAGGCTGGGTCTCAGCGAGGCTAGGGTACAGGTACTAATTATACTTAATAATTATGTTATAATTTCATTAAATCTATTACTTATTTCAATATTCTTAATGAAACAAACGACATTTTCTTTTTTAGAGAATTTTCCTCTAAAGCAGTGGGTTTCCTTAACCTAGATCTTTTACCGCCTCCTTCCAAGCTATTCCATCCAAGGCCCATTCCTCTCGTAGACCAGACCATGTCCCATCAAAGATTCCGCCACTTCATTATCCCAAGATTTTCTTGGTTTAACTCGCTTTCTTGTTCCTTCTATTTTCCACGTGTACACATTTCTTGGCAGTCTTCCTTCAGGCATTCTTTTTAAATGTCCATACCACTTTAGGCACTTTTTCTCATTCTCTTCTAGAATGTTTATTCTACTTCCACCCTTTCTCTTATTGTATCATTATTGATGTTATCCATTCTGGATATTCCTGTCGCTCGTCATCATTAGTCCATTTCCGTGGCCAGAAGTATCTTCCTAAGATCGCCCTTTATGGTCCGGGTTTCTGCTTCATCATAACCCTCATAAATACGTCATAAATTATACCTTCATAGATATTTCTTTTGGTTCTTGGGATGATATTCCTACTCCATAGTATTGAATTGAGCATAGATGTTACCTTTTTCACATCACCAATCCTTCTTTTTATTTCCATGTCACAGGAATCGTCCGATTCAATTATGGATCCAAGGTATTTAAAGTGTTGAAATCTTTTTAGAGCTGCTCCTGGATTCAGTCCTATGTCATTATTACTGGGTGACATAAATTCCGTCTTCTACGCATTTGTAACCAGACACCTTTGTTGATATTCCTCCTTTAACTTTCTCAACATATAACCAGGATCTTATGTGTCCTGGGCGATGATGAAACAGCATATCTTATTTAATTCAACCTGAAGACACACATATGCTTTTTGGTTCACCAGAGAGATTTTCCCAAGGGGTTGGATCTAATCCATGCTGTCTCGTGAGAATGAATAAATATACATGCAGACCACACCCTACTCCTCCATACACGAATTTATGCACATCTGTATTACTGTATTCTTTTTTTTTAATTTGGTTCTAGATTCGTTGAGAAAGCGTGTGTTCGTAATACACATTTTTATAACACTATCAGCAAAACGATATATTTAAATATCTTTTGTGATAAATAACTTTATTTCGAATGTTCATTTATAATAAGAGGAAACTATTATTTATTTGAAATGTTAATCAATAGATTTAGAAGAACAGAGCACCAATCATAATACTACATTACATTGTATAGTAAAATTTTGGCACTTTTTTTTTTTATGATTGGCCATTTTCAAACTTATTTTTTATTCTCGATAGTCTATGCAAATTATTCTCTTCATACCACTCAAAGAAAATATGTATTTCTTAAATTGTTAAACGTATTTTTCCAAAGGCCATTATTTTTTCAGCAAAACATATAGATAATATAGTGATGCCTGTTCACAGATTAATAATATTAAAAAATAGTGTTTTTGGATATTGAAAGTAAGGTAAATTATTATAATTTTGCTCAATTTTTATGTACACGGCCTTACCCAGGATGTCATAGTAAATTGAAATTTAATTTGAAAATTTAAGGCCGGGTTTAAAGTTATATAAGTAACACAAAAACAATATTTGTGATCCAGAAATAGTAAATTTTAGAGTTATCCAATTTTTTTTAATGAAATTATTAAATTTTAGATTGATCTCAAGGTTCTATTGAATTATATGTAATAAAAATACTATTCCTCTCCGGGGTGAAGTATATTAATAGAATTTTTTTATTCAAAACTGGTGTCAAATTTGGTTTTAGCACTATGAAACACCTCTATATTCAAATTCTCGGGCGAATCTAAAAATGAAGGTCATTTTACTAAAAAACAAGATTAAAAATTGTCCATAAATGAGAAACCAGAGAAAGAAAGAATAAATGAGACCGATTCAAACCAAATTTGAGTCATCGGTAAAGATTCTTAATCTATGCGATTTGCAGTAACTTGAGTTGCGTTCCTGCGTGTTTTAGAATCAACGTTATCCTCAAAAAACCTCAATTTTCTTTTTATTTCGTAATCACATTTTTTTTTTTTTTTTTTTCACGAACCATCTAGATAATGCAATAGCTGTTGACTTGTATAGAAAGAAGAAACTTTCCTCTTTCCAACGAGTCCAAGAAAATCTAAATCGGATAAATTAATTGAAGACGAGATGCAGAGCATCAAATCCTAACGTAATTTCGTGGCTTACAAATTTTGAACCACATCGAAATTGAAAAAAAAAAATATAAATTTTTTGTTTTCTAACATATTTTCAACATGAAAGGTTTTTCCTTTCGCTGAATCAAAATTTCAGCGTGTTTTATTTTATTATATTTCTTTTTTGTTTGGTTTTTTGGCTCTTAGGGCCCATTAGAACGAACGCCGGGACATGTGCCCAATATTTTTAGATGTAGAATCGCCACAAAAAAAAATTGGTCAAAATCGGTGACCCACTGACTGTGCCATAAGTTCACTTATCTATCACTCTGTTTCTTCCAATCGCCGATGACTCGCTAAGTAAAAACAGTAAAAAACGAATATTCCTAAATGAAAAAGAACCATTTCGAAAATCCTATATTACACAACCAATACAAGGCTTTATGGAAATTCGCTTTAAGTTCATTTACAAGCATATGTTTTCTTTAAACTTCCCCATTAGAAATGCTACAAAATTATCTCAAAACAATAGCAATAATACTTTTCATGTTCACTTGTCCTTCGTCCAAATGTCAGAACCTTTATTATCTCCTTTAAAAACGTCAGATAATAGCTTTAAGATAATTCTTTCAAGGAGGTGAATTTTGAATAACTAGCAAATCAATACTTATAAACTATAATTGTTCTAAAAATTTAAAAATAATGAAAGTCAATTTGTTGGATGAACATTAATAGGAAACTGTAACTGAATTCTTCACAAGGCCCATGTAAATATCTTGCATTACAGCTGTTGTTTTTGTTCTATTTACAATATCATGTGGAATTGTCGTATATACATATCCGATCATATTATTACATACAATATTTTCCGTTTTAAATATCGGATTGGTACTTCTTTATTCGAACGGTTTCAAATCACGAATCTTCACGAGAGTCAAGTGGTATTGATACAGATCTGAGTTATTAAAAAAAATATATTCTGGAGTCTCCTGCAATTACACCCATATCTCGGTTTTCAGTTTCCTTGAGTAGTGTTTAAAACGACCTTGAACGGACTTACTGGTTTTGTCGTAATAGCCGTTGTCTGCTATAACCGATATCAACTCTAGAAGAAGGAAAATTTCAAAGATGTTGAAATCAAAGTGTCAAAAATTAATATTTAATTAACTTTATTAAAAATATGAAATTTTCATAATTTTTATATAGATTTACATATCGAATACCCAGACCGAAAGAGCCACAACTCAAAAATTTGTTTTTGTTAGAACGAACATTAGAGACCGATTAAGATCTACATAGATGCCCCCTGGCTGTTTCCTCGACTAGCCTACTAGCCTACTAGATCACCAATTGTGTATATTGGTTTGGCCTGATATTTGAGGGCAGGTTGCTCTTTGTGATGATAGGGGTCCAAAGTATAAAGATTTCTGACTATAGCAATTTTGATTTGTGTCTCTTTCATTCTGGATGTGCGATATTTAGAATGATTTTGTAATTTTTACACCATTTTTCAAACAAAATTTCTCGATCATAGTAAAAAGATTGAAAACTTAATATCATTAAACTTGTTTAATAAAAAAATCAACACTAGAGTATGTCATGAGGAAGGTGATACGAACCGAAAGGGGTTTAGATCTAAGTGGTAAAATATCCGTGCTTGGATTTTCGGATGATTTGGTATTGTTAAGTGAGGACGCGGAAACTGTAAAACTGAATACAACAATGTTGATGGAAGCCGGTAAAGAGGTTGGCCGGAATAAATACGGATAAGACGAAATATATGGTTAGCAACAGAAACGGCGGCAATTTTGATGATATAGATATAGGAGGAAATGGGTTTGAACACGTTGAGAAATGTAAGTATTTGGAGTTTATGATTACTAGAAAAAACAAAATACAAGAGGAAATAAAGGCACGGTTAAAGGCGGGAAATTCTTGTTATTTTTCGATATCAACATTACTTAGGTCGCGCATTTTGTCCAGAAACTTAGAAGCTAGAATATACAAAACTATTATCCTGCCTACTGTTCTGTGCGGTTGTGAAACGTGGCCGCTAACCTTGAAAGACGAACAACGCCTTATGGTCTGGACGGTAGTCGGTAGAGCGAGGTTTGTAGACAGCAATTGGTGGTATCGGTATCGAACCTTCGGTTATAATAAAGCCTTTTATTATATTATTATAATAAAAAAATCAGCAATGCAAGACTGAATTTGTTTATATACCATACATACGATATTTTAGCATCAATACCCTGCTTGATGATGTCGCTCTGAAGGCCTTTGTTCACTAATAAAAACTGTTGTAAAGTACGAATTAAGCACAAAGCATTTCCCATTGGCAATACCTGCTCATAAACATCTTTGAGAATGTTTGCAAGGTTTCCTTACTTTTTACACTGACTCACTATTCCTTTTTTCACTGCCGCGTAGTTATAACCGATGTTTTTACCCCCTAGCTAAATGAAAAACGAGTCGTTATGCCCGATATGTCGTTAAAAGCGATGTCGTCATACACACTTAAAATTGCAAATAATTATTATATAAAGTTTAAGAGGCTTGACTATTTAGTCGCTGTAGCCGGTTCGTCGTTATAGGTGGTATCCAATGTACTTCCTTATTCAAGTTACTGCAATGTTACTCCCACGAGGCTGGATGAACCTCATTCCAGACCTTAATTCCTTTAGAAAAAGTTCTGATGTACTTTGGAAATCGAACCCGAATATCCATGATTCAGAAGCGGTAACCCACACTAGAACACAGAGTTAGTTATACATAATAAATATAATAAATCAATTTCTATAAAATATTTTTTAATAATTATTAGCAATACCGAATGAACAGCGTTATGTTCTCCTGATTTATTAGAGGAATCATTGTTCTACTGCTGACTATCACTCCGATAATCATCGGATAGAAAGGGTATCCCTTGGGTGGTTCTCTCGGACGGGGGCTGTAATAGAGGAATCGGACTAAACGTTATTGAACCAGGTGGCCCCTGAGCGTGTGAGGAGAGGGAGATGGACTAATTTATTTATGAAACTATCTGGAACAGTGTTAGCTAATTGAAGAAGGTTAAATATTTGAAGAGAGCCCGGGTAAGAGGCTAAGTGAGCAGCGATCTAAGTAGTTGATTGATTGAATCATCCTGCTCCGTGTGGAGCTTTCAAGTAATTGACCAGCCAACCACCTGTTAACCTCCTCCGTTTACTTCCCCACTTACTTACCGTCCTCCCCACCACCTCTTCCCCGCCACTTCCCTCCCTTCCCCGACTGTTTCGTTTTATCTCATCTGGGCACTTCATAGTCAATCCCATTCACGAAAGATTCCTGCACTACTTTTTTTAAAACACAGCATCATGAAAGTAATAGCATGCAAAGGTTAGGATATTTATATATTAAAAAAAAATACACAACTTTATGATGCAACCGCCTTGTCAGCAGCGGTCGCCGAACTTGCGCTCTCTGGAGCATTTTTTGCTAACTGCTTTTTATTCAATTGTAAAAATCGTATTCATTGGAGTTATTAAAATTACTACTGCTGTAATTAGGTGTTATTTAAAATTATTGGTTCTGTCGAATTCCGCTCGCTACGATCTACATAGGCGTATTTGAGTCTTAAAACCGGACAGAAGTCCGAATCAGAAACCCAGCTTCATACCTGGCTCATCAAACTGTAATCGAATAAATTTCTCCCACTCTTGCCATTTCTTGTAAAGACAATCGGAACTCAGACACGGTA
Organism: Rhaphigaster nebulosa; assembly: GCA_948150685.1. Lineage (NCBI taxonomy): Eukaryota > Metazoa > Arthropoda > Insecta > Hemiptera > Pentatomidae > Rhaphigaster > Rhaphigaster nebulosa. The sequence goes on from OX411307.1 coordinate 103,791,405, forward strand.
AACATTTCAAGTCTCATAGTTATCAGTGGTAGTTGTTCCCCATAGAGTGTGTTTATTTACGTACTTTATTCTAAACTTATTATTTTATTGATTTTCTGTTTACATTGCTCGTTTACGAATGAAGAATTACTGGATAATTCTTTTTTGTTTACTTAATGTTATCGGATAAAGGTGTTTTTGTTTGTGCGTCGGGTCTTTTGGGTTAACTTTTGATTATAAACATAAAATTTAGTAAAATATTAACTATATTATACAAAAAAATCTTCCGCTCTCATCCGTAATTTTGGTTTTTATTACTTTAAATATAAAAAGTAAGAGTAAAGAGTAAAAAAAATATAATTCTTTCAATATATTAATTTTTTTTTGTATTTTCTCCAAGATTCTATTGAAACCGTCCAGAAGTTCATCAGGAGAGAATTATATGGCATCCTGGAAGATTAAGAGGGATGGAAATAAATAACCAAGCTTGATGAATGTTGGGTTTAATGGAGTTTTTCACAAACTTTCAGAATCGGATTTTTTTTTTCCGATTTTAAGGTCCAATACTCCTCTGTGCGCACGTTCAAGAGATAAACAAAACCCCAACGGATCTTTTTCAGTTGTGGTCGGGCCCATACCGTAATTAAAACTATTACTGTTCTAAGTAAAACTTCCCCATACCACCGGAAGTCGACATTGCCATTAATTTTAAATTATATCTAATTAAAGCAGTAATAATTTTAATAATTCCAGTGAATACGAATTTTACTTACTTAGCACAAATTGCGCTAGAGAGCGCTAGTGCGGCGACCGCTAATGATAAGGATACTGCATCGTAAAGTTGCATAAAAAAAAGGTTTCATTACATCCAACGTTTTATAGAACAGAAGGTCTAAAGCTGAAGTGAGTATAAAATCCACAACTAGTGAGTTCTTCTTCATCCAATGAGAAATATTTTTTTAAATAGTTGACTGTAGTAATTAATCTAAAAGAAGTTGACGGTCAATATTAGAACAAAAAATAGTGTAAAAACTATTAAATGAATACAATGTTTCGGCCCACACTTTAGGACTTCACTAATACTACAAAGACATGGCAAAAAAGATATGCATTATAGAAATATAATGAATAAATGTTTATAAATGGTAAAATAATAAATAACGATAGGATGAAAGAAATCAAGAGCTTACTTCTGACTTGTTTAAACTGAATATTTAACATGAAATTACACATAAGAAGGAAATATAGTAAAACTAAATAAATAGGTTTTAAAAAAACAAAGTAAGATAAACATGGAAAGATAAGAAATGAACAGCAGTGAAAGTAAACAATAAGACAAAGGGTGTAATTAAATTTAAATTAAATGTGAAAATTACCTGTCATATAAAATTAAATATATAGGTAAATGAAAGTAAAAACATAAAAAAAAAACGTAAACAATATAAAATGAAAAATTATATAATAATAAATATTGATTGAAATTAAGTATAAGGCATTAACAAAAAATTAAAATAAAATATAAGGAATTGGCAAGAGAGGGTAAAGTGTTGGGAGTAGAGTTTCATCTCCTAGAGAAATGAAATATGTTTCTTTCTTGAATTGATGAATCACAGAGGGTTGAGAATATGTTTTACTAACCTCCTTCATTCGGAAGAAAGTAAGCCCTGTACTAGGTCTTTAAGAAATATAAATAAATTACCTATCTATTCCGAAAAGTTTAGGCATTACATGATCAGAATGGCTTGTAATGAAGGAAACGTCGGAGGAAAGCGTCTGAAGGATAATAAGAACTACTTCGAATGTCAGAAGCTTCGACATAGTCTAAATTATTGTATAATATGGTATATATAATCAAGGTATTTCACCATTGTACTCTGGAAGAGATGAAAATTTATGAAAAACGACAACTCGAGTTAATGATTGTTAAACACTCCAGAAGGAATCAGAAAAACAGTATCTACAAATTGTGCAAGATATTTTAGAAACCAGCAGGTCTGAAAATCTAATTTCACTTGTAACTGCCTATTTAACTAGCAATTATTTTATATTAGTATTAATTAGTTATTTTCTAATTACTATACTAAAAGAGCTAAGCCAAATGTTCGATGCAGATACTACCAATAAGTGTTGACTGCGTAGTATCCTCCCCCCCTCTCCCCCTCCCCCCTTGAACATCGGTTAAACCCAAATCTACCACCACATTAGATCCAACGCGATATGTCTATCCATTAGTTAATTTTATATGGTGTGTAGTTTATAAAACAAGACAAGACTAACTTCTACTCGGCGACCAATTGTTTGTTTAATATTTATTTTTGGGTACATAGTGAGTACAGATAAATATCTTGAGTGAATTGATTTTATAATATATATACATATACTTCATGTTGCAGGTCTGGTTTCAGAACAGAAGAGCTAAATGCAGGAAGCATGAAAGCCAAATGCACAAAGGTGAGTGAATATTTTAACTTTTTTTAGTTCTTATTTTATCTAATAAAATGTTTTGGGGTAATTTAATTCGTCTTGATAGATCAAATGAGAAAAAAATTGACTAACTTAAATCTAGTTTTGTCTTAAAAAAAAAAACTATCGAGAGTGCTAAGGTAAAACTACATATGAGTAAAAAAATCAGATTATGTTTTTTACAGTATATACAGTATTTTGAGGTTACAAAAATCCATTTTTTTAAAATTGAGGCTTACGCTGTTTTACCTTGACACCCACCATATCATTTTTTCTCATTGTCAAAATTCTGCGTAATATTCCGCTAACAGGCGTGATTTGAATTAAATATATTGTTTAGCAAAATCGAAGAAAAAAGCGACTCCTCACAATGCTTTGGCTATTAGCAGACAGTCCATTTACTATTATTGTCATTTTAATACTAAATCATTTACGCATAGTTAATCAAATTCACTATAAATGGATTTATTATGTCTTTAGTATATCAAGATTATAATAAGTGCACTTATAGAGACCACATGGCAGATGGTTTCGATTCCATTTTGTATTAAAAGGTTCTTGAAGCTGAAGCCCCTTTCGTTTTTCTGCTACACAAAACAAACTACACAAAAAAACAACAAAATTCGACTGAATTGCCTCCATTAAACAACGACTGAGGATCATCTTTCTTAAAATACATCAATAACAGGTTCCTCAAATGGAAAAACATACGGTTGAAGAACATCTAGAAACAGGATACAATATTAATAAGTATAATTTATTGTCTTTTTTAAAGGTGAATAAAAACTTATTTTTTAAAATAAAAACTATCATCATTTTAATCAACTATCATAAATTTGGCTATTATATAATTGGGGAGTACTCTATCAAAAGTTAATACATATATCATCTTCTAATTATACAAGATTTTTTTCTGGCATATTAAAATTTTACATTTAAAAGTTATTCAGTTTATTTCAAATTCTAAATTTTCCTCGGTCAAGTAGATATTTTAATTCAACATTTTCAATAATATTTTGCTTTATCTCCATGAGATGGCCCTATGATAATTTTTTTGTTATAATTTTCCAGAAGTGAATATATTGACTGTTGATAAAATTCTCCGCAATTATTGGACAACTTTCATAGGAAACATAACAAAAACTATACATACGTGCAATTAATAAAGATATACACATAGTTTAAAGCAAAGAACAAAATTGCAATTATCTATTTAAATAATAGCATTAATGCAATTATCGATAAAAAATATTTGGGCTAGATCTTCGATCGTCAGCCCGGATTATGCTACAAACAATGCATGCTACAAATAAAGTACTGACAAAAAGTTAAATTTGAAACAAAAAATGCATTTTATATATATTAAACTAAAACTATTTATAATCCAATTATTTTTTTCACTCTAATGCTAAATATGGTTAAATTATTTCAGTGATAGCTTACATTTATTCAATTATAGATTAGTTCTATAATTCCATGCGATTTGCAAATATCAAGTTTTCTGGAAAGGGTTCATTTACTGCAGTACTCATTTACTATCAAACCTGGTCCAATTCTGTCTTATTATTATAATTTCTTAAGCATTTCATTAATTTTATATGTTATTTGGCAAGGTAGTATATGATGTTGGTGAAGTGATAAACAAAAAATAATGGTTTTATTTCTAAATGAGTCATGCATAGGTGGAGGACCAACAGTCTAATGTCAATTCTTATTTTTAAAATGAAATTTCCATACACCCTTTAAAAGTGCATTAACCATACTTAAAAATATGACCATTTTTTTAATAACGATTAAAAAATATAAAATAGAATGGGCGAAATATTGCAATGAAGAGGAGATGTGAATCCAGAATCGTTGTGGGACAAGAAAATAAAAATGTGAAACAATGGAAGCCTTATGATTTCTAACATACCTAATATTTTTTCTACCTCAAAACACTGTTCCTCCTCTTGAACATCTGCTGCATAAACCATAGAAGAATCAAATACTGAGTTATAGTAGTCTTGAAGTACAAGATTATAGTAGTTTTGAATTACAGGAGTGTTAGTAAACATATATTTTAGGGGTATTCCATCTTTTTAGTAATTTCTTAGTAAATAAACAATCATAGATTAATTTTTAGGCTAAAGGGGAAGCTCTGATTCATATTGAGATCTTGGCTCCTCTTCGGATTCTTGGTGCATATGCTTAAGGTCCAGAGATGAGAACTGCGCACTCTGAGGAAGGCTGATGTATAGGCTGGGGGAAGGGGGGGGGGGGTGAAAAACGCTTTATGGCTCCCTTGACAAAATACCGGGAATAATTTGGTTAGGGTAGCAAGGGAGGGGGAGGTGAGGGGTGTTGTTGCTAAAAGATTGTGCAGCCTTCGTCCCGGGGGCCACATTATCTCTGATTACTCCGCGATTTGATTGAATTAGAAAACATGTTGGGGTGATTCGGCCAGATGTCCTCCTCCACATACCACTTACGTCTAACTGGCCTAAAGCTCACCAGCAACAATTCCCTTTACCTCTATCGATTCTGAGTTATCGATGTCGTCATCGCTATCGGAGAAATCGAATAAGAAACGAACAGAGGCGGAAATGCACCACCAATCGTTTCTACGTTATTCGCTATCATTTAATGATAATGAATAGCTAATTAAATTTTTTAATCAGTTCACTATATACCTCACAGCCAACAAGAATGCAGGTCCTATTATTCTTCTTATCCTCAAAAAATTATATATTTATTAAATATAATAAATTACAAGATATAAATAATTAAATAGATAATAAATTACAAGTCACTTTTAAAGACAATAAGTAGCAGCGATATGTGCATCCATTTATACCATATTTATAGTCAAATATGTATAAATTCATTAAATAATAACAAAATGAATGAAAAGAAATAATATAGAAAATTAAATTGAAGTTAGAATAAAATAAAAAAAATACGATAACTGTATACAAAGTAACTGGCTAAAAATAACTGTTTTTGATTAAAAAATATTACAATCTACCGCATTTAAGGACAATAAATAGTAGCAATATGCATAACCATTCAGACTATGTTTACAGACACCAAAAAATAAAAAAATAAAATATCATAAGCAAAGCCATACTTATTATGTACAGTATTTATACTCAGCCTGGGGAACTCATAACCAAGCATGGAGGGATCCATCTAGTTATGGAAGGAAGAGCAGTACTCCAGTAGTTCGTATCCCTTCTTTCCCAGTCGGGCTTTAGACTTGAGTGGAGAAGCTGGCCCTAAATTGCCATAAATATATATTTACAAAAGGTTTCGAAGCCTCAGCCTTTCCAAGCTTCGTGGAAGCTTATATCTGAGCAAGATAGGTATTGTGCTAAAGGATTAGAATAAGGTGATGAGTAAGGTGGGTGAATTGTGGTCCTAAACAAATAGGATATTTTTTTGTTACATAATATAGAACATGGACTATTTCCCGAAGAACTGATAAGATTGAATCCGTTTTGTGTTCAACAATTTAGAAGTTTCCCACAGTTAAAACCCATTCCACAAAATATAATAAGACTTCTTAAACATAGCCGTGCTTATGTGCAATATTCACACTCAGGCTGCAGAACTCCCAGCAAAGCTTTTCTCCCCTCTGGTGGAAGGGAAAGAAGAATTCCAGGAGATCCCATCATTTCTCCAGTATTGAAAGCGAGTGGAGGTTGAGTGAGGGCGCAATAACCTCAAAAATATTTAATTATTTTTTATAATTTAATCTACTGTAAAAGTAGCACGTATTCAGATGGTCAGATGGCGAAATATGCATATAATATTTATGTACATAGTTAAATATATATATACATAGTTGGCTAATACAGTCATTTGACATATAAAATATTGCTGTAGCCAATTTATGTAATAACAGCTGTTTTCCGACTTACGATATTTTGCCATCTTCTGTTTATTTATTGTTTGCATAGTATCTTCATGTTGTAGCATAATATTTTAGAAGGGTAATAAAATGTAGGATTAATAAGTTGAATGGTTTAGGGAAAGATTCGACCGCAAGTCTTCTGTTTTTAAAATGTTAATAGGCAGTGCACAGCGTTAGAGAGCGGTATGCCGATTGAATCTATTGACAGTGGCCTATTTCTTTTTTCTTTTATAAAGTCTACAACCTAAAATTCCGCTCATGAGTGTATTTATATTTCATTCCTTCAAAAATTGACTCATGGCGCAACCATTTTATTCTCATCTACTCTACCTTGTTTCCACAAAAGTTAACAGTCTTTTTTCTTAATACGCTATCTTTGTCCAAAAGTTTGGAAAATGCGAGGAAATTCGAGTTGGTCATGGGGCTCAGATGAAACTATTTCCTTTTTTCTTTGAAGACCCTGTTTACTGGATACTAATCGTACGAAAGAGTATCAATCTTTTGGAGTCATGACGGCTGCTTGCTCTGTTTGTTTCTTCGTCACTGTCACAATCCAATCTGATGTGGCCAGGTAAGATAAATATTTGATCAATCACACTGTTGCAGCGATAATTTCAACTGTCCACTCCCTACCCATCTTTCCATAGACTTTTTAAAAAAAATTTCTAGATTTTTTTTCTTTTGTAAAATTCCTGAGATAGAGAAGCTTGATTTTATGGCGGAAATTCCCGATGGCCTCTCAACTCTTGCTGCCGGCGATTCTCAGGTCAGGTATCACAGGTATTCCAAGGTTTTGCTAAGATCAATTCCATTTTATTAATTGGCAATATTAATTTATCTAATAAATTGAATCATTTAATTATTACTTTTAATCAAAATATATTCCCTTTTGCTACATTTTGCCAGCACGCGATTCTCGGCTTTCGACTCCGGAATGTGATAAATACTTTTTTTTCAGAAAAGAGTGACTTAAAACATCATGCCATCTGAGCACAGAATTTACCTCTGAGTTTTAAAGGTCTGAAAAGAACTGATTCATTGTCAGTTGTAAATTGTCTATTTTCAGCTTTAAAACATCAGCTGAATGTTATATTAGTAGATTTGTAAAATTAATTATATTTTAATGTCTATATCATTTAGTTATGTATTCGAATATCTTTACTAGTAAATTTTGTTTTTGTTTTTACAGGTTAACTACAATTACTATAAAATAATGAATGAAAAATGCAACAAAAGCTATCATTAGATTATTATTGAAAGAATTCAAAGCCTTGAGTCAAACAGTAGTAAATAAATAGTTTTCCCAAATTATTTATATAGCAGTCCAGGAGCAACATTTTATTTTTCTAAATAAATTTCCAATGGACTTTCTAAACGTAATAAATGGGAGAAAATAGTAAAAACAAATTGTTTATGTTTTAGATAAAATAGGTGTGTAGCAACCTGGTGAAAAAAAAAATACATAAAAGTGCCGAAATGTTGTTTTTCCAAAATGTTTGTTTGAGATAAATAAAAAATAATAGGTAATAGTGCTTAAAAAGATTGAAAACTTTTCTCAAAATAAATTCAAAGCCGCAAAATATGACCATTTAATTACAGACTTTGTAATTGTCGTAGGAACATGTTTATTTTATCAAATGTGGCTTTTGGTAATGACTACTTGCAATAAAAACTTCATACGAAAATAATAATAACTTTTGGCGGAAAACGTGAAAATGTTAAAACAGGTGATTTCGAAAAACGGTATGAACAAGGACCAAAATGGTCCTACGGCTATTTTTCAAAGCGCTGTTTGTTTCCAAACAGTTGCTCTACGACCCTATTTTCATGAAATATATGTTAGGTTAGATTTAAAACCTCAAAAACGCGTTTTAAAATCGAGTTTTTCCTTGCTTCGGCCGCTCGGGCGTGCGAGCGAAGGGAAAGCATTACGTACGACGAAGAGTTACTATAATTTTTTCATGCAATTTTCACTGTAGATGGGCACACTTTAAGACCTGAAATATGTTATTATGACAATTAAAGCACTCTAATTTAATGGGCATATTTCGCGGTTTTTATTTTTTATTTTTGCGAAATGTTTTAGGCCGATTTCAATAGTTAAACTCTTTTTTAGCGCTATTACTATTTTTTTTTTCAACCATAATTTTCCACATCTTAAACGGGAAAAAACAATTTTCGGCTAGTTTGTGAATTTTTTTTTTTCACCAGTTTGCTGCACACCGATTTTATCTAAAACATATACAATTTGTTTCTATTGTTTTTCTCCTAATTATTACGTTCAGATAGTCCATTGGAGATTTATTTAAAAAAATGAATATTTTTTCCCAATCGAATATGTACTAATAAATGTTGAAATGTTTTGGAGTAATTTATTATATATGTTTGGTAAGTCTTTTTTATTCTGAAATGGGCTATTAATGGTCGGCATTTATGTAATATTTTGTTTACATTCCTGACGATGAATAAATTGGCGAAACGTTGAATGATTAGTAATATATTGTTATCTGTGATACTCGAACTTGTTTTGGAATTTCCCAATAATAATCTACTATACATAATAGTCTATTATATATAATAATCTAATATATATATATATGTAGTAAATATCCAATAATAATATTTTACTTTTGGACGTTTGATTGAGTCAGCAACTAGTGTGATATATGGTTTTTCTAAACACTGTTATTTCTTAAAAATTATATAATTCTAATTTTACATTTTTTATTATTATAGGTATATATATGGTAATTGTCAATATGAATCAATTTGTATTTGAAAAAAATAAATAAAAGTTATATCGAAGAAGAATTAATTTCTAAAATTAAACTAAAATGCGGAAGAACCTTTGATATACCTATGAATACGTATATAACAGTTTAAAGAAAAAAAAATCTAACTACAAATCGCCAGGGATGCTTGGTTACTTTGAAGGTTTAACAACATTAAGTTTTAACTATTTGAGTTTTAGCTTGGAAAGAAGATGAGATTTCTATATCTATATTAAATTTGAACGGCAATTTACACATGAAAATAAACAATAACTCTAAGAGATAAAAAAATTACAGATTTACAATTAGCAGTCCATGCCAACTGGTTACTGATGAATGCTATAACATAAGGTGAAAGAGATTCAGCATCACTGGTCAGATAAGGGTGGGTCAATGAAGTTAGCTACCTGCCACCCCACGCCAAATAACAGGGGGAGAGTTCATCCGACTGTAGATAACCTCCAATACTAACATGCCTTAACACTTTTATATTTCCAACAAAGAACGGTTCTTTTACTATTATCAAACAACGTGATGCTTTAAGTTATATAAATAATACACGATCATTCGCATTGATAATATTAAACTGATAATATTAAGCATTTTAGCCAAGATAGAAAACCGTTAGAAAATTTTAAAAGTCTAAACGCTATATAATAACTAAGAAGATTGAAATGTATTGAGAAACATTTATTGAACGTGTATTTATTTATACAAATAATAAATAATAACAAGTAATAAATATATTACATTTATTAAACATGTATTGAGAAAGCATCTAAATTAAACTAATATAATTGCATCGTTTAGACCATCCGCTGATGTTACGCAATATTCTAATTTTATTTAATTGTTTCAGTAAATACATAATAAAATCATCATATGATATGATGGAATGTAGCCAGTTCTATAAATGAAACAAGCAATGCACTTGTTTGCAAAAGACACAGTGTACTTGTTTATAAAAGAAATAATGCACTTGTTCATGAAACTGTAAAATTCTTAAGTTATATCTGTTTAGAGAAAAAAAGAAATAAGCAATAAACCGATAAAAAAAAATATAAAAAGCTGCCAATTATTCATTATTTCCAAATAGTTATAGCTCCATAAAAAAAAAAAAAAAAATACACATTTATTTGGATTGCTTTTTTTTCAAGGCTTTGGTATAATTATTTCAAAACTTTATTTTTTGAAACGAAATGCCGAATGGTAATGTCGAGTTTCGAGGATCGTTCAGGGATGACCTGTGACTTTGGTTCCGTATCACAAAAAGAATCGGCCCAGTAGTCACGGAGAAAAGCCGCGGAAGGCGACGGCGTGCGACGGATGGCTGGCGGACGGATGTTTTTTATTAGATTTAATAATTCTAATTATCTTGAAACGTAAAACCACATTAAAACGCGAGGGATTTAAGTTTTTATTTATTTGTTCTTTTTTCTTGATCGATTACAAAGGTTCATTATTGGAAATAATAAATCAAAAATTAAAATTAAATGGATCAAATACTGAATGCTGATAGAAAGACCTTTTTTCCTCATAGAATAAGCCCTAATCTCGTTAGCGTAGTTTGTCTATGTTTTAAATTTGACAAGCAATGGTTTTTAACAATATTTATATTAATTATTATTAAGAAATGGTTTTTAAAGTATAGTCTGATTTATATATGTCATGCAATTTTACTATTGTAGAGTACCTTGAATAGTGAAATATTATTTCAAGAAATAATACTAATTTTGAATTATATCCATTTTTTTTTTTAATATTAGAACGACAAAAATAATAATAATGAATATATATATATATATATATGAGATCTTTTTTCTCTTTATAATATGCTCTCATCCCTTATATTAAGGGTAATTTGTCTATATTTGAAATATTTACAAGCTATTTTTATTTTTTTACGAGGGGTTCAAAGTGTTGCAAAGTTTGGGAAAAACTGCTGAAAGGCATTAGTTTCATTACTTACGTTTTATTTGAACATAACGTTTCGTCAAGTTCTCTATCATTTTTTGCTTTGTAAATTACTAGTATTCTTTTTTTTTTTTTATTTCTTTTCTTTTTGTATCATGGCATTTACAATTCGATCCTTAATAAAATTTAATATAGTCTTTATGTTGTTGATTTCTTATCTAGGTTTTGTTTTGTTGTTTATTTTTTTATATAAATATCTTTTTCATTAAGAGATATAAGTCATTATTTTTAATGATTAAGAGTTTGCTCAACGGAATAATGTATTTTTTTCTTTCTTCTATCCCTATTTTTCTTTTTTACTAGTACCTCGTTTATATAGTTTTACAAGAATTCATTTTTTGTATATATACATTACGATTTGTATTTGTTCATTCTGTCAAATATGTAATTCTTATAAGTTTTTTTCTAATAGTATTCTATACTAGTCTACATAATGTTAGTAAAGAGACAAATCAGGAAGTTGGAATAGCTTTCTGACCATATCATCTCCCAATAATACAGTGAGGTGAAGATTCCAGGCACCTCTACAAGTAGCTGTCCCGGAAGCCCTTCTTGACTGTTGCACAACTGATTTATTTTATTTATTAAAACAAACTCTCCTTCCAACTCGGGTAAAATCAAATGAAATGAGTACGGCAACAAGCAGAGGAAGCTCAGATTAAAATGTGAGAAGCAAAGAGGGGAAGTGAAGATGCCCTGAAGAAAAGGGAAGTGTGATTACTGAAAGGGTTATAAGCTGTTGGATGAGCCCTTCCAAGTTAAGTTGATTGATTAATTAATAAGCAACATTGGATCTAACTTTTACTGACAATTGTTCCCAACCATTACAAATGCGTGTTAGATAAACTCACTTACAGAACTTGAAATATGCATTTATCTTGAGACGGCCCATCATAAAGAAATACTGACTTCTGATGGTGAAATAGAATTCGGAAAATTATTAATTTCAGTTAGCTACAGTCACTCCTGCTGATTTCGATACACAAAAATAATAGTTATGGAAAAGTTGATATTTCACAAGCTACTATTTTATATTTTGTTATTTTAGGGAGATGGAGCATTCTCATCAGATGCAATTTCTTATTTATAAAGAAAAAGAAATTGATGTTAAAAATTAAATTGAACTGCTATCAAAACTTTGATATAATTTCATGTTATACGTAAATAACAATTTAAAATTAGTGCGCGCAATTTTCACTTGCCATCTAATTTGAAATAAATCTTAAAAGTTTCCGTTCATTTTCCATGAAAATTCTATTTAGTATCCAAATCCATTAAGTATCCAAGATTATTGTTGATGATGAAGTTTTTATTTCGGCCACGAAGTTGGTAGGAAAATTTCGAAACGTAGGAGAATGCTTAAAAATATTGGTTTTATGATAGTTTTGAAGTCTCCTCTGTTTGAATAAATAAAAAAAATATTAGAAAGTAATGGGACCACAAATATGAATAAAAGAATCAGCAGTGGTAGAAAGGTTATTCGCATGTTAAATTCTCTACTCTGGAGCGGCAATATCTTTAGTAAGACAAAGAAGTTAATATATAATGCACTTGTCGAAAGTATAATGTTGTACGGCTCTGAGACTTGGACCCTCGATAAAGTACAGGAAAAACGACTTTTGACAGTGGAGATTTCTGGAGGTCTGCCAGAGTTTTTAGGATGGAGCATGTCAGGAACAGTGAAATCAGAGAAAAAATGGAAGTAAAAAGAAACATCTTAGAAGTGATCGAAGAAAGATGATTAAGATGGTATGGTCACTTAAAACGGATGGATTCAAGTTCAAAAATCGAAATTTATGATGGAACGGAAGAAAAGAAAGAGAGGAAGGCCCCGATAGCAATGCAAAAATAAAGTAGACGAAAGCATGTTAGGGCTTGGATTGACGGAAGAGAAGACAATGAATAGGAAGAAATGGAGAGAGAGGCTTAAGGAGGAATTGGGTTGAGGAAAAATTCATACGTGAAGAAATCTTAAATTAAAAAAAAAATAATAAAAAAATGTTTTGAAGGAAACTGAATGGATTTTCCTTGGTAACTATATGTAAACTTTTAAAATTTATTTCAAATAGGGAGGTAAGTAAAAGTTGTGTTCGCACCATTGATCAAATATGAGAGTTGCAATGGAAAAGAATAAAATTAAATAAGAAATAAATGATTTATACACCAATACTATTCACATTACTACAGTCACGAAGACAATAAATTTTAATAAAATTCGTATTAAGACTGGCCTTCCGAACCACAATTAAAATATGACACGCCTATATCTGAATTAAAGTCAGGGCAAAAACAAATGTGACAATGATGACAGTTAGGGTGAATAATTCAAGGGGAGCCCGCTGTGGGGTTGGCAGAACTGATTCTGATGAAATATCCTTCGGGGTCCGCACGTCAACAAGGGTGGTGTTAATATTTAAATACTCGGTTATTGGTACCAGTTTTTTGATATGTATTACGACCACTGTGGGAATTAAATTTCATTAAATCATCCCTTTACATCACTTAGATTAATGATTCAGTGGAGTCTCGGGGATTCGAAGACTGGGAATCCTTTCAACAGTGGAGTGAGCAGTTCAGGAAAACGGAGTTAGACCAAATAAATCTTTATTAAGTGAGGAGCTCAGATTGCACAATGTAATGAGTGCAACTATATTTATCACCGTATCTAAACTGTAGTGATGTTGCTGCGAAGTCAACATAAAGGTACAGGTTCGATCCTTGAGACTGTTGATGATTTTTCCAAGCTGTCAAAGAAAGGTTCCACGCAATCTCTTGGGATGAAATGAGTATATTCTTGAATAATGAAGTAGTGCTCCAATTCAGGAAGCGGAATATAAGACTGTGATGAATAACGTATGGTTAGTGTAGGGGTGTAAATATTGAACAATAATATCGATATATATCGTATCGATAGTATTCAAACATATCGAAATAGTAGTTCGATATATATGAATAAAAAACATCAATATTTCGGGCCTCGAAATATATAATCTCTGAAAGGAGGAGAAGGGGAAAAGTATTTACATTGAATTGAAATATAAGTCAATGTAAAATAACAAGTCTTAGATTTGTAATGGCTTGAGTAGCAACAATTAAATATTTACATATTACTTATCACAAAAATAAAAAATATGGTGCGGTGCGCGCATCACACAACTTCCCTTTACTGTCCTATAATACTTATCTTTTAAATATAATTTCAAAGGGTTCACATAAACAATATTTGAAATAAACTCGGCAGCATCCACTTCTTCACATCTCCTACATAAGTACAATAAAACAATTTTTGAACAATTCTAGTACGACAATTCTGTACACTACCTATATATTTTAAGTTTGCCAAATTGAAAATATATTTTAAAAGTTTCGGTTTAGTTTTATGGAAACATTCGTTTCCATTAAATAATATAAAAGTAGAAACTATTAAGTTAATTTCCGCATTTGTATTCTTACATTACATTAATACAGAACGTTTGTTGATAACAGATTGGCGGATGGGTGGGAGGAGGTTCGATCGCACCCGCCTCCTTTCGGATGCGCTCGGTTATCCATCTAGGGTCTTGTAGTCCTAATAAGATACTATGTCTTTTTGCTAATTCCGGTCCAAATTCGATCATTTGTATTTTAGAGAGTTACCTTTCATATGATTTCATACACGATTTACCATAAAATACTTACTTTTTGAATTATACGCAAATAAAATTTTCTTTTCGCTATAACCTTTTCATCTGCATTTTCTCGTTGATATACTACATACATTAAAAGTTAAAGGGCTTTCAGGAGAAGACATTAGGCACTTTTTATCAAAATCGTTACAGCTGCTTACGAAAAAATTCTAAAATCCATGATATAATTACCACTTCCGGTTGGTCTGATGCGCTGTATCTTTGCTATTTCTGGTCCGATTTTGACGATTCTTTTTTTTTTAGATAATTTAATTTCCTTTCATACAAGTTTATATATAATTTACCATAAAATGCATGCTTTTTAAGTTATTCTTTTTATCATAACTTTTTTACCTGCATTTTCTCGGTGATATACTACACATATGAAAATTTGAAGACCTTTATGAAGAATAATTTAGGAAAGTTTCATCAAAATCGTAAGAGCCGTTTTCGAGAAAATTGTAAAAAAGTGTAAAATCGATTATATAAAGTAGCACTTCGAGTCAGTCGATTTTGACGAAAATGTTGCTGTAACATCACATGCATGTGCCTACCTTAAATATGTAATTTCAGTATCGTACAACGTTTCGTTTTTGAGCTAGGCTGTTCACATACACACAGACCATTTTGCGAGACTTGGTTATTTGGACTCATTGGACCTTAAAACGCGTATTTTCGTTGAAAACTCGAATTCGAAATTTTTCACGATCGCAATACTTCCCCTTACTATATACTTCGTATATAGGGTTAAAGGAAAGTAAAAAGTATCAATTTATTAACAATTTTCTATAAAAAAAAAAACTAATTAAGAGAAACTAGAGAAAAAATCAATCAACTTGCTTAAACAGAAAAATAAATAAAAAGGAAGGAATAAAATCAAATGAATTACTATAAATGTGAATGAATATATATATATATATATATATATATATATATATATATATATATATATATATATATATATATATATATGAATGAATTACTATAAACCAATCAAAGTACAGATTAACATTTATTATTTAAAAGACTTATTACTAAGAAATAAAAAATAAAAAAGGATTAAATTGCTCAATATAAATAAAATTTAAAAAAGAAGGAAATCATGGTTAATCTAGAGATACAAATCAATGGCTTTTAGTACAGTTTTGAGCTGAACTCCAAATTTTGGGCTTGGTATTCATAACTCTCAATTTTTTGGATTAGCAGTAATGATAATACATTTTTATTTGTGAGGTGGTAATGAGACTTGTGCGCTATAATGAAGAACGTACTTTCCAATCCTGTAATGAAGAATTATTCCAAACTTGAGACATCCTGCATGTCGTTAACTTTTTGAAATTTGACTTTTTTGGGAGTGATTTCAACACATTAACAAGATTATGGATCACAAATAAGACACTGGAGATGTAAATTCAATCGATTGCATCTTTGATAAAATCAATAAAGCAATTGATTTTCAATCATGTTTTTATTACCACAGCATTATCTCATTACCGCCTCAAAATGAAATTGTGGCGGTAATCAGAATATTTAAAGAGCGGTAATGATACTTTGTACTTAGAGAGCCTGCCAAAGTAAAATTGATAGAGCTATATCAAAAAATAAAATGTAGTTCTGTTTAGATTTTTATACAGAAAAAGAGCAATTAGTTTTTAAAAACTTCAGAGCAATACTGTGGGAGAAAAATCTTTTTTTTCTTCCTCTCTGTGCCATTTCTGGCGTTTAGGGGCCTCAATCCAACGCTGCTAGGCGTCACGGTCTTTACAGAGTTGCTTCATTTGTTGGAGTGTTTTTTCCTTTTTCCCTCCAATCCTCTGGATATATTCCTGGTACAAAATCCTAGGCCTTCCTCGTGGCCATCAAAAATCAAGGAGCAATATTAGTAAGAATAAAAATACCCACCGAAAATATGTCGATTTTATGTGACTGCTATAGCAAAAGTGAAAGGTGGGCCATAGGGCAAGGGCGGGCAATATTCTTTGCTGGGCTGCCACTTGTCGTCTATGGAGAAACTTCCGTGAAAAATACATTATACTTCCGTGCATGGAAAAAAATCAAAAATATGGCGGTAACGATAACAAACACCAGGGGCAAAGTTTATATTATTCTAGAATCAACAAAATTAAAATACAGCTCAAAAGAATTTGAACAGTTTGAATAGTATATAGCTGAGGAATCCGTGGATTTTCGTGCGGCTCCCGTGTTTTTGGTGCGGCTTCATAAAAGCTAGCTATGGTATTAATTATTCTATATAATTTAATATTAATTAATACCGAAGCTAGATTTTTTGAAAGCCGTACAAATCACATGGTATATATCACCACCTTTTGACAATGGAACTGAATTTTGGGAAACAATACAGTAATTGCGTTTAATTGTGTGTTTAGATTAAAAAAAAAAGCGTATAAGGGACGCGGGATAATTCAGATGTTGGATTCGACAAAAAAGTTGATAATTTAGTGAAAACTCATCGTTTTTGTCATTGGCATGGAAAGCGAAATCAGCATAATAGATTTTTTTTTAAAATCTCTAGAAACTCATCTGCTGAAGGAAATTTTTACTTTTTTTTCTAAGAATCACCCTTAAATTAAAAAGAAAAAAAGATAATTTACAAAATTCAGAATAAAATACATAAAACATAAGAGTAGAAAATTTTCTATAGGGATCTCCAAAAGTAATAATTATAGTAAAACACAAGTAATTATTAATATACAGTCGTTAAATGCGATAACAATCGATTCGTGTGATTATCGAATAGAAGAATTTTGTAACCTTGAGGGATGGGAGGTTGAAATGAGTTGTACCGAACAGCATGATGACAGTATAGTTGTAAAATTCAATGACTTGGCTGGGCATTTTTCAGTCAATCGCACAATTGATGAAATAAAAGAGGGGTATTATTTTTTATGATTGCGAAGATGTGTGATGTTTCCTATTACCCATTATATAAGATATTAATTGCACTATATAAGACATTAAGAGGAAAATAATTGGAGCTGCTCCATCCGATCACACCAGGTCATAGATCATATAGCACCATCAATATGGATCATACGGGACCACTTACTTAAATTTGTTGGCAAGCAAACAAAATCCACAAAATTATATGCAGTAAAAGATGTTTATGATTGTATATCTAAATCATTCGTATCAAATTATAAGTCGCCAGAACGTTTTATTAGGGACAGAAAAGCATGTTTTATATTAAGAGAATTTGAGAAGTATTGTTCAACAAATATTATTCAGCGTTGCTTGATATCGGTGAGACATCCAGAAGCTAACTACCAAGTGGAGAGAGTTGATGCTGTACTCCTGATTTCAGTTAACCAAACCGCAATGATGAATGAAACATTTTGGGACAAAGGAATGGAACTAGTGGAGTACCACTTAAATGAATCACTCAATAAAACTACTGGACAGACACAGTTTCAAACATTATAAGATTATCGACAGTGTCTCACGGATGGAGCCTTAAAATATCTTATTCAGCTAGATCCAGATACACAAGAAAATCCTGAAGAACTACGATAAAAAGTTAGACAGCGGATTGAAGAGATGCAGAATCACTGGAAGATACGTTAAGATAAATGGCTTATACCAATTAAATACGATGTAGTTATTATAGTTTAGTATTTACCATCGTTTTATTAAGAAGACCTCCGATGGAAACTAGAGAATAAGCTAAGCTACAACCGAAGTTTAGGGGACCATTGATAGTTAGGGCAGAACTACCAAATGACACCTATAAGGTATCATCTTTGAGATCGGATCAGGATAGTGTTTTCGCCACCACATCACAAGTAAGTGTGTTGAAGGGTTTCTCAAATCCAAAAACAGAAAATAAAGAATCGGAGGCTCCTGAGGTACCATCTACAACTGGCTCAGCAGGCGAAGAAGTATAAGACATTAGAGAAGAATCCGGAGGTTCGTCAGCCGTTGGAAGCTGACAACCCACACAGCAGCACTTAGACGTGTGCGAGTGATAACAATGATGGCAATCGATTAATATGATTATCGAAAACAAGAACGTAACCTTGAGGGAAGGTAGTCTTGTTTAATAGTAGCTTTGTTGTAGTATTTGTGTCGTATTAGTCTCTTGAGTTTGTTATTTACTAAGGGAATGAGTTAACACAAGCACGTAACTCTAAGATAACAGAAATAATGAAATCGATTTTTTAAATTTGACAGAAATACTGAAAATCCAATAATAATAGTTCATTTAAGTGAACAGTAAGTTAACTGATTTAACGAAACATGAGTAAATTATATTGTCTACTCTCATCTCATAAGTCTGCCTTATCAAGAATAACAAAAGTTTTTATTTAAAAAAAAAAAAAAACTATATGCAATGAAAATTGGCTTCTGGTAGACAACGCAAACGAACTAAAAGCAATTAAAGACCCAGAAAAGTCTTAGAACATCTCGAGAACAGTTCACAATAACAAAGTAACATCTGTAACAGAAGTTACAATAACAAAGTTGAGAAACCGGCACTCAAAACTTAAGTACAGCTAATATTAATTGCAAGCAACAGTTTACATTCAAAAACATACGAGAATTACATTCTCTTACAGAACATGCGTATTAATGAAATGGAAACTTCACAACAAAGTAAGGAGAAAATTGGAATCGGGAGCCAAGGCTTAGCATAGTTAATTGGAAAGGACACTAAATTTCATAGCGTAACTAAACAATATTTAAAAGACATTAAAATCTTTAAGAAATGTTTACTTATTAAAAAATGGTGCCTCTAATCTGATGTTGCGGAACATTGCACCGAATTGTGAAATAAATAAATAAAAATCTGGCTAACATTATTATTTAAAATTTTATATTGACAGTGTCGTAAGTATAGGTAATGTTATTTTTAGAACTATCAATATGATTATAATTACTGTAATCAACAAATCCTTTTGGGTAAACCTTTGGAATCGCTACTAACGACCTTGAAGAACTCTAGATTCTCAGACCAGACTATACTTTCACCCTCTGCGCATGCCCAATTAAATACTCAAACCGATGGATGGATGCTTTTCACTTGGAATAGTCATGTAGGGTGTCAGACTTCCCGCCTTTTACCGAATAGATCTCTTGTCCCCACCGCCTTCTTTCCTACACCATCTTTAAGTTTAAATAGCATGGCCAATCTCTTCAACGTTCGATTAGCTTCCGATCTGGGAAGTTTAGTCCAAGTGGTGAAAAAAATTTACCAATTATGTGTAAATCTAAGGATCAATAGATTTTCGTCCATGAAGTTTTAGAAAATTGCATTCATGTTCTAATGAAAAGGCGGCGTTGAGCTTCAACGAATTCGGATGCGCCACTTGTCAGCAATCGTTTATCATTACTACATGTCTGGCTTACCATTCTTCCGCTCCATGGTTCGCAGTTCCCGACTTGGTCCTTGATCGAAATTGTTAATAGCATAACCCGAATGAGTTGGTCATGGATCAAATTAACCTTTTTCCTCCGTAGAGAGTCTTCTTAGCATTGCAATACTCCTTCATAAAAATGCTGGAAGTCTGACATAACCCTACACCAGCGTTCCAACTGAGAAGGATCCGTCAGTTTGAGGATTTAATTGCGCATGCGCAGTGGGTGAAAGTATAGTCTGGTCTGAAAATCTAGACCTTTTAACAGTTTTTACTAGCAATTCCAAAGATTTACCTCCTTTTGTATCACATCTATTTGAAATTTGCATGAAAATTCCTCATTACGGTAGAAAATCGTTCAGTGAATCTACAAATAGCTTTTATACAAAATAATTTAAATACTATTTGTTAATTATAGTTATTATAATCATGTTTATAACTAAATTTTTTATTATTTATCTATTTATGATAATTTATTTTTCTATTTAGAGTTAATAACTTATATGAAATACGATTTTTCTTGGTAAAAGAACAAAAGCATTATTAAAAAAACGATAAATAATTAAATAAAGTTCACATACGAAATTGCTAATATAAAATTGTAAATACTAATATTAACCCGAAGTATGAGTTTTGATTTGTTATAATAGCTTATGTTATTGTTGGTATGACAGACATGAGAGTGAGTAGTACACAACCTTCCAATGTTTTGTTGAATCAGTTAATTACTGGTTTGAACAAGAGAATTATTGTTACTTCATTTACAGTATTGATGTAGCTCTTTATAAATATTTTTTATTATTTTGGTTAAATTAGATTTAAGTGCTTGTAAAGACTGTATGTACATTGTTAATTACTTTTGTATTTTGATAATTATTACTTACATTAAGTAGGTATATCATTGAATTGAGATGACAAATATTTTTTTAAACAAAATTATTCTCATTAATATATTACAGAAATAATTAAACTCATAATAATCGTAAAAATAATCAAAATTCTATTCTAACATTAATTTACGAAATTCCTGAAAAGTTGGAAAATGCAAAATACATAAATGTTTTAAAACAGCCTGAAAGCCTATTACACATTGTTTTAAATTTAATTTAAAACTTAAAAATTTTATTTTAAATTTAAACTTCTCAACAGGCCAAAGTCCATTATTTATAAATTATAATAAAATTAATCACGTTGTTTATTTTATGAACCGAATACAACGGACTGAACCTGTGGTTTTATATTTCAGTAGACTCTTGCTAATCCAAACTAATTAAAACAACGGGATTCGGATTAGCGAAAAAATCGGATTACCGAGCGGAGAAAAAATGTAACTTCATTAATGACAAGGCAATTTTAAAACAAAACTAATTGTTCAGAAATTGATTTTTTTTATTTAATTTCTTAAGAAAGAGTCTGAAATTTTCGTTTTTTTGGAAGTTGGATGCATCTTTTTCAAAGCCTCTGACCGCATCTGCTTCGTGGTGATGAGTAAAATGATTCCTCAATCAACGGCAAATCGAAAAAATTTTCGATTTTTCCAGCACTAAGACCTTGTTTCATGGAAGCAAAAAAGAATTAAAATGTTGTTGTTTTTTTCTGTTTTTTTTTATTCTGATTCTACTGCTGATTTCGTTCCGGGTTCACCTCTCTGGACAATCGTTTGCCACTGGTGATGATCGCAGTATTTGTGAATGTTGGAGCATTGGTGAAAGTATTGGCCGATGTTTGCGATGGAAGTTTCCGAGCCATTGCGTTCCATCCACACCAGTGACGAACTGTTTACCCAACGGGTTCCTCATTTTTACCTAAATATTGGGTTTTATAATTGTTGTTACTTTAAACTTGATATTGAAATAAGCAATGATTCATAACTTGATAACTTTTGTTTGTTAATTGGATTTATTATTTTGATTTTTATTTGTTTTTAAACCACATATTTTCACAAAAATTTGGCAAATGATTCGTCAAATGGTTTGCCAGGTGTGTGGATGCCCCATTTGTATATTTGTACTTTTGCATTTCAAAGATTAGACTAATTGTTTGACAAAAGATTTGCAACAGGTGTCGAGCCGGCACATGACTTACTGGCAATTATATTTTTGAATAGCGTAAACTACTCATTGGATAAATAATACTATTAACCCTTCCAGAATTTGTATAACCTGGTTTTCATTTTTAATAAAAGGAGTTGGTATTTTTAATTAGATTTTTTAAGCCTATTTAAGCATGTATGGTGTTAATAGTACAGACGGTTTTATTGACTGTGTGTATACATGTACTTCAAATCATATCTTCAATATTTTTCTTGGCGGTTCGGATTACGCAACGGTCCGGATTAGCGAGGTCCGGATTAACGAGAGTCCACTGTAGCATAATCTAGAATCCAATGTATCTGGTTTTATTTGAATAAGATAACAAAAAAAACTTTTATTTTCTATTTATACATTAAGTATGCGTGATATAGTTAAGGAAAACGACGCGAGGCGTTGTGTTGCAGCAGCGGCTAGCCTGAGCAGTGGCCAGTCAAGCCCTCCGAGCAGGTTGGCACCCTACTTACCCAGGCTGCCCTTCCCACCCCACGCTGGTACCTTCTCTGCCTTCGATCCGGCCTTCATATCTGCTGCGCATCAGGTATTTATATCGCAATTTCAGTAACTTTTATACTAATTATTAAATAATGGTTAGTAATTATTGAGTAGCGAATTTAATTATTATAAGTTGGCAGCCCCCTTACATTTCTAGGAAAGGAAGGATATATCTGCGCATTTTTAATTGACTGTGAAATCTTTGTCTTTAAAGATGTCTTTAAAGCACTTTAATAATAATAGTAGAACAATATAGCGAATCGAACATCCAAATGGTATCTGTTCTCACACTCTTGAAAATCAATATGAGACCACTGAGAGGCCAGGAAAACCCTTCAATCCAATGTTTAAAGCGATCATGATGGCCCTTATCCATTATCAATGAATGATGGCTCCTCTATTCAGTCCAGGGGCGGATTTGTTGTACTGCCGTCCTCAGGCAAGGCAGATAATGACGCCCCATCCAGCCGCTCCTATCTCCAAAAACAATTATTGCTTTATAGTTTAAAACTAAGTGGAAATAGCATCCTATCCACTACCCAAGACTTCATCTTAACCAGCGACTAGCTTAAAATCCTCATATAAGATAAGAACAACAAGAAATAGCTAGTCGATACGATTACTTTAACGTTTACTAAGCAAAGCACTAAACTTTCAATTAATTACTTAAAACTTATCTACATGGTTATAATCAGGCCTATTGGGACATTCGGAGGTGAACTTTGGGGCTTCGCGAAACCGCCAAAATCCTTCCGTATCAAATGCTTACAATCAAAAATCATATTGTGTAATGGATAAAATAATACATAAGTTCTTTATGTCCCATATGTTGCAGATCTGATATGAAATAGGCGCCTACCCTTCCAATAAAAACTTTAGTTTGTAACATTTTATCTTAATTTATTCTTCTAATCTTGGTTTTTGTAACATCAAAAGCCATCATTTAAGAACTGTTACCGATAGTCCTACAAGGCTTTTGAAAAAATGACGGCATAGTTCATTCATAGCACGGAACTACAATTGAAGTACTACCAATTAGTCTCTACAAAGCCATGTTATATTATTTTGACTAAGCTTATTTATTTATTTAATTGTAAATAATAATAAAATAAATTGTTACAGTATAGAAAATTTTTCACCAAATCCCAAGAATTTTTAAAGTTTCAGTTATTATTATGGAAATCATTAAAGATGTATAATTGTTTTCAGTATGCTGCAGCAGCGGCAGCACTCGGCCCACGTGCCAGCTCCTTGCTCTTTTGCCCCGAGTACGGGCTTGCTGCCCTTGCAGCCTTGCACCACGAGCGGCTCCTCACCAAGAACTCCTCCATCGCTGATCTCCGACTCAAGGCCAAGAAGCATGCTGAAGCCCTCGAGCTGGTCCGTGAAAAAGAAGCCATCTAATTCTCTTAAACGCAAAGACATTATCTAAGCGTTTGAAAATTGATATTATGAACTATTTCCATGAACGGGGAGAAGAATCGCCCATCCATTTTCCCGAAATGAGAATGTGTATATGAAATATTTTGTGATCTCTAAATGATCTTATGAATTTTGTATCGGTTTATAAAAATATGGTTTATAGAAATAAGAATGGACAATACACTGTTTCGGCTTCCTCCGGATCATTTAATTGAAACCAATGCAAAGGTGAATTATTTTATTGAATCTATTAAAAAGAGATAGATTTTCTAATCAGTTGGATATAGTTCTGGTTGGCGTATCTTCCACTCGTACCACAACTTCCTTAGAAAGTGTTCAGTTTTTAGATGTTTTACGTCGATGGTTTGGAAAGATTCATTCAAAATTACGACTGGAACCGTTCCTAAATTTATTATCTAAAGGCAGCAATTGGTACTAGTTCAGTCGGGTCTGAGCTCACCTGCACAACGTCCATGAAATTACATTTTTTTAAGCTTTCATTTGTTACTTTTGCGCTGCGTTCATTTTTTTAAATTTTTAATATTAAAAAAATGAATAATGCCTGAAGAGATTTTGTTAATTATTGTTTTGTTTGCATATTGATTGTTGGCTTTTGTTGTTTGTAAATAATAGTGAATCGATCGAGTCCGATGTATCTTTTTTACACGTTGAGAGATATAACAATGAAGCGGTGGATTACAGAACTGATTCGATTGCCGTTCCATTGGGCAGTAATGAGGGATCCAGACCCAATATAAATATATTTATATTTTTCTTCACAGTTTTTATAAAGGTACTCAGCTAGATTATAAAAATAGGTACTGAAAGGTCTTTTTAAAAATGTAGAAAAAAAATCTCTAAAGATAATTGTTACTCGTTGTTTGTTTTTTTAGGATGATAGTAGTTTAATTCCCCACTAAAATAATGCTTCAAATATGGGTATGATCTGGCGAACTTAGTCTTAAAAGTGGATATACTTTTGATTCCGCAATCTTCACCTCCGGAAAGCCATCAGGTATACAAACTTTCCCAAACTTATTTTACACCAAATATGAGTCAACGTAATAATAAATGAAATAGAAATTATGAAAAATATCACGTTTCATAAGGGTTATTTTAAAATCATCTTCAATTGAAATAATGATAGAAACCTCTGGTGATTTGCTCAGTGCCCCTCAGTCAAAAATAATTCAGCGGACTCCATCCCACCCAATATTTCATGTATTTTATTTCTGTCAACAATATTCATATATGGATGAAGGTATGAAAACGAAACTTACTACTACATTATAATAACAAGAGTATATGATTTTACATAAAATACGACACAATTTTTGTTTACAAAATTACTAAATAATAATAGTATAATGCAATAATAATTACTAAAGCAAAGTGTTGATATATAATAATAATACACAGCAGAGCTTCAACTATTTTTTTATTAATAACAGTTACAACACTCTTATCTTCTTCTCTACGAATTTTTGAATAATTGAGTCAAAATTTTTAATGCTAACCTAGACTCAGTAGAAAAACTTTCTTTTCTCACTAAACTATAAACAAAATACATATTTATAAATTAGGTAACACTATCAGAAAACAATGAAAGAGAGTGATATTATTAATTTTAGATTGAAATGATTTTTTTCGTTTGCTAGTATATATATATATATATATATTTGTTAAACAAACTTTTTGACTTTGGTCAACTTTTATCGCCCCTCCCCCCCCCCCCTTGATTTTTTGAAGTTATTTAACACAGCGTGCTAATGTCCATTTTTTAAAGAGCTAGTTACGATATGGGCATAAATAAGTAAGTGGAAATTGCAATTATCATTAAAACATTGTTATTCCAGTACATGCTTTAGGTATTCACTTTGAAATAAAAAAAGGAGATACGTGGGGAAAAAAATGTGACCATCAACTTTCTTTCTTACTTGTTACCATTCAAAAGTTAAATAAGCATTAATTAATTTAAACAATTATTTTAAATTTTTATTATTGCTGACGATAGGCTACCCTCATCTCTTGGATACTATCTCATCAGACATTTTAAGCAGAAAATTATTACACACAATTCTAAACATATATAAAGGAAAATATTAAATAAAAATAGGAAAAGAAAAAATATTTCCACATTCCAACAGCGCAATGAAGTACACGATGAGAGGAAAGGCGGAATTTCATGTAGTTTTAAAGCTTCTGCCCTTGGTTGTCATTAAAGTTATTCCGTCTTTTTACTGCAGGGAGGTCAATTTTCAAGAGGCTGATGAAGTCTGAAGAATTCTTTTGTTACGTTAGGGCGATATATTAAAAAGGAAAAACTGAACTCCATGATAAAAAATAACATAATAACTAATACGATATTTCATGTTTCTGACTATTGGTATCGATTAATAAAACATAACAATATAATTGCCAAGTTTATTTTATGACCAATGAATAAAAACGTTAGTTTAAATAACTAATTTTTATTGCTTAAAGAAATATTAATCCACATTATAGTGAGGATATCTATCCGCGGAGGGAATTTTTTTATGTTGTGTCCATTAATGTAACATTCTGTATGTTTTCGCTCAGTTACGGAAAATAGAGGGACTTGTCAGACATCAAACTTAGGTATGAAAGTTAGTTAAAAATCTTCTAATGGATACAAAAATTCTATAAAAAATAAATAAAATTACTAACATTTGTAACAATAAAAAATAGTTTTTAATTTCAATGTTAATTTAGTTATCTCTAATTAACAATTAAAATAAAGACATTAGTTTTTTCGCCTGCTGATTCTAATTCTACTATTTACTAAAAGTAATTTCCTTTCCAGATGCCTAATAAAACTGAGCTAAAACCTCATCAAAAGTTCTTGAAACGTAGTATACCTAAAACTGGACTAACCATTACTTTTTAATTAAAATAGAAGCTAATTAAAATAAAAACAAGAAAAATCATATAAGGATTTCTTTAGACTGAGGATGTTTTTGGCCTATTGTATCAAATGTAAGAAACAGATTTTGCAATAGTACCGCATTCATACCAGAAATTTACGGCAAGTTGTTCCTGAATAAAGAACTATGAATTTGTTTTCTCTATAATTGCATACATGCACGCTGTTTATAGGCATATTACAATGAATATATTTTTTGTTAAATTTTGTAAAAATTATATATTTTTTTGCTGACAATTCATTACCTATAGCAACTTTCCTATTGTAATTAATAAAAACTATCCCCATAACTGTAGATTCCATACTGACGTCCTATTCCAAAACATTGATTATTCGATGATTCAATTTTATTAATAATGTAAAAAACAAAAAAATCTATGTAAATAGTTATATGATACTATTAAAATATATTTATAAACATTTACAAAAAAAAAAACAGGCTTCTCAAATTCAAGTTATGTCGGTAACGTTCTTGATTGATAACAAAGGATTAAATTTACGTTTTGTTCAAAGTGTAACATTTTGAAAGTTTTAATATTTTCGTCATTTTCTTTAAATCAATTTAAGCTTTGTTACATGTTTGTAGTAATCATCTACTCAAATAGAAAATCAAAATTTAAATCATGAATTAACTACCTTGCAAATACTTTTCAATATTCTTTACACGTATCAACTCTTTGCATTTTTTTATAAACAGTTTTTGAAAAAAAAAAAATGTTTATTTAATTTGAATGTATAAAGAATAATTTTACAGCTTGGTATATCTTTTTTATTTGTGATATGTATTATAATATGATTTATTTGTATAGTGTATAAAAAAATAAATTTTGTGACGTAAAACAGTATTAGAATACCAACTGTGTTATGAGCAGTCTTTTTTATGTTATTTATAAATGTAAATATCGTTAATAAATTCCATGTACATATATAAATGTTATTTCTTATTAATGAAGTATAGTTATAACTCGAAATATAAAATTTGAATTATTTATTTTTTAGTTATTTTTTTTATTTACCTATTTGTATTATTGTCAATAAGAGATGAATAGATATCTTCATGTTTCAATTTATTATTATATAATATTTTCTGTTCAGATGCATGTCAGCTTAGATAGATAGTAGATATTAATATTATATAGTAGACATTAATGAAATATGAATAAATACGATAATAATTTATCAATCAGTAAAGTTTTTATAAATTAATAATTATTTTTTAAAGCATAACTTTTTGAAGTGTAATTTTCTTAAAATCAATTTAATCTCAGTTAGGTGTTTCTATTTATCATCTACTCAAGTAGAAAATCAAAATTTAAATCATGAATTCAATACCTTGCAAATACTTTTCAATATTCATTACAGGCGTCAACACCTTTGTATTTTTTTATAAACAGTTTTGAAAAAAAAATGTATTTAATGAAAATGTATAAAGCATCCCTACAAAGCATCCCTTCAATAATTTTACAGTTTTGGAGTAGATACTAATGAAATATGAGTTAATACGATAATAATTTATCATTGAGTAAAGCTTTTATAAATTAGTAATTATTAATTAAAGCAGAACTTTTCAAAGTGCAAGGATGGGCAATTTCCAAGTCTCATAATACGTAATTTATGAGTTTTAGGTTGTTTTTTCACTCAATGATTTCTGAATGCTTTGAATATTACACCGAAAAACTACCGTTTTATGTAATACACCTAATATATAATATACAGGGTGAGTCGGCAGGAACGGGCCAAACTCCTGGAGTGGGTTGCATAGAGGAAAGTAATTTTTAAAACTCATATGCTCTTATCCGATCTTACACTGCCATCTCCATCCCTGCAACTTAAGAGAATTAGGGGTTTGTCGAAGGGTCGGATACCCACCTTATAGCATGCAACCTTCACAACGGTAATTAAAATTTAACTTTCGTTTTAACCTTAAAAAAAAAAACAAGTACTCTCTGTGAATGATAAAATATAAAGCTAAAATATCAATAATACAAGGATACATGAGAAAGGAAACAAAGGAAGAGGTGAGGAATTATGTTTTATAGTGTTAATACTTTATATATGTATATATATATATATATATATATATATATATATATATATATATATATATATATATATATTGCTATGTTTCTGGCAATCTGCTTTTCTAAGGCAGGTGGGGGTTCCAGAAACCGCATTTACTTAATTTATTTATCTAATAATACAATATATGTATTTGTATCGGTTCCAGAAGGAAACTGATCAATCAACTTGATTATTTAGTTAGACTAACTTAAAAGGCTAGAGACCAAAGACCCCCTGCTATGATCACTAGGTTGGGATATTATAAATACCATTGGAGGTCCTATCCAAAGGTGTCGTGTTTACCAATATACTTAACTAAACTAGTTAATATAATAGTTATATTATAACTATAAGTTATAGTATAAATATAAGTAATAGTATAAACATAGTATAAGTATAAAGAATAAATAATAGTAAAAACATATAAATATAAGTTGTAGTATAAACTAGTTAATGATAATCTCAATACTGCGGATTTCGACAAAGCGGTGGGAGAGTTTTTGAAGTTCCTTAAAATTATTAATACCGAATTACCTGGCCCACAGCACCCTGCCATTAAATTCTACAGAATAAGGAAAAATAATAAAAACGATATGGCTAGTAAGGGGGCGGGTAAAGTGTCGAATCCGTAGCGAGCTAACAAGGCGGATAGGAGCCGTCGGCAAGAGCAGTACCAATACGAGGTCGCTCAGTACAATTATTATAACACAAAAAAGTGGTGCAAAATATTATGAATGCCGACGCTCCTAAGCAATGTCCTCTGAATGTAGCCGATATCGAGACTCGTTTTTGGAGCCTCTTTGAAAACAATAATAGAGCAAACGTGTGGATTACGAAAAATGCGCCCCGTTGTCAAATCTAATGTCCATAGAGGTCCAATCTGTGAAAAAAAACCATAAAGTCAACATCATTGGACACATCGCCGGGGCCGGACGGAGTACTAATCCGCACAATCAAATAATTTGATGTGTCTCACATCATAAAAGTGATTGCGGAGATTATGCTGAAGGTGGCTTATGTACCAGAACCTCTTCGGCAGGGGCGCACAATCCTGGTGTATAAGGGTAAAGGAGATACAAAAATCGTATCTTCCTGGAGACCTATCACCATATACTCCATTGTGCGCCGTATCATAGAGAAGGTTCTGGATCATGAATTAAGAAAGCAGATAACCTTCAGCAAAAATCAAAGAGGCTTCATCAAAGGCCTACCGGGAGCACACGTCAGCGCTAGAATCATCGACGCAATCATAAAAGACGCCAAACATAAGAAAAATGATTGCGCGGTGGTATTTCTTGACGTGGTTGGAGCTTTTGACAACGTTGGACACGAACACATTGTTAGCTCACTCGAGGCAAGAGGAGTGTCACCCGACTTGAAAAATGTGATTGCTGCTCTCCTGGGCACGAACAAAATTAAAATCAGTGTCGGAGCCCACTCGACTAGCCAGATCAGTGTGCTGCGAGGAGTACCCCAAGGCGGACCCTTGTCGCCTTTGCTATTCAACCTGGCCATAGATCACATATACCGCGACCTGTGTGAACAAGAATTCTCCAAGCGGTTTGGTTATAACCTTAGAAGCGACCAAGAAGGTGTGGTCCTCACAGGGTTCGCGGACGACCAGGCTGTTACGGAGCGCGACAAGGGTGCTGCAGAGAGAATTATTAACAGCACGCAAAGGATACTAGCGGAGATTGGTCTGGCTATAAACCCACAAAAAAGTGTGGGAATAGTGATGAACAAAGGAGAGCTTCAATCGACGACGCTATGCCTTGAGAGCGGGGATGTCATCCAAACTGCGCAAGCAGATGATGCCATCAAGTATTTAGGATGTACATTCTCGGGAGAACTGACATTTAACGAGGACGCGGTGACAAAATTAAATAGCAACCTCCATAAATTAGTGAGCTCTTGCTTGCTCAAACCGGAGGAGAAAGTCAACGTTGTCAACCAATATCTGTTCCCGGGACTTATATATCCTCTCCAGACTGCGCCCCTTACAAAGATACGCCCTGCGGTATTGGAGAGAATAGATATAAATATCCGCAGGAGCATTAAGGTCATCATCGGACTCCCCGCTAACACCTCAACGGCGATGTTATAAGCACCGAGGAGGTATAGAGGATTAGGACTAATCCGCTGTCAATGGGAGGCTCCTTTAAAGCATTGGTCCATTGCCCAGCGACTGTCTAATGTGCCGGATGCCCTGTTCATTGCCCTGTTCATGCCAGTCAACATTAAATTACGAAACGGAAATAGCTGAATGTGCACAAAAACTGAATGTTGATCAGGGCTACCGTAGTGTGAGAGCTCTACGACAGTCGCTGCAAGAAAATATGTTTGAAGAAGGGACAAATTGCAGGTGGCAGGGCGTTGGTGTTCGCCATTTCAAAGAGACTCCGAAAGCCAACAGATACATCTGCGAGAAGCAGATTCTTTCGGGGTCGGAATGGTCCAACGCCTTGAAACTTAATATTAATTGCGCACCCCTGCGTAGAGTACCATGGAGGAGCCAGCGGACAGCAGAGAGAAGTTGGGTCCCTCTGTCGCAAATGCGGCAGAGAGTCTGAAACACCAGCCCATGTTCTGGGAAAATGCCCCAACAACTCCCTCCTCATAACACGCCGGCACCATAGGGTCAAGCATGAGTTAATAAGGCTCCTCAGAGAAAAGGACTTCACCTGCTTTGACGAGATCTATTGTGTTGATACGGACGGATCCGCGAGGTATGCTGATATTGTCGCATTCCCTAGGACCGGAAAGACAGCATTGGTCCTCGATCTGGCCGTAAGATTTGAGAGAAACGATCCCGATCAGGCAGGTGGAGTGGAAAGGGAAAAAAGAGACATCTATGATAAATGTATCCCTTTCCTAAAAGAAAAATTCCGCGAGACCTTCGGAGAGAGAGTTCACCGTGAGAGACCTCTGGTTTGGGTCTCGCGGAGCAATACCCAATAGAACGGCCGAAACACATTATTCTGGACTCCCTGGGGATTATCCACCATCACCTGCATGGTAGGTAAATGGGTCTATTTAACATTTGGGATTTTTTTTTTTTTGTTTGTATACGTATATATATATATATATATATATATATATATATATATATATATATATATATATATATATATATTTATGTATTTATTTTTTTTTTCCTGTACTATATATGTGTGCGTTCAGATATTGATGTTTGATTAGTTTCATAAATTTTCCAATTGTCTAGAGTTTATATACTGGATTAAGAAAGAGTTGATTGTTAACTGGAAGATGGAATTATGGAGAGGTGAGAAAGTAGTAGGATGGATAAAAATAAACAAAAGATGGAAAAATAAAAATAAAATGGTGTGTAATCGAATAAAGACGAAAAGTCTATGAATTATGTGTATGAATGGAAAAAAAGAAATAAATGTAAAATATGTATATATAACTATTTTATCCACTGTGGATTGATCAGTACGCTGTATATTATAGCAACCCAATGTATTTGGGCTGCACTGATTTTCAATAAATCATTTCTCTCTGGCATGCAGGGTAAATATTAAAATAGATTTTGATAGAAGATCTTACTTTATTTAAGAGGATTTTATTA
Organism: Rhaphigaster nebulosa; assembly: GCA_948150685.1. Lineage (NCBI taxonomy): Eukaryota > Metazoa > Arthropoda > Insecta > Hemiptera > Pentatomidae > Rhaphigaster > Rhaphigaster nebulosa. Next base: position 103,824,125 of record OX411307.1, read on the forward strand.
ATTAAACTGTTGGTTTAATAATTCACAACCTAAATTACTCTCATTATAAAAACCTATTGACTTTAACATCTGTATTTGAGAATTCTGGGTCTAACTTACTTTTTTTAAATCTTGCTATGGTGCTACATAATATTAAGCAACAATATGCACAATAAAGGGAGGAACTATGACGTATCTTATTGTTGCCTTCGTCGTCTCGGATATTTGCCGCTTTACCGCTTGATAGTCTGGTTGTCTCCTCTCCCTTGTCTCCTCATTGACTGCGTCTGGGATGGAATGCTCAGCTGGACCATCTGCTTCTACACCCAGAACTTCACTGTTTCACATTCCAGCTCTCACTAACTATACTTCCGTGTCGCATTCTCGTTCTCTCTCTTTCCTCTCCTCCTTCTTGAAAAGTCTATTTTTCATACAACTGGCCCACACTCTCCTTTAGGACCTTCCTATTGGTGGATCCTTTGAGAATTTTGGCAAGAGGGAATGTCCCTTCCCTCGGCATCGAGTCCTTTGAAAATTGTTTCTATTGTCCCTTGTCCTTGGCAGGAGGTTTTACTGTACCTTGCCAGGAGAGCCCCTGCCTTATTTTTACGATTCCTTGCCTTTAGACTGGTTAAGCTCGCAAGCCCGGGTCTCTCCAGTCGACCTTTGCAGGTAAAAAGATCCTGTGCACGATGTTTCTTTGTTCCAAAGGCAAACCTATTTATGTCAATACTGAATGAATTAAATGTCAACTATTTAAATTATCCATTATTTAATTACTATTATTTAATCGGAAATATTTCCTTCCATCCCTGTATTGTCAATACATAGCAATATATATGTATTTGTTACATTTATATGGTGAGGAAAGTTACCGCCACATTCCTATTTTTATTGCTTATTTGAGTTACATTCATTTTTCATCCTGTATTAAACTAAAGGTTTTCTTTCAGTAAACTTGACCAAACCGAACTTTTTAATCTTCTCTTTGATATTTCCAGATTGTATTTTTTACTGCTTGGGCGCGCCCATTTAAGTTACGTCAATGCATTTAAGTCACTGGCACTTCAACCCAAGTTATGGTTGATGAATCGCCTTTTTTTATCCCCAACCCATACCGAGTATTATCAAATACACAACCAAAAGACATGGAATCAGCACCGATTCCCAGGGAAGCCAAGCCCCCACCCATATATATATTAGAAATATAAAAAACTTTTAATTTATGTTCCAACAATTAAACAACGTAGTAGGTACTGGAAAATATACGTGCCAAAGTCCTAAACTTGGGTTGAAATGCCAGTTTGAGGTTCAGTTTCTTTAATTGAGCTACCAGGTGTGGTCGGAGGATAAATAAATCCTGCTTTTGCCACTTATAATATTTTTACTCATTATAATTTTTTTTTCATTTATATTTGACTTTTTATGTTAGTCTGTACTTCATAACTTCATTGTTGATTGAAAAAATTGACAAAATCCATGATTTGAATTTTTGTTCTAAATTCGCGATTTGGCTCATTGCGGCGGTTAGCAAACATATATTTTGACAAAAAATTAGTAGTTCCGACGAGGAGCAACTCCTTTCTGAGTCCTTTTATTTATTTTTTTTTTTTTTATAGGGAATGTAAAAACATGAACATATTTAAATAATTAGTGATACTTAATTAATGCTCTCCTGAAATCTCATTTCATGCATCCACTTTCTTCACCATATTTTTGTATATTTCGTAGGAAGTATCGTCGAAATACACATGTTTCTCACTTTTTCTATGAGAGTGCCTCAGTTTCTTCCTACTTTGTACCGAACTGAGCGAAAATTTTGTAAAAACGGATCGCTGCCTGCCACGGTCTAAACTGGCTTGCTGCGATTGATGGCGTTCTGTGTGACTTAAATGCATTGGCGTAACTTAAATGGGCGCGCCCTAGCAGTAAAAAATACCAACTGGAAATATCAATGAGAAGATTAAAAAGTTCGTTTTTGTCAAGTTTATTGAAAGAAAACCTTTAAGTTTAATACAGGATGAAAAATGAATGTAACTCAAATAAGCAATAAAAATAGGAATGTGGCGGTAACTTTCCTCACCATATAGATAAGGAATATACTCTAATCAGGTCAATTCAACGGATCTATACCTTTCAGAACCAGGACCAGCCAAAGATATTCGGCGCCCGTGTGCTACTAAAAATAAGGCGCCCCTCCTCGTAAGTTATGTATGCATATAATATTTCCTATTTCATTATTTTTGTCTTGAAAAGATTTTGAATAAAAATAACTAAATTACTAATAATAACAAAATAATATAACACCAATGAAAATTGCCCCCAAAAGGCTTGCGCACCGGGGCTATAGGCCATTTAGCTCTTTGGTTAGGGTGGCCCTGTTCAGACCCCTCTGAGTCCAATAGAAATATAATTATCATGTGTCCCAGTGAAGTGGATTTTATTGTCTTTTGTCTGGAATTAAGTGGAATATTGAAATTTAATCATTCTAATCGGTCGTATAATAATTGTCAAAATTTAGTAGATTGGTGCCAAATATTGTGTATATTAAATATATAAGTTCTTTAACTCAAAACGCGTTTCCTACGAATTCTATTTATTTTGGGGGGAGGAGGGAGGGGAGGAGGGGAGAGGGAAGCTGAAGAAAAAAAAATTAAATTAATACAGTAATTGATTCTTTGTAAGGCACCTGGATTATTCCTTTTACAAAAATCTTTTTGTGTACAATTATAACAAGTATTTAAAAAAAAACAATAAGAAAAGTAGGAATGAGGTGATACTCATTCCTACTTTTCTTGTATTTCGGTTTTTCTTATGTTTGCTAATGATTGTCAGCATTTAAGAGATTGATAACAAATACTGCATACTTCAAATATATAAGTGCTATAACTCAAAACGCGTTTCCTATTAATTCTAATTAGTAAGGCTCCAGGATTATTCCTTTTAAAATTTTTTTACCACAATTATAAGTATTAAAAAAAGAAAAAATTAGGAATGAGATGATGCTCCCACAAGAAAAATAGGAATGAGTGACACCCACAGACCGAGTTAAATATAGAAGAATATTTAAGCGTATTTTTTTTCCCACCAAATTATTTTACTGCATGGTAGACGACTAAACTCTAATTGTCTATATATTTACTAAAACAACTCGATATATTGTAAAGTGTGAAGATTTGTGATTTATAACGCACATTTTCAAGCTTACACTTACTCCGTGATGAATCTGTAATTAGGACGATCATTTGAGCCAGGAACAGCCAGAGATCATTTCAACATTTTATGGAAGAAGTGCTTAGATTTAATTACATAAACGACACGTTTGAAACTGAAGTACTTGGAAATTTGGACATCGGCATCCCAGATGTATTTAAATTCCCTACAAAACAATACTTGTTTAATAAAGTATTCTGTTCATGTTCCAAGCTAAACCGGTTCACCTTTGTTTAGTTTTTTGATAATTCGATAGCTATACATCTCCTGGTCTTTCCAGTTGCTCATTTGAAAGATAATTTAAATGTCTATAAAGTTAAATGCATTAAAACAAAAATCTTTATCGGACTGATGTATCAAACATTTTTTGCATTGGTCTTTCGTCCAATATGATAAGGAAAGTCGAGTGAGTGGGCACACCAGATAGTTCTAATTTTGGAAGTAGTTATTTTCACACTGTGTTAGCTCCTGTGTTTGTTTTAGGATTTTCTAAAACCAAGTAAAGTGAAGAAACCACGTAACTGGCGCAGCACCACCGCTTCCCTCTCACTAATACTCCCACTTTCCCTCTTCGTCTCTCCTCTAACACAGCCGTTTTCAAACTACTTGACGAGGGTTTTTGTTTTTAGTGTAGCTTTTGTATGGATCGGGCTAATCGCTTTGTCCCATATTAGTACTGAGAGCCAATAATCTGCCTTATAGCCTCTTTAGTCTGTGAAATATACTTACTTGGAAAAAAAAAATTCTAAAATATTCCAGAAATTTTCAGATTTTGGATCAGCCCAATATTTTACTCTGTTATACTCTTTAGAGTTGTTATATTGTTCACATTGTCATATTTACCAAAAGACTAGATGTATAAATAGCAGGAGGCGCACTTTTCCGCTATACGCACCCAGAGCCAAAAAATCCAGTTATGTTACTGGTGACATCTATTACGCAATAGTCTCAAAACAGATCGCCAGTTAGATGCGGGCAGAGATTGCTGATCGCCGTGACAGGTCGTGCTTTGTGGGCGTGAGCCTATACAGTTCCCTCACATTAGCTGTGACTGAATAATTGGTATCAAACATTGTAAACTAATTATCTAAAGTGTGAGGTTTTCTGCAATATCTATCAGCCTCATAGAGTATTGTATGACACACAATATATCACCTAAAGGCAGTGCCAGGGGAGAAAAAAAAATGAAACTCATAAATTTTCATTGCATTTTCATTTGACACATGCATATTGACTGCGTTATTAAGAATTTAAGGCTGTGAAGTGTGATAAATATTGAACATGCGATTTGTAAGGTTATAATAAATCAATTAATGGCAATGTCTTGCATGTTTTTTGTTCTATTAAAATATTGTGATCTATTGTCAATGAAAACCATAATAGTTTTGAATTTAATGCCTGTTTCTTTTAAGTGATTAATAGGTTTATCATTTGTATAAATAAAGGGGATCAAGAAATTCAACATGAGTTTTTTTTGTTATAGCCAATAATATGACAAATATTTACAAAGTTATGCCACATCATGTAAGGTACATAAAGATGTGATTATAAGTTAAAATTTAGAATAATTACTTAAAATAACTGTGATATCGAAATAATTGTGATAATTATTTAAAGTAAATTAAATAATTAATTCATTCTCATAAAATTACAATGATTCTAAAGGATTGAGTAATATCGAACCATCTAAGCCTGAGACTACACTTGTTAATGCAGTTCACAGAAGGAAAACGGTACAGATTTTTGGCATCTGCATTGGTACTGACCAAGCGGAAAGTATAAATTTAGAGCATTACTTGACTGCGGATCTCATTCTGATTTTATCACGGAAAGGGCAGTTCTATTATTAGGTCTAAAGCAATTCAAATCGGACATTACAATCTGTGGTATAGAGTGATCTTCAGTCAACGCTACGCACAAGTACGTAGTTGTACTATTTTTCTATATGTAGAGTATTCAAATGTAAATTAGAGTGCATTGTATTAACAGCCATTACACAACTACTGCTATCAGCACTGGCTGATATTAGCTCATGGAATTTTTCTCAAATTGACCTAGCGGATTTCCAACCAAATCAAATAGATTTGTTAATAGGTAGCCAAATAATTTGGCAAGTTATTCGAAAGGGTCAATTTAATATTAATGGCGAAGATAAAATCACACTTCAGAATACGCATCTAGGCTGGGTAGTTTCTGCTCAAGGGAACATATTAAATTACAACATGTCTAGTAATATTGTTAATGTTAACTGATTGTGCTAGCAAATTTTCAGCAATAGCCACTAGTTCACCACAACTGGAGGTGTCTATGCACAGATTTTGGCAGTTAGAACAAGGCCCTAACAAAATGGATGCCTCATCAGAGGAAATCGAATGTTTCATTTCACGCAGAACTTTCGAAGAGAAGACGGACGTTTCGTGGTGCAACTCCCGCTCAAGGCAACTGCAGCTGAACTGGATAGCTCAGAGGTGATTGCTAAAAAGAGGTTATATTTTCTGGAAAACATACTGCTTAGAAATGATTTGTGTAGAGAATCCTACCATAAATTCATGGATGAGCTTGAGGTTTTGGAGCATATAACAAAAGTAAACGAAGATAGTTCTGCTAAGATGAAATATTTCCAGCCCCAACATGCTGTTGGAAATGAAACGAGTACAACAAAACTGTGGGTAGTATTCGACGCGTCCTGACAAACTAATACAGGGGTTTCATTGAATGATCTTTCAGTGGGTCCAGTGTTGCAAAACGACTTAGCCTCCATTCTGGTCCAATTTAGGCAGCACTAATATGCGTTTGTAGCCGATATTGAGAAAATGTATCGGTAAATGAAGGTTGATGGAGGATATCGAGACTCACAACAAATCTGGGGGCGATCTAACCTTTCAGAAGAACTGCATGTATACCAACTTAATATGGTAACATATGGCACAGCATATGCACCTTTCCCTACAACTCTGCTTAATACAACTTGCGAGGGATTCGGAAAAAGGGTACCCTGAGGCTTCGAAAATTGTGGAGAAAGACTTCTACGTTGATGATGTTCTCAGTGGACATGATTCTATAGCGAAAGTAGTGGAATTACAAACCCAACTAATTTACATTTTGTATAGCGAGTGTTTTAGGTTGTACAAATGGCCAACCAATCATGCGAAATTATTTAACAATGTTCTGGAAGACGATAGGAAGCTGGCGGATTGTTACACGGTTGAGAATCAAAATGTGAAGACTTGGTTTATTTTGGAATCTATCATCTGACACTTTTTCCTTTGTTATAAAGCCCATGGTAATTAGGTCCAAGAATACAACTAAATCGGATGTATTAGCTAACATTAATCGACTACATACAAGGAGTACCAAACATGGGAATCATAGATTCTGGTCACTTTTATAAGTGTTATAGGGTAGGGTTCCCTATAACTATTGAGCTATTGTTGGAGACACCTCTATTTACTTAACACCAAGAACTTTAAATCGATATTTCATGAGAATGAAAGCGAATGGCGTATTACCACTTTACATAAGCATTGAGGGGACCCTACCCTATAACATATATGCAAGTGATCGGAATCTGTGATTCCCATGTTTGGTACTCTCCTTGTTAAATCGGCACTGGAGTTGGTACAAGAAACAGATTCTGTCAAAACGTTCCTGCACACGAATCATATGGAAGTTCATATCTCCCAGGGCTCCTCATTTTAGAGGACACTGGTTAGCAGAAGTGAAATCGGTGAAGTACCACCTGAAACATCAATTTCAAGAGACATCAATCACATTTGAAGAATTGCACAAAGCACTTACTCAAATCGAGGCTTTTCTAAATTCGAGGATTTTATCACTGCTTTCATCAAATCCACATGATCTCAATCCACACCCGCCAGCACACTTTAACGTTACTGACAGAGAAGGATGTGGCAACCATTCCAATTGTCTTACTTGCTTAGTAAGAGAGTACAGCAGCTCATCCAATACTTTTGGAAGCGCTGGGTGAAAGAATACCTTCATTCCTACACTTAAACAGCGAACGAAATGGAAGCAGCTTAGGAAAAATCTCAATGAAGATGATTTGGTTTTAATTCTCGATGAACCACTTCCACCTGCTCAGTGGAACCTGGGATGAATAATTTCCATTCATCTAAGACAAGATGGAATGGTGAGAGCAGCAACATTAAAGACAATGGAGGGTAAGATACAATCGTGAAACTGTCCTCTACCTCTTCATGACAAAGCTACTGGTTGAAGTCACAGTCTTCAAGGCGGCCGGTATGTTGAGAATGTATGGCTGTGAAGCGTGATAAATATTGAATATGTGATTTGAAAGGTTATAATAATTCAATTGATGGTGATGCCTAACATGTTTTTTGTTATATTATAATATTGTGTCCTATTGTCAATTAAAACCATAATAGGGTACAACTATAGAGGAGCGGCGCACTATCAGAAGAGTCTAGAGACTGAATCGAGTGTCGTCTCACTAGCGATCTCTGGGTCCATTCTTGTTAACTACGTGCCTCCTTTTTCTTATAAATTTGGTTTTATGCTCACCGCTTAAAGCTGCTTTTTTACAAGCAATTTTTCGATTGCTATGAAAATTCGTATTTAGTAGTTTTGGGGGGTGTAAAAAACGAATATCAACTTTGTCTCTCCCTAAAAAAGATATTTTACCCCGCTTTGTTACGTCGCACAAATTTTATTCCGAATTGCTACACCCATTGTGATTTAATTTTGTTAGATTCTAGTTTGCACCTATTTATGATAGTTGCTGGGTAATTTCATGTTTTTTAATTATGAACTTAATCATTTATAATCATAATGGATAATATTAACACTATTTAATTTTGTAGAAAATTAAATTAATTATTTAAAAAATTCAACTGCGATAGTAAAGTGGTAATTATGAACTTGAAAATTATTTTTAATTATGAACATATTCATTTACCTTATTTTTAGATAATTAAATTAGAACTAAATTAATGAAATTAATTATTACAAATGTTTATTAATCATGGCCTTGAATTATGAAGATCATTTAAAAAAAAACATTACTTGATTAATTATTATTTAATTGTATAAAAATAAGTGAAATACTTATATTCTTATGTGAAAAAGGGGAAGATGTTAAGTACATTAAAATAAAAAGTAACTTTTTTCTTTAAAAAAACAAACAAACAGTTATATCCAAATAAGAATCAATTTGCAAACTGTAAAACAGCTTTAAGCGATGAGCATAAAAGCAATTTATAAGAAAGTGCTGAAAAAGGAGGCACGTAGTTTACAAGAATGGACCCAGAGATCGCTAGTGAGACGACACTCAATTCAGTCTCTAGACTCTTCTGATAGTACGCCACTCCTCTGTAGTTGTACCCATAATAGTTGTGAAGTTAATACTTGTTCCTTTTAAGTTGTTAATAGGTTTATTAGTTGTATAAATAAAGAGGATCAAGAAATTTGACATAAGTTTGTTTTGTTATAGGCAACAATATGACATATAATAACAAAGTTATGCCACTTCATATAAAATACATAAGATTTGCAAATATGTTAAAATGTAGAATAATTATTTAAAATAACTGCGATAATTATGTAAAATAAATGAAATAATTCATTTTCATAAAATTACAATGATTCTAATTAATGATTTAATTCTTTCAATAGAAAAAATAATATTTCATCCAGCATATCTAACAGGATAGTCAGAATATCATTGAGATTTTTCTCTTAATCCAAAGGAATTTGCAAAGATGAAATAGAAATACTCCCATTTCAGTTTAAAAATAGCATAAAAGTATACATATAAACAAAATAGTGATGTGTATTGATTGTTAACCAATTAGAAGTGGGTCAGTTAATGAATAATTAAAATCCTGAAGACATAGGCAAAACCCCAACACATAGGTCGGGATGATGTGAAAGGGAAATTTTCACATCCTTTTATTGATTAAAAAAATTATGTACCATGATAAAGGCAATAATAAAATTCACCAAGATGAAAATATAAAGACAATTACTGCACACTGAACAGCTCAATTTTTCATTTAGAACCTGATCCATAAATCTGATCAATAAGAAATACAATTATTTATAAATTATACCATAGAAAATCAAATATTACTTACCTGTAAGAAAAAGATTTTCAGTAAATATGGGATAGTATGATAATTTATTTTTTATCAAATTATCAAGGAAATACACATGCACATGACATACTACCACAAGAATAATAACAAAGGCAATATGGGTATTTTGGAGAATCTTTCAACCACTGGAACCAGAATACATTAAAATGAGTCAGGAACATGCATATAAACACAGTATAATTAGCTGAATTTTATTTATCAATCTAAGGAACTCACAAGTTTATTTACATTAAAAATAAATCTTTAAAAAATCACATATATTTATAGATGTATAAACAAATAAATACATACACCATATATGTGTGTATGTGTGTGTATCCACATTCACATACACATATACATGCATATTATATTAATTTATTTTATTGATATTATCACATAATATAATGAATGTTCACAAAATATAAAGCCATTCATTCGTAACAATTTCCATTTGAGAAAACAAAACATTATATACATTTCCATACAGTCCGTTGAAAACTCTATAAAAATAAAAATAAAACCAGGACAAATTAAAATCCACCTTATGTATCGATCCAAATAAAAAAAAATATTAAAACAACACGTTACTTTTAATACCCAATATTTTGAAAATTATACTAGAATGATAAATTGAAACAACATTTTTAAAAATATGACTTATATTTAAAAATATAAACTGCACTAAGCACAATTTACTACATAAGTACAATAAATGTACAGATGAGGTCGCATTTTATTTTATTGCAGCATAGGTTTATCTCATTTATTGCTTTGATAAAAATAAATTTGTCTTCCCTTTTTTTAAGTAATCAAATCGATAAAAAAAAAAAATGAAATTGTTATCACATTTAAAAAAGAAAGCTCACCTGAGCAATAAAATATTGAGGAATCATGGGATACATATTTTATTACCGTTGAATGTACAAAATCAACTTGACAATACGAATACAATTAATCTAGCCCAACTGCTCAGTTTATAAACAAACCTAAAATAAATGTGCAGTTCCAAACGCCTTACTATACAAGTGTACAATGTAACTAGATATGTACAAATACTTACAAGAGCGTTAATAAAACTATACAATATTTTACAAAAAAACTTAAAAGGAATAGATAGATTTAACAAATTCAATTTCAGCAACATTATGAGAATTTTCAACAGCAAGACCAACATTTTTCCTTGACTTTATATCACAGAAAAGTTTACTTTATAAAAGTCTATTACTTTAAACTACATTGGTACAGAAAAAAAGCTAGGCCTGGTGTGACTGGCTAAATAATTGAATTTGTTAAAGCTTTATATAATTTAAAGTAAATTATAAGGAATAAGTATGAAGCCTAGGGTAAACTTCAATAAGGTACATATTTTTAAAACACTTAAAATAATCTATTTACATAAATATAAACGCTGATATATGTATTAACATACATACATAAAGATATATATACACAAACATACATATATACACATAGTTATATACACATGCAATAAATATGTCTGTGTAAGCCCAGTAGTTTTCATAAGCAATACAAATATTTGATCTCTCCACCAAAAGAGGTAGTTAATTAACAAATTAAAAAAAAAGTTGTTTTATATATATATCTATAGTAATAATATAAATTAAAAACGTAAAAAATTTGATCAATGTAAAACAAAACAAATTAGAACAACAGTCATATTTTCCTTTTAAAGATAAGACACAGTAAGAAAAACAAACAATAATCTATAAAATTAGTTGAACATAATTTCCTTTTGATTAAAATTAAGATTTTTAACAATTAAGATTTTTTTAAAATAAATATAGATTTAAACAATTATTTTGAAACAACATACAGTTTACATTGACAGTGATATTGAGAAATAATATTAGAATAAAATTTGATTACTGAAACTTGTAGTAATGAATAAAATTCGTAATGCATACTAAAAATTAATTATTTATATGATGCAAATATTATTTATAATCACATATCTAAATACCTCGAATTATTTTTAGACAAACCAAGCCAAATATTGGAGATGTAATAAATTATTTTTCATTCAAAAATAAATTAACAAACATTAATTGAATATCTACTTACAATCTTGATAAATTTAAATAAACAAGTTTGTTAAAAAAAAAAATCATCTATTTACTGGTAATTAGAACTATTGAAATTGTAAAATCAAGTAACTTATTTTTCTTAAAATATAGACATAAAATAAATTAACTCTTCAGCAGAAAATAAATAACAATTGAGTCAATTTCTAAGTTTCACTATTTGATAGTGATCAAACTACTTCATTCAAAAATTTCAATTATTTTAAAAAAAATTAAGTTATTCGAATAACTTTTCTTAAACACATATTGATACATATAAAATATATTATGTATACATATGTACATAAGATTACAATATTTTTACAAAAATTTACATATGTACACATGAAAATGGAGAAAAAACAAAAGTTAAACTAATATTTTGGTCCGATATTATGAAAATTAAGTATTATAAATAAATATCTGTAGATTTTGTACATTAAAAAAATAAAAACAAACTGAAAAAAATTAGGGTACAAGATCGTAAAAAGTAAAAAAAAAAATATATATATGATTATAACAATAAACAAAATTATGCAATACAAAAATAATTATGAGTTTGTGGAATGAGGATACCTATCTCTTCTATAATCTTTTCCATCTCTCCTCCAGTCATGAAACCCGCCCGAAGGTGGAGGATACCTATCTCTTGGGTAAACATGACCAGAGCCTTCATAGCCATATGGAGGTTGATAGGGACCTCCACTGTAATTTCCACCAGGACCACCTCTAAATCTATCACTATATTTATCTCTGAAAGAATAAATTAATATCTATAAGCATTTAAAAAAATAAATAAAAATGTCCTAAAAGAATCAAAAGTACTTTTTCAAAAGATTTACTCATTCAAAATGAACTAACCATGGCATACTTCAGAAATTTTTTATTATTTCAACAGCCAAATTAAGCAGGCATTCATACAGTTAGTCCAGGAGCGATAGTTTATATTTTTAAATAAATTGCCACTGGACTTTCTCAATGTGGTAATTAGGAGAAAAAAAGTAGAAACAAATCGTATATGTTTTAGATAAAATCAGGATGTAGCAATATGGTGAAAAAAATTCATATAGGTACCGAACATTTTTTTTCACGTTTAAGATGTGAAAAAAATTTGTTAAAGAAAAATTAAAAATATTAAGCAATAGTGTTTAAAAATAGGGAAAAAATGTGTTATAAACAATTGAAATCGGTCAACTTTTTGCCAAAAAAAAAATTAAAATCGCAAAATTTGGCTATTTTTGAACATTTTATTACAGGGCTTGTAATGACTGCAGGAACTTGTTATGGGGCTTAAATTTTGGCTTTTGTAAGTGCCTATTTATTAGGGATCGACCGATATAGAAATTTTAGCCGATACCGATATTTCAAAGACCAATATATCGGCCGTTCGTTTCTTTCCTTCGTGGTCACAGAATAGTAGGGAATAACAGAAGGAAACAGCTGCTGTTAACAACTTTAAGTTAGTGATCTATAGTGGGCTGCTGGCTGTATTCATCAGCTTAGTCTATCAGCTAGCACCTGATTTTAAGTGTATGGCTCACTTTTGGAGTTATGTCGAGCAAGGTGTGGTAATTTTTTTGATTAGATTATGAATATCATGACCTGTAAATCGAAATTTGTAGCTTTGTTATGATTTTTGTCTATGTAAACTGTAAAAAAAAAACAATTATTTTAGTTTTGTCAGAAAATATGCATTTTCTAAAAAAAAAAGTAACAAATGAAAGTTGTTCAACTTCAGGTTACCTACAAAAAAGGTACAATTACACTTCAAGCTAAAACTCAAGATAACGGACCGGCAGAACGTAAAACATGTGAAATTTTCAGTATTTCAAAAAAACCAATATCGGAATATCCCTTTTGCCAACACCTAGGTCCTCCAGAAAGCTCCTTGCTCTTTGTTCTAGTAGGGATTGTTACGCGTACATACACACTGTTCTACATAGTGAGTAGGTCATGTTATGTCAGGCAAAAGTAAAGAACCTGCAGCATGTTCTGGGTAAATGCTACAATGTGTTTTGGGTGTGTATATATATGTATGTATGTATATATATATATATATATATATATATATATATATATATATATATAAGTGCCCTCAACACATTGAGTGCTGGTGACGAACATGCTTCAACATCACGTTCCCCTTTCCTGAGGCCAATGTAGGACATTCTACCTGCGTATTAAGGTAGGGTCTTGAAAACCCCGAACTCAACATAGACACTAGTTGTATGGCACTAGCCTTGGTCAGACTTTTTAGAAGCCATAGAAACCATTGGCAGAGAACCGTTTTATTATGAGGGACTTGAATAAGTTCTCGCTGTTTCCTGACAGATGGTGTTATCTTAGTCTTTTTGCATCAGGCAATACTATAGCCAACTTTATCGTGAAGCTCCACTATTAGACTCGAAATCACAGTATATGTTATTCCGCCGAAGTCTAAACAACATAATTTTTCATAGCGTTAAACATGTCGAATTTCGTGCCAAAAAAAGAGTATTTGTGGGGAATTTTGCTGCATTCCTTTTTTCAAAAAAAATCTGCATCTGAAGCACATAGAATTCTTGTCGAGACTTACGGCGACCATGCTCTGTCGGAAACAACATGCAGAAATTGGTTTAGACGCTTTAAAAATAATGATTTTAATATTGAAGATAAAGAATGCTCTGGCGCAAAGACCCAAGTCAGACGCAAAATGAACTTGCAGAATCATTAGGAGTTGATCACACAACAGTTTCCAAACGTTAAAAAGTAAGGAAATTGGGTGCCGTACGAATTAAAGCCGAGAGACGTACGAATTAAAGCCGAGAGACGTCGAACGGTGTTTTTTCACATATGAACAGCTGCTCCAACGGCAGAAAAGGAAAGGTTTTTTGCATCGTATCGTGACTGGCAATGAAAAGTGGATACACTACGGTAACCCGAAGCGTAAAAAATCGTGGGGTAAGCCCGGCCATGCATCAACATCGACGGCAAAGCCGAATATCCATGGTTCCAAGCTCATGCTCTGTATTTGGTGGGATCAGCTGGGTATAGTGTATTATGAGCTCCTCAAACCCAATGAAACCATCACGGGGGATCGCTATCGACTACAATTAATGCGTTTGAGCCGAGCATTGAAGGAAAAACGGCCTCAATACGAGGAAAGACACGACAAAGTAATTTTGCAGTATGACAACGCTCAGCCACATGTTGCAAAACCGGTCAAAACCTACTTGGAAACGCTCAAATGGGAAGTCCTACCCCACCCGCCGTATTCACCGGACATTGCTCCTTCTGTTTACCATTTGTTCCGATCGATGACTCATGGCCTGGCTGAGCAGCACTTCCAATCTTATGAAGATGCCAAAAAATGGATCGATTCGTGGATAACTTCAAAAGATGAGTCGTTCTTTCGACATGGTATTCGTATGCTGCCAGAAAGATGGGAGAAAGTAGTGGCTAGCGATGGACAATACTTTCAATGACATGTTTTTTACTAATTTTTTTAAATAAAGCATTTATTTTCACGAAAAAACAGCGAAAACTTATTTAAGTCCCTAATAATTTTCCTTCAATTTTTTTCCGTGAACAAAAATAAGTCGATAATAATTAATTTTTCTTTGTTTTCAGTCAAGTATTTTCTTTTAAAATTGTTTAAGAAGACGTAAAACTAAATTAGATAAAAAATAAATTATGAAACATATACAGTGGAGTGGTTTTCCTGATATTCCTCTGACTGTCATTAGAGGAATAAACAACAATAATAAATAATCACTAATGAAAAAATTATCAACAGTTTTTATATAGCATTGTATTTCCAAGTCATATTCAACCTTTTCAAAGTCAAATTCAACCATATCCATTTCAAATAAAACCTTTTCCAATTCAAATCACGCGCTCACATATCGATTTATTCAATCTTTTCAGAATTCTCAATATTGATATCTATATTACTGGGTTATCAGAGGCTCTTATTATAAAAATACTTTACATTTTAAGATTGTGCGTTCACTTATCGATTTATTTTAAATTTTCGGATTTCCTCGATATTGAAGTCTGTCAATGAGTTATCGGAGGTGCTATTTATGAAAATACTATCGATTCTAAGAATGTACGCTGGTGTATCAATTTATTTATTATCGGCTTACACTTCTTTTGGGGGATAATGCCAAGCGGAGATTTCAAATTAAAACCTCTTTTGGTTTACCACTCAGAAAATCCAAGAGCAATGAAAATGTGCAAAAAAAAAAAGAAAAAAAGATTTGCCCGTCATATGGACATCTAATAAGAAGGCTTGGGTGACAATGGCTGTGCTTAATAATTGGTTTCTAAACCATTTCATCTCCGATGTTCAGAAATATTGTGATGAAAACCACTTAGAGTATAAAGTCCTATTAGTTCTGGACAATACAATTCTGTTGTCTTGGAAAGGCTCCAAACTGATTTCCCTATTGATGTTGAGTTTCTTCCTCCCAATACCCTTTCCCTGATACGAGCTGATATATCAGTCCAGTGTTTGCAGAACCCGGTATGCTATGAGCTGATATATCAGTCTGGCTTGCTTAGTACCTGGCTGCTACGAGCTGATATATCAGTTCTTCGACTATTGCCATTTGTAGATTATTTATAGAAACTGCAGTGCCCTTCTAAGCCGACAGAGGGCATAAGAATTCACTTTTGTCATTTTCAGCTTCCTTCTCCTCTGCCTAACCGTGTACCAGCTATGACCCTTTTTTACCGCTAAATACTGTTTCTCTTTACCTGAAATTAACCCTACATCATATCTCTTCAGTATATTTTCTGCTTTTCTAGTGAATAGTAAAGTGCGTTATTAGATCTAAAAAAATTTGAGATGAAGAATTGTTAGAACTTTTGGCGGGTGTGAGTGAAAGTGAAGGAGAGTCTTCTTCAAATTACAATGAGGTTCCTTATGATAGAACCCAAAATGGTTCCATTGGAGAAATGACTGGAACCAGTGGAATTTTAAGTAGAAGATATATATTAGACGTTATAGTATATGCCAGAACTGGAACTGATATTATAAATCACGATCTTGGCATGTCTGGTGACATTATGGCAACTCCTTGAGCCATATTTACTAAAGGAGCACACCCTATTTCTTGATAACTGGTACAGCAGCCCAGATCTGTTCTGTTGGCTATATTCGAGAGCAACAAATGCCTGTGGTAATGTTACAAAAAATAGGAAAAGTATACCACAAATGGAGGAAACATTAAAAAAAGGTGAAATATCTTTTAGAACATCTTCTGGCATGTTATTAGCCCTAAAATGGTGTGACAGGAGAAAAGTCTGGCTTTCCACTATGCATCAACCTGAAATGGTAGATGTTAGTAGAAATTGGAAAGGAGAAAAAAAAAAATTAAGCCTAAGGTAAGCTGTGAATTATACAAACTATATGGAGGCTATAGACAAGAGTAACATGATGCTCTCTAGTAAAGGCCCCATAAGAAAATCGGCAAAGTGGTACAAAAAACTATTTTTTCACATGGGTTTGTACAATAGTTTTGGTTTGCAAAAGTTGAAAATTAAAAAAATTTCATTTTCTAATTTTCAATTAGAATTAATAAGAGATGGTGGAAAAATTCGGAGAAGAAAGAAGAAAAACTGGAGGAAGAAAAGCAACAGATGCCCGGCAGATGGAAGGCATTTTTCAAAAACAGAAAAATCGAGAAAATGCCATAGAAAATATTAATCTTTCATGGAAAGAGGTTACGCAGCATTGTATGAATGATCGTTGAAAAAAACTGTGGCCTGAAGTGACCAAAAATGAAAAAAACATCCAAGTTTTTTTCGAATTTACTGAATGAACACAAGTAGCCAATATACGAGGACTAATTGAAGAATCCAAGGAATAAAAGACATCGTCGAATTAATTGAATCTGACGTGCAACCTTTGACCAACGAAGATCTTTTAGAAATAGCAGAAGCAGAAGCAGAGAGGTGAAGGATAGCCTGGTCCAGGCTCTGCAAAGGACAACCTCACACTATGTAAGTGGTAAAAGAGGTTTTGGATTATGATGATGATGAGAAGCAGAGAAAGAAGAGCTGTTTGTTCCTGAAGAAACACCGTGAATTTTATCAACGAAAATTTTGCATGAAGTTATTGAAACCAGCTTAAACCTGACAGAGCGAAATGCAGTAAATTTTAAGAGAATCACAAAAGTCAAAAAAATCGTCAATGATGGAATAAATTGTTAACAGCTATTAAATGAAAGAAAACAAAAATCATCACAACCAAGACTATACACATTTTTAAAAAATACTGCAGCTAAGAAACCACTAGAGGAATCTCAACCCAGTGTTTCTCGAAGGACATTCATAGTGATTGTCAGTTGACATCCGCATGATTGTATAGAAAAATCAATCTAATTAGGGATTGATAAATTATTTGCCACTTCTATAATTTTGTTGTTATTGAAAACTAGTTTAGAATATTAAACATTCAAATTAGGGATTGATAAATTATTTGCCACTTCTATAAATTTGTTTTATTGAAAACTAGTTTTGAATGTTATACATTCATCCTCAGTTCTAAAAAGACACAAAAAAATTCAAAAATAAGCAATTCAAAATATAGTTTGTTATTATTATACATATTAAATTAGATGTAATATAAATCAGTATTATAAAACATTTATGAATTATGAATTTAATTAAGACAAGAAATCAAATACATGTTGGTACTCACCAAGGTTTAAATGGATTATATCAAACAGAAAAGTTTGAATTGGTTTCTTCTCGCATTGAACTAACAATGAACGAAAGGTAGGTAGGATGTTTATAGGAAAACGGTTTAAGGGTCAGGGTTTTTCCAGTAATGCCGGTGAGTAATTGGTTTTTCTGTTATAGATGGGAATAAATTTAAGATTGGATTATTGGAGATATTTATTTGGTCATTTAAGCAAAAATCTGGATGGGATTTAAAGGATTTTATTATTTCAAGTGCTTCATATATATTTAATTTGAGGCTGTTTTCAACGTGATGTATTAATTTAACTCCTGAATCTTTGATGAATGTTTTTTTTACATTTAAATGAATTGCAAAGTTGGAATTCTCTGTCTTATTATTATATGCACGTATATGTTCCTTTAATCTCTGATTTAGCGATCTTCCAGATTTTCCCGTGTATTTGGCTGCACAATCATTACAATTTAGTTTGTATACTCCGCTTTTTTGGAAAGGGTCTATTTTGTCTTTAGGAGAAGAGAAATATGAGGATAGGATTTTTTCTATTTTAAATGCAGGGTTTAATCCTAGTTTTATCAATTCATTTCCGACTTTTGTGGATATAGGGCCATAATATGGAATCAAAACATAATGTTTCGGGATAGGCCTATCTTCGGGGGTTGTTGAATAGATATCAATTTTCTTTTTTTGTATTTGTTTTTTTTAAATATGATTGATAGTTTATTGTACCCGTTATTTTTTGCTATGGAATATATTATTTCAATTTCTTTATTATAGTTCTTTTTATTTAATGGTACGTTCAAAAGACGGTAAATCATGCTATTAAAGGCTGCGAGTTTATGTGCTATCGGTCTCCTAGCTTCATTGTTTATAACGACATCCATGTGGGTGGGTTTCCGGTAAATTCCAAATTCATGTTTCGTGTTTTTAGAATTGAGAATGAATGTATAACATTCGAAACTAGTTTTCAATAAAACAAATTTATAGAAGTAACAAATACTTTATCAATCCCTAATTAGATTGATCCTTCTATACCATCGTGCGTATGTCAACTGTTTATACATTCATCTTCGGTTCTAAAAACACACAAAAATTCAAAAATAAGCAAAAGTCATAGTGATTGTTTTTGTTCAGGATCAATTTTTCATTATGTACGTACATGTATAATAATTTAAATGACAAACCATATAATCAAATACATATATTATAATTCTACAAAAATCAAGGGAACTAACTACTTAAGTTGATTGCTTAAACTATTTTTTATGTATATACATAAAATGTCATTTTGAGATTACATGTTATGAATATTTATTTATCCAAATCTTTTCAAATTTCAAAATATGTTGTGAATGTTTATAACATATTTTGAAATGAAAAATCCTGAAAAAGCAACAAAAATTAAAACAACAAAGCTATTGGGGTTGGAGAGTAAAAAAATAGCAAACCCCGCGTGATTTTCGTTTAACACCAATTGCTGAGCAAAATATCGCTTGTGATGACTGATAGTTTTAATTTTCATATCTAATTATTTTCATACATTAGTGCTAACAAATATATAGTAGTTACTGTAAAATATTTAAAATTGATAGAAATCTACAAGCATTTCATGTGGTAGTTATAATAAGTTTTAACAAGCACAAAAACAAAAACTTTTCCCAATTTTTTTTTTATAATAGAGATTTAGGTACTTGTTCAAAGAGTAGAGAAAAAAAATCAGAATGTGAAACAGATTTTTAATTGTTAATATTTATCACTCCACATATCTTCTATTATTCTTATCAAATTTCTCACTCCTCCGTCTTTGCTGAAAATGCTCACCTACCCGGACTCAATGAGTCAATGGTTAGGCTCTCGTTATGTTATGTTTAAAAATTTTCTCACAGTTCTAGCTGTTCCCAAAAGTACTGCTTGCTGAACCCCAGCAAGTATTTTTATTGGAAGCTCCAGTCTCTGGATAGAGTCTAGCATGCTCTACGGGATCAAGCCATAGCACGAAACTATAATGGGGAAAATCCCACAGCTCTGCAATCCATACAGTTGCTTCAATTTTACAGCCAATTCTTGATATTATCTTTTCAGCAACTGTCTTCTGCAAATTGTCATCCGATGGCACACCTATCTCTATAATCTGTGCCAATTTCCTATGTTTATCAATCACCAAGACGTCTGGCCGATTATTTAAAACTGTATGGTCGGTTATGATAGGGAGATCCCAATAAATTTTGGTTTTGTGTCCCCCTAAATAATTGGTGACGGATGGTATTTATAATAAGGGGATTGGTAGCTTAAAAGATTTATCTTCAATGCTATGATCGGATGAATAATTTTTGCACCATTGTTGTGCCTTTGCAGTTATTCCCTGCCAGTCAGAATTATTATTATTATTATAAGGATTAACTTACACAATAAAGGTTATTAAAAAACTCATAAAGTGACACTAGAATTTTCAATCACTATTGCTAAAATAATTAATTTTAAACACATAAACAAAAGAATTTATAATACCTTCTACTATCTGATCTACTGTTTCGATCACGATCACGAAAACAGTTCCTTTGATACTGATCAAACCTTTCTCTTTCTCTTTTTACTTCCCCTGATGGAAACCTGAAATTTAAAATACTTCATATTAGAGAAAGTACCATGTTGGAAGCACATCATTTTAAATATAACAAAGTTTCAATATCAAACAGAAATCGGATTGCAAACATCATTGATTTTTTTATTTTAATATCTAACAAGATTTGTTATTATAATATTGGTTCTTTTTCATATCTAGCAGCTATACATAAAATTTGATGATTCTGAATATACGTACAATTATTTTTTCAAACAACAGAGCTATAGAAATATCAAAGAGAAACAAATTAGAAAGAATGTAGCCTTGAAATTCTTTCTAACAGTTAAAAGGGAACTCTAAACAATCTAGCAATAAAACAAAATTTATAAAACTGACAGAGATAGCAAATGACTATTCACAAACAATCAATTGGTGATGATTAGTGGATTTCAGTTTTTGTTTTATAAGAATGTTGAAATACGAATAATTTAAAGATCAAATGTCTACATTATGGTTACAAAAAAAAGATCAAATACTACATTTTAAATAAATAAAATATATTATTCAGTAAAAATTGTTGAAAATGTTTTTAAATACCTTTGCTGATGTGTCCACCGGTCATTAGAATTTCCATGATTTATATCAGGAGTCAATCTTGGGACAGAACTGGTATCAGCAGGTTTATTTTTTTTGTCATTATCATTGCTTTTTTTATCTTCTTCAGAGTTTCTAAAACAAAGAAAAGTAAGGTTAAGAAAATAAAAACAATGGAATTACCATAGTGCCAGTTTCCTTCTTCCCTTTACCATGACTTAACCTCGTGCTGTTCTTTTGTCCTATTAAGTAAGTTGAAACCTCGGCATATAGTAAAAAATGTTTACTATGTAGAAGAAGATGGTCAGTCACGTATGTATGTTTAAATGCTCATTTTTTTTATTAATATTTTTTTATTTTAATTTTGACCTCCCTCTACCATCTTCTCTGTGACGGCCCATCATCATAGATTAATTACTTAAGTCAGCTATTCAATATATAATTCTTTATTTATAAATAATTTGTGAACCATTCGTTCTTTATTGTATATTTCTTATTAATATATCACCTATATTTCGAGGCTCAATATAATAAAATTATTATCATAATTTTTAATTATGTTTTTATTTTCTTACAGCGCCCCTAACCATTATCTCCTATATATAATTAATCCAAAGTATATAATTACCACAGTAGTTTATAATTCAAGACACTAATGAAATGCAAGAAAACTTATATTAATGTCTATAACAAAACCAATTTGTACAACAGATGATATAGAGAAATCAAGATACAATACCATGGGTACAGAAACAAAATCTGATAAATCAAGAAAAACAAGGATGCTAATGTCCAAGCTTACTGTTCTACATTTTTGACGTAACCTATTTCAACCAACATCAACCACTGCAACCATCTATCAAAAAACGGCAGAAGCAGAGTTGTACACGTAATTAATAAAATTTATGCTAAATTATGATGTATAATAAATAAAATTTTGCACATCAGTTTAAAATATGATTAAAATAGCCTAGTCAATATAAGCTAAGTTAATGTACGAATAATTTCAACAACTCAACAAACATAGATTGAAGCTTACCGATTTCCACTCGAAGAGGTTTTTTTAATAGAAGTGGTAGTTTCTTTTTCTTCTTCTTCTAATTTTCGCTTCTTATTAACACCATTTCCTTCAGGTTTTATAACCTAAAAATACAATGATGTTCATAACTTAAATACATTATTAATTGAATTAATTTATTTATGTACTATTTTCTTACCTCCTTCTCCTTTTCTTCTTTCTCAGGTTTAAGCTTTTTATTCTTAATAGCATGCTTGTATAATTTATACAATTTTTTTGGATCATATTCCGTAAATTTGGAAACAAAGTACCACAAATTACTGAAATCAACAAGCTGTGTTAAGATATAACAAATTAACTTTTATAAAAAAATACAGTGTTCCTCTAAAGAAACTGTGGGAAAACTTAGATCTGGTGAAGATAAGTAAAGGCCTTAAAAAAGCCATAAAAAGTTTGTATATTGGAGAGGAATCAAAGGTAAAGATAGGAGGAAAGGTCTCAGAGTCTTTCAGAATTACAAAAGGATTAAAACAGGGATGCAGCATGTCCCAAACACTTTTCAATATATATACTGAACAGGCATTAAAATCATGGAAACAAAGATGCCGAGGGATGGGAGTTGAGGTCGGAAATAATATAATGTTTACCCTACAGTTTGCAGACGAACAGGTTGTCATAGCAACAGATGAATATGATATGGAATTTATGATGACGAGACTCCTTGAGGAGTACACCGAATGGGGCCTGGATATAAATATTCAAAAAACGGAATACATGCCATGCTCAGAGTCTTTCAGAATTACAAAAGGATTAAAACAGGGATGCAGCATGTCCCAAACACTTTTCAATATATATACTGAACAGGCATTAAAATCATGGAAACAAAGATGCCGAGGGATGGGAGTTGAGGTCGGAAATAATATAATGTTTACCCTACAGTTTGCAGACGACCAGGTTGTCATAGCAACAGATGAATATGATATGGAATTTATGATGAGGAGACTCCTTGAGGAGTACACCGAATGGGGCCTGGAGATAAATATTCAAAAAACGGAATACATGCCATGCAACTCCCCTATTTCATCTCTCTGCATAGAAGGGTGGACGATCCCTCTAAGTACTGCTTTCAAGTATCTTGGAGTGACGATGGACAGTTTTGGCACTGTCCAAAATGATATTCAAAACAAAATTACTCAGGGTAAAAAAATAGTAGGTCTCCTAAATGGTATATTATGGAGTAAAAAGGTCTCTCTCGAAACCAAAAAGAAGATACACCACTCCTTCTTGGTTGGCACAACGTTATATGGGTCAGAATCATGGACAGTGACAAAACAATATGCAAATAAATTACTGGCCCTAGAAATGGATTTCTGGAGAAGTTGTGCCATATCCAGGTTGCAGAAGGTCTCCAGTGAGATTATAAGAAATAAGGTGGGGGCTAAACTCAACATTCTCAATGACATCAGAGAAAGAACACTGCTGTGGTTTGAACAAGTCATGAGAATGGACGAGACACAATGGCCCTTTCGAGCACTTAAATACTGTCCTGAGAAGAGAAGGAGATGTGGAAGACCTCGGAAGCAGTGGATGGAAGGAGTCAGAGAAGAAATGGCAGCTAAAGGTCTGACGGAGGAAGATTGTTTTGACAGGAGATATTGGAAGGAAGGAGTATTGGGGACCGGGATGTGAGAAAATCGCAAAACCCGATAAATAAATTTTAAAAAATACAATCATTCATCAAATAAAAAATTAGTTACTAAATAAAGAACATAGCAGGTTTCTCTAATAATTTTGGTTAATCATAATATAATATTAAAGAATGAATTGATTTTCTCTGTTATCCACCTAAATGTTAGTAAAGCCATAATACAACCGCTAAATTACTTTTCTTTTTTTTTCAAACAAGTAATAAACTCATTTATTCAACTAAATGTGAACATCGTCACTGGAATTCAACTAAAACTAACCAAATAATGACTCCACATTAAGTGCTACAAAACAACATACAGCCTTGGCCAAAAGTATGAGGCACCCATAATTTTTATTAAAACAAATGAAAGGGGAATAGAAATAACTTCTAACTTTATAGAGTATAATTATTTAAACATAAAAAAACTCAGTTTACTATTTTTTCAAGAAGCCACTTGCTTTAATGACTTCAGTTATCCTTTTTGGCATAGAATTTATAAGTTTAAAATGATCTCCTCCGTCCATTATTTCCCAATCTTCTTTTAAAAATAAAAACAAGTTGTCATTATTTGTAAGGTTGCGATTACAAACTGCAATTTCAATTAAGCCATAAGTGCTCAATGGAATTGAGGTCTGGGAACTGAGAACGCCAGTCAAGTACTTTACCTAGTTTTTTTTTTTTTTTCAAACCATTTTCTACTTTTACGGGGAACACATGGCATGGAGCATATTACTCTGTTGAAAATAATGTTTTCTCTGTCTTCAAGGTACAAATATTTTTTCAAATGATGGCTTCAACAAAGTTTGACTTAGCAATGATATGTAAGTATCACTATTCATTCTTCCTTCGCATAAAAGCATTTCTCCAACTCCTGTACCCCCATACAAACGCAAAATCATGATATTTCCACTATGTCTTACAAAACACCGGGAGTTTTGAAAATCTGTAAAATATTCAATATTCTAATGAATTTTTAAAAATAATTTTAATATCTTGAATTATTTGCAGGAAGTTTTTGCAATTTTTATTTTAATTTACAATAATTTAATTGCCTCAAAGTTAGTTTTTTTTTTAGGACAAACCACCTTTCCCTAATCTTCAATAATCCAATTTTGGTGAAGTTTTGTCCAGGAAAGCCTCTTCTTGGGATTGGCCTCAGTTTCTTCCTGGTTTTAATTTCTTTCAGAACTTTCCCTCTCACCCTTCTTACTGTTTGTGCAGAAATATCAACAGAACATAAGTTTTTCATCTCTTCAGCTAGTGATTTGGATGTTTTCTTGTGATTCTGAAGAGGATGTTCTCACCAAAAACCTATCCTCACTAAAAGGGTGGTGTCATCCAGTGTCTAATAATTGAACAGTACAACAGGAACACTTAGTGGTTTTAGCAATCTTGGATTGGTTATACCCTTCAGACAACTTAAAAAACTATGTTCGCACGATCAGTATCACTTACTTCTTTCACTTATAATTAAAACAATTATAAAATAAAAAATGTTGATAATAAAAACTGTTATTCAAAATAAATTTTTATATAAAACTTTTATAATTATAAAGATATCTAACACTGAACTGAGCACCTTCATTTACATTGCATTATGTTTTTCTTAGAGTATTAACAAGTAGCCAAGGATTGAAAAATAATCCATTAAAGGAGTTCATTTTTGTCAAGACAAGTTTTGGAAGCAGCAATAAATATAAAGTTAGGTTATTAAAATTAATATTTATATAAAAATAAATATATATATAACTGATTAATACAAAAGTAAAGAAAATAGGGTGGCACACGACAACCTTTTTGACATAATCAGGTGGCAATAAAGGTGTTAAATAGGCAATTTTTCATGGTGCCTAATACTTATGGTCATCAAGACCAAAAAGAACATTATGCATACCTCCTCCATTGTTTAATGGTATCAGAATCTTTGTACTCCATTAAGCATTTATTAATTTGATCACCAATCTGTACCAAACACTGACGAGTATGATTCACTTGTTCCTGAGGGCCTAGACTCTGATCAGGGTTGTCTAATGCTTTTAGAGCTTTTTTTACTGGCCTCATCTTTTCTTTGCACTACAATAAAAAATAAAAATAAGTATATAACACCATACTAAGTTATCCTCAATTAAACAATGATTTGTGAAATAAATAAAAAGGTAACTCAATTAAATCATTTGATAATTAAAAAACTGACTAAATCAATGAAGTATTATGAATAGTTCACAGAATTTCTAGTTTTCATAAATTCAGCATTAACTCATGCTGGCCATCTTAAGGTAAAGACATAATGGCAGCTGCCTTAAGTGGTATAAAATTTTGATCGATATCAACTAGGCCAACAGTCAATAAGAAAAATTTAGGGATTTTTCATGTAAATTATTTCTGGGCAAACAGCATCATGGAGTAGGGAGGTGGTGGCCCCATCGCCCGATATTATACCGCAGTTAGCCACTGGCCCTCCTGGTAGGGGGAACATCCACAATGACATACATACAGTACACTGATATAGCACACATCACAACACCCTTGCACTACAGACAAAGGTCACCTATAATGCACACCCTAGTGTCACCTTCCCTAGGTAGCTGACACGGATAGAGGAGCAAGTCAGAGGGCTCTGAGGAGGCAGCCCCTCCATCTGAATCAGGGGCTGTGAGGGCTAATCACCCCCACCCCTTAAATCTAAACCATTATGGACCCCAAGGAAAGAAAAGCCAGACGGATCAGGAAACGACAACGCATGTTTGATGGACTTTAAATTAGCCTCCTGGAATTTTTTATCATTATACCGACCAGGATCTCTAAAGCAGCTCCTCAACCAGTTAGACATAGACAACATCGACATTGCTGTGATCCAAGAGATGAGATGGACTGGACAGGGAGACCTAAGTAAAAGGAGCCATTCGATCTACTACAGCTGCGAGGACCCACGTCGTGCATATGGAACCGGATTTGTTGTCAGCAAGAGACTAGCGCAGATGGTAACTGACTTCAAGCCAGTCAGCCCGAGAATATGCCTTCTTCGCCTGGAAGGAAAATTTAATAATTTTGCAATGTTGAGCATGCATGCACCGACAGAGACTCGGAAGATGAGGAAAAGGATCACTTCTATGACATTCTTGAGTGAGCTACAGATGAGAACCCAAAACACAATATAAAAATTGTAATTGGAGATCTGAATGCCTAAATAGGTAAGCAATCCATCTTCTGTCCTACAATTGCAAAAAACAGTATCCATGAACATACAAATGATAATGGTCAGAGACTAGTCAGTTTTGCAACACCTAAGGACCTGGTGGTAGCTAGTACTATGTTTCGTCACAAGAGAATACACCTTGCTACATGGCGCTCCAACGATGGATTCACAGTAAACTAGATAGACCATGTTCTGATAAGCAGAAGATTTAGGTCTAGTCTGCAGAATGTGCGAGTATACAGAGGAGCCAACATTGGCTCGGATCACTATTTATTGGTGGCTCTTATTCACGCAAGAATATCACTAACTTATAGCAAGCATGTAAAGAAAGCAATCAGATACGAAACGCAGAAACTAAAAGATCCTGCCATAAACCAACAATTCAGTTATACAGGGATATAATGCTCAATGCTGCGAAGAAGATTATCGGACAAAAGATAACACAGGCCAACAAAAAAAAAATTTCAAAACTTTTTTAACTTTAATAGTTGATCTTTATAGATTTTTAAGTGCTGAATCTAAATCTGGCCTTAGTTTTTTTTGTATCACCCATAGTTTTCCAGCAATTTTATGCTTTGTATTATATAGTATAAACCCCTATACGGTAAACGGGGGAATTAATGAAACACTATCAGAAAGTTTTACCTCTGGGTAAACAGATTTCACCAATCATTCAAGCCCCGATCAAATGTCTGTACAGATATAGATGGCTCTCTGATCACAGAGAGAGAAAAAGTAATAGGACGATGGAGGAACCACTTTGAAAACCTCTTGAATGGAGAATCCATAGGAGAAGGCACGCACCAAGGGATCAATATAAGTGGTGAAGAGCTGGAACCTCCAGATGAAGAGGACGTTCAGGATGTCATTGGTCAGATGAGGAATAAGAAGGCCCCAGGAGTGGATGAAATTCCATCTGAATTTTGTAAATGTAGAGGAGAAGCAACCTCTAAATTCATGCACAATCTGATTCCAGATATCTGGGTAGAGGAGTGCATTCCTGAAGAATGGTACAAAACTACTATTTGTCCTATTCATAAGAAAGGTGATCCTCTTAACTGCAAAAACTATAGAGGAATATCCCTCCTACCGTCTTCCTACAAGATATTCTTTAATATTCTATTCTACAGACTCCTACCATTTGTTGAAAGGAGAATTAACCAATATCAAGCAGGCTATATGAAGGCCAAAGGTACAACAGACCAGATCTTTTCAGTTAGGATGATAATGGCGATAGCGGCTGAATACAATATCCAGACCCACCATCTCTTGGTGCATTTCAGAGCAGCCTATGACAGCGTGTTCTGAGAGGAACTGTATGAAGGAATGATCGTTTTCGATTTCCCTCCGAAGCTAGTCAGTCTTTTCAGGATGACAATAAAAGCTACTCAGTGCTCAGTGAGAGTGCCCGGAACCAAATCTGAGTTTTTTCATAGCCACAAGGGACTCAGGCAAGGTGATTGTTTAGCATGCTTGATGTTCAATATTGTTCTGGAAGGCGCCATCAGGAAGTCGGGAATCCAGGTAGAAGGGACGATTTTCAACAATTCATGGCAAATCTTAGCCTACGCTGATGATCTGGATATTATTGGACACAGTTTTTCCAGCAAGAAGAGTGCCTTTATAAATCTTCAGAGAGCAGCTACTGAAGCTGGATTACAAGTGAATGAGAAAAAAACAAAGTATATGCTCTATAATCCTAACAGAGGAGAGCATCTAGGAGGAGTAGTAAAAGTAGGGGGTTTCAGCTTTGATTATGTAGAGGAATTTATTTACCTTGGAACACAACTAAACTCAATCAATGATAAGCAACTGGAGTTATAGCAGCCAATGATAAGCGTCAGATTATAGCAGCCAATAGTTGCTACTCAATCTTCAGAAGCATCTAAGAAGCAAGTCTCTCTCCAGGACAATGAAAATACGAATATATAAGACCCTAATCAAGCTGGTTCTCACATATTTGTCGGAGTGCTGGACGATAACGAAAGTCCTAGAATCGTTATCCGTTCCAAATCAATAAGATTTGAAAGGAAGATTCTGAGAAGGATTTTGGAGCCTGTGTGTGACAACGGTGTATGGAGAATGAGATAAAACACTGAAGTTATGCATCTCTATTATAAAGATCAGGATATTATGTATTTTAAAAAATCTGGACATCTGAGATGGACAGGGCATATTCCAAGAATGAGTGGTAACGAAATCCCCAAAAGGCTCCTTGAGGAAAAGATTTTTGGACACAGAAAAGTGGGTAGACCTCACCTGCGGTAGGAGGATTGTGTGGCTGCAGATGTGCAAAAAATGCTGGGGACTAGAAATTGGAGAACAGCAGCATAAAACAGAGAAGATTGGCGACTCAGACTAAGGGAGGCCTTGACTCTTTATGAGTTGTAGCGCCATCGAAGAAGAAGAAGAAACAGCATCACTATTAAAAATTTTAAGTACATTAAGAAAACACTATTATTTACTTAATTATTTTATCTAGTAGCTGGTCCCATTATGCACAATGATAAGTCAGCGAATTCCTAAGGTCAAAGGTATTCCAATATCAATAGTTGGAATCAAGTACTTTTCTTGTGTAGAGTACTGAGTATTTTCAGTACTAAAACTAAATATTTTCTTACCATCATGCTGTTTCCTATTTCGTGACAAATGGAAAACCTATAGAAGTTAATGATTCAGCCAGTATTTTACGATAAATAGGTCAAGGGGCATACCACGATGAAAAATGTAGTAATAATAGTTAATTATATTCTTTCAATTGATGTTTTAAATTTATTATATTATAATTTAAGTGATAACAAAATCAATAAACAACCCAAAACTGGGGGAAGCAGCTAAGCTCAGGAGCCACCAGTGAGATCCATGACTGAGTTTTAATATTTATTATTGTTATTTTTGTTTATTTTTCATTACTTAATAAAAAATCATAAAAATAAAATTATGAACAAGTTGCTTACCTCATTAAAAATAGATGGTTCTAGATCACCTAATACATCAAGTGCTCTAGGCTCACTGTTAGCAGTAAAATGCATTGGGCCAGATTCATTCTTTTTCTTCTTTTTTTGTACATCTTTCTTTTTTCCTTTTTTTTTATCTTCGTCATTTTCCTCGAGTTTTATATCTTTATGATTAAACGAATCTTGACTAGGAGTAGATGCAGCTTCTGCTGGCAGTTCTCCACCAGAACTGTCATCTTTATCTTCAATTATTTCCCTCGATGTTGCTTTGGTATCACGCTTCCTCTGCCTCTTGGTTTTAACCTAATAGAATACATAAAAAAGTGTAAAACAAATATTAGACATCTCAACCTTACATTGATTAGTATTATTTTATCGGCTGAAACCGCATAGAGATTAAGTATAAAAACATCAATTTTATGCAAGAAATGTTACAAAGAAATAATTTTAAAAGAAGTTGACCACACATAAACAAGCTACTTTGAAAGCAGATTTAAGACAGAAGAGAGAAGTTAGCATAATCAACTTGATTACCTAACAAGATCTTTGCAAGGTTAAAATGCTTTACACGAGATGAGGTATAATCTCTAATGGGTTTTTAGAATACAATCGACATTGATAGCTACCAATGATATGGAATGGAAAATGTGAAAAATCAAATGCTCAATAGTTTCATTCATGAAAATAGTTTAATCGACAGTTTTAGACCTGAAATGGGCAAAATATGATTAATTTTTAATAGGCATCAACTGGAGTAATTTGAGGAATCTTCTAAAAATACTTGGAATTTTTGGTGTTAAATAGGAAAATAAGGTAATAAATGAGTCACTTTTCAAATTAAATTTATACTTCAAATAAATAAAGAATGGATGAATAGTAACTAAGTATAAATAAATAACTCACAATATAAAATTCTATAAGGTAAGAAGAAGGGTTGGAAGAATTTGAAAAAAATAAGCATTTTAAGATTAATTTCTATTAAAAATAAAAAAAAAACTACTCCTTAGTTTAAGTGTATTGTACCTTATAGCAACAGTGATACAAACAACTAATAAAATTGTAACTCTAAAAAAATTATTTTGCAATATGGGAGTAATTTGTGAGCTTCAATTGAAAAATAAATCCAAGGTGGCTCATATTAGTCAAAATAGGAATAGAAAAATAGAAACAGAATTGCCAGCACATGAAAGATCTTTCATGCACAGAAAAATCATTTTAAAATATTTTTTCATCCAAAACAATCAAATATTTGATAATTAATAAGTATAACACAAACAAGAAGTTTTTAAGTTACAAATTTAAATCTTTGCATTCAGTTTTAATTAATTTGACTAGAATTATCA
Source organism: Rhaphigaster nebulosa (assembly GCA_948150685.1). NCBI lineage: Eukaryota > Metazoa > Arthropoda > Insecta > Hemiptera > Pentatomidae > Rhaphigaster > Rhaphigaster nebulosa. The sequence goes on from OX411307.1 coordinate 103,855,563, forward strand.
AATGTGCCAAGGTCTGCAATCTGATCTACTCAACCTCATGATATGGCAATCGATACAGTAGGCAATCTCTTTTACAATACATATTGAGTCACCACTTTATTTTAATACATTTATTTTGTATATAATAGAATAAACATAATAGCATTTATAAATCAACAACAAATAATAAAGAACTATTCATTTTTGAAATGTACATACAGTTGATCCTTGACGTTGATCAATACTCTTTCTTAATACTTTGAGCAGATATTCAGCTCTAGAAGACAGATGTTTTGTCTGAGGCTTTGATCCATTATTTGAAAGAATTTTATCACTAATTCCAATAGATGGATCCATTTTTATGGCTTCCCAAGAACCCATTCCATACTGATAAACTCCACGTAGTAAGGCACTATCATCATTAACATCCCAATCACAGTCAAAATTTGCTGGTTTCACCCTAATAAAAAAATATTTTAAAATTCAGTACATTGTTATGTGACATATTAATTTAATTATATAATATAATGATTAATAATAATAACAAACATTTTTTCTGGGATTCGTCCCTTAAGAATAATACAAATTTATAATTAGGAGCCTAATAGTAAAAAATAAATAAATTCGGCAAAAGTTCAATTACAAAGGCGGAAACAGTTAACACAAGCTTTATAATGATAAAATCTCCACACATTATAGCATACAATTTCATAAATATTTGTTTTATAAATTTTGAGATATGATGATTGTTCTTCTGGATTGATAATGTATATAAATCTGATAAGTGAGAATCTTTATGATGCAAATGAACAAGGGATTTGAAGTTCTAAAAGAAATTCTAAGATATACAATTAGGTCAGATTTTACAACTAGGTAAAGCAAAAATGATGCCAGGAAGTACTCGCCTCGGAAAGATAGAACATTTTTTATTTTTTGCTAGTAGCTAATTTAAGATTTAGTTGACATCAGCAAGATGGTCTAGAAGGATCAATCTAATTAGGGATTGATTTGCCATTTCTATAAATTTGTTTTATTGAAAACTAGTTTCGAATGTTATACATTCATCCTCAGTTCAAGGTTTAAATGGATTATATCAAACAGAAAAGTTTGTACTGGTTCCTTCTTGCATTGTACTAACAATGCATACTAACATTGTTAGTACAATGCGAGAAGGAACCAGTACAAACTTTTCTGTTTGATATAATCCATTTAAACCTTGAACTGAGGATGAATGTATAACATTCGAAACTAGTTCTCAATAAAACAAATTTATAGAAGTGGCAAATAATTTATCAATCCCTAATTAATTTAAGATTTATGACCCTTTGATCAAAGGAAATCAGGAAAAATAATTATATGAATGTTTTAATTTTCAGTGCCTAATTCCCTTATATGAACTCAAAAAAGTAGCATGTAACAAGTAGCCACTTGCAACTGAAAATTTCAATATTTAAAATTTCAGAATTCATACTTTTAATGTGGCAATGAACATTAAAATAAATATAGGGATGAAATTAAAAGGCTCCATACAGCCCAATCAAAGTAAAAAATGCAGGATTAGTATTTAAGAAAGAAAAGACAGAATACATTGTGGGAAGAAGGTTAGTCTAATGATCATATCAGCATCGAGGAGAAGAGGTTTAAGCAAGTACCAAGGCTCTATAGTAACGTGCACTAATGAAACGATGCATAACATTATTAATCATTTATCATTAATGTCAATTAAGCCTATTAAACTCTTTCATCTCTCCATAAGTCAAGCATACTATCAAGAGGACTGAAGATGGAGCTGTGCAAGATACTAATTAAGCTAATTCTCTCCTACATGAAGCAAATAGAGACCTGGACCACTAAAAGGTTTCTAGAATTCAGACTACTGACTTATCAAAACAAAATATTGAGAAAAATAATAGGTCTAATCAAGGATGAAGCAACAGGACTAGGGAATAAGATATAATGAAGAGTTGAGGTGGATATCTGGACTGCTGATGATAGCTGTGGAAAGAGCCTGTAGTTTGGGTAGAATATATTGTCTAGGCTGCGGGGAAATGCCTCATTAAAATCTACAGGACAGATATCCCAGGAAAAATAACAAGAAGATGAAAGACTTCGGCAGAAGGATCTGGTCAAGAGGGATACAACCAATCTCAGAATTATTCTGGCAGCTAATCTTTGTTGATGGACCAAGACGAAGGAAATTCATTGAGGCAACTTTAGATCACCCAGGGTATCCAGAATGATTGACAAGATGAGGTAGAATATTTGTTGTAGTATAACCATGTAGGAGAGAGAAGATTAGGCCCCTTCCGACTCAGACATGCATTGTAAAGATCTCACTGATTGGCAAATCGACCACAAGGAGTCAGAGGTTTCAAATGTAAGATGATGAAGGTAATTGGAATGCTAAAAGAAGCTATAACTATCTATTATTTAATTGCAATAACAATTAATAAATAGCTTACCGAACATCAAGTACCCATTTATTTCTCTCATTTGCTTCTAATGGGATCTCAATATCTAAGGGTTCCAATTCCTTTTCACAGGCCAATAAACTCTTTGCATTAACAGAAACACCACCTAGTTTTGCTGAAGGTCCACGTCCCCTTTTTCTTCCTGAAGTCCCTGGAATTTATAAATTAAAATATATATATATATATATGTTTATATAAATATATACGTTTATATAACAGATAATGCAATAAATCAGTGTTAGAAATATAGATATTTCAATTAATTATAGTCGAATTGTTTTTGGTAATAAGCTCTCCAAAAAGTTCTGTATTATTTCAAAAATCAAAATATAATTTATTTCCATTAAAAACAAAAATATCATATACATATTTTATATTATGAGATTTTCATTAATAAAATATTGATTCAAAGCTTTGGTAAGGCACTAATCACAAAAAAAACAGATTTTTTTCAGACAAATTATAATTTTCCTCCAAAAGAAAGCAATGCACTAGGTTGCTACAAAAGTCCAATTTTTAAAGTAAAGTCCATTGTTTTCAACTAATTTCACGCATCTTTCAGGCAGTAATTGGATTTTATGCCGGTACCACTCCTTTAATTTTGAGGCAAAGAACTCTTTGCATCCAATTTTTACGTCCTCATAACTATCAAAGATCCGATCTTTTAAAAAATGAGCCATTGATCTACACAAACCATAATCTGATGGTGCAATATCTGGGCTAAACTCAAGGCTCATATTGCCATTGTTGAAATGCCTTAACCAAAGTGCAGCATTATTTTGATGGATAATTGACTCTCCTTCTATGGCACAAATTTATTCGGTGGCTGCCTTTGCGCTTAAACCTTTTTTCCAGTTACGTCTCAAAAGACCACGAATCACGATTTTTTCTTCTGGCATTGCACACGCGTTTTAAAAATGTAAATGACCCCATGAAGCCAACTCTAGTCACAAGGAATTAAAGGATTAGTCAAAGTAAACATTGGCATAAATAATAGGAACAAAAAAAATTCTTATAGGATTAATTATGAGAGTTGGAATTGAAGGTTGTGTTCATGCACAAGGACTTTTGTAACAACCTAGTATCAAAAATATCTCTGTAGTAAATATTTTAGATAATTAAATTAGTATAAAATTAATTCATGTACAGAGCCCAATGTTAATTATTAACTGAGGTAAATCCTGTTTGACCATAAATTCAAATTGTCATTTTTCTAAAAAGATTGGGATAGAATTCTCAGTACTTCATGACAGTTTCTAACAATGCATTAAAAATAATACAATTTTTGTTTGCCAGGGTTAATGGGAACTACAATTCTTCTTCATAATTTAAGCCTGGAACAATATATCATCTAAAAATAATTTTTTAAAAACTTAGACTAGGCTGAAGAAACCAAATAGTCAATATCCAAATGTGGCATAACATGACCAACTAATAATACTTAATTATTGACAATAAATGCAATTCAACAAAATATTAAAATGTAGTTTCTGGGGGTAATATGAATAAAATAATTTAATAATTAGTAAATTAATCATCAGTAAGCAGAGCAGAAGTTTAAATATATGAAGCATAAGTATGTTGATTTTGATTCTCCTATATTGATTACACAATAGAGATTAACTTTACAAAACATCCAAGGCTCAAAAATTAATTTTTTCAGTACCTCAGAGGGCAATCAGTGACTGATAACCTCTTTTCAGAAACTTAGACTGATTTTAAAAAAGCAGTTTTTTTGATTGTTGATATGATACAAAATACATAACAGCAATTTATTTCCATTCAAACTAAGTTTTTATGCAGGGGGAATTCAGAAATTTGTTTAAGGAAGTATTCTATAGAGACCAAGAAACAAATTAAGATTAAAGTAAAATTAGATTATATAAATTAAGGTTATATTAATTTTACTTCCAAAAATTTAATTTCATGTGATAAAACCAGGTAACCAACTAAAAGAATTATAATTTAAATAATTTAGTATCACTAATTTTTTATTATTTTTTTTAAATATGCCAAACAACTAATACATTTATTTAATTAAATGTAATACGATTTAAAACAATTTTTCGTATATTCCAATAAACCAATAATTAATAGAGTGAAAATACAATATATGATAGATTCAAGTATCCATAATTACAAGAACTAACCTGTGTTTTCCTCATTAGCATCTGTTATATTTTCTTTAGTTTGGTCACCTAAACAAGCTTTGCACCTTTGCTTTAACATTTCTCCTAATTTTTTCAACTCAGCTAATGGTTTTTCCTGTAATTCAGCATCACAAGCAATTGCCTCAAGTCTTTTCAAAGGGGCAGGAAATTTCTTAAAGCTCCGAATGAATCTGCGTATCTAAAAAAAAATTATAACAAAATTTCCAAAATATTAGGTATAAATATAAAAAATGATTAAATTGTGCTACATTGAAACATTTATTTTGTAATTACCTCAGCATCATTAAAGCCTTTAATAATTTCCTTGCTTGATCCTTTATTTCCCCTTGGACGACCTCTTTTCCTTGGTTTCTCTTCATCACTACCTTCTTCAGTAGTTTCATTTTCTTCCCCTTTCTTTCTCTTCTTTTTATTAGCTTTACCATCAGCTAATGAGAAAATAAAATAAATATAGGTATTTAAAAAGAAAAAATCGCCATTTCAGAAAAACAATGACAGAACTGCAAAATCATGTTTGATGGAGCAATAAAACTCAATAATCTTGTATATTCCTTGAAGTGGAACATTGACTTGACCATAGGAGTTATCTTCAGAACCTATAAGAGGAATTGTTTCATAGTTAAAATGTCGCCTATATAAGGTCTTCAAGGAAACAAATCATTAGCATTTCTAGTCAAGTTAACATTTTAACAGTTGTGTCAATGTTTTTCCAGAATGACGATATTAGTGTGCAATATAAACACATATAAACAGAATGTAAAGTACCGTGCAGGTACGGTAGAATCTCTCTTATCCGTCTTAGTAGGGATTAGGAAGTGGGAGAATCAGATTAGCCCGCCATTGAAAAACTAAAGAAAAAAATTGTTAATAACTTTCTTTTTAAATGTTTTATATACCAAAAAAATTGATTTTATAAGCAATGTTGTGTTATAATGTGTTGCTCTAATAAATTAAGTAGTTTCTCTGCAAATAAATTTCTCAATTTTGAAATAAAAAAGACAAAAAAAAAAAGACAAAAAAGGAGAAGAGAATAAAAACCGATGCCAACTCTAATTAACCAATATATCACAATACTTGAAAAAAGTATCCTAAATAGTGCTATGAGATATCTGAAAGAAATGAGTTCTAAATAAAACGAATTCGTAGAAAGCTACTTTTTTAGAAACTGTCGTTTTCATAACTAACGGACAAACCAGAGAGCCGGATGAGAGGGAGTCTACAGTGCTAATTTTCTAAAATATGAGAATAAAAAAAACCCTAGAGTTAGGAATTCAACTTAATGCATTCAAATATATTTAGACAATGCAAAATTCAAATAAACAAAACAAACAATTATCTGATACAGTTAATAAACAACTTCAGTTTAAATAAAAGGTTATCTATAATCGGAGAAAGCATATCAAACAATTTAAAAAGTCTAATGGATATATAAATATATTTAAAATCAACAAATAATTAAGTAGGTATAGGAACAGCAGTAAAATTTTGCTAATGACTAACCATCACTTTCAGAATGATTAATCTGCTGTAATGTTTTACGACTTCTAGGAGGCAAATAAAGATCTTCCATTTCTTTAGCTCTTTCTTCTTCTTCCACTTTTTGCCTATAAGTTTCAGGGATTATTTCATCCTACAAAACGAAAGCCAATAAAAAAATTACATTAATTTTACAAATCCAAGTATAAATATGTAATGCGGGATAATAATCAGAAAACCTGAGCATCTGTTGAGTAAGCAAAGAAGAAATTTAATAATACAAAAAAAAAATAAAAAATATATATATATAACAATTGTATTTTTAATTATTTTTATTAAAAAATACAAAACCTGTACCACTGCAACCCTTGAAAGGTCTCCGGTACAGAAATTAATAATAAAGCAATGACTCTTAACAAATGGTCACACTAATGATAACGTGATCAGCATCACATTCAACCCAATCTCCCAGGTTTTCTCACTAACCCACTGAAAGTCAAGTTCCCACTTTAAAGAGGTTGGGTGTGTCTCAGAAGGGTCTCACAAACCTTATAGTTCATCCACAAATGATAGAAAATAAAGTAAAGGACTGTTTAAATTTTAAGCTAAACTATGTTTAAATTGTAGCAAGATCATTAAAACAGCAGGAAAATGCCTTATGACAGATGATCAAAAAACCCTAGAACATAGCGATTGCTAAATGAGACCACATTATCATGACTAATGAGAGACATTCAACATTCACCTAAACGAACAATAACTAATATATGCTTCTATATGACTTTTATTCACCCTTTAATGACAGTGGTTTAGAAAATAACTGCTCAGTAAAATGGCTATTAAGCACAGAATGTTAGAGTACCAATAAGAGAAGGCAATGCAAAAGGATCTGCCAAAATACAGAACTATATCACTAAGCAGATAAGATTGATATTAATTTATTTTTTAAAAGAAAGTTCCCCAAATAACTCTACAATGACAGGGACTTCAGAAGCAGGGCAACCATATTATTTCTAGTGATAAACTGAATATTCATAAGTTTCACTTGGCCATAAAAACATTAATTGCAGTTTTAGTTTTCAATGTCGATCACAATGTGAAACCAAGTAAGTAACTGTCAAATTCTAAATTTTCAGCAGAGAGAAAAAAACGTTTAAAAATTTAAATTTTCATCATATTGAGATATGTTTTTTTTAAAAATAGTAACAGCAAGTAATATACTATCGAGTAAAAAAAATTAAACATTAATTGTGTGTAAAATTTGGGCAAAAATAAGATAATCCTAAATCAAAAAGTTTTATACTTATGTGGTTTCACATTGTCATTAAGGAGTAATAGAGAGGTAAAGATAAGTTAGATAAAATTGAAATTTGACGTTATCCTCAAAACTCATCTCAAGGATAAAATTACAACTTAATTTAATCATAAACTAAAAGATATATAAGAATATATAATCGCAACAAACCCAATCTCTCGTATCATCATCCTGCTGTTCTGGTTCACTCTGAGTTTCTTTATCTTCATCAAAAGCAAAACTTGCAACTTTAAAAGCTGAAAGTAATTCATCACCAACATTAGCTGGTCCTTCATCTCTGGTTTCAGCTCTTCTCAAAATTTCATCAATGTCACACTATAAAAAAATAAACACTACTGGTTTTTATATTGGTTTAAATAATATTTAAACATTAATAGAAATATTCAACCTTAGTCAATTTGTCTTAAGTGTAGGTACTATCAAAAAATGTTGGACAATTAAGGGAAAAATAATGAACACATTTTATAAATTTTAAAAGAGGCCTAAATACAAGACAAGATTAGTGGAAGAATATTTAAAAAACAAAACAAATTAACGTGAAAACCTCATGTACCTACGAAAACTACTAACAATGCTTTATTGAAATAAATGATGGTCATTTGTAATGTAAAGGATAGTAAAAATCACTATTATAAAGTAAATATGACAGGTTTTCGTTTTGACAATGCACTACACTTGTACTATATGCTTACTGCCCAGAACGTTCACTCATGACAGGTTAAATATGGCACACTACAATCACAGACACCAGAAGACAACACACTAGTTGTGTATAGTAAAGTAAGGTCTCTTGCTCTTACAGGCATATGGAGGCATCAATATGCAATAGGATAGCTTTATTTCTGATTACATATTTTAAACATTATTGAATATTACTCTTCAAAGTAAAGTCCATTGTTTTCAAATACTTTCCCCCATCTTTCTGCCAGTAATTGGATTTGATGCGGCATCACTCCTTTGGTTTTGAGGCAAAGAACTCTTCACATTCCAATTTGTATGCCCTCGTAATTATCAAAGATCTGACCTTTTAAAAAATGAACCATTGATCTAAACAAACCATGATCTGATGGTGCAATATCTGGGCTATACGTAGGATGAGGTAAAACTTTTACTCTTTGTAGTGCCCATAATTTTTCCTTGGTCAAACTAGAACGATGTGCAGGGGCATTGTTGTGTTGCAAAATGGCTTGGTTCCGGTTGACCAAGACAGGATACTTTGCACTCAAAACTGCATAGACTCTGTCTAGCTGTTCACAGTAAAGGATTGAGGCCACTGCCCGACCATCAGGAACAAGCTCAAAATGCAAAACGCCCTCCAAGTTCCACCAAACACAAAGCATCACTTTTTTCCCAAACCGATCTTGGCGAACCTCCGGTTTTGCAGCTTCACCTGGCCATACTCACTGCTTATGTTTGCAAGGGTTTTTTAAAGATATCCAATTTTCGTCAATTGTGATAATTTGTTTTCCAGAACCTATCATCTTTCAGATTTTGAAGCAAAATTTTGCACATATCAACTAGCTGCTGGGCTTGGGCCTCTGTCAAGTCATGTCGGTTGGACCTTGGTCTTAAATTCCATACGCCCAGATTTTTAAGATGACGAACCACTGTGGCATTAGAAGCCCCTACTACAGCCGATAAATCACGAGTAGTTACATGTGGGTCCTGGTTCACAAATTCAAGAACCTCGTCACAACGACCGATGGGCGACCTGATCTGGGTACATCTGCAAGGCTCATCTTCCCATTGTTGAAACGCCTGAACCAAAGTGTGGCAGTATTTCGATGGATAATTGACTCTCCTTCTAAGACACAAAATTATTCGGCAGCTGCCTTTGCGCTTGTACCTTTATTCCAGTAATGTCTCAAAAGACCACGAATCAGGATTTTTTCTTTTGGCATTGCACGTGCATTTTAAAAATGTAAATTATCCCATAAAACCAACTCAAGTTACAAGGAATTAAAGGATTAGTCAAAGTAAACATTGACATAAATAGTATTAGGTTGGTAGGAAAACAATTTCGTTTTTTGTATTGTTGATGTTTGTATTGTTGATATTAAGATAAGTTATGTATTAGTGTGTTATATCATTTCAAAGCGCTAACTTTGCTTTGTATTTTGAATAAAAACTTTCAAGATTTTGTTGATTTAAGTGTTGTTTTTTTTGCTCTTAAATAGACAATGGAGAAGAAGCAAATCCGGGCTATTTCCTGTACGAGTTTAAACTGGGTACTAAAGCGGCCGAGACTGCTCGAAAAATTAACGATGCGTTTGGGCCAGACATTGTTCAAGTACGTGTGGTTCAACTTTGGTTTAAGAAGTTTCGCAGTGGAGATGAGAGTCTCGAAGATCAAGAAGGCCATCGGTGATTGACAACGACCAGTTGGAGGCATTGATTGAAGCAGAACCGGGCTCAACGATTAGAGAGCTTGCGAAAGAATTAGGCGTCACATATCCGACAGTTTTGGATCATCTAAAAAAACTTGGAAAAACAAAAAAACTCGACAAATGGGTCCCACACCAACTGAAGGAAAATCAGAAAAATCGCCATTTCGAAGTGACATTGTCTCTTTCTCTGCAGAAATTGAACAAATTAGGCTTCGAGACTCTACCTCATCCGCCATACTCGCCAGACCTTTCGCCTACCGACTACCACTTTTTCAAGCATCTCGACAACTTCCTTCAAGGGAAATGCTTCAAGAACGAAGGCGAGGCCAAAAACGCCTTTAACGACTTCATCGCCTCCTGCACTCCGGAATTTTACGCTACCGGGATAAATAAACTTGTTTCTCGTTGGCAAAAGTGTATTGATTCTAATGGTTCTTACTTTGATTAATAAAGTTTATTATAAGCTGAAACATTCATGTTCAAATTTATCGGTTAAAAAACGAAATTGTTTTCCTACCAACCTGATAGGAACAAAAACATTCTTATAGGATTAATTATGAGAGTTGGGATTAAAGGTTGTGTTCATGCACAAGGACTTTTGTAACAACCTAGTAAAATTTAGATGCTGTTTTTAATATTAATACAATCAACAATTTTTGGAAATATGTGATAGAATGAAGATTTTTCTATATTAAAAAAAAAAAAAAAAAGGTTTTGAAATTACTATTGGAATAGAAAGTATATTTTTTCGCTGTACCTGAAAATTTGTCAATGATGATTATGGTTCATTTTGGAAATAAACAATTCAATTGGAAGTTTCTCAACAAAAATCCTGGAGTCTCTAGAATATAGGTAAAAAACTAGCTAGTTAACTTTTCGCCCACTCAGACATCATCAGAACAGAAAAAACAAGATCATATATATTATGGAGACAGCACATAATACAGCACATCTCAAATCAACAATCTGAAAAAATCTCTGAAAAAACATCACTAGAAATAGTACATCACTCCAATACATCTGAACACATATTCCGTACACATAAAAGTATGTTTACATGTCTGGGAATGAAGTACTGTCCCTAGTTGATGTGTCTTTTTAAAACCTAAATGTGCAGTATTCTGTCTGCATGTATGTGATCTTGTTTTTTCTGTCCTGATAATGCCTGAATTAACAAAACACTGACTGGTTAGTTGTTTGTGGGTATTTTAGTGATGGCTTTGTTTTTGGAATCTTCTAATTATATCCTAACAATTTCTTTATGTGTCTTTTTGCTCTTTTATATTAATATAAATAATTTTTAATTTTATTATTTTTTTTTATAGATAAATAGATATATACACTCACAAAAATTTTCAATTTATTATTATTTTATTTTATTTATAGTTTATAATAGATGCATTGCATTCTAGAATAAGATTATTCTATCATGTAAATATTAAAATAAAGAAAAATTAGAACTTCAGTTACTCTCTAATAGAATAGAATTATCATATTTTGTTTTTAGAACCGGCTAAGGATTAGAAGGAAATATACCTAATTAAATCAAATCACGTATAGAAAAAAAATAATACTAACAGTTGGTTCTTCATCGCCATCTTCTTCATCTTTAAATAATTCTTCAGCACCAAACTTCAGAATAGCAGTGAGCTCTTCTTTATTAAAAGGGGCACTTGAAGAAGAATTTTTCTTATCCAGAACAGTTCTACCTGTGGTATCCATTCTTTGTATTACTAAATGATCCAAGACCATTTTTTGTTTAGCACGCTCGACAATATTTTCTTCAACAGAACTTTTAGTAACAAGCCTGTATATGTTCACCTTATAAAAGCAAACTATACTTTAGAAACAATTAGAAAAAAAAAGTGAACAAAAAATTGTATAGTATTTTTTTAACAAGAGAGGAACAAGATAAAATAAACTACCTGATTTTTCTGACCAATTCTGTGGGCTCTAGCTTGAGCTTGTAAATCATTCTGCGGATTCCAATCTGAGTCAAAAATTATAACTGTATCAGCTGTAGCTAAATTAATACCCAAACCACCAGCACGAGTAGACAACAGAAAGCAGAAATCAGGTGAATTATCAGCATTAAAATGATCAAGGGCTTGCTTTCTCAATTCACCCTTAATTGAACCATCCAATCGTTGAAAAGGAAAATGTCTCATTTGAAGATATTCAGATAGAATGTCCAACATTCGTACCATCTGAGAAAATATAAGTACCCTATGCCCAGTTTCTTTAAGACGAACAAGCAACTTGTCCAACAATAGTAACTTCCCTGAACCTTTTAATAATTGCTGAAAAATAAAACAAAACAATTAGTAAGAAACAAATATATTCTTAAGTTATTTAATTAGAAGCCAATAAAATGTACTTAAAGGGTAAGGTAAATGATGTCCGAAACTTAAGAAAGTGAAGTAGACTTCAAATGTAACAGAAGAGTTCATTTGGGCTACGGTCCAATTTTCGAACAAGGAAGGAGTAAATTTAAATTTTGCGTTTAATTAAAGATGTAACATTTTTTGTTGAATAGGAAGAAATAACTACAAAAACTATGTAAGGTAATTCCCAATTGCAGCATCATGAACTAGAAAAAAATGTCTTCAAAAACAAGTAGAATTTGCCTTGTTAATTTTGCCATTCACTACTGACGATGATATATGCTGACGCAAGGGAGCGTGCCCTGCTTGCCAATGACGATATATGCCATCACACTGTTTTTCACTCAATTTGCTAATGCCGAGTATATATGACGCGGCGTTGCTTCATTCTACTGGCTTCCCAATAAAATAGAGCTTCTAACTAGAGCCAACAGATGGCGTGGGGATTTACTTTGGAGCTTTTCTTGTGGGATTCATGAACTGTTTGCTTAGGGTTATGGGTGGCTACCATGGCAGGTAACCATTCTCATTCTTATTTTTGCGTTCTGTGCGAAACAAACAACCCTCAGTTCAACTGCCTTTAGTCTTCATTTAGTTTCTATAAATTTTATTTAGTAGTTAGGTATAATTATTTTAGTTAGAAATTAGGTCAAATAGGATTATTTTAGTTACTAGGCCGTATGGCACTAATTATTTTAGTTATTTTTTAGTGTTTAGTTGGGTTTTTTTGTTACTGTTTAGTGATAGGTTTTTGGTTTCTTTATTTTATTTTTTGAAATGGAGAAACAGTGATTTAGTGCTGAGGAAGCTGCCAGTTTTTTTGGCTGTTACTCTATTGATGCCAAACAACATGAAGAAATCATATAGCAATTATTGGTCCAAAGATCCGCTACTACATTCCCCAATTTTCGGACAAATAATTTCCAGACAGATATCTTATGATGTTATGAATGCTACATTTTTCAGACCACAATAACAACCAAACCAGGGAACGAAATAGGCTGTTCAAAATAAGGCCATTCATTGATATGATTAGAAAAGCCTTCAAAGAATCATTATAACTACAAAACTGGAGAAATGATAAAAAAAAAAAAAAAACCAAAATGTGTAGAAGAAAGTAATAAAAATATGGGAGCTGTGGATAGAGTGGATATGATTCTAAGCTCAATAGAATCAGTCAGAAAAACCGTAAAATGGTGTAAAAAATTATTTCTTCATATACTAGATTTTTCTGTGTCTAATGCTCACATATTGCACAAGATTGTGACTGGACAAAACCTGACAATGGAGAAGTTCCATTTATCTCTAATAAGAGACATTTTGGAAAAATTCCATACGGAAAGAAAGAAATCTGGGGGAGGAAGAAAATCAAATGAAGATTTACCCCTACGACTGACAGAGAGACATTTTCCCAGCCTTGCCGTTTCCGAAGGGACGTCAAAAAAAACAAATGTACCAAAGATGTGCTGTTTGTTCAAAGAAAAAAATTTGGATGTCGAAATTGCAATGTTGTTCTTTGTATAGACATATGCTTTGAAGATTTTCATACAAAATTAAATTATTAAGCAATAAGTTTTAGTATAATAAAAAAGTTTTAACTCCGCCAGAGTCGGTCCAAAGCCCGAATCAAACAGGAGGATGGAAACAACGAAATAATTTAACAGATAGTAATAATGGGACGTAATGAAGGATAGAACGCAGCTAAAAAGTATGTAGCACAGGCCGGTAGGCGGGAAACCGTCCCACTTAGCGCAGCGATAAACGTAAAGCTCTTAACTTGTCGCAGTTATAGGGTTAAATAGGTTTTTAGTTAATGCTTCCTCTTCAACAAAAAAAAGTGAAAATCTAAAAAAAAAATAATTTAATTTACTCCTTCCAAGAACAGAATTGGACCATAGCCCAAATGAACTTTTTTGCTGCATTTGAGTTTTATTATCACTTCCTTATGTGCTGGGCATAAATATATATTTATTTATTTTGGCATAATTGTACCACGACCTGTTCAGGTCTATTGTGTGCTAATGCTGCTCATTTACAGTCAGAACGTAACCTTTGATTGCTCCACAAATCTCAGTAATTTGTTGCATCAATTAGCTCCCACTGCTTTGAGTCTGTAAATTGATCCAGACCGAACAGCAGGAATCTCAATCTTGAGAACCTGCTGCACAAGCAAATAATATGGTAAGCTGTTTCACCCTCTGTGTGACAGAATCAACACATGGGTAATCCTGTCAGCTTGAGTTTGAACATGTGAAAGTTCAATTGTTTTGAGTGAGACCCTGTCCATTTTCAGTAGTTGCTCACTTCTTCTGGTGCAGGGACCATACCATCCAAGAACAGCTTTGAATGGTACTGTTTTCCTTAGCCAGTGTTGCCTGGCTCTGATCTCATATTTCGCCTTAATTTCCTTTTGGCGAGACTCAGACTTATGCCACAGACAGGTCCCAGTGTAATGGGAATACAATCCGAACCTGATCTGGCCAATTTGTCAGCTTCTTCATTGTCTGGTATTCCGGAGTGACCCGGTACCCACCCAACGCTTACACTGTTATGTTTTAAAAGGTTGTTCAAGGCTGAGTACAGTCCCATACCACCCTTGAATTTGTTGCATAGTTGCTTAGTGCACCAATGGCTGCCTGGCTGTCGGTATAGAATGTGATTAAAATAAATATAAATACTTTCTTTTAATAATTTACTATTAAAAAAAAATTCATGATCAGAATAAGACATATTATAAAGGCTCAATATACTTACAAATTATTATATACATTAAAAACTTCAATATAAACAAATAACAATAAAAAATAAAAGCTTCGTCAAGTTGTGACAATTTTACCAGTTTATATCTGTATAAAAGACGATAAAAATATATATTTTTTTTCAAGTAATTACGAATATTATATTAAAATATAACAGTAAATTTATATAGCAGAATATAAGGAATGAAAAAAAAAATTTTTTTTCAGCAAATTCCTATCATTGTTCATATAATTACTAATATTATCTCAGCGAGAATGTAAAATGAAATAAAAATCGCATTAATACTACCTCAAAAAATAATATTAAAAAGAGTTTCCCGTTCTACCCTGGAAATATATGCCAGTAAATGGAAAAACTGAAACCAAGTTTTAACTACTTTAGACATTGGTTACCAATGGCTGTACCTCAAATGGGCCATATTTGTCCCACCAAAAACGAAGTTTGGCTAGAGCGCACTGACAAACAATTTCAAGCCTTCAAACGTATTTTTCAGTAGCTTCTGCCATCTAGTGGAATGAAACCAACCTATTTTGAATGTAAAATTCACAATTTTAGATGGGTGGGACAAATAGAAATTCTAATTCTAATCCATTGCCCGTTAAAGAGTTAGGCAACAACTTTTTTCATCAATATATAGAATATTTAAAAGATTTTCTTGGATGCTACATCATACTTAGAGATACTTTTTATGTCATGCATGCATTGTAAACGGGCATGCTTACTATTACTATTTTTATGTTCCGTGCAAGTATTAACTCTGTTAGGATTATTAATTAGGTATCGGTGCTGCATGTCTTTTTTTTTTTTTTTTATGCATTAAAAATTTATATACCTGTAAGTAGTCTTCATTTTTTGCTTCATTTTCCAATGGTTTTATTAAATGAGCATGATTACAGCATTTTTTTAATTCAATAACAATATTAATAAATGTACTAGGAGAGCCTTTGACTCCTTTGCGAAGAGCAGAATAATTTTTGGACAATATCCACCGGTAATACTGTTTCTGTACTGATGTCATTTCAACACGCAATATTTGTTCCACCTTTAGCAAAAAGAGAGTATTATGTTAAAAATATATAATTAAAATCTTAATTTATTGCAAATAAACAATAGCTCATCATTGTCTTATTACAAGAAAATATATTATTATTAAGAATAAAAATTACTTTAGCTGGTAATGATTTCTCAACATCCTTTTTAACTCTACGTAAAATATATGGTTCTAACTGCCTGTGCAACTTAGTATAGCCCTTATTTGCAGAATTATCGTGCTCTTTTTCAAATTCTTCCCAGTTATTAAATCTAAAACAGAAATAAAACAAAATAAAAGTAATCAAAAAAAGGCAATAGTATTACAGAAAATAACATATTAAAAGATTTATTAAATTAATAGATTTTTTTGGAATGTGCTGTTCAAATCATAGCACCACTAAAATAATGGCTATGGCCCCAGAAAAATAATTCGCATTATATATATATACACATGGGGCCGGGGTGGCCGAGCGGGTTAAAGTGCTTGTCAGTCCCAGTAAAATTAATTAATTAAAAAAAAATAATAAAAAATACAATAAACAGATACATCATGATTTTATGATTAATTGGCATAGGAAAATATTCTTTAAACTAACCTTTTTTATAAAAAGAATAGAAAATTATACTACAGTAAAACCTCCCAGAACCATCATCTATGGAACTGGAGATATTGTCAGTATGTAAAAAAGGTCAATTGATCAGAAGCATATGCAAATAAATTGATGCCAACAATTATTAATCCATCTATCAATCTGCTTTTGACCATTACCATTCAATGGGTATTACACACCTAACTATGTCATCAGTGAGTAGTGACCTCAACTATGAACGGTAGATACAGTGTTAAGTTGTTACTAACATTGAAACAACTGAATGGTCCTAAACGATAGTCATCCAAATCATATATAATAACTAGAGTAGGTTCTTTTAACCATAGATATAATTAAGGAAGAAGTTGGTCAGGGGATGCGGTCAATGATAAACACACTAATAAATACGACTTATTTATTCTGTGCCAATGTTTCGACTTAAGTTTTAAGCCATCATCAGGGCTAAACAAAATAATAAGATAACAAAATTGAAAATGACAGAGGCAGTACCAGTAACCTTTTCACATTACTTTAAACTTTCATTATTTACAATATAATAGGGTGTATAAAAAATAATGACAGTTTTTCAACATAAAGTTAATATTTTTATTTCTTTAATATAATACAGAATTAATACTCAAAATAATCTATTATGATCCACTGTTGTCAACCATCTTTCAGCCAGTTGCTCGATGCCATGCTGCTACCTCTCCTTGGGACAGCTGTTGAAAATCGAAAAACTCTTGAACCACAATGCCAATCTCTACAAAATTATTTTTTTTTTGTCTAGAAAAAAGTGGACCTGTGAGGAAATAAGTGATAATCTGATGAAACCATGCCAGACTGTATGGTGGGTGTGGTAAAAGTTCGATCCCCTGAAGATTTTTCAGCGTCCGACTAAAACTGTGTGCGCGAGCGTTATCCTGCTGTTACTTAGAACACTATAAAGGTTTACCAATGCTGGTTAACACAGTGATAATTTCGCATGTTTCCTATCAAACTGTTCACAGTGAAGTTCGGAGTTCGTAGACCATCCATCAATATCCACTAATCACCTTAAGCCCATCTTCCGTTTCAAGGACGTACCTCCTCTACTGATTTTTTAAACCAACGCCACGTTGTACAATGGTCAAGGACACCTTCAACTTCAGTTTGAATAATTTCATGTATTGCTTCAGTGGCTGTTTTTTTTTTTTTTTTTTTTTCTAATATCTTAATATTACGAGTATTTCGTGATAAACCATCTTTCTTGTTCGACTGCAGCTGATAAACTAAGGCTTTATTGCACGGGCCAAATGTTTAAAAACAAGCTTACTTAATTCTTTACACAATAGTATTAGTTATTGGTAAACATTGAATGGATTTAAAGTGCGTATTTACATCCTTTGATAATACAGTCATTATTTTTGATACACCCCATTATATTAACATCTTTTTCTTTTTATACTTCATATATTTTTATCATGCTTATCGTTTCTGTTTATTACAATTTCTTACTGTTATTGGTACTCAGTCTGTTGTTTTCAATGTTTTTATCTTGTTTTTTCTTTTACCCTTGATGATGGGCTAAAACTTAGACCGAAACGGCACAGAATAAATAAGTCATACTTATTAGTGTGTTTATCATTGACCACATACCCACACAAACTTCTTCCTTATGATATCTAATAACAAATAATAACAATAAAATATGACATTTTTTAAATTAATACAAAAAATATACCTGTTGGGCATAATAAAGTGCAACAAAGCCCAAAGCTCTTTCAGACTATTTTGTAAAGGAGTGCCAGTTATAAGAAGACGATGATTAGTATCAAACTCCTTTAATGTTTTGTACAATAATGAATCATCATTTTTTAATCTGTGTGCTTCATCAACCATTAGGATAGCCCAACTTATGCTGCCCAAAAAGGCCTTATCTTTAAGAACAATTTCATAAGTAGTTAAAATAGCGTTGAATTTTAATCTTTTAGAACCAGAATAGCACCATTCATAATTACGTATCTGAAAAAGAAAAAAAAAATCAAGACTATATATACATACATTTCTAAAAAATATCAGCTATTTAATTTTATGGTTGATTCATAACAATGAGTTTGTACGCATTTTTAATAGAATAGTAATATTATTATTAAGCTCTAGAGCTTAATAATAATATTGCTATTCTATTACATATGCTATTCTATACAAACTCATTATTATCAGTCATAACCATAAAATTAAATAACACTGTTATTTTTTAGAAATTTAAGCAATTTAAGATGTAATTAAAAGCTCTTACAACATCACGGGAGTTAATGTCACCAATATAAGTAACAACATTCATTTCTGGAGCCCACAACGAAAACTCCCTCTGCCATGATGTCATAGTAGATAAAGGCACGACAATTAAAAAAGGCCCATACAATTGGTGAGCATGGAATAAATAATATAAACTGCATATAGTCTGAAAAATTCATACAACATAAATTATATAGCATACACAATATCAAAAATGGAATAAATATATTCAACACTAAAAACTAAACAAAAGTTATTACTGGGTTATTCAATTTAAGATAATTTAACTGAGAATTAACCAAAAGTAGCATAGTTTCTTTATCTTTTAGTATTCACAAATAGAAGCTAATAATGGAGAAGAGTTGAATGTAACTAACTTGTCTGTAAAACCTTCATGTCTAAATACAATTTCTTGTGGCCAACAATAAATAAAAATAATTATGGTTATGTATATGGGATTGGGCTTTATTTTGCTTTACATTAAAAGTAACCAATTGTTTTTTCCACCATTATGATTTTAAGTAATAATTTTATTTTATAGTAAACTGTTTTAACTTATGAGGTTAATTTTATTTTATATTCCTAATATTCATTTGAACTAATACATAATATATGAAGAGCCCACAGGAGAAAGGGGAGTCACATTTTTTCCAAAATGGAGTAATACACGTCAATATATTCATATTAGAATAAGATGGTAAAAAGAACCAGAAAACATATTATTAAATGACATACTAAAAACATCTGCCAAGTAGGTCAGTATGGCTTGCTCGCCATTTCTATTGGCTAAATAAGGAAAAACAAATGTGAAAAAAAAAAAACAAGTGAAAGAAAAAACAAATTTAATAATTTATTTATTTTAACATGGGAGGAGTAATAATTCAAAATTTGCATGTGCGATTAAAAATCTTTTTCTTCTTCTTCTTTCTCGGCACTACAACTCTTGTAGAGTTAGGGCCTCCCACAATTTGGTCCGCCAGTCATCTCTGTTGGTCGCTGCTGCCCTCCAGTCTCGGGCACCCAGGATGTATCGCATCGGTTTCATCCATCTCAGCCATTGTCTACCAACTCTTCTGGTGGCATATATTTTTTCATCAAGGATTTTTCGTGGTATCTGGTCCCGTGTCATCCTTATAACATGACAGCGATTAAAAATCCAATTCAAAAAAAGAATTACGAAATAAACAATCCCTATATAGAATAAAACTTTGACAATAACAGTAAATTGAAATGCGTATGAACAATCGAAAATTCAATAAAAAAAAAAAAAAAAAAAAAATCAGAATCCTTGGATACCTTAAAACGATCTCTATGCGCAATGAAAAATCCGATATTAAAATCAGAATGTTCATGCTCAAACAAAATTTCGATGGTGATCAAAATTAGCAACTTTGAGAAAATAATGAACGATCACTAAATTGATGAAATGTACACCACTCCCTCCAATAAATAAAAATAGAATAATAAATATTTAAAAATAAATCAACAATTTTTTTTTTAAATCCTATAACCAATTGAAATTAGCGCTTATCAATTATCTAGCAAATGAAAAAATATCAAAAGATTATGCCAAGTCATAATTAAGCCCAAAAAAATAGTTAAGCCCAAAATGATTATATACATTCACTGGATATATAATATACAAGTACTGGGTGGAATTTGATAAAATTTATATGGGACTATCTAGGTATCAACCCGCAAAATCCCTGAAAATTTCATCAAAATTGGATTAACAGTAGTAGGTTCATACCCATCACATGGATTTGACTACAGACAGACAGACTGACAGACATTTGATATCTGAAACGTAAAATGCGAGGGAAAATTTTCAATTCAAAGGACATCCATTTTTTTCACTTCCTACATGAATGCAAGGCTTCACTACCTTTGGTAGTGAGGAAGCAAAACAAAAAATAAAATGAAAAAAGAGGAAACTACTAATTATTGAGCTCCAAACTTCAAAACTTGATTTTCTAGAAATAAATTAAGGGTGAATCTTACCATTTCTCTCATGGACTCTTCATATATGACAGTAGCATATATCATAGCAGTAGCATTTCGAACTTTGCCTCTCATTGTCAAAGGTTCAAGTGAGCTCAGGGTTATAAGATGGTCTAATGGCTTAGAAAATGATAGACTCCATCTACTTCAGTTACCCATTTAGTCTGTAAGAAACACTGAAATCGACCAGACCTTCACCCCGGTTGGAGTGATATCTTGACTCAATTTATTAATCTTCTACAGCCAAAATCTCTACTACAAGGGTGAATTACTGCATATATTTTGCATGTCATTTAGTGGACTATCAAATAGACAAGTTAACATACAGGATAAATGCTGTCCACAATATACAGACCCCATTTGAGTTCTAACCAGGCAATTCCAACCATAGAGCTCATAGCTCAATGGATGAATGTCAGCTGTACCATAGACATGGGGTTCACCATAACATGAAGCACATTCTGTGAAAATATTTACTATAACTATTACACATTTGCTCATGGTAGATTGTTTTTATAAGTTAAAATATTTTTTGAATAATTATAAAATAGTCAATAGTCATAAATTTAATCATATAATTTCTTCTTCAATAAATTGCCAAATTAATTTGATATGATCTCTTTTTTTCATAACTTAACAAAGCTATAGTTTTATTCCATTTGTAATATTTCGGGTTTCAACAAAACAATTTCATTTTCTGCATTTTCGGTTTTTCACAGAGTTCACCTGGGATGTCGCATCTGGCATTTAAACAGAGGCCTCAAGAGGCAAACTCAATTATGAGAGCCCTTCAGCTGTCACATAATCATTATACTGATAATGGCTGTTCAACAGAATGTTTATGTATGTTCATACCTTAGCACAGCTACTACTATAGTCGTATTCTGCTCAACATAATACTTATTTCATTAAAGAATAAAAGATAAAGAATTAGATGTTAGGACTATCTTTAATTTAAGCAGATCGATCACCTTTACAAACTATAGGAGGGAGTTATTGTTGACCGTATATTTATATTTAAAGGGAGAAGTTGGTTGGGGGGTGCGGTCAAAGAAATAGACTACTATAATGTGAACTTATATAATTATATAAGTTCACATTATAGTAGTCTATTTCTGTGACCGCACCCCGCGACCAACTTCTCCCTTTAAATTTACAACCTATAATTGAGCCCTAACCTATAAGTGGAATTCATACATAAATAAATATCTTTGACAGCATCAGAAGTAGTGATATCAAACTATGGGGGTTCCCTACTTATTTTTCTCTGTTATTAATTTGCTTATTATTGCTGTGAGCACAAATTAAGAGTGACTGTTAGATTAGGTTAAAATTCTATCCAAATAAATAATGGTAATCACAATTTTTTTTAAAGTAATTTTTTTTTTTAATTAAGGTATAACTCACAAATTTCATAAAAATATATAAAATTCTTACCTGAATAGTTTTACCCAGACCCATTTCATCAGCCAAAATAATAGAATTTTCCTTACACCATGAGTGAACTAGCCAATTTAAACCACTAATTTGGTAATCTCTAAGTACTAAAACCTAAAATTAAGAAACATAATGATTAACTTGATACATCTAAGGGTCTAATAGATTATATTTATGTTGAAAAGAAAACAAGAATTCATATTGATTTGGAAATTGCAATTTTCAATCTAATGAGATTAAAAAATAAAATACAATAATAAATAATAATTGCAGATATTAGAGGAAAAAATCTTCACACTAACATAAGTACAAGAACTATAAGGTAAGATTATGAACTTAATTGGATAGATTAAATAATGATATGTATTCCAAATATTAATTTCATTTATTTGTAGTAATTTCTTCAAAACAATCATAAAATTTTCTAGAGTTCTTAAATTCAGGGTGTTCAGCGATAAAGAATGAAAAAATTCAAGCATAATTCAAGGATTTCTAAGCTGTGAACTATAAAATTCAAAGCACTTTTCATCAATTTGTTGGATTAAATTTAAAACAAAATTGCAAACTTAAAGATTGCAAAATACGAATCTCAGACAAGCTTAAACTTTTTTCGATGATTACATTAGTATAATAATCTTCTGGAAACAGAACTATTTTGCACTTGCCCCAAAACTAATTCAAACATAACCGTCTACATTACATTTTTAAAAATAGAGAAAAAATCTAGTTTCAAAAATAATGATTTTACTGTCATTTAAAGTCGAACTTAGTAAAATCTAGTGAGCACTTTAAAGTTAATATTCATTTCGATCTCCCTAGTCATGCTTTAAATAGCAATAAAATTTCTATTACAAGGCAGAAAAGAATGTTGAAGCAAACCAACAAAGGCAAACTAAAAGATAAAACATCGTTAAATACCTGGTCTCCACCCATATATTCAGGCTGATCTTCAATTTTAATAAATTTTGGTCTCGCTTTTAAAACACGGCATAATTTGCTTGGTGTTCTTTTGGAATCTTCTCTTTCTTTAAATTCTTTTATCTTTTTTGGCCACTTTTTTTCAATCAGTCCAGAGTCCTCCCAAGTTGCCTCAGAATAGGGCAAAGATTCCCATTTAACATAATACTCAACCTGTCCATCGGTTTTAGAAACAGCTAAAATTGAAAATGATAAAATGAAAAATAAGTTTCAATATGCTAATTTTATAGTGTGAAACTAATTACAAAATTTATGTAGGCAAAAACACACAAATACTTTCTATACCTATAATTCTTTCCACCCTATTATAACTCTTAAGAAGTTCTTGTTGAAGCTCTAATTGACATTCATAATATTCAATATCTTCTGGAGTTGTGTGTTCTTTCCAAAATCTAATATCTTCTTCTCTTTTCACAAAATTTTCTAATTTTTTTACACCTTTAACCTAGAAAATAAGAGTCACATTAATAAAACAATAAATTTCATGAAGTTAATCATTTAAAACATCAACAATAGTACTAATTTAAATACAAAATGTATTGGTATAAAATCCAGCAAGTGGGCCTTGTAGTCCTATTTGCCAAACCCTGGCAGCTACCTTTAGGTAGCCGCCGCTTACTAACCAGATTGAGAGTGTCAAAATTCATTTCTCAGGACCACCGCAAAATAAATATTAACTGACCCAGGTGGAAATCGAGCCCACAACGTTCCAAACCGGGTACTCAGGGATCCTCACCCCAATGTGCTCAGCTATCACGTCCCCTTATACAAAAGATGATAAATTTCAATGTTTTACATACCGGAAAACCCTGTGTACTTCATAAAAACCTACAGTGTTTAACAATCCAATTTTGTGACAATACATAATATTGTCATAGTCAAAGAATAAAACCCAAACTAGGCCCTTTTTTAGTTTTTTGTAATTGCCTGTGTGTGAATATTCTTCAACTCCTTGCCTCCTCCCTTATTTTCATTGCCCTTTTTGATTAAGGTTTCACAGTGTAAAAGGGACTGCAGGAAGCTTGAGATGAGACTTTAGAAATTAATGTTTTGGTTTGTTGGCCAATACTTTCTCGGTGGCTTTATGTTTCAATCTCAAAGCCCTAAACCATCCACATACTCTTGATCTTCTCACATTGCGATCCCAAATTCTCTGAATACAACATACAGATATGCACGTTCCATCTCAAGGAACTTCTGCCTTCAGGAAATCCTTGGTTATTGGGTTTTTTTTTTTCTTTTGGGATTCCTTACACATATTCTTCAGATATACCCCTTTTACAGCTTTATTTTAACTTCCTTTTATCAAACTGATATGAAGTTCACATTTCTAATCAGTCACTTTTCATATATAGTTACAGATTAATTCCAAACGAAGCACTTTCTTTAGACATGTTCAATCTGATTTTTTTAATCTGCTACATAAGTTTTAATATAAAAAATTAAGTATTGGATTATATGAGGTAATCACTATTAATTAGATTATCATAAAACGAAATCTTTCAGTTTGAATCATTATCGAACTTGAATGGAACTTCTTTTGGTGATTCACGTTCACCTATTTTTAACTGGTCGATGCTGTTGACCTAAGTCGAAATCCTGAAGATGAATTTGAACCCCCAGACGAACAGGGATTCTGCAAAGACATTAACAAGCTAAAAAACAACAAGTCACCAGACTGACAAACTGTCCACTGAATTATTTAAGGGGGAAATCACTTATTCCAAGCATTACACAATCTTCTTGTAGTGATCTGGACGGAATAAGACGGTTCTGTGTCCTAATCACAAGAAGGGAGACCTTGAGTGCAATAACTATCAGGGCATCTTTCTTCTACTATGCGCCTATAAAATTTTCTCAAATATATTGTCTGCCTCAAAGTCTACTACAGATCAGATATTCACCTTACAAACCATTATAGAGAGAGAGGAAGAGAATACTAGAAGCAAACGCACCATCTATTGGTTGATTTTAGGTCCGCATACGACAGTATTCAACATGAGCATCTGTATCAGGCGATGAAAGACCTTCATATACCTATTAAGCTTATCCGCCAGGTAAAACTGATGTTGAGTAATATTGAGTGTGAGGTGCATGATCAAGGGGATTAATCTGAAGGATTTATCTCTGATAATGGCGTTCGACAAGGAGATTCCCTTGCCTGTCTGCTCTTTACTATTGGTTTGGAAAAGCTATAAGAGAATAATAGATTCAAACCAGGAGAACGATCTTTAATCATATGGTACAAATTCTGGGTTATGCTGACAACCTCAATATTATTGGGAGATCAAAAACTGCAATGGAAGAAGCCTTCCTCACCCTCGAGGATGCTGCTAAGAAGCTGGGACTTGCTAACAATACCTTGAAAACAAAATATATAATTGCTGATCAAGCTAGAGATCCTAACAAAGATTTTGTACATGTTGGCCTTTACCCATTCAAATGACCAGGTTGTGTACCTGGGGTCACTGGTTAACAACATTTCTGATGAGTTAACGAGACAAATAGCATCAGCCAATAGAAGCTATTTTGGACTACGTCTGCTCTATATCAAGAGCTACAAAAATAAGGTTATAAAAGACACTGATCAGACCAGTGCTTACTTACAGGTCAGAAACGTGGGCCTCCTCCAAGTCCGATGAAAGGGGCATCCTGGCATTTGAGAAGAAAATCCTTCGATGTATCTACAGTCCAGTGAAAAATGACTCAACATGGAGAAGGCGCACAAATAGAGAAGTCTACTCTTTGCTTAATGAGCCTGATGGTGCAAGAGTTGTCAAACTCAGCAGGCTATGAAGGGTAGGCCATGTCGCCAGAATGGGGTTCTGCAAGATCCCAAAAAAACTTCTAAAAAAGACCTATATGGAGCCCGACCGAGAGGCCACCCGAAGCTTTGATGAGCGGATGGTGTTGGAGAAGACTCAAGAAGCCTGCTCCGAGTTCGGAATTGAAGGATAGCTGCACTTTATCAACTGAACTGACAGGAGCTACTTGAAGTGGCCAGGACCCAGTAATGTGTTGTCACGCTGATGGAAGAAGAAGAATGCTCAAAGCATTTATATTTAAAAATCTTCGTTCACTAGAATATGTGCAACAGAAATTGTGGGCCACTGCAGTTGATTGATTTGGTGTAACCATAAAAAAAAATTGTCAGGTAGAACTCGACATTAACTAAAAAATACAAATAAAATAGAGCCATGGTGATACTGCTAATTAGCGGTGACTTCAGTATCATAATATCATATAATACAACTAACTTAAAATCCACTAACGAATAAATCAAAACAAAATTTCTTAAGCACTCTTAATCAAAAGTCACCAAAAATTAAATGCCATAACATAATTATTCAAGTGACAAATTAAAAACTTGCAAAACTGTAATAAATATTGGTAAACTCACTTTTTGTTCTTTCAATGACTGTTCAGATTCCCATGTATTATGGATATGAGACCATCCTTTCCATTTAATTAAATATTGTACCTCCGTTTGATCTTTATCCAAAGATTCATAGTTCGAATTGGGATCACCATTCTCTTCAATTGCATATACAGTAGTTTGGTTTCCAACAACTAGAATATTTAAAGGAAATTAGTCAAATTTTATGAATAATTTAATTATTTAAATTTTTTGATTGAATTAATTCACAAGTAAATTTTGTAAAAATAATAATAAAAAGTTTGTAAGAATAATAATAAAATAAATTGAATTTTGTTTTGAACACTTATTAATCATTACAAGCTACAATAGATAAAAACATTACCCATACATACTCATATATACATAGATTGGCACAGAGCTGATAAAATATAAAAGAAAAATGTATTACTTGTTCACATCTATAAAAATTAGAAAAAGTATTAAGACTAGTCTTATTTGTCATTAATTATTTTTGTTGCTTAAGAAGTAAAATTTGTTTTTATTTCCTGAATTTTTACAATAAACAAGTTGTGAGAAGTCAATTTTAACAATTGATGAAGTGGTGTAACAAAATGAAATTTTGTTTCAGATGTTTAAAAGGATATAATGTAGAAATTCATACAGTAAACCTTCATTATTATGAACTTGGAAACAACAAACTCCTCGTGTTAAAGCTAACCAAAATCGAATCCCCAAGAAAAATGTATTGATTTTCTTATAGTACCTTGTTATAACGAAATAAATCCGTTAATGCTAACTGCGAACTAATTTTAGACCCTTAGTGAGAAATAACTCGGTTATAACAAACTTGAAAAGTATAATATGCATAACCTTTCATTCCTCATTATAACGTCAGAAGTGGAGGTCACTTAATCCTTTATGTTTGTTTACATTGTAATTTTATCAAGTCCCTTCAGCTAAAAGAATAAATATTTATTTCCCTTTTATTTATGCTATTAAATGTCTGAATAATGGTTTGATGAAAATGGCTTGTTAGTTACATAAACTCTTGTTAGTTACAGTCACACTTAGTCAAATAAACACACTTCCTCCCCATTCTAGCCAGAATTCAGGAAATTCCTTTTTCTGCAAAAATCATTAAGCTGTCCCCCTTTTTGTAATGTTTACGGATCAGAAATCCTTGGTTCAGTTTTGTGTTATACAAGTTAAAGAAAGATTCTGTGTCAAGTTTTAAATTTCTTATTTGGTTAAAAATGTCACCAAAAAAAATGAAGCACGATAATAGTATTAAATTACAAATCTTACTAGATGTGGAATAGGGAATATTGACAAAAAACAGATCAGGGAGAAGCACAGAATTCTAAAGTTTGCATTATTGACCATTATAAAAAACATGAATTTAATTGATATGCATGCTGCCAGTGGTTCAACCTCATCTTCTGAGAAACGCTTCCGGCTCGCTGCCCATTCAGATTTAGAGGAAAAATTATAATATACCTTAAGTATGTACATAAGTACATACTACATTGTTTTTTTATTTATTTAATATGTACATACAAATTGTTTATTTTGTATTTGACTGTTTTTTTTATTTGTGATTGATTCTATGTATAAGTATAGTCTTTCTGTATCTAGAATAGGTTTGAATAAAGAAAGTGTTATACATACTGTGTTGCTTTAAAAAAATTTGTTTTTACCTGCATTATTAACCTACTCATCTCAAAAAGATCTATTTATATTGGTAATTAATAGATTACTATAACATATATACTTATCAACCTTATCTTCAATTAATAGAGTACAATTTGAACTAACCTCCTTTCTTGCCAATTCTTTGGGCAAGAATTTTTTCAATAGTTTCAGATGTATCAGGAGGTACAGGTTCAACAGGCTCCGGATCAGGTTCTAATAATTCATCTGAATCCGTTTTTTCATCACTAGCTTCTTTATAACTAATTGACGAAACCCCTCTCCTAGATTTAGTCCTAAAATTAATAAGACATGTTTCAAAATTCACAATTCTGCATAACCCTACCCTACTTA
Organism: Rhaphigaster nebulosa; assembly: GCA_948150685.1. Classification (NCBI taxonomy): domain Eukaryota; kingdom Metazoa; phylum Arthropoda; class Insecta; order Hemiptera; family Pentatomidae; genus Rhaphigaster; species Rhaphigaster nebulosa. The sequence goes on from OX411307.1 coordinate 103,884,246, forward strand.
ATCAATTTTAATTAACCAACATATTAACTCTTGACAAAACTTCTACAGGCTAATAGCAATTTAAAACTTAATAGAGCCATCTACGTATGTTATATGGGTAGGGTCACAACTTGCGATCCACTTCTAGGATCTAAAGATTTTTTCTAAAGAAAAATGTTTTCCAATAAGCCTTATGAGAAAAACTGAGTAGCTAAGCGAAAAAAAGAAGTAATATACAGTTTGGAAGACTGAAATCATGGTCCAGAAGAATTTCAAACCTGACCACCTATCATCATGGGAGTAACTGATTCAGAAGGCCTTGATTCTTTCACAAGATGTTGAAACATATGTTTTTATAAAGATTATTGGCTTGAATAAACATTGCTTTCAACATTTTAGTCGTTTAGAATATAAATATAATAAAATTATAGTTTAGCTCCTTACAGAGATAAACATTAGCTAAGAACAAAATAAAATTTTATTCTTGTACAACTCAAATTTCAAGAACATTTGTAGTTTGAAACTAACAAAAAATTTTTATGACACAATACATTGAACTTTTATAAACATATTGTAACAAATTTTGCTTATGCTAGTAATATCAGGTAGTAGGAGGTGAAGTAAAAGGTCCAATAATTAAAACAATGACTACGAAGACAAGGAAGAAAAGAACAACTATAAATTAATTATTTAATATAAACCAAAAATAAGCTATAAAGAAAATTAAATCACTATTCAGGGAGTGAATGAAAACAGCCTACATAATTTAAATGAAAAATAAAAAAATATGCTCAACAAATTTTGATTAAATTAATTATGAAAATTAGCAAGGAAGCCATACCTTCTATTACTATCATCTTCTGACTCATAACTTGATTCAGAAGAATCTGAATAGGCTCGATTTCGAATTCTTGACTTAGGTTTCCTATTTGTCTTAGGTGGTCTTCTTCTGCCACCAGGAGGCTTGCTAGGTGGAGGCCTTTTTGATTCTTTATCAGTCTCACTATCATACGATGTATCAGAATTCCATCTGTAATACACAATCAACATTTAACAACATATAAATCACACCAATCACATACCAATAATATTAAACCATCCAAATGAAACCAACGATTTAGGAGATGATCTTTTCACAGATCGTTTATTCTTTTCACTAGAATCACTATCCCCAGTATTCAACCTGGAAGGTTCTTTTCTTTGTCTGTTTGAACGCCGTATGCCATATACATCAGGATTCTCTTCCCAGCACTACAATAAATAAAATTGTTAAATAACTTCTAAATAAACTTTTATGAAACAATTAATAAAATTAGAGCAACAAATAAACAATTACCAAGGGTTTTCAACTTGTCAAACTTTCATTCTTAGGTAGAAACTTTAATTTTTTATAAAATGAATATCAACAGGGTTTACAGACATAGCAACAAGGTAGACCAGAATTTAAAAAAAGAAATATGAATAGTTTTTAACTTACATTATTAACAACTAAAATCATCAAGTTATTCAGTGAATATTATTGCATTCAATAATTATCACCCACCCAAATAACTTGAGTATAATTTCTTACCTGCTTAATGTCATTCTTTCCTCGACTGCTATTGGAGGTCTTAGATTTATAGTCTGATCCACTGTCAGAAGATTTTGAAGACGAAGAGGCACTTGAGGCTGAATCACTAAAACAGTATTTTTATAGATGAAAAAGAGTATAAAAATAATGATATACAATGTTAATATATTATAAATTTTAAAATAAACAATATCATAAAATAGAGTTTCTAAAAACTTTAATATTTAGCGTGTGAAGATATGAAAGATTAATCAAATTGCAGGATAGATTACAGATTAATTTATACAGTAGAACCCTGGTACAACGGGACTGATAAGCCAGAACCCAGATTATCCGGAATATCTCATTTTTTTCTGTTTTCCTATAGGTACTTTTATTTTTGTTCACAATAAACTGATATGCAATTATATTACACATACCGTTAACAAAACTTCGTAATTTTAATCAAGTGATTTAAGATGCATTAACAAAAAAATGTTAACATGTAAAATTTTTTTAAATTTTGAATACATAAGTATTTAAATTAGATTGTACCTTGCATCCGATTTTATTTATTTAAAAACATATACATAATTCATGCTTTATCAAAAATTATAAAAGTGAGGCATATCTATAGAATAGAAGAATTTTATTCTGGGACTAGGTCACTTAAGAATAACACAATTGAACAAATAAAACAGAAACAATATCTGGGCATAAGAGAACAAAATAAAAATCAATTAATGTTTACAATATTTTCAATAAAATAAATAAGCAAACAATATAAATGGTCTCGAAATATATAATTAATGTGAACAAAAAAAAATTTAAAGAAAAGAAAAAGAGAGAAAATGAAAAATACAAAAATAATGAGTTCATTAGTTAAGTTAAAGCTAGTGCATGAAAAACTATTATATAATGTTAACCTTAAATTGAAATTTTGTAATTAGAGAGAATCATTTTGGAAAGAAAGGTGTTGGAAAAGGAAAGATTTGAATGACAATAGAGAAGTATAGTGGATATTAGAAAGAGAGGGATTCCAGGGGGTAGAGGAGCGGGTGAGAAAGGAACGTTTGAATGTTTTGGTTCTGTGGGAAGGGGTATAGAGGCCAGAAAGAAGCAATCTTGTTTCCTGTGTATGGACCGAAGATTTGAATTGTAGGAGGCTGTAGATGTAAGAAGGGTGCTTGCTGGGTGGTGCATATGTTGGAGCCCTTAAGGCTGATTACAGTTCTTATGAGAGCAGGGATTGAAATTTTTCATAGAAGCCCTCTCTCCATTGTTTCTCAAACGTATTAAAACTAAGAATCCAGTTCATTGTTGTCTATTGTAGCGTTAACTCTTAAGTTTCTTCTCACTTTTTTTATTTATTCAACAGAGTATTTTGTGATACATGGTGAAAAGTAATGGTATGTTAGGTAAAAGGAAGAGAGTAGAAATCTCAATCTAACCAACAATTGGTTCGCACATTACTTTAATACATGTGTCATTAAATCAAGAATATTTGATTTACTGATAATACCACCTCTAATCAAGAATTTCGTATCCTCCGGAAATAGCCCTGTCCACACTATACCAGATAAACAGGGTTAGATTGTATAATAACAGAATATCCAGAGTTCTAGACATTCAACATATAATTTAAAGTGACTTTGATCTGGACTATGATTTATCATAAGAATGATGAATGACTAGCGTCATCACTATAATTTACATTTTAATATCACGATAATACCACATCACTGAATTTTTTTTTTTAACCAACAGAACTATTGAATATCAAATACTTAAAAAATCGTCATAAAGTTTCTAAGAAAATAATGTTTACATCACATGCATAAAATAACTAATTTTGAAAAAAAAAAAACCCTGCTTTATTGAAATGCATATTAAGACTTTAAACATGGAATAATTAATTACCTTTCTGACCCTGAACCACTTTCAGAAGAAGAATTGTCTGATTCTTCCTGGTTACCTTGATCTTTATCACTTTCCGATGCAGAGTCTTCGGAACCATCTTTCTAATAAACACAAAATTAGAAGATAGTTAAAATGTTAATATATTTAGTAATTCACAAATAAAAATTTTCAACACTTGTTTGTGAATAAAAGTATACATTTTATTTTAGAAGCAACTTTAAGTAAACTCCCGAACAAAATTAATGAAAACAACCAAAAATTAAACTTCTAAATAAAACTTATAAAAACAACAATTTTGGAGGTATCTTGAGAATCCCAAAAAATTCTTACTCAAGAAGAAAGTAAAGAGTAAAAGCCTGTTTAAAATATCCTGTATGGCAAATAAAAAAAAAAATTTAAGTCACTTCTTTCCCTTAAATGTGGTAGATTGTAAGAATTAACAATAAAAATATTTTAAAAAGAGATAAATAATACAACATGGACAAATAAGAAAAGGGAATCTATAACAGCCCTATGCAGTCCAGTAACCTTGTACATTCTACCTACCTTGTGTCAAATAGGATAATAGGTTTCTTTTGGTTTATTAATTTTCAATCTTTGTAATCAACCAAGAAATTTTTTTTTTGTTGGATCTGTCCTCCACTTCCACCAGCTTCTTGGTCTTCACCCTCTATTCTGACACAAGTGCTGCTCATCTTAGCCTACATGCTTTGATACACTTACTTTCGAACACTCAATTTATAGCAATCATATTGGGACAAAGTTTCTGCTCCATAGGTCCATAATTTTAATTTTGTTGCTTAATACAAAAGCTGAGACTTAAGTTTCAGTTTTGTATAATAGGCTCTATTACCCACCATTATTCTGCTGTTAATTTCTTTGCTGAAATTGATAGATAGGTTTTATAAAGTATTCTGCACATATTCCTATGGAAACCGATTCACCTTTGGCTAGTTATTTGATAACTCAAGCGTTTTATATCTACCGGAACATTCCAGAAGCTCATTTGAAAGATAATCTAGTTGTCCAAGACCAAAGGGATGAGGAAAGTCTTGTGTATTAACACACCAGATATTCATTAAATTTATCTATTTGGAAATAATAAACCATTGTGTAATAATTTGGAGCGCTTTTTTATCTGGTATGTGATGGTACAGAGATGCCAAATCCAAGTTTTTGACCTCGGCAGCCCTGCTGTTCAGTGCTAAAAAAAACAAAAAACTGCGAAAATTTTGCACTTATTTCAGATTTTGCCCATCTTGACGATAAAGGAGAAACTTTTCGACAAAGAATAAATACTCTATGAATTTTTTAACTAAATTAATTTTGCTACAGTTTATTTCTGTATATCCAATAGTCTCTGAGATACAGCTTTTCAAAGTTTGGCAAATTTTCCAAATTTGCCATTTTTAAGCTATTATTCAGGTTTCACCAATTAACAGTCGATCTTATACCTCCAATAATCTCTCAAATCATTCAGTGAAGTAAAAATTTGGTAAATGAAACAATAGAAGGTTCGGAGAGGAGGGGGAGTGGCCGAGGAAGGGGGATCAGTGAACCACTTAAGTCTACAGAATAATTTCCTTGTGAGGATGAGCTGCAGGTCAGGTCAGTAGTGAAAGCAATCAACTTTGCAGAAGAAGAAGATATAGATGTGCTCGATGGTGTTGTATGCAAATTTGACTAATCTGCTAAATTTTTAAAGCACATGAAATTGGAAGATTCCAAGCTCTTGTAACTAAATTCAACGTTGCCCTACAAAATCTTAAAAATGGTGGACGAGCTGCAAAGCTGTGGGCTAACTATTTTAGAAATGTAACATTGGTGAAAGATTTAATCCAAGCAGAGCAGATGCTGGGAGAGTGGGGTTCACATTTGAACTCCATCCAAAGAATACTGACATTCGGTTCAGTGAAGTAACGTTGAATCACATTTACTGAAGGCGTGGATGAAAGGAATGAAGGGATGATCTGCAGTTTTTCAGGTGGTGAAATGGAGGAAATCTGGCATTTTGCCTCCACTCTGCATGCATGAAATTTCTGGTTTGGTCTCTATAAAATGGATATTGAGTAGTTAATCAGTGAAGTGTTGCTTAGAAATATACATTTATTGTTTATATTACATGGTATATATAACACGAAATCACCCACCCTAAATAATTTTGAACAGTATATTATAAACTATGAATAATTAAATATTTAATGATAATTATTGTAGTTTAATAATTGTAATAATAATATATATTAATATATAAACCCACGAAGGCAAAAATTAAAACTTGAAAACTTTTAAATGCAACTAATAAAAAAAAACTGTATCAATATTTTAAAGGAAATTTCAAGTTTCTTAATTATTAAATTAAAAAAAACGTTAATTAATACCGATTATTTAATTAACCAAATTATTTTATTGTATAATTGTTATTCAAATATTTTTAAATCCAATTAAATTTTATTTTAACAAATATTTTGGACGTTTCTGTTACAACATTCACTTTATTTATCGATATTTTTTCCTTGTTTCGTTTGATCTTTGGATGGCGGTGGTAACGCTCATAGAGCAGAAGAAAGATAGCATGTGCTCCACGTCGAAATCGAACATGCGCAGTTGAGGATATAAATGGTGGAACTCACCATTGACATTCCAGGTTCGGCAGATGACAAGAACATCTGCTTCATTTTCTTCTTGTCTTCATTTTTTTAATACGTTGAATAAATTACCATATTTTTAATGAACAATTTAACGTCAATAGGAATAGGAATATTCCATTATCATGTGCTTTTGAAATTGTAGGTTTCTCAAATTCGCAAAGAACACCATCGAGCACATCAATCTCTTCTTCTGTAAAGTTGATTGTGTTTTCACAACCAACCTAATCTGCAGTTCCTCCTCACAAAAAAATGCCTTTAAAGACTCCCATAGTCTACAGACATCCCTCCCACCTCCTGCCTCAGCCATTCCTCCTCCCCACCACACCTTCCCAATGATACATTCACTAAACTTTTACTTCATTGAACCATTTGAGAGATTACTGAAGATTTAAAACCGATTGTAATTGGTGAAACATGAAAAACAGTTGAAAATTGTCAAATATGGAAAATTTGTCAAACTTTGAGAAGCTGTATCTCAGAGACTATTGAATCCATAGAAACTAATTTGGTCACAAAATGTAGCATATTAAATCTAGTGATATAATATACGGAATAATTCTTGTCGAATAAATGCTCCTTTACGGTCAAAATGAGAAAAATTGAAAAGTGCAAAATGTTTGCAGTTTTTCAACACTGATTCGGAGGGCCGCCGAGGCCGAAAACTTGGATTTGACATCTCGGTACCATCACTTGCAAGATAAAAAAAGAAACCGATTACACTATTCAACACAAGGTAGACCCCCTTTTGATGACAAGGTGACTGGGCTATGGGACCTCAACAGAAAAAATTTACCAGCTCAAACAAAAAAAAAATAATAACAATTTCACAAAGATGAACCTTTGTGCAGAAATTAAATATTTTACAAATATAATTTAAATAAAACAAAGTCTATTTCTCAAAAGTGCCAAATACATTATCTGAGACTCTTGTATAACTATCAGTAAATCAGGGTAATGTAGTATATTAAAACTTTAAGATATTTATACTATGAATTTGAAAATATAATAATATTGCTTCATAGCCCAATTTTTAACTATATTTTAGATAGAAAGGTACCCTCTCAAAACATTTAGGGGCAAAAGGAAATTTATTATTTATAAAAAGAAAAAAATGAAAGAAATAAAACGTTTAAAAAAAAAAAAAAAGGTACAAACTAGCATATATTAGATATGAAAATTGTTTCAATTAAAAATTAAAAGTATATGTTATTAATATAGGAGATATTATAGTATCATAAGGTATTGCCAAATCTCATACCTCCCTGCAAAATTCATTACTGAGATGAATCTTATGACATAAATCTCAAGTCCTTTCCGCCTTCTGAACTATTATTAGCCATGATAAAACTCTAAGAGGACTAACCAAATCAGGCACTAGGAAGCAGATAACAAGCTGCAAGTTGAATGCAAAGAAGACTTAAGGCAATTGTAATAGGTTCCAATCATCTCCTTAAAACTATACCTCATATTCCAATCCTGTTTCTAAATAATAATCTGATTAAATTCTAAGAAGACACGATCCCTCTTCTCTGGTGTCCCTCAGGGCTCCTCTTTGTCTCCTACTTTATTTGCTATTTATATTAATGACCTTCCCCTTCTTATCCATCACTCCCAATACCATATCTATGCTGACGATTTCCAAATATACTTGTCCTTCCCGCCCTCTGACCTATTTCTAGCCACAAAAAGACTCCAGAAGGACTTAAATCGAATAAGTCACTGAGCTGTTGCTAACAAGCTGAAGTTGAATGCAGAGAAGACAAAGGCAATTGTAATAGGTTCCCGTCACCTCCTTAAAACTGTTCCTCATATCCCAAACTTGTTCCTAAATAATAATCCCCATTAAGTTCTGTCCAACCATAAAAAACCTTGGAATCACCTTTGATCAAACTCTTTCCTGGAAAAACCATGTTCCTGATATCTCCTGTCGTACGTTTTACACTTTAAAGCAACTAAATTACCTCTGTCACCTATTTCCACTTGAGTCCCGTAGACTCCTAGTTACTTACTTAATATTCCCCCACTTTGATTATTGATGTACGGTGTACGGGGTGTCTCTGGGGACTTCAAGGCAAAAATAAAACGTTTGATAAATTGCTTTGTACAATTCATCTTCAGGATCCCAAGGGACGCCTCTGTCTCCCGCTATTGCAAAGAGTTGAAGTGGCTTTACCCTTCCTAATGTCGTAAGTATATCCTGGCATCCTTCCTCTACCAAGTTATCCAATCCCGCCGTCCATCCTACATTTTCGACCTCATTCAATTCAAATACCCTTTTCATTCTCGTCCTTCAGATTTAAATACAGCGACCCACCAATCCGCAGCTTTTGACAGATCTTTTCTTGTCCGATCCTCATCCTTATGGAATTCCATCCCTCCAATACTCTTTATCACCTTCAAATCCCGCTTATTCAATCACTTATTTTCCATCCAGTTCCAAAAAACATTGTAAATAGATTTTCTCTTATTTCAATCAACATTTGTAAATATGTTACTTCATTTCTAATTTTGTCATGTCATGTCAACATAAGAAGTTCATGTGGTTTTTGTTTTAAGACATAATCAATTAGACTATTAATACCTATTTCATATCTTAGAAGTTATTGCATTATGACTTGTTATAATTTTTATTGGTATTTATTTATTGACTTCTTTTTTTTCTTTTTACTTTTTTAATTATCTGTTAACACATATGTTCCTATATCATCTACTCTAAGGCTCTGAAGCCCACCTATCACTGCCTGTAATTGTTATTCTAAAGGGACTTATCCCGGAATAAATAAAGAGTTTATTATTATTATTAAAGAAGGAGGCCAGTAGAGAAGACGGCACAACAATGAATTATACGAGCTCTATGACGAAGCTAGCGTATTGCGGGCCATCAAGTTGGGAAGATTGAGGTGGGCCGGCCATGTCGCCAGAATGAGGGATGTTCAGATTCCCAAGAAGTTGTTGGAGGGGAGGCTGGACTGCTCCAGAGGTAGAGGCAGACCAAGACTCAGGTAGGAGGGCGCTGTTACTAAGGACACTCTGACCCTTCTGAATGTACGAAACTGGAAAACAGCCACACCAGATCGAGCCACCTGGCGGAGGCTTATTGAGGAGACCAGGGACCACACCGGTCTGTAGCGTCACGGAAAGAAGAAGAAGAATAAATGTGAATTAGGTACTTTTCAGAAAGAGCGAAGTAGCTCAGTGGTAAGGCACTAAGTTACAAGGCTCCCGGTCCCGGGTTTGAGAGCGGCTGCGGCAGATAATTATTTATTCTGTTATCAGCCGTGGATCGACCCTGTGGGATCGGGAGACCCTCCTGGGGACCACCCAGCCTCTATAAAATGGGTACCCTTAATTGGGGGAAAAACCTGGCAGTTGAGCGTGATCTCGGCCAAATCACCTCCTTGCACAACCGTTGGCCTAGAGACAGTACGGTCCTTAACAAGTACTGAACCCAAGACCCTTCATGGGTTGTAGTGATACAGGTATAGGTACTTTTCAAAAGATCAAAAAAAAGCTATACGTTTTACTTTTGGCTTCCCTTTTGCGAATATTTTTTTTAACTCTCTGCCAATTAACTTCTCTGAGTCCTAGGATTGTGTTTATAACATTTTATTTTGTGAACATACTTCTGATAAATTAATAAAAGTAAGAAATTCCAAAAATTTGATTTTTCACGTCCGTTAGTCGTACAAGGTGGCAATGATAAATTTATTTAAAATGGTTGATGAACGATTCTATGCTTGTACAATTTGTTAATTTAAAAAACAAAACAAATTTTAATAAAGAAACAAACAAAAAGTAAATTTTTGTTCATTTTTGTTATATTATTATACGAAGAACCTGATATTCATTAAAAAATTCTATAAGACATTCATAGTTGACATTTAGTTAACCCTTCTTTGACATTTTATTAATCGAAAACAAGTGGGAACCGTCACGGCCGTGACAGTACGAATCCTTCTAGAATGGCGAGGGATGCAGCAGTATAGGTATGACATCATACCTAGACTGCCAGGCAGTGCTAGCGAAATATGTCCCTATCTATTCAGTCAAAGTAGTAGTCAACTGCCAGCCACAACCACAGGCAGTGCCAGAGAAAGTCTACCTTAAATAACCCAAAAGTAACAATAAAATATAACTTAAACAAATCAACCCATGAATGTAGAGTTAATCAAAAAGCAAGCTAGTCAAGTGTGAATAGGTACACAAAATGTAATGTTAATAAAATTGCAATCTAGTCAAGTGAATAGTTGCATTACAAGTTTTTTTTCAAATCCTAACACGCAATTCATCGTATTGTTTCATTTTCAGAAATTGTGACTCACAATTGTAGGTCTTCATCAGAGTAGTAAAAAAACAAGAAAACTGATTATCATTGTTGTCTGTCACTGAGTAAGGGCCTTTTCTTCATCTATCATTGTTATATGAAGATCAAAATAAACGAAACAACACAATGAATTATGGGAATTATGTGTTTTATTGATCTTAACATCCCCAATAAATCATGCCCTGAATTTGAATACATAAAGTTATTCCAAAAACACAATTTTAAACATTAATAGATAAATTCATATGCTAAGATAACGCATATGAATGTATTTATAATAATGTTCAAAACATTAGTAATTAATAGTCTTAACGACAGAACAAATATAAAGGATATAACTTTTTTTTTAATGTTGATTTTTAAAATTAATAAGATAGCTGTTACCAGTAGTAAACAAGATTAAGATTTTGATCAATTTTGATAAGTTGAATAAATTAATTAATTTACTAATTTATTAAATACACTTCTTACTTATTTAATAAAGGAAATAAGGGTTGGGAGCAGTAAAAAATGAAACATCGAAAAGAATATGTTACTATTAAATGTTTCAATGTATCGACTAACAACTTAAAAATGAACTTTGTGGGCAGAGCTTAGGCTAGGAGGCTATGTTCAAAGAGGGAAAAGCCTTCTCCCAGTACCTAACTTAGTTAGTAGTAGAAAAGTTTATGGTTTCGCTTATATTAATATAAGAGAAAGTAAGTTTGAACAATAAAGCTGGAGCCACCAGATCCTGAAGAAGTAGAATATGTTATAATGAACTTAAAAATAATAAATCACCAGGAATTGATGGAATCCCAGCAGAAGCTCTCAAATTAGGAGGGGAAGCACTTCAAAAGGAAATATATGAATTAATACTGCGGATATGGATAGAGGAGGAAATGCCAAAAGAATGGAAAGTGGCGGTTATTTTGCCAATCCATAAAAAAGGAGACAAACTGGATTGTGGAAATTATAGGAGAATAGCACTACTGTGCACAGTTTACAAGGTGCTGTCAACTTTGCTGATGAAGCGAGTGGTCAAGAGAGCAGAAGAGGTTCTAGGCGAGTATCAATGTGGATTCCGCACGGGAAGATCAACAATAGATCACATTTTCAGTATGAGAATGATGCTTGAAAAATGACAGGAATGGAATGTGGAACAGCATCACTTGTTTATAGACTATAAGCAAGCCTACGATAGTATAGACAGAAATGTACTGTATGAAAAAGTAAAATTCCTAGGATGTCCTATGAAGTTTATCAGTCTTATCAAGATGGCCCTGCATGACAGCAAAGGAGTACTGAAAATTCAAGAACTTTCAAAGCAATTCAATATTCAGAAAGGTGTTAAGCAGGGAGATCCTCTTACCCCAGTATTATTTAACATGGTGCTAGAAGTAGTCATGAGGTAAATCCACACAAGGCCAGGAGGATGTATATACCACAGATTGGAACAGCATCTAGCATTTGCGGATGATGTAGTGATCACAGAAAGAACAACTAATGCCCTACTTGGAGTGTTCGAGGAGTGCGAAGAAGCTGCTACGAAAGCAGGACTGGTAATCAATACGGAAAAAACTAAATATATGATAACCAGCTAGGAAGAAAGAAGGAACAGGTATATCGAGGGGGCTGGATACCACTTCGAGAGAATGACATAATTTAATTATCAGGGCACTGTTATCATGGAGGATAATAATATTACAGAGGAAATTAAGGCAAGAATAACAGCTGGTCATAGATGTTATTGGTCCCTAATGAAAATTTTTCGAAATCGGGATACATCCAGAACCCTCAAAATAAGAGTGTACCGTACGGTCCTGCAGTCAGTGGTTGTGTATGGAAGCGAGTCCTGGACGTTGTCACTTAATGATGAAAGGATATTAAACAGGTGGGAGAGAAAAATCCTCAGAAGAATCTTTAGCCCTACAAAAGAAGATCGCTGGCGGATGAAGACCAGTGAGGAACTAAGGAATCTGTATAAAACATACGATATTGTTTCCACCATTAAGAGTGCTGTTGGCTGCAGGATGTGGTAGAAGACATTCGGTCATTGGGTATAGACGGATGGAAAAGGGCAGCCGAAGACAGGTCTGAGTGGAAGAGGTTTACTGAGGTCAAGGTCCTGCAAGGACCAAAGCACCATCAGATAGGATAGGATAAGTTTGAATAAGTAGTTCAATAATTAAAGTTTAAGTAAATCTAGAAAATCTTAAAAGACTAAGGAGTTATATTTTCCCCTTATGAATTTGAATAGTTCAAAATGTCACTAAATTAACCAAATCCTGAATCAAACATGATATTAAATGTATTTACAGATAGAGTATTAATTATAAGCAGGATATGGTTAATATCCTAATATATTAACTAATTACCTAATATAGTATACCATGCAAGTTATGATTACAGTTAATATACCATACTGGAACAATTAAGAGTTTTAAAAGACCTAACAATCAATACGAGAGTCTTCAGAGATCTACTTAAGAAAAGAAATGATCAAATATTAATAATAGAAGAGGCAAGAAGACATTAAAATTTAAAAAGAAAATACAGTTTCATTATATGTTATAAATAATTTCCAAATAATGCCATTATTTTAAAACCAATTTTTTATTAATATTAAAATTTATAATAAGATATTTGCAGTATGTTCCAAATGAATGAATAGTTGTTTCAGTACATTTTATTGATTTTCCAATTGTTATTGCAAAAGAAAACGTTAAGCATACATTTTGTGTACCTAAAAACCGGAAAAAAAAAACACTGGGATGATAATACTGTATAGCGGTCAAGATAAAACGTACAACAATAATAGCGATAATAAACATGCATGTAAAACTGACTTCATAAACCAATTGTATAAAGGTAAACTAAGGTAGTAACAAACCTATAACAATCTCCAAAATGGTATAATGGTCATCATAATGCTTAATTCAAACCAAAATTCAGCAATCTTATCAAAATGATTCTTTAACCATTCAATGATCACATAATTATGCTAACCATAAAATGAGTTTAAACACTTAGTCTTATAACAAAGAAGCATTGTTTACATTAATATCAAAAAAAGAAGAATTGTTTTTCAACAATGTAAACTATTGTAAACAATGTAAACTATTGTTTACATTTTAATCACCAACAAAGGAACATTGTTAATATTTTTATCACCGCACCAATCTTAACAATCGAATTTCTCTTGTAAGCACATTAATTTGCAGTGTTGAGGAAGGAGGGGTGGTTAACGAACCATAGGAATTCAACAAGAGATCTATAATTAAATTAGGAAAATTAAAAGGGCATTTCAAGTTGAGGCAAAATTTAAAATTAATTATCTAAAAACAATCCTTAACAGTAATTCCTAATATCAACATATCATTAGTAACAGCCATAACCATTATAGCCTAATATAATAACCATACAAAGACTAAGAGCATAATTACGAATGCAAAACTAAACACAAAAAAAAAAAATATATACACTAGCTAATATCAATTAGATCACATCAGGACAAATGACAAATAGTTTAGATAAAGATGCATAAGCATGAATTATCAAAATTTTTTTTTTGGAAATTACTTAAAAAAGTGACTGTTTATTAGAACAATATGAAGAGTAAGACTTAATAACAAAAGTTTAAAATCAAACAGTTATTATATTTGACCTATTAATATCATTCATCCTTACAACAAAAAATAAAGTATATTACCTAATCGGATTTTTGAAACTAAGTAATAAAATAAAAAACATTTTAATATTAATTCTATTTCTGTCGGTATTAACTAAATCAATAATATTGATCAATTTATAGTCAAGATCAAAAACTAAACCATTTGAAAATCAACAACTGAAAATAGCAAAAATAAAATCCATTATCTCTTAACTACTGGTACTTGGTGTTACAATTTTCTTCAAAATACTCTAAGCCGGAATCAAATGAGTACCTTGTGGCATTACCTAAATGTAAAGCATAACTTAAATTTAAAATTTCGCCAACTATATTATAGTTAGATAAAGTTTATAAAACGAATTAATTGATATATATAACCAAATAACAGATTGGGAAAAATCAATATCTGTCTATTACATCTGCTTACTACATTCATCTAAACAAATTTCTTATTCATGAATTATTAGTTCACTATACTCACAAAAAAAGATTCAAAGTAAAACATAGAAAATTGATTTAATAAGCAAAATCCAATCAGAACACTGGAAGTAAAAACACAGATAAAAAAACATTAGTAATTTGAAAATCTTTAGATACAAGAGCATTATACTAAAATTTGAAAACCCTTTAATCCAATTTGAACAAATGCATGCCTGAAAAATGTTAAACTTACCTTACGTACTAAACTAAAATGTAAACCATTTTAAATGCAAGTATGAAATTATTACACCTAAGTGATAAGTATAGGTATAAAGACCTAAGAAAATATGCCACAGCTTGATGAAAAACAATAGAATTCATTACATTTCAAGAGGTATTGACTCACTTGAGGCAATAATAGAAACAAATGAAAACTGATGCATCATATAACTAAAATTTTAAGATCGCTTAAAAACAGTCAATAATTGAAATAAAAATGACTATTATGAGAAAAAGTGCATTAGCAACAATACTATAATAATATTTAATGAATCATTTTAACTATAACAATAGCCATATCATAAGGTGTTAATCAAACTAACAATAGTCACTATACAACAGATAAATTTCAAAATTACTAAAATGGGTACCCCACAAAAATTGATGATTTTTTGGGGGGAGTTAGTTCATATCATGAAGAAACACAAGGCATGAATTTTAGAATGGTACACCACACATAATGCCACATAAACAGACAATAAATAAATGTAAACAATGTTTAAGTAGAGACAAAATACCAGATAATGTGAGCTATAACACAATTAGTAAATGAAGCACTACTTTAATAGCACTTCAGCACAGTTAGGATTAAATACCCATCATCACTTATTAATTAAAAATAAAATAAGTTAGGATAAAGATAGAATTTCAGTATATGAAGAGGTTACTACTTGCTATTGATGTAAATAGCTTGTGACCAAAAATCTTTTCTTCATACATAAAAAAATCAACAAAATAGAGCATGAATAACACCTAAACATAATAAAAAGCTTTATATTAGAAAAATATTTATGAGAAAATAAAACAAATTACCTGGGGCATGATTACTTCACAGAGAATTCAAAGGCTAGTAATGTACACGCCTATTCAACCCTTTTACATAAGACTAGAGAAGGAAAAACGAATAATAATTGTATATATGTCAATTAAGTAAATTTTAAAATGAGTTTCATAAATGTTTATTAAAATAACCGTTCCATTTTGTCACTAAGAAAAATAAGAGTCACGTTTAATAATGATAATAAATAATTCTAAAGTTCCAAATAATAATATTTATACTAAGAAATGGTAAACAGCCGACTACTTGTGAATAGTACTGAATCAATCATTCTTATCATCCAATATAAAACTAGAAACATTGTGAACACGCACTCAATCGGCCATTTTCTTGTTCACCTTGAAAGTAAAGCTTATACAGTTTTGTCAAGTACTCAAGAAATACTAAAAAAAAAAAAATACATAAAATGGTGTCAACTCATGTAATAAAAATTAAATCAACGAATTTTACTCAGAAAAAAGCATAAATTATGATTAATTATTCAATAGTTCTAAAAATAAGAATTTTTCATGAAAACCTTCAGGAATATGTTCTTACCTAAACACTTTCCCTGATATATTATATATATATATATACAATAAAGTACATATAAATTCTGGTGTTTTGTTCTCATTATCTAACTTTAAAAATAACGTTATAAAATTCTCTATTTATTAATTATTTATCTTATTACATAATACATCATTATTTTTCTTTATTACTTCATATTCTATTCCTTAAAAAAGAACAGTATAATTATTGACCTCTGAGGCGTCAACTAAATTCATTTCTTAAATTGTTCCAATGGTAGAAATAAAATACAATATAAATAACGCTATATTCATTAACTACAAGATATTATTTAAAAGACATACCATAACTTATAACCCGTTCAGTAATAGTAAGGTCACAGCATAAAGCCAATTGAAATGTTAATTAAAAACATCTGTTTTTAATCTTCTCAGCCACCAAGGTACTCCCCTCCCAAAGCTAAGTGTAATCCTCAAGAAAACTGGTTCACCGTATAAAGTTTCTACTGGTGTTTTGAGGTAAGGTATTACGGAATAATATCTTAGGCTATAATTCCAACTATAATTAGGTCCACAGTAACATACAGCAGTGGAACCTGGGTTATGATTACTGCAAGTAAGAATATGTGATAGAAGAGTTCTACAGAAAATATTTGGGCCCGTACGAGAGTGATGGATATAGGATAAGGACGAACAGCGAACTGAAAGAGCTATTTGCCGAAGGATGTTGTAAGTGTTATTAAGAAAAGAAGATTGGGCTGGCTAGGACATGTGGAAAAGATGCCTTCGTCGTGATTACCAAAACAAATGCTGTATGGTCATCTGTGAGGTTCAAGTAGAAGCGGTAAACCTCGCAAAAGTTGTTTGGATGATGTGAAGAAGACCTCCAACAACTTAACTTCCGACGATGGCGTAACAAGTTGCTGATGGAGTGGAATGAAGCAAACTAATGGAGGAGGCTCTGGTTCTCGATGAATTGTAACGTCATTCAGTGAACGTGAGTGATTACAGAATAATTAAACAACGGAGACCAAGAGTAATTAATTGTAATTAGGACACCCAGTCATCAGTGGCGTAAATAACACCAATGCAACCGATGCGACGCATTCGAACGCAGAGCCTTTGTGGGAGAGGAGGACGAAGTATATAAACGGATATACCGGAAAACATTTCAACCATATGAAGGAAAAAATTTTTATTAAAAGCATCATTTATATATTTATGGTGAGCCTAATTATGATCTGTTTAGTATGTTTAGGAGTAAATTTGAAAAATGTAGATAAACTAGTGCCTAGGTGGTAAAGATGAAGTTGGTAATTTTTTCTGGAGGTGGGGAAAGGGGTGCGCAGGAAATACGCTTGCATTGGCGTGGAGTCATCCTTATCTACGCCACAGTGAGTCATATGAAGGTTGGGCTTCCAGGGCTGAAAAAGACCATGAGCGAATTTACGCACTGGCAGACTACACATGCTAAGGCATTTGCCTAAGGCGGCAATTTTGGGGAGCGGCAAAATTTGAGTGAAATTGTATTTTTAGATTCAAAGGAATTTGTAAGCATAAAAAATAACTCAATCAATAAACATTACATGAACTAAAGCTTTTCAGATGAAAAATAAAGTCTAATTGGTACTTACGTACGTTGGTCAAAATAAGTATTCATAAACTTAGTTTTTGGAAAAAAAATATGTTAATAATTTATTTAACATAAATTAACTGATGGGCATGATAACAACATTCCGCTTGAATTTCATGGTTTTCACTTAATATATAATCCCTTATTCAAATACAAACCCAAAATGGGCCAAATGATGAGAACTGAAAGATAACTCCACCAAAATAGGTCGTAAATTAAAATGATTAAGTTCTAACTGAAAAGATGAATTGTTAAATTTTTTCAGCAAGGATTGAGTTAACGATATATCGGAAGAACGCTGGAATTGTCTCACTCGACCATGTAGTATATAATTAAAAAATTGCTTGAATCACATGAAACTGTATACCACCCCAATTCAGGACATTACGACCACTGTGCTCAATAGATGCTTTTAAATTTTTGGGTTGTAACGCTTTAATGTTCTGCCTTCAAAAATCTATCAAACATCCTATCCTCCAACTTTACTCTTGAATTTGCTTTCATTGAAAAACAATACATTTTACCAGAATGAAAGTGGTATGTAAACATGCACCCGGTCAAACAACGATATTTTTTTCTGTATAGCAAATTTTATAGAGCCGATTTCTCACAGTTTGTAGAGTTTTTATCACACTGTGGCGCGATGTTTCCTGAAAGTTCACGAGCACTTATTCTGGGATTTTTGGGGTGCTTTTTGCTAGATTTCAAGTGATTCAATCACAAAACGTTTTCTGTTTGTGTGTTTGTTATTGTCCACTGATCCGGTTTTAAATTTTTTAATTATATACTGCATGGTCGAGTGAGACAATCCCAGCATTCTTCCGATATATCGATAACTTAATCCTTGTTGAAAAAAAACAGGTCATCTTTGCAGGTAGAACTCAATCATTTAATTAGGGATTAATAAATTATCAATCCCAAATTAGATTGATCCTCCTATACCATCATGCGGATGTCAACTCAATCATTTAGATTTACGATTTATTTTGGCGGAATTATCTTTCAATTTTGATCATTTAGCCCATTTTAGGTTTGTATTTGAATAAGGGATTATGTATTAAATGAAAGCCATGAGCTGAGAACAAACTAACAAGTTATTATCACGACAACTATTACAGTACGAATACTTTTTTTGCATGATAAATTTTCAATTTTAGTTCTTAATTAGATTGAACGGGTTTTTTATTTTTTCACCTGTAAACATTAATGCGAAATATTGCTCGTTATCCTACCCATCAGCTAATTTATGTTCAATAAATTATTAAAAATATTTTTATCCAAAAAACTATGTAATAACTACGCATTCTTAGTTAGACCACTGTATTTAACGGTCGACAATTGTTGTGAGTTATAAGATACCCAATTATTATTACTGCTTTAATTAGACCAGAACTGCCGACTTCCACTCGCCGCGCACGCTCAAGAGATAATTTAACTCCAAATGGATTCTTTTCAGTTGAAGTAGGGACCTAAATTCGCATAAATACGAATTAGTTGATGGTGTCAGGTTATAACCTCAGCATTTGATCGATCGTGAAGTACGTAAGTACCGTAAAATTATTGTTACAGAACTTCCTTGTGATAGTTGGAGGGGTGGCATTGTCTATCATTCCTTGTTGTCGTACAACAAATCCGCTCTGAATAAGACAACGATGCCAAAATCTATAATCCCTTTGACTGCTGGGTAGTTTGGTGTTTTGAAGTAAGAAAATTCCAGAAAAAGTGATAGGTGGGAATGTGATATCTCTACAATCATATTGTCCGCCTCAAACAATTCTTGCACATTGGTAAATTTCTCGAACAACCAAAACGAAAATTCAATCTGCCTAAAGTTTAGTCCACGCTATTAGACACATTGCGCGAATTTGGTTTCAGAGACGTCGCCTGGCAATTTGTTAAAAGTCAACGGGTATACGAAAAGGCGTCAGCGGGCTCATTGCGAAACCATAAATCGCATGTCAGTTCAGAATGGTAGACAACGTGTTTACACTGAAGGCACTTTCTGAGACGAGATATCAGTCTCTCTCCCGCTTCTACATCCATATTTTGAGTTAAAATTATAATTAGTAGTCTTGATGGTGTGTTCAATTGAACAAATCTTTTTTCATATAAATACTTAATGTTAGTATTCCAGGCCAGAATTATTAATCATAATAATTATATAAAGATTTATAATTTATGAAGGCATTAGCTTTGTCCTCTAATAGTTATGAATCTAATGATCATTATAATGACAATGATTAATAAATTAATATTAGTTTGACTTGTTTTTATTAAAAGAAAATTCGAATTTATTGACCTATACATTTTTAAAGACAAACCGATTGAAATTAGTTAATTATAAAATTCCGATTATCACTTTGACATTTTCTATTAAGACTGCTAAACCTCAGTCTTTTGGGATTTGATCATTGTTCAGTGAAACTTTAATTCTTATATTCATTATCTCTTTATTTATTAATTTACTCTTTCCTAGATTTCACTTTCTTCAATTGTGAACGAAAACGTTAGTTTTCTAATAGCCTCGCCCGTGAAAAGTCGATTGGGCTGTTTTTTTCGGATAATCTGAAGGTGTAAATGTGGGCAATGAAAAATTCTCCATTTGTCAGGCAACACTATGTGTCTGCCAGCCAAAGGGAAGCTGGAATAGTTTCCCTAAATCTCGCGTCCAGGTTCATGATAATACCTCCAACCATTTGAAGCAATTTTTCAAAATCAGTTGGCGTCTGTTGGATGAAATTCCAGAAACCCATTGCGTTATCCTGTTTTAATGTCTATAATAAATGATATCCAAAACTAGGTCAATCTGCAAACAATTCGCGCGTCCACCAACGTTTTCGTTTTCGTGTTTTTTCATTTAAAATGAGGACCATCCAGGCACTAATCCCACTCATAGCGATGTCAGTTATTATGAAGAGACGAGAATAACTTGACTAAAACAAATTTAGGTGTGGACACTAGACCGAGACATACTATATAGTGCGGTTTCAGAAGACGGTCTATAGACCGCATATAGATAAATCGTGCAACGTGTCTACTAGTGTGGAATAGGCTTAGGAGCGTATCTGCAACAAATTATATTGAGATCTGAAATTCATTAAAACTGGAACGGATCGTGTCCTGCAAGTAGGTATAATTAAACCGAGCCAATCATATTGGAGAGCACAAGCTCGTTACGTTGAGCAGCAACCATAAAAAGAGATTGGTGATCCAGACTGTAAATAGTTTCACACCCTAGGATGCTTATCCGTTTCCACGTATCGAAGCTATAGTACATAAGGTCTCCCACTGCTCATTGTTATGTAATATTGACCTGCGGAGTGCTTACTCAGGTTCCCATCAAATCGGAATTCAACAGAACTCATTTTGGCGTCAACAACAGAGTACCAGCTTTCCAGAGGGTAATGGGTGACATCCGAACAGAGCATCTAGCAGGTACGTTCGCCTATCTTGATGACGTGACGATAGACGGTAGCAATAATGAAGAACATGACAAGAAACTGTCAAATTTTCTCAAGTCAGCTAGCAAATATAATTTAACGCTATACGAAGATAAATGTCGCTTCCGCTCCTCCTCCATTAAAATTCTTGGAAACTAAATTTCTAATAAATCAATCAAGCCTGACTCTGACCGAATCAGAGCTTTAATCAATCTCTCAATTCCAAAAGATAATCCATTTCTACAGCGGGTGCTTAACTAATTTTCGCACTACTCTAAGTGGGTTCAAAATTATTCCGATAAAATACAGCTGTTGTTTCATTCCCAATGAGCCTCAATGCGGCTGCTGCTATTGACCTTTTGAAAAAGTACATTGCTGAATCGGTTGTATCGGCAGTTGATGAGACAATCCCTTTTACGGTAGAAACATATACCTCTGAATTCGCTATCTCAGTTACTCTTTGGCAGGTTGGTCTACTCAGCTGCTCAGAGGCTTTTTTCTCTCTCACGCTGTCACGATCTGAGCAAAAGCACTCCATTATCGAGAAATAATCTTACACTGTTGTGGAAGCTCTGGGAAAAGGGAGGCGAATCCTAATCTCCAGACGTTTCCACCTAATAACATACCAATGAAGCGTCTCGTTTATGTTTGGCAATCATCCCACTACAAATATTAAAAATGAGAAAATAATTAGATAGAGGGTCAAACAATCGCCTTATAAATATGATTTAGTTTACAGACCAGAGAAGGAGAACAATGCAGCTGATACACTTTCCAGAATATGTGCCCCCATCAATTCTGTAACATTGTTCGACTAGGAAGTAAAAATGTGCCATCCCGGCATAACTAGAATATATCACTAGGTGCTACCCAAGAATTTACCGTATTCGCTAGAAGACGTAAGGACCATGACGCTGCGTCTTCTTTCAAAGTATGCGCTGAAGTTAAACTTAAGTTCCATCATAAACACCTGATTAAATCTACCTCTCTCTGTGAATGTTTAAATTCGGATTTTAAGGGACCTCTCCCTTAACCTAGCAACAACCATTACATTTTGACGATAATGATGAATTCAGTCGTTTCCCACTGCATTTCCCACTGTATACTCTGATGTATCAGCTGCCACCATCGCAAAACATTTCACTAGTTCATTTACTCGTTTTGGACTCCCGGCAAGCATCCACTCACATCAGGGATCATCTTTCATGCCACAAGAACTCAAACTGTTGTTACATGCTCGAGGAATCGCAATGAGCCTGACTACTCCCTACAACACGCGCGGAAATGGTCAATGCGAACGGTTTAATGGTGTGATTTGGAATACGGTTACATTGGTCTTAAAGTCCCACGGGTTAGGAATCAAACAGCGGGAGCACGTCGTCAATGATGCACTACAAAACATGAGATTATTGCTATGTTCATATACAAATGCCACTCCACATAAACGCATGTTCCTTCAGCCTAGAAGAACAACAAGTGGCACATCGCTCCCTGCATGGCTACTCAACTCGGGACCAGTGTTGCTTAGGATATTCCAACGACACAGTAAATGTGCACCGCTAGTTGAAGAAGTGGACCTGATTGAAGTATTCCCGAACTATTTTGCTAAATGAAGAGGGGTAGAATGTGGTGATAAGCTACCGCCATTTATCAGTTGTTTCATAATTATATATTATAATCATGTATTACCTTACCTTGTTTTTGTGGTGATATCTCTCGCTGAATAAAGCCATAGTTCAGAAGGTTTTGTATCTTACTTTATTACCATTTATCATTGTTTGGTAGTTATATTAAACCATATTACATCGTGTAACTATCTAGGTACTGATTTTAGTAGTCTTTACGTTTCCGAAACCATTTTCGTTGCTATCGCTAAACACCGTTATCGGTAAGCATGTTCAGTACAGGATTACTACTTTATATGTTTGCATGGTAAAAATAAAAGATAATTTAGATTTTCAACACTATATTAATTAACTTTCAAACTCTGATAAACAAATATTTAGCAACTCATAACCATTTTGTTTTTTAACTTAAGGAGATTGCTAATAATCAGTTCAAGAATAGTGTGATTAGAGCACAAATCCAATCAAAATGGCTGATGGTGGAATAGATAGTGCAACGTACAAACAAAATATATTCCTGAGGAAATATAAATAAACCAAATTATGAATCAATATAATTAATTATATAAAAATAACCGACCCGGACTGGACCAAGAGTAATAGCAGGTAGGAGTTTTAGATGAACCTTTGTTAGCTCAATCCTTCTAGAGTTCCAACAGCTCAGCATGGCTTAGCTGACTCAACTCCACTTCCAATTCCAACTCCATGTCAACACCGGTCAACTCCACTCCATTCCACTCCATAACAGTTGGCCACACGGCCTCACAGTAAATCTGTATATCCACTGCGCCCCCAAAGGCCCTGCGTCCCAATGCGTCACATTGGTTGCATTAGTGTTATTTACCCCTGGGAATTCAACTTACCCGTTTTTCGTTATTATTGTACAATATGTCATTGGCTTAGTAAAAAAGTATAACCAATTAAACCAAAACCTTTATTAATACGTCAAGAAAGTTTCCCTAAATCTAATTTAGTATCAGGATATATCAAGATGCGCCCAATTCAATTTATGCGTCTGGCTCTGGACACTACTGATTTTCCAATTGTTATGATTAAAAAAGAAATTAAGTATACAATATTTTGTGTGAAAAAAATTACTGGGATGATATTACTCCATCAGTTTTACAATGGTCAAGGTAAAATACAAAACGATAATAAGCATTATAAACAAGCATATAAATCTGACTTCATAAATAATTAATGACTTAATTCAAACTAAATGTTAGCATTTCTATCATAATGATTCCTTAACTATTCAATAATCGCATAATTATTCTAGCCTTAAAATGAGTGCAAACTATCTCTCTCATCTGCAACAGTAGACGAAATATCGCAGAGAACATAATACTGCTCTGAAAGACGAAAAACAAAAACAAAACAACTGAGATGAGTGCAATTAGCCTCTTAGTAAAGAAGCATTGTTTACACTTATATCAATCACCAACAAAGAAGGATTGCTTACATTTCTAAGTATTTTTTATATTTATATCACAAATAAGGAAACATTGTTCAGGTTGGGACAAAATTTCGTCATAATCGAACAATAAATTATTGAATTCAAAAAAATACTACCGATCAAACTGGAACCTTCATCAGTACGTTCGGAAAATTTCCCCGAACCTAATTTAAGATCTGTGGGAGAGGTAAATAATTCATAAACAAAAGAAATAATAATAATAATAAAAATAATAATAATAATAAAAAAAAATAAACAGGATACACCAAGATGATCAATTCAATGTTTGCGCGAAAATCAACAAAAGTTTTCTTTTGATTAATCTGTGAAAGCTCTTCCAAACATTTATAACTCAATACCGAATTCAGTTTTGCTTGAAATGGACCCCCGGAAAATTTATAGTTAAAATATAATAAATATAAAGGTGAAGTAGGGTTATGTAACGATCAACAAACATTATTATATGATTACTTTCACCATCAAATAATGTTCATAAAAAGGCATCATGTGTACTGATTTTCTTTTTGGATGAATATTTATGTTGTTAAAACCAATACAAATCATTCTTTCATTCATTCAAATTTTCATAAATCTTAAAACGGATCCACACCAATGCGAACATTGTTCACGATCAAAATTTGGAGCAACAGAAATTCGCGAACGATGTTCACGAACAATTTTTCTAGAAATGTTCGTGCCATGGAGGAAGGAAGATACTAATGGAGGGAGCATGGCCTGTTGAAAATTGTCTTCTTTGAGACGAGGGGTCGGCCATATTGATTGGACTTTACTTATGGAACTAATCTTCCCATGACTTTCTTGTCAGTTAAAATTTGCTTTCTTGTTTAGTGTTATTTTTAAAGTTTTATTTGCTTTTTTGTTTTTTAAAGTTTTGATTTAAAAAATGGTTTACTGTTCAGCATTTGGCTGTAAAAATCGAAGCAATGATAGATTTGATGGACTAACATTTCACAAGAAGTATAAATGTTTTGTAATAATTAACCAAATTTTAGTATGAAATCATGTTGATCGATTTATTCATTTGATTATTATAACTTTTAACTATTTATATAGACCATAGTTTATAAATAAACCTGTTGATAACAATATAAATTTCTAATTAAGAAATCTTTGTTAAATGCATTCCTTCAATCACTTATTCACTTGATGAAAACATAAACATTGCCTGAGCTGGTTAAATTGAGATTAGAGGCTCATTTGAAGGAATGTAATTCAACAGGAATTTCTTGTTTAGAGATTATAAATATATAATTAGAGAGTTTCTCTTTATAAGTTTCAAACTTTTTGTTATCAGACAATATTAATCCTTTGAAAATAGGTGGATTGCTAATTAATATTTTTACCTGTGATTTTAGATTTCCTAAAGACCCTAAAAGAAAAACAGGTCCAGGCTGTGCGAAGGAAAAATTGGACACCTAGCGTGCATAGCAAATTGTGTGTTCTTTCCACCTTGAAGAATCACAGATCGACAGAACTTCTCTTGCTTGTGTGAGATTGCGAGATTATGCAGTTCCATCCAAGTTTCAGGTCTTTCCATCGTATTTACAAAAACCAGAACAGGTATGCTGAATTTGAAAATAGTCAAATAGCAAACAACCACTTAGCAAATAGAATCATTTCCTTTTCATAATGAAAACTATTTCCTTCCGAACATTTGATGAGCTTTTGATTAAAATAGACAAGTGTGTGTATAGTAGTGAGTGGATGGTTCAAAAGTGTGAGAAGTTAATTAACATCATGTTAATAAAAAACTGTAATATCCCCAAAGTGGAGTGCTGTGTACAAATTAGTGAAAAAGAAGTTGGAGGCTGTTATGTCAGTGCTCGTAAAAGAAGTGACTATACCAGTAGTTTGAACTTTAATTAATATATGCCAATGACAGAGCAGGACCACCTTATCCTCATGAGGATGCTGTGAGTATAGTCACTATAGTATATATTATTTTCCAAAAGCTTGTATCTTTTTCTTTAGAGCATATTTGTTTTGCTACAGAAAAATCAACGCAGTGTAATAGTTCTAATTCTAATAAGGAATTTAAAGAATTATTCAGACAAATATTTTATTGGTTATCGTTGCAACAGTCACACTACAGAAAGTTTGTTTAAAAAAATTGCACTAGTTGCTGCTAATATAGTTTTGGTACAACTTTACAAGAGGGGCGCGTTAATACTTATTAGTGACTCCCTTGGGTTCACGTTCTAGAATATTCGAGACAAATCTATGCATTAATATTTTGAATATGAATTGATATATAATGTATTTGAAAATTAGGGTACAAGTTTACAAGAGGGTAAAAGTTTACTCCCGATCTTACCCGAAGGTCGCTGGACTAGCATACTCTAGCACCATTTGTGCTAACTTTCTGCTTTGCATTCAAGTGTAACATTCGTATTCATTGCAATTGTTAAAATTTTTACTGCCTTAATTACATATTATTTAAAATTGTTAGTGCTGTCGACTTCCGGTGATCTGGGGAAGTTGTAGTAATAATTTAAAGGAGTGATAATTTAAATTACGGTAAGAACCCGACCTCAACTGAAAAGGAACTTTAGGGGTTTGTTTATCTCTTGAGCGAGCGTAGCAAGCGGAAGACGTCAGCTGTGATCTATTTAAAGCAGTAATAATTGGAATTACGGTAAGATCCCAATATACCCCAACCTCAACTGGAAAGGATCCATTGCTGTTTTGTTTATTTCTTGGCCGAACATAATGAGCAGAAGTCAACCAGTAATAATTTTAGATAATATATAATTAAAGGAGTAATAATTCCAATAAACTCGAATGTTACAATTGAATGCAAAACAGTTAGTTAGCACAAATGGCGCAAGAGAATGCTGGTCCAGCGATCTTCGGGTAAGCTCACGAGGAACCAATTATAACGCGCCCCTCTTGTAAAGTTGTACCATATTTTTAAATAACTATACCTACAAAAAAACATAATGACATTCTACATAAAAATGTATGCCCCAATGCAAGAGGTCCAAGCTGCAGGCCAATTAAATATATAATATAGGTATATTAGTTATAAGAATAGTTGTTGCACTGTTAATTAAAACTGATGTTATTATTCTATGTATAAATATTGTAATTTTTCCTCTCATTTAACTGTTTACATTGAAAGAGGCATTTGTCGATAGTTGTTGCACTGTTAATTAAAATTGATGTTATTATTCTATGTATAAATATTTTAATTTTTCCTCTCATTTAACTGTTTACATTATAAGATTTAATTGTTCACATTTGTCCGAACACTAGTTGTTGCAGAAGAATTACCTTTGTCTGTAATTCTTTTTTGTCTGTAAGTTTTTAAATTAGGATTACAGGCCTGAAAAGGAGAACAACATTTAGATAGATAAGCTTGAAATTGACATAGCTCTACATCTGTCTTCTATTAAGTTAGTTTATTTTTTTGTTAAAAGTTGTCATTGACCTTACCTATGTATTATTTTTCTGTTTTAATTTCTTCTGGTACTAGAACAAAATTAAATGTTTTTAATGAATTTGGTTTTATTTTAATTACCTAATATAGTAAAAAGGAGGTACAACAAGCAATAAGGGCTTATTTATTTGTATAATAATTTTTGATCATGGCTTCGCCCATGTCAAAGTCGGTTTGTCGCGTATCCTTTGGGAAACATACAACATTTCAGGATAAAAAGTAGCCTATGTGTTGTTCCAGATCATTATATACCTGTACTAAAAAGTTAAGCTCAACTGGTTAAGTAGTTTTGTTGCAGTAAATACCACATATACAATTTCCATGGCAAAAGTTAAATAATAAACTACAGAACTCTATAAAGTCGATGTGTCAAAAGTCAAAATGTGCCGGGGTCGAGTGCGTGACGTCACTATTTCAGTTGGCAGGCCTTGTTCTATAGGTGGTGTTGCTTTTACCCTACCATTCACCTGTAGATGCTCCCTCCATTAGTATCTTCCTTCCTCCATGGTTCCTGCCTGGGAGGATGGAAGATACTAATGGAGGGAGCATGGCTTGTTAAAAATTGTCTCATTTAAGATCAGGGGTTGGCCATATTAAGTGGACCTTACTTATGGAACTAACCTTTCCTTGACTTTCTTGTCAGTTAAAATTTGCTTACTTGGTTAGTGTTATTTTAAAAGTTTCATTTGCTTGTTATATTTTAATTGTTTTTTAAACTTTTTATTTAAAAAATAGTTTACTGTTCAGCATTTGGCTGTAAAAATCGAAGCAATGATAGAATTGATGGACAAAAGTTTCGCAAGTAAGCATAAAAGTTTTATATTAATCAACCAAATTTTATTTTGAAATCATGTTTATTGACTTATTCATTTGATTATTATAACTTTCAGCTAATTATATAAATCATAGCTTATAAATGGACCAAGCAATAACAATTTAAATTCCTAAATAAGAAATCTGTGTTAAATACATTACTTCAATCGTGTTTTCACTTGAAGAAAATATGAAGGTTGCCTAAGACAGGCTCAAATGATATTAGAGGTATGTAATTTAACAGAAATTTCTTATTTAGAGATAATAAATACATAATTAGGTTTCTCTTAATAAGTTTCAAACTTTTTGTTATCAGACAATACAAATCCTTTGAAAGTAGGTGGATAACTAATTAATATTTTTACCTGTGATTTCAGGTTTTCTAAAGATCCTATCCTAAAAGAAATATGGGTCCAGGCTGTGCGAAGAGAAAATTGGACACCTAGCGTGCATAGCAAATTGTGTTCTTCCCACCTTGAAGAATTGCAGATCATATGCAAATGTTGTTGGGAAAAAATTAAAAAACATAGTAATCCAAGTTTTAACGCAATTGTCTTGACCGACAAATCTTGAATAACTTGAAATCTCATATGCTGGATCAAGATTTTGATACTAACCATTTCCTCAACTTGGTGAAAGCTGTTAGCTACAAATATCTAAATATAAGGATGCATCACCTGACAAAACTTATGACCTTTGATTTAGTTACTGACAAAAAAAGGCAGTAGTTTAACAAGTTGATACTTTTACAGGAAATGTGAAGGAAACAAAATAATAATATTTTAATTTAATATGTATTATGTATTTTATAATATTTTTTTAAATCATTTTTATAAAAATTTTAATTGGTATTGTAACTTATAATTAGTTCATATTTAATACCTGGAGTTTAAATACTTCATATATGTGATTCTGAAGGAAACAATAATAATATTTGTAATGTGTGCTATATATTTTTTAAAAATCATTTTTATAAACATTTTAATTGTGTATAAATTAATATTTTAACTTATAATTAGTTCATATTAATACCTTGAGTTTAAATATTTCATTTATGTATGCATTTGTCTTTTTATTTTATAAGTATAAATATAGAGTTCTAAATTTTAAGGCATTTTTTTATCAATAAATCAAATCATCATCATCATTCATCTCTTCTAATGTGGTGTTATGGTGGTCTTCAATTTTTGATTAATCAAGATTTGGAATTGAGGACTTACATGAAATAATGTAGGGGTCACAGCACTGTTAAAATCAAATTTATTTTGTGCAGAATGAATTTTTAGAAACTTTCTAATTTCAAAAATAAAAATTAAGTCCCTGTGAGTAATGGCTTGAACAAGATTCATGCGAATTTTGAGAAGTTTTTAGGTGATGCTGTACTGTCGAAATGAAAATTCCTCTGTTGGATAAAGACTCCATATAAAACATTATAGTTCTTAATATGTTGACTGATTAAAGTTTTCTGTTGAAAAAGATTCGTTCTCAAAGTTTTTTGCTAAGCATATAAAATATTTTACACTTAAAACTACATTTTATTATAACAATTTAATATTTTTTAATTTCACATAAAATATGTTTATAATTTTTTAAAACATGTTATTTTTGTGTTTTTTTAAATATTTTAATTTCACATTATATGTTTTATATTTAATAATTCTGTTTCTTTGGCGTCCCGGCTAATCATAGTACCCAGGTAAAGGTAGTCATCCACCACTTCCAGTTGTCGCCCGTCACATACGATTCTCGGGTCTACATGCATAACTTTACTCTTGTCTGGATTTATAACAAGACCTCTTCTTTTTAACTCCTGCGTCCACTCCTCCACAGCGACTTGCAGTCTTCCTGGACTGTCAGCAACCAGCACAATATCATCCGCGTACAGGAAATACTGCACTTGCACTGGTATCATATTCCAGTATCCGACAACAGCTCTGGGAATCCTGTTACACACTTTCAGCACATCGTCCATAACAACATTGAAGAGGAGTGGACTGAGGCTATCTTCTTGCTTAACTCCCTTATAAAATCTGAAGGGGGCAGACTTAGCACCATTGAGTCGGATGACACCCTTCGGATCCTGGTAGACCGACTTGATGGTGCTAATAAGGTTAGAAGGGACCCGCCTCTCCTGGAGTGCCCTCCAAATTTTTTGACGAGGAACAGAATCGAAAGCAGCTTTTAGGTCCAGGAAGGCAAGATACATGTCGCGGGCTCTGTCCCAGGCTTTTTCAGTTCCGGAGGGAGAATATGTGATCCTGAGTTTATCTCTGTGGCCGGAATGCTGCTTGTTCCTCTTCCATGTCCCGTTCCACGTAGGTTCTCAGACGATGCTCAAGAATTCTTATATATACTTTATACACTACAGAGGAGAGGCATATTGGCCTATAGTAAACAAAAAAAAACTATCAGGGAAACCCTCGGAATTAGACCAACGAGGGATATCCTGGAGGAACGCCAGCTCAAGTGGTACGGACGTGTTTGCAGAATGGGCGATTATCGTAAAGCCAAGTGGCTGCTAGAAGCAAGACCAAGAGGGCAGAGACCGGTTGGCAGGCCGAGACTTACATATAATGGTTATATAGAGAAACTCGGGAGCGAGCGGGGCTCCTCCTTGATGGAGACAAGAAGGATGGCCCAGGACAGGGACACGTACAGAAGATAGGCTGAGGCTGCTCCACGCCTAACGGCACGGCGGAGATAGGGAAAGAAGAAGAAAAAGATATTTAATAATAAAATTAAAGTTATTTTCTGGCTCTCTGCTTATGAAGTACTTTACAAAGAAAAAGTCCCTGAGACTTTAGGTCTAAACAATATGGCGGACAGTGGAGACACATTTATAGAAACAAGTTCATTGCTCAGCATCAATCATGTCTAGCTGCAAGGAAAATCTCATCTGGTGCAGTGTTTTGGCCACCGAGATCAATGAGGAAGCGGCTTCAGTAAGAAAAAAAAAGAATGTGGTGGGTCAAACAGTGTTGAGAAACCGATCAGGAATACGTCTTTCTCATAAATGTCTGATAAAAAAAAAAGGAACTATTTGGTATGTTAAGAAATTCCCAGGACGCCAACAATTCATTGATGCCAAGGTTCCAAGTAGGAAGGTTGATTGGGCACCTCTAATGGCACTTGAATCTAACATTTTTGAATACTGAATATTTTTTGCAAAAACTGGGCAAAGTTACGACGGGGTGCAAAGGCAATTTAGTCGCTATCTGAAATGTATCCTTATTTTTAGAGCTACGATGTTTGGAGAAATCATCGCTAAATACTTTCGTCATAAATTATGTAATAAAAGCTCGCCTGTTAAAAACTAAATAAATTAATATGCTCATCAATCTAAAATTTATAATAAACCTATAGTAAGGATGAGTGAAAGCGGGAAATTCAGTGAGGAAATTAATGCGAGAATTGCCACTTCAGGGTGGATGTTCTCCGCCATCAATTAAAAGTTTTAAGTAAGAGAGAAGTGGCAAAAGAAACAAAACTAACAGTTTATCGCTCGACGTTCGTCCCTATCCCCACTTATGGAAGCGAATCCTAGGCCTTAAAGCAATGCGATCGCAACCACCTCTATCATCATCATGAGTGGCGCGGCAACCCGTCACCGAGTCTAGGGCTTCTCCAAAAGCCTCCGCCAGTCAGCTCGGTCTGTTGCAGCAACTCTCCAGTTTCGGGTACCAAGAAGTACCCGCGCGTCCGCCGCGACGGAGTCCGCCCATCTTACATTTGGACGACCCACTCTTCGCTTGCCATTGAGCTCATCTGTTAGTATCTTCTTGGGTATCTCGCCATCTCCCATTCTCACCACGTGGCCTGCCTATCGAAGTATCCCGAACATGGTGAACTTGGCTACGTCATCATACAGCCGAGAAAGCTCCGTATTCTTTCTTCTTCTCCAGGTGCCCGGGCCGAAAATTCTTCTTAATATTTTTCTTTCAAATGCCAAAAACCTGGCTTCATCAGTCCTGGTGAAGGCCCACGCCTCTGGCCCATATGTGAAAACTGGGCGTACCAAGGTGTTATAACGGCTGATCTTGATCAGTTTGAGAAGTACCTGCTCCTGAAATATTTGGCCAAACCAAAGTAGCTCCGGTTGGCAACAGCTATCCTCCCGTTGATTTCCGCAGAGACGTTTTGGGCATTCACCTCCGAACCCAGATATACAAAGCTTTACACAGTCTCAAAACTGTAGGGTCCAACTCCAAACAATCCAGCCCCTGCCCTTGCTCCTCCTATTCTCAAAAGCTTCGTCGATAGCTAGGCCAAGTTTTTTAGCTTCTTTCTCCAGGGCAAGGAATGCTTCTCTGAGGACACGCTCAGATCTGGCAGCAATGTCGAAGTCGTCGGCATACTCTAACAGCTGAACCATACTAATAAGCAGTGTGGCCTGTGTTTGAATACCTGATCGGCGCACTGCTCGCTCCAGCACGAAATTAAAAAGGAGGCATGCCAGGGCGTCTCCCTGTCTTACACCACAGTTAGTCATTATAGGTTCGGAGAGGTCAGCTCCAATGCGAACTACACTGTTGCACAACATAGTCATCCACACCAGACGGATCATCGTCTTGGGTATAGTCATTTCTTCTAACGCCTGATAGAGCTCCGGTTGGTTTACGCTGTCTGTCGTATGCAGATTTGAAGTCCAGGAAAAGGTGATGAGTGACCATTTTGTATTCCTTTGCCTTCTAGAGAATCATTCTCAAGAAGAAAATCTTATCTGTGGTTGTTCTACACCTCCTAAACCCGCTTTCCTATAGATGTTATAAATACATACTTCTTTGGCCCTACAACCTAATAGTGAGTCATAGCCTCGTAGATCAGCCTATACCAGGTGTCACGGTATAATAATAATAATAAATTCTTTATTTATTCCGGGACATGTTCCTTTAGAATAATATTACATGTAAAATCAGTAGATCTTTAGAGCCTTAGAGTAGAACAAAAAATAATATGATATTGAGTAAATAATAGTATAAAAAAACAAATAACAAAAAAAATGAAATCATAATAAATAATAATGACATAACATTTAAACCTTTGAGGAAACATAATTGGGAAACATAACCCACGTAATCGGGTGCAAATTTTAGTTGAAAATAAGGAGTACCTATTTACAAATCTTTTGGAGCTGCATAGACATGAAGTGACTGAATAGACGGGATTTAAAGGTGGGAAGAGTATTGGAGCAACGGATAGAAGAAGGAATGGAATTCCATAAGGATGAGGATCGGATAAGAAAAGATCTATCAAAACCTGCGGATCGATGGGCCGTTATATATAAATCTGAAGACCGAGAACGGGTATGGCGGGTATGAACAGAGGATTTGAATTGAAGGAGGTCGAATGGACGGTGGGATTCGATGACTTGGTAGAGGAAGGATGCCAGGAAGTACTTACGACGGTAGGAAGGGTACAGCTACTTCAACTCTTCGTAGAATCGAGAGACAGAGAGGTCCCTCGGGCTCCCGAAGATAAATCGTACAAAGCAGTTTATCAATCGTTTTATGTTTGCCTCGAGGTCCCCAGAGACGCCCCCGTAAAACCGTACAACAGTAGTCAAAGTGGGGAAATATTAAGGAAGTAACAAGGAGTTTTCGGGTTTCAAATGGGAATAGGTTACGAAGGTAATTTAGTCGCTTTAAGGTGGAAAAGGTACGACGGGAAATATCAGAGACATGGTTTTTCAGGAAAGAGTTTGGTCAAAAGTGATTCCAAGATTTCTTAAGGTTGGATGGAACTTAATGGGATTATTATTTAGGAACAAGGTTGGAATATGAGGAACATTTTTAAGGAGGTGACGGGAACCTATTACAATTGCCTTTGTCTTCTCTGCATTCAACTTCAGCTTGTTAGCAACAGCCCAGTGACTTATTCGATTCAAGTCCTTCTGGAGTCTTTTTGTGGCTAGTAATAGGTCAGAGGGCGGGAAGGACAAGTGTATTTGGAAATCGTCAGCATAGATATGGTATTGGGAGTGATGGATTAGAAGGGGGAGGTCATTAATATAAATAGCACATAAAGTAGGAGACAAAGAGGAACCATGAGGGACACTAGAGGAGAGGGTCAGTGTCTTGGAAGGAAGTTGAACTGGAACGACTACATACTGCATCCGATCTGAGAGGAAGGATTGGAACCAGCGCATAACACTGTTGGATAAAGGAAGACTTTGAAGTTTCTTAAGGAGGATGTTATGGTCAACTGTGTCAAAAGCTTTGGAGAAATCTAAAAGGATAAGGATGGTCAGGTTTTGGTGTTCAATGGCGGTTTGGAGGTCGTGGGTTATTTTCAGGAGAGCGGATTGTGCTGAGTAGCAAGGTCAAAAGCCAGATTGGAGAGGGTTAATGAGGGAATGTTCTTCTAAGAAGTTTGAAAGTTGAATTTGTACAAGGTGTTCCAGTGGTTTTGAGAGGTTAGAGAGGAGAGAAATCGGACGGAAGTCATGGTGTGAGGAAGGATTTGTAATTAA
Source organism: Rhaphigaster nebulosa (assembly GCA_948150685.1). Lineage (NCBI taxonomy): Eukaryota > Metazoa > Arthropoda > Insecta > Hemiptera > Pentatomidae > Rhaphigaster > Rhaphigaster nebulosa. Next base: position 103,919,263 of record OX411307.1, read on the forward strand.
TATATTAGCTTTACTGGGATATTGTTAGGACCATAATCATTGATGAGGGATTTAAGGATAGTGGAAAGTAATTCGTCATAAGATACGCGGGAGAAAAAGAAGTTTTCTGGGTTGAAGGTATGATGTTTAATATCAGCAATAGGTGAAGGACTAGAAGCAGAGGATAAGAAATAGTCATTGAGATCGTCTGGGGCGACTGGGAAAGAACTCTGATTTTTGGATTCTGATAGTATTCGAAGGTACGGATAGTTTTCGAAGGATATTCCATTTGAATTTGGAATCAGGAGCATTGGAAAGGGCAAAATGGATGTGGAGGGATTTGGCACGTCGGACTGCGGATTGGGTTTCATTGCGCAGCTGTTTTGGGTTTCATTGCGCAGCTGGAGTGGGGGTTGCTTCTTCATACGGGAGGTACACCGACGTCAGGGTAATCTTCTCCCCTTCATTATCCTCAGAGAGGGACCATTGCACTGCTGTCAGATCCCTACAACAGTGATGCCACAAGAGTAACAGTTTTAGTCTGTTCCTGAACAGGATACAGGTCCTGGGCCTTGTTGGCACAGCAATAATGCTGTATCCTGGTATACCCAGTCCCTTTATCCTGTCCTTAAATAAGTAAGGTTCTTGTATTAGAATAATATCTCATCAGTTGGCTCATCTTTAGTGCCAATCAGTGTCCAACTGTCCACATCTGGGGCCTTACCATTTTGGATCCTGAGTGTCCTCAAAAATAGGTCCTCTGGAATCCGTTTTCCAGGGAAGAATCCACCTACCCTGACAGCCTTTTTGAGCTCATTCGTACTACCAGTGGGGAGTTTTATGCCCCCACTGATGGTAAATTTGCTCACTATACTGGTGACCCAGTTCTTGGTGGCATCATCGTCACAGACGATAATATAGCCCCCGAGGTGGTGACTAAAGCCATTGAACCCCGGGTTCAATCCACCTTCCTCCTGCTGATCTATTGAGCTGATCACCTGGGTCTTAACCTCCTTGCTCTGTCCCTTTGACAGCTGAACAGACGGATATCCACAGGGGATAATCGCCATCTTGCTGCCTCCGGTCACAAGGGCATAGAAGATCATCTTCTCTCCACTCTTTGCCACAGGCGCTGAAGTCCCTGGAGAGGATCTGGTCCGCTTAGTGACAGGTCCTTGACCCACGGGGCTATGGTCCCCTACAACCGAGGTTGTTGGTCCCAATTCCCCCGGGGTGTTACCGGCCCTTCTAAGCTTCCTAAATTTCCAACGATGTGCCCCGGAAAATCGGGGTTTGGAGGTTTCAGCCACTTTCAAAGATGCGCTGTCCCTACCAGAACCCTTTTCATCAGACCCATCAGATATAACTGAGAATCTGGTTACATCATCCAGGAGTATCGCAAGCGAACTTCTGGATGTGTCCTCAGTTGAATCCAAAGGTGGCCCCACTGAGCTCTCTCCCTGCGCCTCTACCATTACAGTCATACTATCCAGGAGTAGTTCCGTGTCCGAGTCCGGGTCGTTTGCCAGTATTGATCGTCGGTTTTTTTCTTGGTTCGGGTTCATTTTGTTCCCACGAGTATGGGGTGGAAAAAAGTCACTGCAGGTACTACTCCCTCTCCCTGCATAAGGCAATTCATTAAAATGGGGTGCGCCTGGTGCCCCAAGAGGGTCGAATTTATGTGTGTATTTTTATACACCCCCTCCCTCCCATCATTCAGCCTACGGCTCGAGCTCCTCGGCTTGGGTGTCTAGGAGAATCAACACTCCTGCCATTGTTGACAGAAGTGAAGATCCTCGCCTCTGTCGTTCGCGAGTCCCATCGAATTTCCCGGGGGGCACCACGTGGAGGTGTCAGTAGGTGTTGATAGGGATAAGGAGGACCGGGAAGTCACAAGCAGTGAGTAGGGCACTATCGCCTAGTTCCACAAAGAGTTGGGGAGATTCCCGCACCCATATCCCTCTCTAGCCCTCCCGTTGCCCTACCCATTCTGCCCCTCCCCCCTGCTTCACACCTTTCTTCATGCCAAATATATTCGGCTGTCTTCCGTTAATTGGAATCCAAAGCTTATAAAATTTGATTTTACACTAAAGCAAGTTGGTGGAAACACTACTTTCTCATAAAAACAACAACGTGGAGATATGATAATTTTAGTTAATTGAAGATAAAGTGAATTATGATTAAGCAATTTAAACTATAATGTTTACAAGCATCTTACTTTCAGACTTGTTGATGGGAAATACTTCGAAAATTATCCTTTGCTCCTAATTCTTCACCTGCTATCAATATTGAACACCATAGCTTCAACCCAGATAGCTTCTTTTTCTCCCACGTGTCGTAAGATTAATTACTTACCACTATCATATAATCCCACACCAATGATCATGGACCTGACGATATCCCTGTAAAACTAATAAAATCCTGTCTCTCAATCCTTATACCTTTACTTTACCATATTTACAATTTTTCTCTACAAAACTCTATATTCTATTCTTCCTGGAAAACCGCCCTTGTCCGACCATTAAATAAAATTCCAAATCTTTCCTCACCGCATGACTTCCGTCCTATTTCTCTCCTCTCTAACCTTTCAAAACCTTTGGAACGCATCGTACAAACTCAACCTTCAAACTTCCTAGAAGAACGCTCCCTCATTAACCCTCTCCAGTCTGGTTTTCGACCTAGCTATTCAACCCAATCCGCTCTCCTGAAAATAACACATGACCTACAGAGCGTCATTAAACACCGACAGTTAACTATCCTCATCCTTTTAGATTTCTCTGAAGCATTTGACAGTGTTGACCATAACATCCTCCTTACCAAACTAAAAAATCTCCTTTTATCCAACAGTGCAATGCAATGGTTCCAATCCTTCCTCTCAGATCGGTCACAATACGTAGTCGTCCCAGATCAGCCTCCATCCAAAACACTGCCCCTTTTCTGTGGTGTCCCTCAGGGTTCGTCTTTGTCCCCTACTCTATTGTCTATTTATATTAATGATCTTTCCCTCCTTATCTATCACTCCCAATACCATATTTATGATGAACATTTCCAAATATACCTGTCCTTCCCGCCTTCTGACCATTATCTGCCACAAAAAAACTCCAACAGGACTTGAATCGAATAAGTCACTGAGCTGTTGCTAACAAGCTGAAGTTGAATGCAGAGAAGACAAAGGCAATTGTAATAGGTTTCCATCACCTCCTTAAAACTGTTCCTCATATTCCAACCTTGTTCCTAAATAATAATCCCGTTAAGTTCCATCCAACCATAAAAAATCTTGGAATCACTTTTGACCAAACTCTTTCCTGGAAAAACCATGTCTCTGATGTTTCTCGTCGTACCTTTTCCACCTTAAAGCTACTAAAATACCTTCGTCACCTATTCCCATTTGAAACCCGAAAATTCCTAGTTACCTCCTTAATATTCTCCCACTTTGACTACTGTTGTACGGTTTACGGGGGCGTCTCTGGGACCTCGAAGCAAAAATAAAACGATTGACTAACTGCTTTGTACTATTTATATTCGGGATCCCGAGGGAAGCCTCTGTCTCCCAATTCTATGAAGAGAGGCTTTACTCTTCCTACCCTCCTAAGTACTTCCTGACATCCTTCCTCTACCAAGTCATCCAATCCCACTGTCTATCATGCATCTTCGACCTCCTTTAATTCAAAGCCTCTGTTCATTCCCGCCATACCCATTCTCGGTCTTCAGATTTATATGTAACGGCCCCCCAATCCGCAGGTTTTGACAGATCTTTTCTTACCCGATCCTCATCCTTGTGGAATTCCATTCCTTCATCCATCCGTTGCTCCAATACTCTTTCCACCTTTAAATCCCGTCTATTCAGTCACTTCATGTCCATGCACTTCCAAAAGATTTGTAAATAGGTACTTCTTATTTTCAACTATAATTTGCACCCAATTATGTATTAATGCATTATTTTTACTTTTATTATTAATATAAATTCATTCTCTTTCACTGCATTTGTTTTTAATTTCTTCAGTCAAAGGGGTCTCTATTTTTTAATATGGGGCATATTAAAGATTTTCTCCATTCCCCCGTGATAACTTTTTAATCCAGATGTTCATGCTAAGATTGTGGAGGGCCTTCGCCATATTTCAGATCTCCACCATATTTCAGAAGCTCCGCAGGTAGGTCGTTTATTCCTGGCGCTTTGTGATTCTTGAGCTTCTCTATAGCATCAGACACCTCTTCATCATCCGGTAGCTCAATATTCTCGTCTGGTAGTGTCGGTTGGTTGTATTCATGCAACTCTTCCAGATCTCCATAAATCTGTACAAAGTGATCCTTCCACTGATTCATACAAGCCGCCTTTTCTGCAATAATATTTCCGTCAGGGTCTTTGCAGGCTGAGTGGGTAAGTTTCAATGGTTTTCTGCTCCAATTGACCGTTGCATAGAACTTTCATACCTCAGCGCTGGCTTTAAACATTTCGGCTGCCTCTAGCGCTTTTTCTGTTATGTAGCCGTTTTTCCAGACTTCTCATTCCTTAATTGTCCGACTTGGCCTCCTCGCCAGCAGAGCTAGGTTTTTTGCCTCAGTTGCGTGTGAGCATTCCTGATCGAACCATGGTGACTTGATTTTTGTTTCTTCTGCTCCTAAGATATTCTCTGCAACATCGGCCACCGTTGAGTGGATCTTCCATATTGATCATCGACTTCATCCTCTTCATAGTCGGATGTAGCTAATTTTTGATCCAATGCGGTAATATATCTCATCCAGTCCGCAGGGTCAGCTAGCTTAGCTCTGTTATATTTCTTCCTTTTTTAAATTATGGGCTTTGAAATATTGATTCAGCCTACGATGTGAGCAATGCTTAAGCTGTGATCGGAATCCACACACTTACCCAACGATACAGACGGAACATCGGTAAGTGAGCTGGCATGCCTTTTGTCGACCACAATGTGCTCAATTTTGTTCACTGTATTTCTATCTGGTGAGTTCCATGGGCCTATATAGATGCGTTTGTGGTGGAACAACGTGGTTTCGATGACAAGGTCTTTGGAGGCAGCGAGGTTGATTAGCCTTAATCCGTTAGCATTGCTATCCACGTGGAGGCTATGCCTGCCTATTGTCATAAAATATATTTCTTCTCGCCCCACCTTGGCACTCAGGACACCCGCTATGATCTTCATATCATAATTAGGGCAGGAGTTGAAAGCCCTCTCCAGAGTCTCGAAGAATTCACCTTTTTCGTCCTCCTCTGATGCTTCAGTAGGCGCATGTACACACTATAGTTATTAAATTTCTCCTTAACATGCAGAACACAGATACGAGGATTTCTTGGCTTAAAAACCTATAACTGAGCCGTGGGCGGCTCTTCTTACAATGAATCCGGTCCCAAATGTATGCTCTTTATCATTGCAGGAGTAGTACACTATGTACTGCTTCTTCTTAAGGATTTCTTTCCCAATCCATTTAATTTCCTGGGTGGCAGTAATGTCAAGCTTATATATATCAATCTGCTCCAAGAGCACGTTTAGCTCTCCTGGTCGATAGAGTGTCAAAATGTTCCAAAATCATAAGTTATACCGTTGTCGTTTGCCAAGTTATTTCTTATGAAGACTGTTTGAATCCGAGGCTTTATGTTGAGGTTTTATTTTTGGATAGTGCGGCCAGTGGCCCTAACTAGTCCCATGATGGGGCTGCTATCTTCAGCTTGGGACCGCCTCATTTCTTAAAGGGTTTCCTCCCTCTTTACAGTAAGTCAGTTAACTAGACCTCAGAGTGCTGCCATTGGCCTGCTGAAAGCAGAGTTTATTCGCTACCAACTCTTACCAGGGTACCCTGCTGCCGGCATACCGTATCCAGATAGGCCAGGATTCAGCTTATCCCCGAGCCGTGCTATCAGGACCCCCTCTCCCATTTGATGCCCAACCAGATCCTCCACAGGGATTGGTTACCACCTCCTTGGACCTGAGTTACTAGACTTAAAACGGATCACCACTAGAAGGTGAGAGTAGGAATTGAGAAAGAGAAGCTGAGTGGCCGCTTGTGGCAATATATTTCGCATCACTCCCTCATTTGAACCACAAACTATATTCTAATATGGGTGCTTAAGGGAAGTTTAAAGAAACTGTGGGCAGTTATACAGAAGTCATTTACTTTTGAGGTTAGCTTAAAATTATGTAAATTATTAATGTTTTAATAAAATTTGAAAGTTCCTATCTGGTTGCACTGACTTATAAATTGTCTTTTTATTATTAATATACCAATAAAAAAAGAGCAAAAACTCAAAAAAGAAACACAAGAAAAAAAAATGATTTTGATATAATTGGAAGGTCCAAAAACAAAGCCTTAAGTTTCCAAAATAACAGTAAATAGTTAACCAGCCAATTTTTTGTCAATTCAGCCATCATCAGGACTGAAAAAGACAAGATCACTTAAATGCAGACCAAAAACATCTCCTATCAACAGTCGAAAAAAGACCCATCAACAAGAGAGAGTATTTTAACAGACTTCTCAACATCTAATAGTCTGAGAGCAACGTTTTGGATAAAGAATTTTAGGTCAGCTAGTCTTTTGATATTAGTATTCTTATTGAAGCTTGATGGGGATACGGTATATCATGCTGATGGGAGAGGTTGCGTTTACTACTGTGCATCCCATGTGTACAGATATAAATGTGTTATTTTCAAGTCATTTTAAGTCGAATGATTTATATTTCATAATTTTCTATATTCTCTTAGCAGCTATATAAATTTAAATTGACAGACAGTTTTGTTGTTGCTAAATCCGCGTCAGACAATATTTTAGCAACTAAAAAGCATTATTTTCAAACCATTTTAGTATATCTGGGAGCGAGATAGCTCATTGAGTAGGGCACTGTGCTACTAATCTCTAGGTCCCGGGTTAGAGACCAGCTATGGCAGATAATTATTATTCTGTTTTCAGCCGTGGAACGACCCTATGGGATCGGGAGACCCCACTAGAGTACCCTTCATTGGGAGAAAAACCTGAAGGGAGAAAATCTCGGCCAAATCACTTCCTTGCACAACAGTTAGCTTAGAAACAGTACGGTCCTTACCAAGTACTGAACCCAAGACCCTTCACGGGTTGTTGTGATACAGGTTTTTTTAGTATAGCTGAAATTTTAATATGATATAGTTATCCTATCAAAGATTATCAATATAATGTAATGTAAAAAATTATTTGTATGATTTTTTTTTTTTTTTTTTTTTATACATGTATAGAAATAACCTATTTTTTTATTAATGCATTTATTGAGTCTGTTAATTATGTTTGCATAGTGGTGATTAAGATTTTTTGTATCCGTCTTATAATTTACTGTTACATTTATGTTTTTTGTAACATGAATAGCTTCAACTATTTTTCTATTTTTTATTGATTTTACCACATCTAATATCTTCGCATTTTCAAAATCAAAATTATGGTTGCATGTTATGCTATGTTGTGCTAGGGCAGTAATATTAACATTTTTATTATTTCTACAGTACTGAACCCAAGACCCTTCACGCGTTATAGTGGTACAGGTTTTTTTGTATAGCTGAAATTTTAATATGATATATTTATCCTATCAAAGAACCTAAAATTAGTGAATAAGAAAACATTTTTTATTGTAATTGTATGTATTGTAAACATATTTATAATTTTTTATTTACAATTTTATGAAAAAGAAAAAAAATCTTAATTGTAATTGTATGTGAACATATTCACTATAAAAAGTTAAAAATAGCGTAACAAGTTAAATAACTAGTGTAACTAGTTTTTTCTTCTTTTGTAAAATTTCCAAGGCAGAGAAACCTTAATTTATGTCTTCTTTCTTAATTTATGGTGCAAATTCCCGTAGGCACTTTGATCAAAAGTATGTTTTATTAGGGTCCTTTCAAACTTTGCAGCAGGGAATTCTCAGGTGCCAAAGAGATAATCAGGTGTTTCTTATACTAGTTCCAGATTTTAAATTGACAATATTCATTTATTTAATAAAAATAATTAACTCTATTTAATTATTACTTTTTATCAACCTGTATTCCGTTTTCAGTATACCATGGTAAGATTATGCAACCTTATATTAACAGGCAAGACTGCACGTGAAACATTTAAGGAGGCAAAATGTCATAACTCAATTTGTACCATTAGACCAGCTTGCAATTTTTTGGCTTTCGACTTATTACAATTTGCCACCATTGATTTCTCATAAACTAAAACAGAAAGACTTACGATATTTTGCCACCTTCTAAACATCAATGAATGAGATCCCGGAACGTGAAAAATCCCTTTTTCAGAGAAAAGTGACTAACATTTTGTCGTCTGAGCACAGAATTATTTCCCTCTATCTGTACAAATGGGATGGGCGCTGTTTTAAATCGGTCTGCCTTTTATTAAACAACTGATTTAAATATCAATTGTCTGGCAAATTAAATTTAGGTTCTTTGCTACTACTAGGTTGTTACAAACGTCCTCGTGTGTCCTCGTCCTAGCTTTATAACATATTACATACTTTAAACATTATTGAATACTACTCTTCAAAGTAAAGTCCATTGTTTCAACTACTTTCACCCATCTAACTGCCAGTAATTGGATTTGATGCCGGTACCTCTCCTTTGGTTTTGAGGCAAAGAACTCTTCACATCCAATGTTTATGTCCTCGAAATTATCAAAGATCCGACCTTTTAAAAAATGAGCCATTGATCTAAACAAACCATAATCTGATGGTGCAATATCTGGACTATACGCAGGATGAGGCAAAACGTTTACTCCTTGCAGTTCTGATAATTTTTCCTTAGTCAAACAAGAACAATGTGCAGGGGCATTGTTGTGTTGCAAAATGGCTTGGTTCCTGTTGACCAAGGCGGGATACTTTGCACTCAAAACTGCATAGACTCTGTCTAGCTGTTCACAGTAAAGGATTGAGGCCACTGCCCGACCATCTGGAACAAGCTCAAAATGCAAAACGCCCTCCAAGTTCCACCAAACACAAAGCATCACTTTTTTCGCAAACCGATCTTGGCGAACCTCCGGTTTTGCAGCTTCACCTGGCCATACTCACTGCTTATGTTTGCAAGGTTTTTTTTTTTAAAATATCCGCTTTTCGTCATTTGTGATAATTTTTTTTCCAGAACCTATCAACTTTCAGATTTTGAAGCAAAATTTTGCACATATCAACTAGCTGCTGGGCTTGGGCCTCTGTCAAGTCATGTGGGTCAGACCTTGGTCTTAAATTCCATTCGCCCAGATTTTTAAGATGACGAGCCACTGTGGCATTAGAAGCCCCTACTACAGCCGATAAATCACGAGTAGTTACATGTGGGTCCTGGTTCACAAATTCAAGAACGACCGATGGGCGACCTGATCTGGGTACATCTGCAAGGCTCATCTTCCTATTGTTGAAACCCCTGAACCAAAGTGTGGCAGTATTTCGATGGATAATTGACTCTCCTAAGACACAAAGTTATTCGGCAGCTGCCTTTGCGCTTGTACTTTTTTTCCAGTAATGTCTCAAAAGACCACGAATCAGGATTTTTTCTTCTGGCATTGCACGTACATTTTAAAAATGTAAATGACCCCATAAAGCCAACTCAAGTCACAAGGATTAAAGGATTAGTCAAAGTAAATATTGGCATAAATAGTAGGAACAAAAACATTCTTATAGAATAATTATGAGAGTTGGAATTAAGGGTTGTATTCATGCACAAGGACTTTTGTAACAATCTAGTATTCCTCAACATTTCTTCAAACCCCTCTGTTTGGTAGGGCTCATACTGTTTTTGAGAAATGGAAAAGACTACTCTATTAGCTTAAAAAGAAAGGTGGAAGGAAATAATTTATTCTTGATAAAATCACAAAGGATTAAGAGCGAAAACAATATGCCACAGGGTATGCTTATGCTAGGGACATTATACATAATAAGAGCAGAAGCAGTATTGTAGAGTTAAAAACCTAAATAGGACTGCAGTGGAGCATTTGTATAAAGCCTCACTTCAAATATTACCGTGATTCAAACACTCCTACTGTATATAATTTTGGATCCTGGGCCATTGCTTCATTTGTTGTGTCATAGATCCAATATATACACACCTTTGGAATTTTAGCACTGATCAAATAAAATGGTGATACATATTATAGAATTGTTGCAGATGTTTCTTATTTCCGACCTTTCATCGATCCTAACTAAATAAAAAAAACCTGTACCACTACAACCCTTGAAGGATCTTGGGTTCAGTACTTGGTAAACACCGTACTCTGTTTCTGAGCCAACGATTGTGCAAGGAGGTGATTCTGCCAAGATCACGCTGAACCGCCAGATTTTTCCCCCAATTAAGGGTACCCACTTTTAGAGACTGGGTGAGCCCCAAGAGGATCTCTCGATCCCACAGGGCCGATCCACGGTTGAAAACAGAATAAAAAATTATCTGCCACAGCCGGTCTTGAACCTGGGACCTTGAGATAAGTAGCACAATGCCCTACCCACTGAGCTACCCCACTCCCATCCTAACTAAATATGCTCCACAAAACACACTACGTGCTCATAGTCCACCTGCACCATGGATGACCCAAGACATAAAAGATTTGATGAGGATAAGAGATACCACCTAAAGAAAATCCATTTGCACTAAATATCCTGGAGATGTAATTTCTAATGAATTCTTCTGTAATCAAACCCAATCAACCATTTGCTGATTCCAAATAAATACTACTTAAAATATTTTTTGCTTCCTCAGATTCACACCATAAATGGAAACCGCTAAATTTCCTCATTTAAATTGCCTTACTTTCGTGTTTGAAGTTCTCCTTAGTTTATAATGAGCTTAACCAATATTTTACCTCATCCACAGCTTCCCTTCCTTCTCGCTTTGCAAACCAAAGAATGCAGATTTCGACCCTAACTATTTTTACTTTTACCATATCAACCTCTCCCAGCTAATCAAGGCTGTCATGAAATCTTACTTCAAATCCTTGGGAACAGATGGAATCCCAGCAAGCTTTCTAAAACTATGTCTCCAAATAATCCTTGCACCTTTACTTCACAGTTTTTCTCTCCAGAACTCTGTCTTTCCATAGACCTGGAAAGAACCACCCGTTTTTAACGTAGATGAAGTTCCAAAGCCAACCTTTGAAAAAAGACTTGTCCCATCTCTTTATTTTCTTACCTCTCGAGGTCTCTTGGGTATCTCAGAGTTTTCCTTTAAAACTAGAACCGTTTCGCACAGCGATATTCATCCTTACTGACTCAAATGTCAAACTTTTGAAACTTCCACCCAACCTTGATAGGTCACTTTCCTTCTCAAAATATTCACCTTAAGAGATAAAAAAAAAAAAAAAAAAGCAAAAAATTTAATAGTGTATTTACTGAACTGTAGATTTATGAAAAAAATTATACAAATAGTTAAAAATGAACTGTTGCTATATTATTTACAAAATTTATGGGTATTTCATATTACTTCAATTATTAAACTTAATTCAATAACTTTTATTTATTAAGTACAACAATGATAAAAATAAAAATATTTGTAAATGATCACATTTAAAAAACAATAATAATAAATGATTACAACTATTTATAAAATATACAAGATGTATTTACAGTACAGAAGAATTTTCTTCAAATAACAAAATATACAACTTACAGACTGTTTATACAAATGGAATTTAACTAGTATAAATACATTAATCATGTAAGATTACAAAAACAAAAATAATTTAGAGAAGATTTGTGCTTATAACCCATTTATATTACAGGTAGCTCAAAGAAGATAGGGAAACTGTTCTATGCTAGATTCCAGGCTGGATGGAGGTGTAGCCAACTGAGGTAAACTTAAATCCAAGTATTCCTTTTAAAAAAACATTGATTTTATTATTTAATATAGTACATACACATAATTTTAAGTCATTCTGTTTTTGGTGGGTCAGGCATTACAATTGTCACCTGTTTTAGATGACACACTCAAACACCATTTTTCATAAGTCCTGAACTTCCTCATGATTACAAGTAGGTCAGTGGTGCCCCTCAAGTTTTTGCCCTTTATCCTACTCTATTCTTTCTTGTGATAAATGATCTGTGGCTCAACTTACATAGCAGAATTGAAACGAATTTTCACCTCCTTCATCATCTTCAATGACCAGAGAAAGAAAAGATACATGCTCATTGTCCATACATCAAGGTAATGCTTCTTGGAGAAAACACTATTAACCTAAGTGCAACAGTTACTCTGAGGAATACAAGACCTAAAAGGGAGTCTGATCAAGCAAATCAACACTAAATAGTGGCATTTCCAAGGACGTCAACATAACAGGATCAAAGTTTCTTCAGGGCCATTTGAGAGGCAACCAAGTGAAACTAATCTTGATAATGGTTTTTGTGAGGAGCAGTTCAGTGTTCTAGACTACATGACTTTGATCTTTTAATGAAAAATCTGCCTACCAAAATAAATTGGCACACCTTGGGAGAATAGATGGCTGTAATTTACTTGTACCAATGAAACAACGGTAAAATGGGTACTTGAAATCACAACCACTTTATGAGGGAGCGAAATATGAAACCTTAGAGGAAAAATATTTCCCTTCAGGAATGATATTAAATTTATACCTCCCTTCCCAAAACGATAAAGATGACAAAATTTTACTTTATTTGGAAACTCACGAACCTCTTATTGCTAAGATACATTTATATAAAACTATAATTTTTTCAGCTTAAATAGAGCAAATTTTAGACTTTTCTTACTCACATTTAAAATTAAAAAAAAATAGCTTAATGTCTCTTGAAAGAGACAAGGCCTACCAAATTAGTTACCACCATAGAGACATTTTGTTTTTCTAAACTGGACCACCACTTTTTTTAAATGCTATTTATTCCTTTTTATCATGAGGTTGTGTTGATTCTGTTATAGTCTTTAACCCTTTTTAAAATTCTCAATGGTCCCAGAGATCAAGCTTGTGTCTCCAAAAAAATAAATATTAAGCAGAATGTTGGCTGAAAGCAGTCTATCCCCAAATTTTAGAACCCATTAATAATAATATATTACAACATGAAATGATGATATATAATTTTAATTTTTATTTTCTGCTAATTTTTACTATTTATTTATTAACCATATGAAAAATTAAATGGGCATTTTTACCTCATTTGCTGTTTCCATGAGTATTCTATCTAGACTTTCAACTACTTTTGAAAATGATGGTCGTTCTTTAGGTTGATAACACCAACATTGACGCATCATCATGTAACTAAAATAATGCACAAATAAAAATATTTTATGATTCATTAAAATCTCTGCATCGTTACATTGAAGAAGTGCTTGAAGCACAAAAATAATAATAGATTGTAACATGTATAGATACATTGATGCCTAGATCATTAGATGATCACAAAATGTAAAAACAACAAAAGTATTTATACATATAATAATATCTAATTAATCTAAAGAATAAATGAACATACTCATACAGTCAATCTAAAAAGTATTCAAACACTTACAGAAATCCTATTTAAATGTTATTTTTATAATCTTACATTTTCCTATTACAGTTAAAAGTAGAATATTAGTGAATAAGAACCATTATTACAAAATAACTATTTTAGTTTCAAAAGAAATTCGTATTTCAAAAATGTAAAAGAAATTTGAATTTGGAAAATGTTCGTAAAAGATAAGCAAAAATTATTCGAACAGTCCTTCTTTTTATTTTTGTAAAGTTTTGTATTCCTGATCCCTTTCATTCCAATTATCTGTTGTATACAGTTGTTCATCCCTAATCCCTTTTATATAAACTAAATCTTCAGCACTAAACTAAAAAATGTATTGTGAACATTAAATTTCAAACATTTAAAATGGGCCGAAAATCACAAGAAAAAAGGATAATTATTATTAATTTACATAATCAGTATAAATCACTCCATGGAATCGGAAAAATAGTGAGCAGAAGTCATGTTAAAGTGAGTGATATCATGAAAAGCTACAAACTGAACTTTCCGTTCATGTCAGTTTGTTGGCCTCATTGCCGCCAACCAAAAAAATTTAAAAGAATCCCAAGATTAAGTGCTTCGAAATTAGCTGCCGAGTTAGCCAAAATTAAAGGGACAAATGTTTGTTCAAGCACAATAAGAAATTTTAAAAAAAATTTAACTTTCATGGTCGGAAGGCACGGAAAAAGTATTTCATTTTAGAAACCAACAAAATAAAAATATTAGACTATCAAAAAGTCAATCTCATCAAGCAGATGATTTTTGGAGATGTGTTATTTTTACAGATGAGACAAAATTTGAAGTATTCAGGCAAAGATTTCATAAAAAAATATGGAGAAAAAGCCTGTGAAATGGAAAAAAAAAATTTAAAACCAACCATAAAACATGGGAGAGGATCTTTAATGGTTTGGGGCTGTATGAGTGCCATTAGGGTAGGGAAATTGAGTTTTATATGTGTAGCAATGGACCACATTACATATGTTGACATTTTAAAGATTAAGGAAACAACTATTTTCACCCAGGATAATGACCCCAAACATACGGCCTGGAAAACAAAAATGTGGATTTTATAAAACACTCCAAAGTGGATGGAAATACCTAACCAAAGTCCAAATCTTAATCCCATAGAGCATTTGTGGGATTATTTAAAAAGAGTTAGAAATGGCCTTAGAAGAAGAGTGGTCAAATATTCCTAATGCTGTAACACACACTTTGGTTAATTTCTATGCCGAGACCGTTTGAGACAGTTATTGAAGCAAAAGCAGGACCAAAAAAATATTAAATAAAATATTTACACTATTCAGTTATTAATACTTTTTGTCTGTTCGAATACTTTGTTCACTTGGTTTTTGCTGTTAATTTTAAAATTAATACAATTTTTATACATATCTGTTGAACCAAAATTTAATTACTGTTATGTTTAATGAAAATAAAGTTATATGAAATGTTTTTCTATTTTTGTTTTTATTTTAACCCAAGATCCCCAAACAAATTATAATAGAAACAATATAATTGCCATATGTTTGAATACTTTTTGCACTGGCTGTATGCAATTTGCTTATTTGCTTGCTTTCCAATTAGTAAATTATTTCCTTTTTTCTAGTATCAGCATTACTAGAGTTACAACTGAAGTTCTTGATTTGAGATTATTTTTTAAAGTTCATTAATTCAACATCACTTTTTATTCTTGCCCATGTTATTTTAATTTATTATTATTCTTGAGGAATTTCCCTCTTTCTTGGCATTTATCAGAAATAGCAACGAGGTCAAAGGTGAGGCTAAAAAAATTTAATATTTATAAATTTTACAACAATACTCGCGGTCCCGAGCAACACTTCTTTTTGCCTCTGTTCCAAACTGTTAAGAGAAAGGCCCAAACTCTTAATAATGTTAACCGTCACAACCCCAAGATCAAACAATTGTCTAGATGATCAATGGCAAATTCCTCAGTTGCTTCAGTTCCTCACCCAGATCCTAATATTTTTGAATTTTTTCGGCAACTACCTTGTGAAGATTATCATCTGATGGTACCCCTATTTCAGTAATGTTGGCATGTTTTTCTTCTTTCAAAATAAGTAAAATATCAAGTATGTTGTGAGGAATAGTGTGATCAGTTATGATAGCCTGGTCCCAGTACAGCTTGACCTGCCATATACCAATTACTGGTTGTGGGCTGTACTTATTATAAGGGCTGGTATTATCCAGAATTTTAAACTCCTTGGCCAAATCTTGATGAATTATTTTTGCCATATTGTTATGCCTCTTTAGATATTCTTTCCCAGTGAGCATTTGACAGCCCAATGTAATATGCAGAATTGATTCTGTTGCTGTTTTACACAGTGGACACAATGAAGTTATGTCCGGCTTCTCCGCATATTAGGCGTCTGTAGGCTTTTGTATCAATTAATTGAATCGCTAAAACAATGCCTTCTGTTTCAAGAATTAAGAGTCTCTAGGTAGGTACAATAGAGATGAACGCTTATGGGCTCTCACTGCCAACAAACTGTGGTAAAGTCTTCCATGGAGCTATTTAGATTTCCACATGCCAAGCAGGTGTTCTTGATTTATAGATGAGGAAAAAAGTTCTTTTCAAAGATTTAGTGCAGTGCAATTCATATCCAATGACGCATTTGTTGAGATGACTTATGTTGTCCCATTGGCTCTAAAATAGTTAGTAGAAGTTGTTTTTCTTCATCCTGGCATGCCTTTAAACAGGCTTGAGAGACCTCATCCTTCCCCTTTTCGTGAAAGATGCATTCTAACCACAGACGACTTCGGATGGTGTTTTCTCAAATTCACCACCTGCACTCATAGATAAAAGTCTATAGCATACAAGGCTGTATTAGTCCCTTTTAAAATGCCAAAGGAATATGATGATGCTAGAATTGCCCATGTATTTAACATGTTGACTGCAGCAGTGAAAAAATGGTTTATGTTACCATGCGTTATTGGTCCCTGGGGACCAGAACCACGCCTGATGTACATCGTTTGATCATTATTAATAAAGATACACTGACCATACAGAAGTACAATTCTTGAAAAAAATCTCGCCGTACATAATATAAAATATACGCATCGGTACCTGGGGACCGATGCCATAATCAATGTGTTAAAGCTTTTATAAAAAAATTTCTGGAAGATATCTTCCGAGGACAATCTTTACACGTTTTTTTAATTTATTCTCGAATTGATTTTTTTATATCATTTTTCAATTCAAGTAGCTGGTGTATGCCTAGATATTTGTACAAATCTTTTTTGTTCAGGCTGTTAATTACTGCATTATTAGACAGCATTATTTCTGCATCTTTCCGCTTTCTTTTCTAGATATGTTATTTTTTATTTTTCTCTCTCAAATTTCTGGAAGTACATCTACATCCCCAAAAAACAATCGATGCTATTTTTCTTATTGAAAAATTTTCTGACAATCCTGCAAGTATCAAACAGAACTGCCTTCTGAGCTAATTTTAAGTTTTCCTGATCTAGGCTAAGATCTTCCGTAGCCTCACTTGTGCTTTTCAGTATCAGCCCATTTGAAGAAATGACTATTGGAGTCACTAGCACTTTTTCTAGGTGATAAAATGATTCCAACTCCAAGACAAGTTCTTGCTACTTTTCAGCTTTTGTGGTCAATAGGTTGGAATCACTTGGGACTGCTGCATCTGATTCTTTTGTGCCATTTTAGTTCTTTTGTGTATAACCAAAATCTTTGGACGGTTATGCAGTGCCCTGAGATCCATATTTATTTATTCATCCCAATAAACTTTTACGCACCATTTTCTGTAAGTTTTTAAGGTTAGAGCTTATCCATAGTTTTAAAGAAGAAATTATTCATCTACTGAGTGTGACGTGTCCATTGAGACTGAAGGGGATCAGTATAGACCCTATACTCAAACTCCAAGGTTTTTTCTATCTAATGCCCTTTTTCCAGCTATTTTACCCATCTTTGATTTTTTACATAAATGTTGATTTGATTGTTAGCTTCAAACTCAGTCCCACTCTGTATTTTAAAACTTACAAAGTTTAAACCTTCCAGTGTAAAGGCATTTTGAATGACCAAATCTGATAGTAGTTATGGCTATGGAATAGCACTCATTTGTAATGGCTGTTTTAGATTTCCAAGATAGTTCCAAGTGGCTTTTCATTAGACATCCTGACACTTTCAGGGCTGATCACCATGACTGTCTCATTTCTGGCATTTGTTCCCATAACTTGTTGCTCAGCCAAGTTTATTTACTGCTTCTATATCTCCTATCCAGTTTGTAGAATGCTTTCCGTATTGGAATTGGGCATTCTATGTTCAAAGACACCTATACTCTTGTGAAAATTTTGTGATAATAAACATATTAGCTTGGGAGAACTTGCTAAAAAAAAGTGAGATTCGAGAACTGGCATGTGAAATTTTCTCTCAAATCTGAAGTTTTTACTTTTTGCAAACACATATCAATTTCTAAATACCAATTAAAATTATTATAATATTTTTTAAGGAAAAAGAAATAAGTGAACAAAATAAAGTAAATTACTCCAGCAAGCAATGGATTTCTTTGCGAATTTTACCTCTCCTTCAACTCGGGCAGATGTATCACAATATTGTGCTTTAGTGTATAATATTTTGTCCTTATCAGGGGCGTAACTAGCAAGTGGCAAATGCCACAGACCTTGGCCTAAGGGGGTGCCTCGAATTGGCCTTTATAACAATAAAATATAATATCAAATTGTATTTATGAGTAGTAATACAATTAATAACTAACATTGTATTATTATGTATAACACACAGCCACATCTTCAAATTTTGAGAAAGAAGCTTAAGGGGGCCTTAAGCCTTCCTCTACTTCTTAACTTCATCTAAGGAATAGTTCAAATCCCCGTTCTTTTTTTTTTTGAGCAGACTGTACAGTATTGTAAGGTGTGAGAGAAAATCTCACACAGCGAGTTCTCCCAGGTTAATGAGGTCTAAGAAAGATTTGTTTTTCAAATGAACCATTCATTTCTCATCATTGGTCACAAAATTTTTAATATGATTTAAATTTATAAATGGTAATATCAATAAAAACTATTTTTTCCTTTGAACAGCAAAGGTGATTCTGGTAAATTACATATGATTCACAGATTTATTAAAAAATTAATGTATAAAGTTGATTTATTCTTACATTTCCAATGAACAACATGGTGGCTTTTCCATCCTATGGCCTGTTCGTAATAAATGGAATAATTTTTCCATACTGGGTACAGAAGGATAGGGTGTTCCACCCAATGTCATTATCTCCCACAGTAAGACGCCAAACGACCAAACATCACTTTGTGTCGTATATACTCTATGAAACAGTGCTTCTGGAGCCATCCATTTTACTGGTAATCTTCCATCTGTTTTTTTCCTATAATAATCATGGCTATGAACATCTCGAGCTAATCCAAAATCAGCTATTTTAAGAACATAGTTGTCACTAACAAGAACATTTCTGGCAGCAAGATCACGGTGTACACACTGTAACAAAGGTTTTAATATATCTGTCTGTGCACAAATAACGTTATTATAAAATAAATATACGTGGGAAGAAATAAAATAACAGTATTTGATATCATAAATAGCACTGCTGAAAAGACTAAACTTATTGGTATTTGTTTCGTTAACCCTTTAACAACGAGTTGGGAGGGGAGAACGGGCCCTTAGGACAGTGACCTTGAAGTGACTAGTTGGCTCCCCAGACGGAATGTTTTTATTGAAAAATGACTACCGCAATATCACATAATTAAACGAATGCTTCTAGCATTTAATTTTTTTTTCTCGTTAATTTCTACCTCTATTGTTCCTTCGACATAAAATGTAAAAAAAAAAAGGATAATTGTTATCAATAATATAAATAAATACTAATTATTTTAAATGATATAATTTTTTTCAAGACGAAATTCGGGAAATTATTATTTTATTGTTTTTAAAATTTTGTGAATATAAAAATGTATAATATTTTTTTATATGTATTCATGTTTTACGAGTAGCTTGGTGTCTATCGAGTAGTTTTAAACAAATTTCTCATGTCTTATTTCATTCGTTTTAATTTACACCTGTATAGTATATAGTTTCAAGAAGAAATATCAGTGTTATTTATAATAGAATAAAAAATAAATTATTTTTCCCATGGTGGTAATTCGTGAAATTATCACTTTATTCTAACTAAACTTTTATAAAAATAAAGAAAATTAAAGGAAGTCTACTTCAATAATAATTATAAGAAGTCAGATAGGTAATTAGGAATTCAGAAAAAAAGATTTGGGACTGATCCCAGGCACTTGGAAATATTTAGCAAAAAAAAAGGGACAGGAGATGAGGGTCAAGAGTCGAGTTCGAGGGATCTGAATTAACTGAATTCTTGGGATTTCTATTAGCAGGAGTAGGTACTACAAGCTCTCTAGAATGATGTAAGACTATTTCAAGATCCCACTTCAGTAGCAATTCACTGTCATTAAAGGGTTAACATGGGAATAAACCAGGCACTTGAGATGCTTACTCGTTAGTCACAGTATCTGTAAGAATACCAGGCAATTTTGGTATGAGAAGGATTTATCTGGTGGGTTTATGAAAATATAACCATTTGCAAATGAAGAGGATCAGTAAAATAACTGATAACAAAAGAGGTAAGGATTCATTATTTTTCCATTGTAAAGGTGCGTTCACACCTTTACCAAGCCTTGGCAAATCAAACATGTAAAGGGGGTAGTGTTGCTTGGCTTAGCTTGTCTGATCCTGTTCTTGCTGGAAGCACCTAAGTGCTAGTGTTGCAACCTCAAATTTGTGTATTTATATAAATTATAAATTTTTATACATTTTTTTTAAAATAAAAATAGTTTAAACCGAAATTAACAGCCGACTAAAGTTTGAATAGCCGGAACAGTATCCTGTGAATAGGTTAGTTTGCTAAGCCCCTTTTACACATTTGCTGTTTGGCTTGGCTTGGTACTTGCCATAGTTTGACAAAGTTATGAAAGAACCTTAGCATTTGTTGATTGTTTACACTGATGATGGACAGATTCCAATGAAATAAACTCTTTCAAAACTCAAACAATATTCCTTCTTGTATACCTTTTAGTAACTAAGTAGGAATTATCCTTAGTTCAGTTTGCTTACAACTTATGTTCACTTAACTTCCTTTTCTCTTACACTTTTTTCTAGGGGTATTACAACAATGCCCAAGTCATATTACTGCATAAAGCTTGCAACAACTGTTGCTACTTTCAAATGAGGGGATACCCAAAGAAATGTGGCACCAATACTATGTAACTAGTGTAGTGGTTCCTCTGAATACTCACATGCTAGAGTGCTTCAAAGATCTAGAACAGTATGAGACTGATATTTAACTATTCTGGCTTGATGAAATCACTTTTAAATTTACTGAAAACGAGCTGATGGTCTCTTTTCTGCTTTTAATGTGTGAATTAGCCTTTATACTATTAGAAGAAGGTTGATGGAACATGGATTGCTCTTATAAAATGCATTGAACTATGCGTTTTCCAGAGCTCACCTCACAAAATAAAGTTTGGAGACTTCAATTCACTTGGATTCATATCTCATGGATTAATGACTAGGATAATCTTCTTTCCACAGAAGTTATAAGAGTTACCAGAAGATCTGAGGAGTGATTGAATCCTTACCAAGAACTACTAGTTGATCCATTGGGAAAAAGCTCAATTTAAGTATCAGGCAGAATTTCGTCAAACACAGAGTTTGTGGTGTCGAGAAATTAAACTATGAGTGCTCAGTCTTACTTACATAAGTTCTTAGCAACAATAATGCAGCCTATGGTATAAGCAATTGGCCCTGAATTCATTCTTGTAAATGAAAACGATAAACTTACAAAGCTAGACTAGTAAATGAATTCTTCTAAAATCAAGACATTTGATGTCCGGATTAACCTGCTTGCTCATCAGACCTAAACCCCATTGAACATTGGGATTAAATTTAAAGAAGGATATCAGGACAGATTATCCTTCAACAAACTCTGGATGAACTGCATATGGCACTAGCAGAGGGTCCCTCAAAATATCATGAAAACTCTAAAAAGAAGTATGCCTCATTACCATCAAGCAACAATTAATAATCGAGGTGGGCCAACAAGGTACTAGAAATATAAACAAATAATAAACGTTATTCAATTAGTAGAATTTGTCTTTTTCCCCAAAGTATATAATAAACAATACAAACATTATTTCTAAACTAAACTTCTGCATTTATTTATTCTAAAAATGTAAAAATAAATTTCCTATTAAAAATTAAAAATAACTAAAGAAAAATTAAGTTATATTTTTGTTTTATTGTGAATGGTCCACTTCATTTACAAATGAGTTTAAAAAGAATGTCAAGTACTTTGTTAGAAACCATTTGTCATTAATTTATTATTCAATTTTTATTTATCTAGTTTTTAAAAATACTAGTATGTTCTTACTCTCCTAGAAGATAGATACTGCATGCCTCTAGCAACCTGGAAAGCGAAAGACACTAAGTCTTTTTGTGTTAGCACATTTCTATTATCCTGTATATCTTCACCAATTGCTGGCTCATAACCGGATGAAGGCCTATGCTGTCTTAAAAAATCTCTTAGGTTTCCATGGGGAGCGAATTCAACCAAAACATACAAAGGCCCACCTTGGGTACAACAACCTAACATATTTATAATATTAATATGTTTTCCCACCATTTTAATTATCTCCATCTCTGAAACTAAATCTGTCATTTCCGCATCTGTGTGACCTTCTGAAATGAAAAAAAAAAAGTAATAACATATGCTAATACTTGATTAAAAAATAAATAAAGTAAAACTACCTTTTAACATTTTTACAGCTACTATAGATGTAATGCCTGGTTGAATGACACCAACTGCTTCAGCTTTAACAACTTTACCAAAAGCTCCTTCTCCTAAAATTTCAGCCAGAACTAGGTTTTCTCTTGGAAACTCCCAGTCTGAGTCTAAAGGTAACTCATACTCTAAATCTGGTTCTATGCTATCACCTTTTGATAACGTCCTGTGCTTTTCAATTTTCACTAAAGGCATCAGCTACAATAAAATTAGATTACAAAGTTAGTTCAAATGATATTTAGTTCTAGCTGAATGCTTTCAGTATAAGAAATCTTCATTTAATTGTAAAACCTTATAAAAATATTTTTAATATAACAATATATCAGTAACTTACTAACGGATCTTGTTCATTTTTAGGGCATTGTTTATCAATTATAACTTTTTTTCTCCACTGTGTAATCGCAGCCGATCTCTCTGCCTCTATAGCATTCAATTTTTTCAATTTGTCCCTGAATAAAATAAGTAATGTCAATATTGTCCTTCATCATTAATATATTTTACATTCCTTAAAATATATTGTAATACATTTATTAAATCAAACGATCTTTTATTTTTGAATCAATCTTATAGGAGGTATAAAAAAAAGAATGCTTTACTGCAAGAGGGAATACCTTATGAATTTGTAAACACAAACAGAAACACACACACACCTGTTAACCTAATTACATTGTTGGAAGCATTTTCCACAGCACGTCAGCAAACTGTGATGGATATGGTGTGAATTTCTTCTCTAAATCTGTCTTTCAACTCTTCTAGGGTGTGAGAGCTATGTTAAAAACTGTTCTCCTTTAAGTACCCAAAAGGAAAAAATATTTAATATTGAGATCTGGCAAGTGTGCAGGCTACCCAAGATCCTCCCCTTACTATTCTTTGTCATCGTGTACTTCCTGTCTTCCGAATTTCCAATCCAGCCATGAACTGTTTTTGCATCAGGAACAAAATGCACGCAAGGAATGTTGAAATGTCGGCGAAAAGCTCTTTGTGTAACAATCACTGGCATGTTTTTTTCGTAATAGGCCAACACAACTAAAAAAGCCATAGTTTATTGTTAACCAAACCATCATGGGAACTGAAACAGGGTGAATCACCAAACAGAACGATGCTATTCCCCACCTCTTTACCTTCACCACAGCCTGTAGAGCCACCCTTTAAAACAGGGGAATCTAGGGCGCTTCATTCTTTATGTTGACTTATTCTAGGTGGGTCAGGTTTTTTGACATAATTCATGTTAATTAACAAAGGATATCATATTTTCATGGTAAATAAGTCACACCATAGAAAAAGACTACAATTACAAACATACTTTCATTTTATTATTTTTTCAAATTTCAATAAACATTGGTTTCTCAGTTATGAAATTCAAAAATAATAAATATATATTATATAATTTTATATATATATATATATATATATATATATATATATATATATATATATATATATATATAATATATACACATACATATGATTTTTTCTGCATCAGAATATTTTACAACAGATCTGGTTTGAGAATGTTAAGGTCAGATTTTAGTCATTTTTAGCTATTTACAGAGTATTTAAAATATATATATATATATTCAAGGGGGTTCAAAAATGCTTTTAATTTAACTTTTAAAAATTGTTTATTTTTTTTTATAATTCATTAATTATAATTTTTTTCTTCATATTTACTACTATCTGTATAGCATATTTCATGATAGTATTCTAATATTATCGTTTTTAAATTGTATGTAATTTATACTTTACAATATCAGTATTAAATGTTAGTAGGCTCATAGTAATAAAATTGAAGAAAGAAACAGACCAAGCAAAAATTGATTTTTAAGTTTGTTTTTTTTTATCTTTTGGGAACGTAAACAATAATGCCTTAATGATGAAATACAAATATAATTAAATATAGATCCAAATATGCAAGAATTAATACTTAATATGTTAAAAGAAAAGCTAACTGAGGTCACTAACCTTTTAAGTCTTTGAAAAACCCACATCATGACAAAAGTTCCAAGAAAAAAGGCACTACATAGTATACCAAATAGTATGAAGACTCTTATTGAAAATGCCGAGGTTTCGGTTTCAAACTCTAGAAGTAATAGATATATTAGAGTATAAAAAGTTTTATGTATATATATATATATATATATATATATATATATATATATATATATATATATATATACACATATATATATACATATATATATGTATCTATGTGTGTGTGTGTGTGTCTGTGTCTGTGTGAATGTATCTGTGTATATGTGCGTTTGTGTGTACAGGATAAATAGCAGAAAACTTCAGAGGCTGATTCTACACCTCAGGAATAACAAAAAAGTTCATATAGACCATGGTCCAATTTCACACAAAAAGGCAGGCAGGTTATTTACCCTTTGTGTTTTATAACTAAGTCACATTTTTTGTAGAATAGGAAGCGATCATTAAAAAACTGTTCAAGGTAATTAATTTAATATTTAAACATCAAAATATTAAAATTAATAATGCTAAAATATTTATAAGGAGAGAATTATTTTACCAAAGCACTAACAAAAAAAAGAAGAAAAGAAATACAAAATATAATAAAAATAAAAATATCATGAGCAAGAGAATAAAGCAAAGGCAGCTGCTGTTTTAATGAGTGCAAGAGCATGTAATGTCCTCTCTGGCCTATTGAAAATTTATTTAAATTAATTATTTGTTAAGCCAAACTATATTTCTTAAAGGGAATTTCGTCTACTTTATGATGGGGTAATTGGAACTTAATTACCTTCAACAGTTTCTGAATGATCGCTTCCTATTCAACAAAAAATGTGGCTGCCTTAATAAAACACAAAGCTTAAATATCCTGCTTTTCTGTGAGAAATTGGATCATGGTCTATATGAACTTTTTTTGTTGTTGGTGAGGTATAGACTCATATATATATATATATATATATATATATATATATATATATATATTTACACACACACACACACACATATATAAAGAAGAATTAAAGTTATAAGTGCTGCAGTTAATCAGAACTAAATAAGCAATGATTGTTACTCACTATCCACTACTTTCAAGTATGCACTGGATGAAGTGTATCCCAACTTATTGCCAGCAAGACAGGTATACCATGCTTCATCCTCATGGGTAACATTATGTATTACCAGTTTTTCTGGGTCACTATTATCATCCCCTTTCTGTAATATAAAATTTTTCTAACACATTCTGGTTATATCTTAATAAAAATTCACTGTCATTATCATGAAAAACTTTATTCAGCTTGTAAAAATTAATTTTTAGGGTGCTGATTAATATGTAATATGATCCCTTATCTTCAGTTTAAACTTAGAGATTTTTTTTTTTTTTTTTTTTTTTTTTTAATGGCATTCTGAAGTTCCTCATGTATAATGCAAGCATAAAACCAAACCAATTAATAAATCAAATTTTCAGATTTATTGGGTTATTTACTTTTATTTCTCATTTCATAATTGATATTTATAAATCATAACAAAATTAAAGTTTTTATTATGATCTAATGATTATCTGTGAAATTTCACTTAATGATCTTAATGTTATAATCATCCACTATTAAAAGCTTTAAAAACAAAATAAATTAAAATAATTTTTAATTACTGTCTTAAAATTTTTTTTCATCTGTGAATTTTACAGAACACAGAAAGACTTAATTAAAAAATGTTTGTTAATTTAATTTCCCACACATTTTTTGAGGTTCATAAACCTTTGGAAAGTTATAATATTAATTGCAAAATGATTTCCTAGTCTACTACTTAATGTTTTACTTTCAAATAAATGATTAAAAAAAAATACTATAATTTATGGCAGGTACTTAGGGACAGAAAAAGGGTATACTTGTGTCATACATTATCCTCATGGGTAGCATTATGCATTACAAGTTTTTCTAGGTCACTATTAACAGTTTTGATTATTCTGTTAAATAACCTTTTGACAATTCAAGATTTCTGAGACACTTAAAAATCTATTTAAGACATTATACTAAGCAATAATATATATTCTTCAGAACAATGTAGATCAATTATATAAAACGATTTTCAGAGATAATGATCATAATTTTTCAGTTTCTCAATAGTTTTTAAGAATTTCTTGTAAAATAATTTATGGTTTGCATGTTATGTACAATTAATATGAAAAAAAAAAATAAAAATATCTACTTGATGTAACATTTAACTTTTTCTTTTCCTAAGAAGCTGTTATAAATTTTAGTATTTTTTTAAATGGTACATTTGAAAGTAGAACATTAAACAGTAGACTTGGAATCCAATTTGCAATTAATATTACAATTTTTCAAATGTTTATGAACCTCATAAAATATATGGAAAATTTAATTAATAAACATTTTTCAATTAAGTATTTTTGTGTTCAGTTATATTCACAGACGAAAACAAAGTTCACATTGTAAACATTTTAGACAGTTAACTAAAAATTATTGTTAGTGTGTTTTCTTTTAAAAGCTTTAATAAACAAAATGCTCATTAGCATTGCTTATTAACTATGATTTATGGGATGGTTACAAGCACTGTTCTACAATTTATTTCTTGTATTGTAATTTTTAATAAATAATTGAAAAACTTGGGAGCTAAACATTTTTTTAAAAGTAATTTTTGAATTATTAATTCATTTCTACATGTTTTTTTGCATTCCGTTATAATTTTTCTTTAGCGATAAAAATTCATTAATGCATAAAAGAGGAATAATATGTTATATAAAAGAAGAACTTTTATTATTAGTTCAATTAATCATAGTTTTGGATCTACTATAATACAGTATAGCTATTATGATTTGTAAAAAAACATTTATCTGAAAATCTACTAAATAACTGAAAGTATATAACACAGAAAAATCTATAATAATAATACTTTTAGTGCATAGGTTAAGGTTGAAATTTATTTTCTTCTTTGAATTTATTGGGCTAATGTTTAATTGTGTATGTAAATACAGTAGAACTCCAATTATCCCAACTCAATTAACCGAACCCGCAATCATCCGGATCCGTTTTGGGGAAAGAAAAATAACAGTGAGGGCGCGATCGAGTGTATAGCGCATAAACAAGCTACTTCTTCGAAGTAGGGCACAATCCATGGCATGTTTCAAGTGAAATAAAATAACGTAACTTGGGGCTACTTGGAACCAATAAGGGGTTACTTGGACCTATAGAAAAAATCTTTTAAATTACACCTAGGTCTCTCATTATGAGAATATAGACATAATTTAAAATCTTTACAACAGGAGCAGCACTAGTTTTAGTTCCTGAGGCACTTTATCATGTTACCGCTACTTTTTTCGTTTTAGGTTCAAGTAACCTCCTAGAGTCCAAGT
This sequence comes from Rhaphigaster nebulosa, assembly GCA_948150685.1. Classification (NCBI taxonomy): domain Eukaryota; kingdom Metazoa; phylum Arthropoda; class Insecta; order Hemiptera; family Pentatomidae; genus Rhaphigaster; species Rhaphigaster nebulosa. The sequence continues at coordinate 103,946,864 of OX411307.1, forward strand.
AGCCACAACTCAAGTTACTATTATTATATTGTTAATAACATGGACTGTTCATTATGAGACATTTTAAAATATGTATACAAATAACATTACTTTATTTTTATGTTTATACTACATAGAACATTGTCTTACTCTCAATTTCATTAATACAGTTATTTTTTTCTACATGCGATGTTTGTTTTTCTTAATTCCTGAACTGATTTTATTTTAAAACCGAATTTATCCAAATTTCCAGGAATCAGAATCTGACTCAGTCCCAATTGATTTGGATAGTTGGCATTCTATTGTATATAAGCATGCATTCATAAAAAGATTAGTATTCCCCAATTTTGAGTACTATCTAAATGTTAAAAGTATAAACATTACTTTCAAATTTTTCTAGTTAGAAGATTAATAAAATTACTTGGAATTAATGCTCATGCTCATGCTATTATAAATTAATACTTTTAATGTGCATTATTGTTTTGTTAATAGGATATAAAATTATAAATACATATTAAAAATTTCCATCAACTTATATTTGTAACATTGACATTCAAAGCTGAATTAATACCTTCACCAAGCTAAGTGTATTGTTTGGTTTTGAGGTTTGACCCTTGAACCAGCTAATCCAAGGATGAAGATCGGACAGAATCTTGCAATCGAAATAAGCAGTTGAACCAACAACCAATGTGATGTTCTGAGGAACTTTGGTCAGTATAGGTCTGTGGTACATGCGTTCTATAACGATAATAGCAAAATTAAAGTATATCATTGCATACTAATTATTACATCAGTGCACTTCAGTCACAAAATTTACATATTTGTATTTCTTTTATTCACGGCAAAAAATAAATAAAAAATCACGTTTTCTATGTCTATTTTGCCTGAGATTAGAATCATGAACACAAAAAGCTGTTTGGCTTATTCTGAAACATTTATAAACCAAGGAAACATAAAATGCATCATATGAAATGTTTTTTTCTTGATTCATGATGCTTATCCAAGTTTTTAATGTTGGGTGAAAAAAGTGATTAGTGGTGAAATAAGTTTTTGTTTAAATTTCATTTACTTGAATATCGATGCAACAGCAGAATCAGTCTTAGATTAAATGATAACATAATTATTATACTATACCTAGGATTAATGTGACAACTGTAAAGCTCAATTATTTACAAATCAACAGTTTTTTCTTTTGATTGACAAAAATAGTGCAGAAACAAGGAACATCTCGGGTGAGAAGGAGAGACAAATATACATATATATATATATATATATATATATATATATATTCTTTCTTTTTTTTACCCATTTCACATTTTGATATGAACTTTGCCTCCATTTTTTTGTGTCTTAGGTTGCTTATCAGTGGCATTAACTTTGAACTGATCTATTTCTTAACTCTTTGTCTCAAATTTTCTGGACCATCTTATATGGTATGAAATTGAAATTTAAAAAATATATTAAGGCGGTATAAAAGTTGTGGTAAATTCTGAAAATGATTTCACAAAAGATAAGCTGGTAATGTTATATGGTGATGCATATTGTTATACATTATATCATCCATGAATAAAACCTAATTAGCAGATGTTTTATACATGGTGATATAATTTTTTCATGAAGATCATGGCTATTTATTTGCACTACATAAATTCAGTTACAATAATGTTACATCAAGTTACAATGCAGCTTTAAAATGTTTAGTTACTATAAATTTAAGAAGGAATACAAAGGTGATTGATTTAACTGCATAATAAGATGAAAATCCCATAAGTTATCTTTTTGGGTCTAAAATGAAATAAATGAGATAAATTATAACTAATTACTTTGAGCTTAACAGTTGAAAACAGACATTTAAGTATAATGTTGTGTACAATGGATGAAAAGTCCCCCGCTCAAGTGACTGAAGTAACTGATGCATATTTTGTAGTTAATACCTGAATAAGAGTGCCATTGGTTGGAGAATTATCAGCTCCATAAACTAAGCTAGCAGATTTTTGCCATTCAATGTATGGTTCTAAATCTGAGAATAGTGGACAACTTAAAACAACAGTTGAATTAACACGTACAGTCAAGTTTTTTGGAAATCCTTCCTTGATGTATGGTCTGTGAGGATATCTCTCTGTTTCAGAAAGGAATAAAATATTGAAAATTTGGAATAAATCGTATTTTACACTGTATATTAATGAAATTTTAAAAGAAGTTTGTCTTACATAAAATAAATGAAAAAACTGAAACAAAGATTGTAAAAAAGAGTAGATTAATAAATAAAAATTATTTGAATAAAACATATTGTAAAAAAATGAAGTATTTAAATATTTTTAATCTATAGTTTATTTATGTATTTATTTATTTATTTTTCTGAGAAACACTTTCTAGAAAGCCAATACATTTATGTAGGATATACTGTTTGTGAGAGTACACATTTCATTTTTTTCTTTTTAACTTACAATATTAAGTAAAAAGAAACAAATTAAAAAAACTAAATCATAAATAATATCTAGGAATCAAAACTCCTATAATTTCACTCTTATAAATGTATTTGTTGTTACAAAAATATTCTTTTGATTATATTATGCTTTTTATGCTCTTCAGATAAATTATTACAAAATAGTTTTGTATTACCCACTTTACCATTGTCTTAATTGTTTATCACTATTAGCTTTTGTGGTATAAAACAACTATTTGCTTCCTAAGCATTTATTCAATTAGATTACAACAGGGTTACCTACAGAAATATGTTACAACAAAACTAAAGTTGTTACTAAAACTGTAGGGATAAGTCATTTCTGAGTTTGCTTGAATGTTTCTTGTGTAATAGAAGATAAATAGGACTATAGGACTTGTTGATCAGTATTGAGCTCAAAAGATCACTCAATAAAAAAGTATAATCCATAATAATATATATTAATTATATTTATTTGTTTTCAAAGAGGGTATTTCATAATCTATAATTTTATCTATGTCAGGAATTCAATTTAATAGCCCTATTTATATTAATATTTTTTGTTTCTCTCCTATTTCATAAGAACGTTTGGGGCACTTTGCCCATCTTAAAGTTATTTTGTCTAAAACGATATTTAAAATTTCATTATATGGTTTGCCTCATATTTTTACAACAATTATAATAATTATTTTAATGCTATTTTTACATGCTAAATAAATTTTTCCTTTTATCTATATTGTCCCTCCTAGAAATGTTTTTCTGAACTAAGTCCTTTTAATGCTTATCTTCAATAATCAGCAATACTTATTCCTACTTTTTACTTTCACTTACCTATATTGTCATTTCACAACAGATAGAGATTATTAAGGGGTAATAAGTCTTTTGATACTAGAGTGATTAGTAAGGCTAATCCCAATACTTTATTTGATCAAAAACAATAAGAATGTTTTATCACTAAATGAAATTGTCAATAGACAGTTGACTGACTACATCGCTCAGACTCTGTATGTCTATAGGGTAAGCTAATGAGAGATCAGAGAGCTGTAAGTACTGTAAATAACTACTAGGAGACCTAATTTCAAAGCAACAACTGACGTGGATGTAGTAGTCAACTCTACTGGGGCTGGTAGGGCTTTTTGAAAGGTTTTTTTTTTTTTTAAGTTTTTGAAGTGGAGGAGAGATTTAGGATGAATCGTGAGAACTTTTGATTCAAACAGCAGCCTAAAAAGAGACCGCTATCAGCATCTTGCCCTGCTTTGGTCAACAGGAACCAAGCAATTTTGCAACACAATAATGCCCCTGCACATCGTTCTCGTTTGACCAAGGAAAAATTATTGGAACTGCAAGGAGTAAACGTTTTGCCTCATCCTGCGTATTTCCCAGATATTGCACCATCAGATTATAGTTTGTTTAGATCGATGGCTCATTTTTTAAAAGGTTGGATCTTTGATAATTACGAGGAGGTAAAAATTGGATATGAAGAGTTCTTTGTCTCAAAACCAAAGGAATGGTACTGGCATCAAATCCAATTACTGGCAGAAAGATGATCCAATTACTGTGTGAAAGTAATTTAAAACAATGGACTTTACTTTGAAGAGTAGTATTCAATAATATTTAAAATATGTAATCTGAAATAAAGCTATACTAATGCACAAGGACTTTTATATGTAATCTGAAATAAAGCTATACTAATGCACAAGGACTTTTGTAACAATCTAGTATAAAGCTATACAATCCTGTATTTTTAATCTGAGACTGGTATATTGTGATACATCATAAAACTTGTGTTCATTATAATGAAATTATTAAATAAAACATCATTTTAATGTAAAAAAAAAAAAGTTTGGTGCCAGAGTATTTGGAGCTTATTTCATATGAATTTAATGCTCTGAATTTTAATATGGCATTAGTTTTTGCCTTGGAGCTCAAATTTCTAAGATATGACATTTTAGTTTAATATGCCTGACACTATTTTCAGTTAAATCCATTGATCAAATAAGAAAAATAACTGTTTTTTCCATTATTATTATTATTATATTTAAAAAAAAATGTCAAAAAACATAAAAATCATGGAGAATATTGCTGTAGTATTTATCTAATTACAAAGAGCAAAGAAAGAGGAAAAAGCCAGAAATGAAACCAACTAGTCACTGAATACTGGGGAAGCTTCTTTTCTGTGACATTCTTGAATATGTTTTGGAACAGTCCCTTTTTAACATCCAACAGCAATCTGTCATTATGAGTATGTGCTTATCCCATCTTCCTCATTAACAGTTCTCCAGGGTTTTAATTTCAAGGTGAAATCTTTGACCTTGTCCTCTGGTGTCTCCTAAATTTTCAGCAGAACGGTCTAATTGTCTGTTTAAATAGTGGATCTTAATGGTCATACTCAGGGGATCTGAAACTGTTCAGCATCTCGTTTACCAGTTCAACATGGTTTTCAGCTTTGCGTTTGCCCAGAAAATTTTCTACTATTGCTAAATGAAGTCCAGGGTTTTCGCTCAGCCTCATTCATATAATTTTGATGGCAGGATTCTTAACGAGTTGAACTCGTATCCATTCTAAAACACAAATATAATAATCTACAATGTAGTAAGTTTTAGATTAACTTTATAACAGTTGTTTCCTAAACAGAAATATCATGCGAGAGCCACTTTGATCTACACGATATGGCAAGCTCACAAACCACCTCAAATTTAGTTGAAACGTTGAAGGCCACTACAGTTACCAAACAGGCTATGCTTATTTCTTCTAGCAGATTTTTCTGAAACTAACTGGACGGTAGAAGTTTAATAAGTAGAATTAAATCACACATACTAGAATATATTGAATAAAAAAACAGGCTAATAGATAAGTGGGTCTATCTAACAAAGTAGAACTGATAGAGGAAAACTGAATATAAAAAAATAGATGATAAACATGTAAAAATAATAGTAAAATAAATATTATGAAGGAGAATCTTAGTTAGGGGTGGGGTCAATAAATGAACACACAATAAGAAAAAACTTATTATAATTTTCTTATTGTGTATTCATTTATTGACTGCACCCCAACCAAGATTCTCCTTCATACTTTTCCACGGTCAACCATATTCTCACCTATGAAATAGTTATTGTAAAAATAAAAACCAAACCATGTAATGAAATTTTAAATATGGTTTTAGATAAAACAACTTGAAGGTGGGTAAAGTGCCTGAAACGTTGTTGGTATGGAATAGGAAATAAATAAAGAAGATTAACCTAAATAGGGCTATTAAATTGAATTCTTGACATACATCAAATTATAAAATATACTCCATTTTTTAAGCAGTGAGGCATCTTATTTAATTTTACCAATGGCAACAGCAGCTCTTGGGGATACTCTTGTTACAGTTCTGAAGAAGCAATCTCATTTTATTAGAAAAAAATGAGGTATCCATTTGTAGAAGTAAGCAAAAATTCCTAAAGCTCACTTCAATGAACTTGGCTTTTCAGGCAAGAAAGATCTAATAGTATTTTTAACTTATCTGGATCTGGTACAATATGCCTTTGTGAATCAAGATATCACTCTCATTGTAGCATTCTTGAAACTTCTTACTTCAATTATTTTAAGTCACAGAGCATCCCCAAGATTTGCTAGTAATGACTTAACAATTAGGAGGGAGCTAAGAAATAAGCGTGGAGTTTCAACTTAAGCTTGTGTTTAAGAGTCAATTGAAGGTTGGTGCTTCTCTTCTCTAAATATCATTTCCATATTTTCATACTGTTTCAACAAAGCATGCCTAATCAGAACATCAGCACAAATATTTCAGAGGATAGAATATTAAATTTTTTGTAACAATGGCTCTGTAAAACTAGATCAATTATAACAAAATCTTCACTTTGAGATGTTAAAGTTGTTGAGGCCATAGAAACTTTACCTTCTTTAAGGTGTAGTCTGATTTCTTTCTGATTAATAAAATCATGATCAAGGAAACAGCCAAGCTACAACCAGTATCTGTGAGGGAACTCATAGCGACTAGATTTACAGTCACATTTATGGTTTTTTTTCTAAATAAAAAAGTAAAGGAATTAATGTAATGTAAATGTAAATTAATGTCATGTATCTTTTGCTGGACAATTGGCCCATGAAGGCCTGTTCCACCACAAAAAAATTTCATTTGTGTTATAGCTGAATAACTATTCTGACCTTTACTAGCATTTTCAGTCTGGAGAGTAAAGGATGCTGAATCTAACAAGAAAGATTTTAGAGGGCAATCTTGCTTTGTTGTTTGATTCTGCTAAGCATGTTCTTTTGGCAAAGCAAGAGTCTGAGCTTGTTTAACTGTTTCATTTAGGCTCAGTTTTATTGTCTTGCTAATGTTGTTGAATCTGCGAAAATAAAAGCCTATTGATAATAGCATCGCTGATGAATTCATCTCATGGTTCAATTGAAACTGGGTGCAATATTAAAGATACCTCTCCATCTTTTTTTTTTTTTTTTTTTTTTTGTCAAAAACTGACTAGAGCGGAATTCAGCCTGACAGAATAAAATTGTGGTATAACAAAACTATTCCCTTCCTAAGCTTTGACTCATTTAGATTACAACATTGTTAGATAGATCAGAAGGTTCCAAGAAAACCAAAATGTTATATTACAATCAGTATTGCCACAACAGCTTTAACAAGTTCTTGTTTATTGGTTTTAACACTCTTATTCATCAAAATTAGGGCCGGAAGGGTGGGCTATCCTACAGATTCATATGCTATAAAATTCAGAATGGTAGGTTATGATTGATTCAGTTAGCCCATTACAAAATTAGTGGCTATCCACACTGGTTAGAATCAAGCTGGCATGTGTTTCTAGCACAAGTAAGTATGCCTGAGAGCTATTATAAAGGACTTGGCTACCACTATAACTTTTTATTCAAGTGAGCAAAGGTGTCAACTTTTTACATTAATATTATTTAACTTTCCTTTTAATCAGTTTAAATTAGCTATTACTTGAATATAAGTTCTTGAATTTGTGAATCCTTATTATTGCTCACACAGCATTTAAATCCACTGAGTTGCAATATATATTCTGCAATGTTTATCTGTACAATTTTCTTAGTTTATTTTTGAAATAAAGATCTACATGTTCATAAAAATGATATTCTCATTCCTATAGATGAATTCCCATCCTTTTAATAATGTCCATTTATCTTTTGAGTCTAAATTAGGTGTCTCACTATATTATTTATAAAAATATTTTGTATAATTTGTATCATTATTTATAAGAATGATCAGTTTTGTTCTGAGCGATACATGAGTCATTTAGTAAAATACATATTAATTAATTAAACTTGCTGTAAGTAATTAATTTTATACTTAAAATTAAATAAGAATTATTCCATCAACAAAATGTATACCTTGTATTAAAACCTTAAAAGTGAAATCGACACATCCATAAATATTACAAACAATGCAGGTGTAATTTCCTGAGTCAGATGGTATTACGTCTTCTAGAGTTATTGACCACTGTCTGTATTGAACAGAACCAAGATTCCTTTTAGGAGTCATACCATCCCTAGTCCATGTTATATTAGGAGTAGGATTACCTAAAAGTTAATATTTTCAGTTAAATTCATATTAATTTTAATTCAACTATTCTTATTGCATAAGTTTAGAATTTTTTGTTATGATAAAAACCTTCAGCAGGACATTTCAATCGCAAAGTATTACCAGCAGGCTTAGCAACTACTTTATGCATTTTATCGGGCTTTGTAAAAACAGGCTTTGCTACTTGTTTTGAGTCATTGAAAGAACCAGCCAACTTTCTTTCTGAAAAATAAATAGGTAAAAATAATATAATGGCATAATAGAAAGCAACCAAATTACATAAAATATTAATTTAATATACCAAATTTAAATACAATTTAAGTTAATATAACAGTTTAATATAAGTAACCTTTCCAAAACTATTAATTTTGGTTATTAATGATTATTAAATGAAAAAGAAAAAAATATGCCCAGGACCTTAGATGAGTTTCCTTTTTTCGATAGAGGTTTTTAATTTTAAGCAGGGGACAACTGCTGTGATTCCCAGGATGTTTTCTTTGATTTTTTTTTTTTTTTAATGTAGTATCATTCTTATTAATATAGAAAACAAAAATACATTCTAGTCATGCTCAAACTGTCTTGGTTAGACATTTTCATTCCATTACTGAATAGAGAATCATTCACTTTTAAAAATGTCTTTCATTTTACAAACCTTCTTCTGTAACTTCTAGCCAAGCACTACTAATATTTTTTTGCCCCTGTTGAGTGATCACTAAACATGTATACCATCCCTCATCAGATATTTGAACATTACGTATGGAGAGTGTGTTGTTGCTACTTTTGACCTGTATTTTCAAAACATTAATAAATAAATAAATTAATCTTATTAATATAGATTAAATCTATTAACTAATTTTTACAAAACATTGACGGAGCAATTAGTAACAGAGGGTATACCTTAGAAAACATTTTCCAGTTTAAATAATAATTTAATTTATATTGGAAAATTTATTTCTAATATGTTTAAGATATACATGAACACTTCCTTCCTTAATTATTTATTATGTAATATATATTAGAACCAATGTTTGTCTCATCTTCAGGATTCAATCTTAGTTTTTTAGTTCACTACTACATACCTTACCACTTTTTGCATGTATTTTCCTGTTAATCATCATCTTATCCATATTTATAATACTTTGTGAATTATTAACAATAAAAAATTTTAATATTTCAATAGGAATCTTGTGACATGCTATACCTTTGAAAATCACCCAACCAATGAATTTTAGACTACCTAATCCTTATTTTTAAATACTCTTGAAAATTTAAATTTGGAATGTGTGTATATAGGGCCTTTTTTGAATTATTTTAAGATGATCATCCCAATACCATATGTAAGGCTCGAATCACTCTTTGGTAGGTCATACAGTTTTAACAATTTTCATATTTAAATTTAAGAATATTAAATATTTTTATCTATTTAATCTACAGCTGAAATAACTTACCTATAACACTTTGTTTAAACTGTTAATGGTCAGGTAAGAAGAAATTTAATTGATCAGAAAGAAATGTATAAGAGGGAGTGAAAACGAGGGGGGAATTTTAATGACATCATTGCAACAAATTTAAATGCCTAACATTACAAAATGTTTTAGGTGAGGAGAAGTAATTTTTATTGAACTTACATAATATTGTTCTAATTGCTGGCTGTTGCTCAGGTTCAAATTTAAAGGATGGACGCTATGCTTTAGCCAAAGCACTGTCTTAGATACATTGTCATCCACAACTTTACATTCAAAATTAGCTGATTCCCCTACATTCACAGTTATATTGGAAGGACTTTCAATAACTAGAGGCAGTTCTTTCAAAGTCTCTGTAATAAATTAAACAAATACATTAACACCACATTAATGCCAATTTAAATAGATTTCTAAAAATAAAATATAAGATTAGATTACAAATTGTCATCCTATAAACAATGTTGGTCTTGTAATAATTGGGTTATATAAAAAAGTGTATACTCTCTTAATAAACTATTAATTTGCTCCATTTTTCAAAATTTTTCCACCTAATTTTGAAATATTCTATCATTTTTTTAAAAACCAATGTTTTGTTTTTGAATAAAATAAAAACTATTCTCTATCATATCAGACCCTTTAGCCATCTGATACAGATACTAGTGGTTTATGGTATGGGTTGATTCCAGTTTCTTCAACTGTTACAGCTGAGGTTTCTTCAATGGCAACTATCAGATGATTTTTATCTAATTCAACATACCCGCGTGTGTGTGGCTTGTCTAAAAGTTGGAAATTTTGAATCGATCATCTTGCTCTTGTTTATGTGATCCTCACCAAAGACTGCTTAATTTTTTTATATATGGGAGCCGCAGTTTTGGCTTTATTAAATTCCAGTTGTAAAATATACTGAACGTGTTCACATGCATTATGAAATTTGAATTGAAAGACTAAAAGTGCTTAAGAAAAAATACCGCAAATAAGAATCATCTAATATCCGTTTGAATATTATAATTAATCAAATCATACTCCAAGACAATTGAGTTTAGCATTTTATACAAACAGATATTAATGGAAAACTAACAACTCATGTTGTTTTAATCAGACTGAGCCAGTTAGTCAACAAAGTTTAATAGCTATTCGCTGTTATGCTGATTGCTTAATGAAGAGTTTTGTATTTTTTCAAGGAATTTCACCTATTCAAATCATCACAGCAGAAAAGCAAAAATGTATGTTGTCTTTGTTAGATTAGAAAATTTACTCATCATAATTATTTTTCATTGTCTCAAAGCGCTAGATAATGTAAAGAAAATGTTTGTAATGTCTGTGGTTATAGACAAAAGGTTCCTAAATCAAAATCTTTCAATTGCTATTGCAGTGCAATCTCTTCCTGCCAGTTTTTTTAAGTTTGAAGCATTCATTCTCTGTGTTTGTTCATCCCTTATCTTGTCTAAACTGACATATTGTTTAAACCGCTATCTTGCTTCAATTTATGTTAAGTTTCTTGCCAATTATCTTGTTTTTCTTTCACTACATCATTACCTTAATGTTCAATATTTCTTCCGCTGCTTGTGTTACACTTTCTTCTCAAGGTATTCTATTTGCTGCCTTCAAAAGTTCATTGATTTGTAAATTCACACAACCACATTCTTTCCTAAATCCCTTTCATTCAACCTTCCTGCAATTCCTGTCTGTGAGCTATAGTAAATTTCATTCCAAGAGTCTTCAACGCATTGTAGTTATTCATAATTTATCTTGTAATATTTACTTTTATTGTAGTTTAATATTGTCATCCTTATATGCTTCATGTGTAACTGGCTAATTCGAGTAATTCACATCATCTTTCATAAAGTCATTTCTGTATATTAATACAGTGGCCCTCCATCGAGTTCATCTCATTATATTATTTATAATTGTTTTTCCACCCATGGATTCAACATTTCACATGGACTGTTTTTAATTGCTCTGTTACATACATTAATATTAAGTTCAGAATAAACATCAAATGCCTTTATACAGCTCTATAATTGGCCCTGCCAATAAAGGAACAGGCAAACCATACAGAGGTAATAAATAGCTGAAGAACCTATTTGATTGATTAATTCTGGAACAAACGCTATTTAAAGAAAGTAAGAAGGTACATTAGTCTAAGATAAGAATTCAGCACTAATTAGAGGTAAGCAAAGTGTAGTATAGAAAAAAATAAGGATCACAAACGAAATTGAATAAAAAAAGTTATTTTCTTACTTCATTGGGTTTAATACCCATATGAGTATATACTCCACCTATGACAGGAAGAACACCAACCTATTCAAGCCAGATTTAGAAGGTATAGAATTTCTCTATTCTAATAAACTTCATTACTCTTTATTGGACATTAACAATATAAAAATTAAATCATTAAAATTCAACCAAGAATTATTTATTTCAATTACTTTAGGCTCTCAACTTGGAGGAATTGAATTTATATTAATAATCAGTTGAAGCCAAACTTCCATTTAATGGCTCAAGTGAAATTTGATTAAACTACATTAGAAGATATGGTAATATTAAGAAATACACCAAAATTTTTTATGGAATGTGAAAAAATTTCATTTGATTTATTGAATTTAAAGAAGATATTCAAAGATGTTCCAACATTTTAGAGCCATTTTCTATATTTAATCTTAGTATATTTAGAAAATAGAGAATTTTTAACCCTGGAGTAGGTGTGTAATTTCTTGTTACAAATTTAGGCTTGTGGGGTACAAGTGTCTCCCACAACATAAAATTCATTTTCAACTCTCTTTTTTTCTAATTATAATAAATTATTTGATTTTTAGGTATAAAATAATACATAGAAAGTGAAACAAACCACTAAAATTTATTTAAAATATTTTTATCAATTTAAAAATCACGTTAAAGCAGTTGACAATTGATATTCAACTTATCTAGTAATCCCTTTTCTTCTCCAAGCACTTTCATTCATTTTAGTCAGGCATTAGCATCAGTACTACATCTAATGCTTGCATTTGACATCGGAACAAATAATGAAATAAATGATATGTATAACAATAAAATTTACTTTGAACTAAAAGAAATAAATCCATTAATTATTAGATTAAATTTAAAAAAGAACATTTTAAAATTTATGTGAAAAATCATAGTTATTTGAATAATAAAATCATTTATGCATTTATATGAATATTAATCAACAATATGAATTTATATGAATATTAATCAACAATATGAATTTATATGAATTATTAAAATTGTAGAAAGAAAATTTATTTTTTTAAAAAAAAAGAAAAGGAAGAAGAATTTCTTAAATATCCATAAACATAATCAATGTACAAACCTACAAAGAAAGACAAATCACAGAATCAGTGAAAGAAAAAATGAAATGTAGTTAGGCGCATGAGGTATAACTGTACCCCTACTCTAGAGAGTTTAGAGAGAAAAGCAAGTAGTAGTTGACTGATGGAAGTGAGACGAAAAATGGCTATATACAGTCCTAGATGGGATTATAGGAAGCAGCTAATAGGAATTTCAGATCTCTAATGTAAAAACACGATAACGTACACTCCGTAGAAGACGGCTGGGGATCACCTATACCCCACATGCCTACTCCAGGGTTAAAAACAGTAAATTAAACAAAACAATTCATTAGGATTAAAATTTCTGATGGATTTCTTTGTTTAATAAAAACAATTGAACTCACAATAAGAAAAAAGCAACGGCACAAAAATCTTGGTCTGAAATCAGCAAAAAGAAATAAGAAACTGAAATTAATTCTTAACATTAGGTACACAGAACCTATCAATTTGACAGATATCCAATTTATTATTTGTATTTATGCAATTCAATGTTAAATTGAATTTATTTATGGTATCAATATTTATTTTGATTAATTTTTCAGTTATGTATCCACCAGGTAAAAATAATATAGAATCGTTTCCATTAATCTAATGTTAAGTAAGTTACAAAATGGGCAAAAGGACAATTACTTTTTTCTTGAAAGTCAGCTGTCAATGTCGAGCCAAGGGATTACTTCCTTACTTAGTCTCAGGAATATATATATATATATATATATATATATATATATATATATATATATATATATATATATATATATATATATATATATATATATATATATATTGCTTATTGCTTTTAAGCAATACAACTTATATCAATGAGTAGGTTTTGTAGATTCATGTATTAATGCATTAAGAGGTTAAATGTAAGTTACAGTCTTCAAATTTCAAAAGAAAATAATAAAAAAAATTCAAATAGGAAAAAAGTAGGTAAAACTGATATTATATGTACTTTTCATATCAATTCAAAAAAACATAAGAACATACAATAAGATCATCTTCTTTTTTTTTTCTTCCTTCTCCATCTGATCAGTTTGCACTAAGAAGTCTTCAAGCCTGAAGGCATCTTCAGACAAGGAAATAGGTTTTTTTTTAAATTATTCTTTATCTTCTATGTTCAGCTTCAAAATCAGTCTCTTGGCAGGAGTTTTCCCAGCTCTTTTTTCATAAAAGTCCTCAAATATTATACAACTAGTACGTAAATGAGCTCCTTAGTCGCCCATAAGGGACATATTTTTTGTGCTTGGAAAGAGAAGACATGATCCTGGATGTAGAGCCTAGCACTTTGATGGCCTGTGAGACGGAGCTTTGTTATTAGATAGAGTCTTCTAATATCAATTTTCAATGCAAAGTGAGGTTCTCTCACAATGCTATCAGAGCTGAAATTTCTGTAGACAAAACTGAAAGAGCTCTTTACTGCAGATTCAACATCTGTAGAAAACATATGATTAAAAGATTTTTCTATAATGAATTCCATTTGCTCATTGTTCAGAGATCTCTGTTCCACTCAGATATCTTCACACCCAAGGATAAAGAGATGCATCTTAAATGCAAATGCCCAATTAAATGGAATTATAAAGCTTGGTGTGATTTTCATGAAAGCAATGTAGCAGGCATTAGAGAGGTCTGTGTTTGGCTGGGATAATACTTTTATATATATATATATATATATATATATATATATATATATATATATATATATATATATATATATATATATATATATATATTTACGTCAATAGAGCATTCTTTTAAAAACCTTGTGGTGCAGATGGATATGTCCACTTTCCAATTTAAGAAAACTTCTGGGTTTATACCATGGTAGATGCAGAAGTCTTTTCAAATAAGCGAGCTAAGCCTTCTCAAATCTATCTGTGTTCTCAAAAGCCCATATTTCTGACAGATGTAGAAGATCTACTCTCAGACATGGTTTTAAAGAGTTTTGATTTTGTCTCCCATACATCTGATTTACACCTCGAGAGGATTTTCATGACAGAAATACTTGCAATAGAGCATTTAGATACGAAATGGCCAGCAGTTTGGCAAAATTTATATGAAGAAGTGAAGTGAACATCCAGATATATGAATCTATTGACTACTTTCAGTACACTAGTTTGATATGTGAGGGCCATATGTCTTCCCAATCTACCTCCTTTGTGAAATGGCAAGACAACTGTTTCATCAATGTTGATAGTGATTTTTTTCATTTGGCAATATGATTCCAAGATCTGCAGCTTAGATTTTGTCTCAGGCAAGTCATCTTCATAGAGTAAGATTGTAACCTCAATTATGTTCAGTATGGAAATCCCCTCAGTCTTCTGGTCTTTGAAGAATTCCAGCTTATCTGAAATATATAGCAGAAAAAGAAAAGGGCTTAAGTTTTCTTCCTGCAAAACACCCTCTGTGATTGGAATCTCCTTAGAAGAATTTTCTCCATCTACAATTATAAACCTCGCTGTCTTGTATAGGTTAATGAGGAGTCTTTTCCTTCTGTTCCTCTCCTAATCCAAGCTCATGAAGTCTCCACCACAAATGCTCATGGTTGATGGAGTCAAAAGCCTTCTTTTTGTATCTTAGGGCCATATTCACAATGGAAGAGAGGATAAATACATTGCCTCAACAACCTTTGGCTCAAAGACCTATGTACAAAGCTCTGGTCAAGGTCTATAGGACACTAATCAGAACAATACATGCACGGTGAAGAACCATATCCTGCTCAAGATGGCTCTTCTTTAACTAAATATGGTGGATCTACACTGGGAAGTCTATGAACATCTCCTAATCTAAGACAGGACTGCATAAAACTTTTATATATCGCTGTTCCAGTACAACAGTGTAACATCTCAAAAAAAGGTTAATATTGAGATATTCATGTATTATTAGCAATAAGGGAAAGATCTATGCAGTTCGACATTGCAATATCTTAAAATAGTTTTTTCCCGAGATTTGTTGACATTTTTTACAAATATTACAGTGTCGAACTTCATAGAGTTTACCCTTATTGCTAAGAAAACATGCATATTGCAACATTGACCTTTTTTGAGATGTTATACCGTTAAATTGAGCTATAATATGGCTATCGGTGAACTGTTAAACTGTGATGATCAGGTGACTTGCAGATTTAAACAGCCTTCATGTAGCATACAGGACTATGTCATGAGCGACTTTTAAAATCCCTGACTGCTTATGGGAATGATTAGTTCAAAACAGAATAAATTATGATGATAAATAAGGAAACTTCACTATCTCTAATTGTGGATTAAAGATAGTACACCTGTAGGGTGGTTCAGATAAGAAGAAAGAAAGACTGAAGGATCAATGAGAATGAGTAAATTGTAATAAAAGAAAGAGCATGTGCTGTAAAGAAATAGTATACAAATAATCTTGCATACGACTTGAGCAATTTTTCTTGGTTCTTGTGTAATGTAATAAAAGAATTTTGAGAATGTTGAGTGGTGATGGTATTTACGTCAATAAGCTAAATCAGGGAAGAAATTGAATTTCAGGAAATAAAAGAGTTGTCAAAGGAAAATGAAAATTTTGCTTAAACTTTGCAAGGAATGAATTGAGAATAATAACTGGACCAATCAATAGCCACTGCCCATCTCAAGAAGATAAACATTGTGGAAGATTTTACCTGCCTTCTGTGCTTAGTGAAAGAAGAAAAAGCTGAACACCTGCTTTGCAACTGTGAAGAACTTTCCTTTTATAGACTGCAGTACTTAAATTAGGTAATACCTGAAGACATCACCAAAACTAATCCCAAGGATTTAATGTGCTTTGTAAGGAGCCAGATATTTCTATGGGATTTCTAGATAACCGGCAGGGTATTCACAAAAGATCCATACAGGTTGAAGTAAATAAAGATTTCCCATCCCTCAACGTAATGTAATAATAATAAAAAATAATATTCAAGTTAAAAGTTCATAAGTAAAAAGAAGGTTCAAAAATTTTATTTGCAATCACTTTTAAGATCTGTTGGTCTTTAAACGAATAAATCATCAAATCTTTGAAAAACTTACCATAAACTTGAACATTGGAAGTATGCGTAATTATACCATATTGATTTTTTACAACGCATGTATAATTTCCAGCATCTTTTCTACCAATTTTTGGAATAATAAAACTCCATTGTTCATCTTCTTCTACATATTTATTATAATCTATTTCCACTTGATTTCCATCTTTAAACCACTTAATATCGGGAATAGGAATACCTGTAAACAATAATATAAATTATACAAACAATATGTAGTAAAATTACATCTTTATAATCAATAAGTTAGATACCATATGCTGGGCATGACAAAATACAGGTTTCACCAGTTATTTTAGCCATATAATTATGCATGACAGAATAATTAGTGAAATAAGGCTTTCCGTAATCAGGATCGTCCAAAGTATCTCCAGTCATATTTATTTCATCATCATCTTCTAAGCCCATTCCTGGAACTTTAAGGAGTTTTTCTTCAACGATAAGAGAAAAATTTCTCCATTCTGCAGTAGAAAGAGAGAAACAACCATATAGACCTTCATCTTCTTTTTTTATGTTCATTATTCGTAACCTTAAAAAATTCATAATAATTTTAATTATTGCATTATTTTAAATTATTTTCATTTTATTTATAAAAAAAAAATAAAATAAGAAAGTACCATTGGTTTGCAAGTTTCATGCGTGGGGAGAGTGTTTTTGATGTTAATAGGGTATTATTCTTGTACCAACCAGTTAAGGCTTTTTCACAATCACGATAGATTTCACAAGATGATTCACATGATATATTCAACTTTTCTCCAATGAATGAAACACCTTCAGAAACTGGATCTATTAATTAAACAAATAAAAGTTTAAATACATATAAATTAAAATTTATACATTAAATTAAAAACTTATGCAATATATAATCCTTAAGCTAAATGCCAGAAGCCATACCACAGTTTATGAAAAAGATATAAAAATCTTTATATAGAATTGTGCGCTTCACTGCGCACTTCGTTGAGGAATTTGGCTGTTGTGCGCATGGGAACATAGGAAGCTGCACAGGAACCAGAAAGAGACAAAGAGCACTGTCTGTCTCACAGTGCCGACCATTGCATGTTAGTGGAAGGTAATGCTTTTTTTTTTTGCACTGTGTGTGTTGTGCTTAAAATCTATGTAACATATTCTTATAGGTGATTAAGTGTGGAATAAGATTGTTATCCTACTTCTAGCTATTCTATTTTATTTTATTTTTATTTAACAGAAAACTGTAACCATGGCCTTGCATCTCCATCTTTTCATGCGAATTAAAACAAGAATAATGGATTTCATTTTTAAATAAATTTATCAAGCTTGAACTGTAACAATTTATGTTATAATAAATAAAAAATATTTGATTTTATTCCCATAGAATTTTTAAAAGTTTCTTATTAAATTTCTTTTTTAGATATACGTTTGTTTCCTTTTATATAATCTTAAAACAAAGGTTAAAACTTTTCTGGAGCGGCACCCCCCATTAATTTTATCTATGAGCAGCTACTGTTTATCTGAAATATGATTAAAATATACTTTTTTCAAATTATTATTATATACTTACTTGTAAGTGCAATGTGACGCTCTAGATGCTCTATAGCAGTGCCAATCACAACAGGTAGAAGAATGATACTCAGTTTGAAAAGCATCTTCCTGTAACAAAGTATTTAAAGGAAAAATGTATTAAAAATACACTTTTGAAAAATTTAATTAATTTAATGTGAATAAAGTTATATAGAAATATTTTATGAAATATAATATTTTTTAAATGAACAAAACTAACTTGCCAATAATTTCTATATTATTGGCAAGTTAATTTTGTTCAGTTTAAATACATATAAATTAAAAATATTTTTTTGATTTGTTAATTTAAACTTTTTAATTGTAATTTTAATTTAATAATTTCTGATTATGTATTGGAAAATGTTAGTAAGTATACTTTTTCCAAACTTTAAAATTGTATACTGATGTTGGTCATAACTCTATTATTTTCACTAGTTTTGCCATTACATTAAGGGATAGAGAAAAGATGAAGAAGAGATTGGCTTCTGAAGAATTCTCTTTCATGCCTGTTACTATAAAATGATATTGATGGTTAATATGGTAGCGGAATAGGGCTTCTAATAAACTCATATAGTAAGCATAAACTGCTGCAGTGACAAAAGAATTAGGTAACAACACCCTTATCAGACCAAAAAAGGTTCACGTTTCCAAAATTCTTACAATGATGACAATACTTTCAGTAGTATGATATGAATAATAATAGATTTAATGTGGAAAAAATGAAGGCAATATTCTCTAAGAAGACAAATGATGTTAAATAATATGTTTGATAGAAAAAGATCTTCAAACAAAAAGAGATTAATTTATTTCCAGTGGTGGCTCGCTTACAGGAACTTGTGGAACTGCAGCATCCCCGTTTCCACTTGATATTATCAATAGCATTTAATAAAATGAGTTCTTTTTTCTTTAATCCTTACTTTATACTTGTGCAATATATAATCCTTAAGCTAAATGTCAATGGCCATACCAAAGTATGTAAAAAAGATACAAAAATCTTTGTATAGATTTTTGTGTGCTTCACAGCGCACTTCAGTGAGGAGTTTTGCAGTTGTGCGCATGGGCACATAGGAAGCTGCACAGGAACCAGAAAGAGACAAAGAGCACTTTTTGTCTCACAATGCCGACCCTTGCGTGTTAGTGGAAGGTAATGTTTTTTTTTTGCACTGCGTATGTTGTTATAAAACCATGTATCATATTCTTGTACGTGATAAAGTGTAGAATAAGATTGTTATCCTACTTCTAGCTATTCTATTTTATTTTATTTTATTTTTTTATTTAACAGAAAACTTTAACCATGGCCTTGCATCCCAATCTTTTCATGCGAATTAAAACAAGAATAATGGATTTCACTTTTAAATAAATTGATAAAGGTTGAACTGTAACAATTTATGTTATAATAAATACAAAATATTTGATTTTATTCCCTTAGAATTTTTAAAAGTTTCTGATTACAATTTTCTTTTTATATACGTTTGTTTCCTTTTACATAATTTTAAAACAAAGGCTAAAGCTTTTCTGGAGCAGCATCCCCATTAATTTTATCTACAAGCAGCCACTGCTTATCTGAAATATGATTAAAACTTATTATTTTCAAATTATTATTATATACTTACTTGTAAGTGTAATGTGACGCTTTAAATGTTCTATAGCAGTGCCAATCTCAACATGTAGAAGAATGATGCTCACTTTGAAAAGCATCTTCCTGTAACAAAGGTAAAATGTATTAAAAATAAGTTTTTGAATAATTTCAATAATTTAATTTGAATAAAGTTATATAGAAATATTTTATAAAAAAATAATATTTTTTAAATGAACAAAACTAACTTGCTAATAATATAGAAAATATTCTCTGAGTTTATACTATCATAATGTGTGCAAATTATCGAGGATTCCATGAAATGCAAATTTAAATTTTACAACAGAATATCAATGTCGAATGTTAAGTTACAATGATTCCAACAATAAAAATAATAAGGATGTTAACAGAATTCGCAAATGACCAAGAAATTTGATTTATACTTATATTAAAATTATTGGTTTAATAATCATATAAAAGCAACACCTTAACTTGATTTTTTTAATATAAAAGAGCAAAACATCAAAAAGAGACATAAATTAATTGCTAGAATACAATTGGAAGATTTCAAACCCAAAGCTTTAAGTCTCTCAAATACCAGTAAAAAAACTAACCCTTCACCAATTCAGGTATTATCAGGACAGACACAAAAAAATCACTTCTATAAAGATCAAATACAGCACATCTCACATCAACAATCTAAAAAGACGCATCAACCAAAGACAGCATATCACCTTAAGACATCCAATCACATACTATTGATTTGAGATGTGCTGTATTTGATCTTCATAGATGTGATTTTTCGGTGCATGTCCTTATGATGTCAGAATTAGTGAAATATTGATTGGTTAGTTTATTTACCGGTATTGTAGAGACTTATGACTTTGTGCTTGGAATCTTCCAATTGTATTCTTGATTTTTTAAATTATTATTCCTTCATTGAAGATTAGTTTCCAGACATTTTATGGCTGTAAATATTGTAGCGGTGACCGGGGTTCAGTTTTATATTCGAATCGATCTTTATGTATCATCTGCTAAAATCTGTTACAGTGAAACCAATTTAACAGCCTCTTGACCAGAGGTTCTATGATACCCCTGTAAGGATTCACTTATAGGAGGCCAACTTGAGCATGACACGTGCAAGACTGTTTTTCGACAGATTCACTGAAAAAAACTCAATCAGTAAAAATAAAAAGAGCTCTGTTAACCAGTTCATGGATGGATCACCCATCTTTATACTTGACTCAGAAACTATGGGCTAATAATATTACTTAAATAACTTTATCAAGAGACCTTGATGAGATAATGCCAGATTGATTCAAATAAAGACACTTTTAACTCTATATAGACCAGAAGGGCTTTAAGTTCACTAGATGAATTGGATAAGTACAAAGTTGATCTGGTCGCTATTCAAGAAATTCCGTGGATCCGCAATAGACGTATTGAAAAGAAATTCGATATCTTATATGTGCAATAGCTGTCATAAGAAAAATCATACTTCAGTAATGGCTTTAAAGAGGAAGGACCAGACTGTTTGTCGTAAGTTTTACTTCCACAAATGAACGTAAATACACAAAACAAATCAAAAGTACTATACAGAGCTATAGTATATTCAGTTGTCACATCCCAAAGAGAGATAGCCAGAAAGGGAGATAAACAGAGTATCTATGATTCTTTCGAAAGAGCTAACGATGCTTACCCAGCGATGTTGCGCCAAATTGAAGTCATTAAACAAGAAAATTTAGCTGGGCAGATCACTTGGTGAGAATAGGATCTGTAAAGGCTCCAAAGAAAATATGAACAAAAGTGCTGCATTGAATTAAGAGAGTCGGACGTTCAAAGCTGGATTCGACGGATGGGGTGGCAGCCGATGTAAGTCTTTTGCTGAGATGAATGGCGGAAGCTCACTGAGGATGCCGAGACCCGCCATAGGTTATAACATAACATAAACAAAATAATATACTTCAAATGTTCAAGCCATGGGATAATCCGTATGACCTCCAATAGCATATATTTTTAAATGCTATTTTTAGGACTAAATGAGGACCACACATTAACAGTATTTTTCAAGAGAAGATTTTATTAAATTTTTTTTTATGATGAGTTTTAAATCCTTTTTTTCTGAAGCAACTTCTGATGATGATTTTTAAATCCAAGTGCTATTACCACTCAAATTAAAGTTAATTAAATGCTCCAAAATAAACTGGTGATAAACGGTGATATCGTTTTGTGAAAACAATTTGTTTAAAAAAAAAACACATTAATACCGGAATTAGTCAACGTTAAGAGCTCTATTAGGGCTCAAATTTTAGAAAATTTAATTTTCTTTAAGAAAGGTAAACATAATGTTTTTCACCTGGTAGGTAGTTTTCAAGATATTGAGCTCGGAATGAAAAATTTATTATTTATTTATTGGTTATTTTCTTGAATAAAATGCCGCCATTTTCGAAGGTAGCGGCTTTGGAATGACAAACAAGGTTTATTTTGCTTAGAATGTCTTACACTTTCGTAATTCATATGCCAGACTTCGCCTACATTGAGTACCCTTTTTCGACGCTGGCTCCAGGGAAAGAGGCCCATGCATTGACCCAGTGTGTACACACCTTAACGCAAGCGACCATATTTCGCATCCGTAACAAAACAGGATGATATTCTTGTAAATGCTTGTTTTCAGGGTTCTT
Organism: Rhaphigaster nebulosa; assembly: GCA_948150685.1. Classification (NCBI taxonomy): domain Eukaryota; kingdom Metazoa; phylum Arthropoda; class Insecta; order Hemiptera; family Pentatomidae; genus Rhaphigaster; species Rhaphigaster nebulosa. The sequence continues at coordinate 103,969,485 of OX411307.1, forward strand.
TCAGGGCGCAAGGCCGAAACTAGGATTTCTGCCGGAGGGAAGGCCAGCTTAATTTTTTCGCCTCTTCTTTTACCTCCCTCCCCCATCAAGTCAACAGTTTTATAACAGTATTTTAGGCATTATATTTCGAAATAAATATCATCACCATCTCATAACATTAACTCATTTTATTGACTGAATAATGATAAAAACCCATCAAACAAACGAACATTAAAAAAACATGATTACTTATTGTACAAATAGCAACATCAAAATTTAGCTTTTTGAACTATTTTTTTTTTTTTTTTGCATCAAAAGTGTTTAGGATCTCATCATAGTTTATGGAAGCAGCCCGTATTTAATGTATGGAGATTATACTCACATTTTTTACTCTTTATTGAGTAATCGTGCTGCCCAAATAATTTTTTATTAGTTTTAGCTTGCTGAAATTCCGTTTCCCAGAAAAAACAGAAACTGGGACGGTAAGGAATATTTATAAGGGTGTGGTGCGGTTGGGATACCGCTCTACCAGTTTTTTTTTATGAAGTAAACTTAATGTGGATAATGCAGTGGCATCTTTCAAGCCTCTCTCTATAGTCCGAAGTCCAGGGCTCGTAAATATTTAATTTTAGGAATCCGGGAAAATAGTCTTTCCTAGGTCAGATGACGGATTTTTTAAATTTTATTTAACGATTCATATAAAAAATGATTTTTTAAATTCAGTTTTCGCGTATATCTCCGTTTCTATGGATCAGAGACGGAATTGTTAAAAACGTCGAATTGTTCACCATGGAATAAGCTACAACATGAATTACTTTGTCCTTGTCTCCAAGTTTTAATGTACTATAGAAAAAATGCACACCATCAATCATGATGAAACCTTAAAAATGATAGATCTTTAGATGCCCAACAAAATGAGACTTGTTTCATTGCAAAATAATAATAGCTTTTCTTAAAACTAATTTATATAAAATATTATATATATATATATATATATATATATATATATATATATATATATATATATATATATATATATATATATATATATATTGACCCTGAGCTGGAAAAAATCAGACTTTGCCAGCCTGGTGCTCACTGAGCTGGCTTTGGTAACTAGTACTGGGGGAAAGCAGTACAATCATCACCTAGCATAACAATAGTTCTGATTTTTTACCTGCGAAACTAGAGGTTTTTTTGCGAATACAATCATAAATGTACACCTATGTTCATCTTCTCTAGAATGACCATACAGATCATTATATATATATATATATATATATATATATATATATATATATATATATATATATATATATATATAAAATGTATATTATATGTAATATATTTTATAATATATAATACATATATATATAAAATAGGTGATAGGATATAGGTGAATACGTTATTGCATCCGATACCCCACCATTCCGGTATAGCTAATATGTGACCTTAATTCGCGAATAACTCAAAATCCTGCCATAGAATTTTTTTGGGGCAAAAGAGGCATTTGCTCAGAATGACCAAAACTAATTCTCTGCAAAGATTCAGAGCATTTGATTGAAACCACTTCTCCCATAAAATACTGCGGGGTCCTTTACAACATAACACCTTCATCCACTCATGCCTTCAATTATTAACTATTCAGAAATAACAATTATTCGTTATTGTTAATTCCGAATAAATTTTTTCTTATCCTAACAATTCCAATGACGAATAAAAATCAACAAATAAAGACAATTATTCTTTATCCGAATAATTAAATAATACGGTCGTCTAAAATTATTTGTTGATAGCGAATAACGAACAAACATTTTATTAGTTGATTACGAATAGCAAATAAATTCTTTTCACTCGTTATTTTTTATCCGTTATTTAAAATGTTTTATTATCAAGAGAATTAATTCTTTAACAGCATAATCGGACTGAGTAAGTGTATACATTCAAGTTTTAATTTCGATTATTTTATCGTAATGTGTTATAATAGATTTTTTTTTTCTTTCTTTCTTTTTTTTTTTTAAGCGGTGGAGCGAATGAGTAATCTCTTGTAATATAACATTTGTTTTGACCTAAAAAAATCTCTCGAAAGTTTTATTAACAGTTTTAAAACTAAATGGCGCTATAATTAGTATTTCCACGTTCGCTCAAGAATCTCAATCTCTAAAATAAAGGAAATCTTAAGAAGGAGGACGAAGTTTTTATGCATAAACTTCAAATGCACAGGTGAAGTTAGACAAAGCAAAGAGTAAGAAACACCACCAGAGAAGGTTGGCTCAATCCTGGTCAATTGGGTAATAGCTTAGTCTCGACATTAACGAGCACAACTAACCCTCCTACTCAGACTTAGCTATGCTCGTCGAATCGTCTCCAGTAAATTTTCCATTAGAAAATTATAATATACATCTTCATCATGGCATTGCAAATATTCCGAATTATCTGTCAAATCTTACTAATAAACCCTCAGAAAATATATTGAAGGACTCGCAGGATTAAGACTTGTTTCGATTCTATAAGAAAAGTATTTTCGGATAAAATACTTTTTTTTAAATATCACTTATTTCTCGTAGAATTATACAATATTTTGAAATGGTCTGGCAAAAATAGCGGATTATTAGTTGTTATACAACAACAAACTGTTTGAGATAAACAACAAAATGTTAAGAAAGACCTGCGAATACATTAAGCAAGATGTGCTTGATCCGCTTATGAAATTCTAATCACTCGAGGCTCTAAGGTGGTTAACTGATCGAGTCCGTAACACCACTATCAGATCGAACCTCAATGTTAAACCGTTTTTTTTCCCGTTTACCTTGTGGTCTCCAGGCAAGAAAAGTGTACTTATAATATAAGACAAAAAAAAACAAAAAAAAAAAACATTAAAACGAAGACCATGATCAGAAACAGAACAGAAACTGATAACAATATTTAAAACCTAGAAACTTAATTTTATCCAAAAATAGGCTTTTGCAGTCTGGCCGATGTAGAGAGATTGGTTTAAAGGCCAGATTTAAGCTATAGATTGGTCTTAAAATTCGAGCTTCGCTTTAAGTTCAAAGTTATTTTGGTAAATTACGAAAGTGAAGTCATGATTTAAAGTTTATGATTTATGTTTAATAATAGATACGCATGTTTAAGTTTCCTTTATCGTGCGCTTTTATTTATATATATATCCTTATTATTTTAATATAAATTAATTTTTAATAACTTCACCTATTTTTTTGTTTTAATTTTATTATTATTATCTGTTTATTTAATTTTTTTAATGAATTAGCATTTATCTTGTTTTTATGCTTTATTCTTTTCTGTTTTATTTATCCACTAAATTTTCCTAAAATTAACTAAGTAGTTATTCAAGAAATATTTTATAAATATTTTAAAATTATTAGGGACCGTTAAAATGGTATGTAAATATTAGCTTAAAAACTGGTGAGATTCTGGTCTTTCTTCCGTAGAGTTATTGGTCTTCTTTGACATATTCTTACTTAAAAAAGATGATGGTCAAATTGAAATTGCGTGTGTCACCAAACCTGAATCCAAAGCTAAAACATTAAAGTTCAGTTGGAGCCACCATGAAAATAAAAACGAAATCTGCGAAAAAAAATATCTGAGAAATTAAATTAACTAGCTCTTTTTTTATAGAAAGAAAATATTTTAAAAATCAAGCATATACTGTATGAAAGGGGTAACCTTAAATCAGTAGTAAATACTTGTCTTCAACAAGTATAAAGATACTGACGGATAATATTTAATCATAAGAACAATGTTTTTTTCTAGTTGAGTCAAGGATAGCGACAAAACGTTTGATTCAGCTAATGATGTTGCACAGCATTAATTGCAATAAAATTTCCAGTATGTCCCGTAAGTGACGGCAAATATTTTAAGAGGTGATAGTAGAACCCGGAGTAACAAAAAAAGACATATGGTTAGACTCCACATAGAAAAACAGGAAATTTAAGTTTTATGCTTTTTTAAGAAGGCCACTTTTTTTTTTTAACAGGTAGCTATCAATCAAAATTCTAGATAATTAAGTTCCAATTGAATCATCGTAAATAAGACAAATTCCCTAAAAATTATTTTTTTGTTTAAAATATTTAAGCATTATTCTTTTGAATTAATTAATGTTTTTTATTTTCAGGGACAGTTTCATTCCATATTTAATTTCAGAATTGTTTTTGGATAATTTACAGATATATATATATTTTTTTTGTAAAGTTTTGTTTTATTTCACAAAGAAGCTTTTTATACTGGATTTCCGTGTTATTTTATTTACTAGAATTAAAGTGAATTCAGTAATTTTTATTCTAAAAACACTTCTTTGTCGGGGAAACCTAATTCCAAACCCCACGTTCTGGCAAATTAGGAGCCAACTCTTGACCAACCCCAAAAGAAACCTCGACATAATTTATACGAAATCAAAAGTAGAAGTTTTCCTAGAAGTGGGGTAACTATAGCCCAGCAAAGAGCAGAGTAAAACATTCAAAAGTAAAGCGTGATTTAAAAATAATACAATTTATGAGTGATCGCTTCCTATTCAACAAAAATGTGACACTTGTGAAGAACGTGTGAAGAACCGTCCATACGAACCTTTTTGTTGCTTTTGAGGTGCAATATCGGCCCCTAAAGTTTCCTGCTTTTTATCTAGTACACTCTGCATATGAAATACTTCAGAGCATTATAAAAGGACATCTGCCCATAAACACAGTATTCAAATAAGAAGCCCGCCTGCAGTGATGGTGGATAACCGTCACTATTTTGACATCGATAACACAGATTTCTGTTCTGGAATATATTCTGTTATACCAGCCTAACCTTTAAAATAGGAAATGCAGACAAGAGTGAAGTGCATATTATAACAGAGAACCAAAAGTTTCGAAAACTAATAGAATAAAAAATATCAGTGAGGACATGCGACTATTATCATCTTTAGCAGGAAACTGCCGGCACCTCACCATCAGGCTGACCAATCGCCACCTCCTCAAATGTATTTCTCAACCGAGATGTCGCAACTGCTACATTCCGATTACAACCAAACCCATTTTGGAAAACTGTTTGCATTTACCTGAATTATATTATAAATTATATTGGGTTGTCCGGAAATTAATGCAAGTTTATGGTTTTAAAATAAAATAAATGATACGAAACTATTTTTATTAATCAAAATACACTCCATTACTCTCGATACATTTCTGCCAACGTGTTGGTGACTTTTCCATTCCCTCTGAATAGAATGTTGAATCGTTATTATTAACAAATTCTGAAAATGCATTTTCTAACGATTTCGATCAATACAATTTTCATCTTTTAAAAACTGGCCCAGATGTCTAAAAAACTGGTAGCCCCCTATCCGAAAAACTAAAGATGGCTTCATTAATTCCAATTTATAGCGCATTGCATCAATTTGAGAGCAATGCCATTCAGCATTGATTGTTTCGCCAGGATTTAAGAAGCTATAGTGAATTTGCCCAAATGAAGACCACCAAACAGTGACCATCACCTTTGTTTGGTGTTTGGGGGTTCTACTGTTGTGCTGCTTCTTCTTTGTCGAGCCATTGTCCAGAACGTTTAGAGTTGTCGTAGAGGCTCCACTTTTCATCACATGTAATAACTCTGGCCAGAAAAGGGTCGTTTCTGTTTCGACAAAGAAGTGTAGCGCAAACTTCATAACAAAGATTTTTTTGGTGATCGTTCAATGCACGAGGAACCCAAGTTTCAAGCTTTTTTACCTTTCCAATTGCGTTGTGGTGGTCAGCGATGGTCGATTTACTAACTTAGAGTTACTCTGTAAGTTATCGAACAGTTGTTCTGGGATTTTCTCGCAGAACATCATCATCAAGGGAAGAAGTCTCTCACTTGAAATGTTTTAAACCATCATTGAACGGTGCACTCACTGGCACTGCCATCGCCCCAGACTTCATTAATGTTTCTGGCCGTTTGGGCCCCGTTTCGACTGAGTTTAAACTCACGCTTTGACATTTTTGTAAAGACTGAATTATTTCCAACTGGCGAAATGCTACAGAAGGCAAAAAACATTTTTGTTTGGAAGAGGATGTTTATACAAAAGAATAATTTCTCAAATGTAAACAGTTTGTTATATATAGTAGTAAATATAAAGAAAACATGAAATCCTGCATTATTTTCCGGACAATCCAATATATTACTTAGGGATCAGCCAATGCAACATGAAAACAAAATAAATAATTTTTTGTTTTTGGCCGAAGTCTCGGCCCAACCAGGTAGGCCATCTTCAAAGCGACAAAATAAATAAGAAAAATATATACAAGCTAGTAAAAAATAACCCATGATGAAACGATTCAAAAATTCATATAAGAGTAGAAATATTGAAATAATATAAATACAAAATAAAATATTTACAGAAAGAGAGGGAAAAAAAATAAGGAAGAATTATAAGAACGAATAGAAAATGCTATAAAAATTACATTAATGAAATTAAACTAACGGAATCCGGTAACCACGGGGCAACTGATAGAAACACATCGGATAAAAACATGTTGGAAAAACATGTTGAATAAAAACAATAACGTTTATTTAACTAATTACTAGAAAAAAAAATAAATAAACAAAAGAATAACAAGAAATATGCTATCAGATATTTACAATTAAAGACGGTATATAAAAATGATGAAATATAATCAACCTAATAATAGAATTAAATAATCGATATTGGACCAAGAGTACCCGCATTAGAGCAATATAGTACAATTAACCGGATACTACAATCAACGTCACTTTTATACAGGGATAAGTAACAGTAAAAGAGTATTTTATTTCCCTTTACTCAATTTTTTCTGCGTCATCAAATTCGTTTATTAGGAAATAAAGAATTACACAATTTCATTTTACAATTAATTTATTATGATAACAACAATAATACTGATGCATTTACGGTTTTAAATAATTTTTATAATAGTTGCGTATACCCAAATTATTGTAATAAATATATGCATGTATAAACAAACGTTTCATAATTCATATGGACCATGGTCCGATCCACACAGAAAAGCAGGAAATTTAGGTTTTATGTTTTTTTTTTTATAATAAATGTGTAAAATAAAATATTTTATGTGTGTTCAAAAAATGAAATTATCCTTTAGTAAAATTTAATATCCCTAGTAATGATAATATAAAATTTATTTTTATGATAATTTTCAATGTACCCTCCACACTGGGCACTCCCTCGTCCTTTCCAACCTGACATCGGTTGCTACAAGGATCTCTGGCTCGTTAATCCTCATTTCGATACATTTCTTGATTATTTCTTCAAGCAGTTTGTCCCTTGTCTCCATATTCGGAATGCACTATTGTCTTCAAGCTCTGAGGTGTTACGTCCAGACCACAGGACATCGAAGAGAACCCATTCCACCCTTTCTACCTATCCCAAAATGCCTGTTAAAAGCCACACATTATAATTTTTTTTTTAAGCAGCATTTATTCAAAGAATAATTTAAAAATGCAACGAAATGGGGGTGTTGCTCTTGAGGTCTGCTATCACCTATTTATATAATTCCCGTTACTTATGTGCCACCCTAAATATGTATATATAAGTACATACTGGATATCACCTATAACATCGGTTATAGTGACGAACGGGCCATAGCGACTAAATCGTCAAGTCCCTTCAACTTATTACATGCAATTTTAACTGGATTTAACGACATCGCTTGTAACGACATAGTGGTTATAGCGACTCGTTTTTCATTGAGCTAGGGGGTAAAAAGACCGGTTATAACGGCGCGGCAGTAGAAAAGGGAAGATGGAGTGAGTTCTAAACGTATACAAACATTGAAAATATTTTCAAGGAAGAAAATGATGAGCAGGAACTTTCAATGGGAGATACTTTGTACTCAATCCGTAGTTAACAAAAGTTTTTACTTGTAAACGATGGCCTTCAGAGGGACATCATCAAACAGGGCATTGATGCTGTTCAGGCTAAAATACATTATCAATTTGAAATAAACAAATGCTCAAAGCAGTCCTGATAAACTTTTTTTTTATCAAACAAATTTAATGTTCTTAATTGTTTAGTCATTGTACTATAATCGAGAATTTTTTTTATAAAAATAGTGTTACAAAATTATTCTGCATATCGCACATAAAACATGAAAGGGACCCAACTCAAAATTGATAACGCCGTGAACTGTAATAGTTGGGCCCCTATCATCCCAAACAGTAGCCAACTCTCAAATATCAGGCCGAACCAATAGACACCATAGGTGATCTACTAGCAATATATGTAAGAGGAGACACCCAGGGGGCTTCCATATAGAACTTAACATGTATTAATTTTCGTTCTAACAAAAACATATTTTTTGAGTTGTGCTCCTTTCATTCTAGGTGTGCGATATGGATATAACTTTATACAAAAACTATGTAAATTTCATACTTTCAATAAAGTTAAAATAAATTCGTTTTTTTTGTGTGGCGCCACCAGTTTTAAGTAATGAAAGTAAAAAAATCGCATTTTTCAGTTTTATTAATTTGCGAGAACCATAATTGCAAAATAAAATCTGACAAACACAAATCTAGGGCTAGTTAATAAATAGGTCCAGAAATAAAAAAAAATATTCGCAACGGGGAAGTTAAAAGTAAAACGTAAAGCTCTTTTAATTGGTCTCCTAATAAGTAATTTTTTTCACATACATTACTGCAACGTAGTGGCGACGAAAACGTGGAAAAAAAAATTAAACGCAATCCTCGCAAAATGCCGATTCAAGTATATCCCATCATTTTAGAATAGTTCATGTGCCCATTTCTAGAGTAGACATGGAAAATGGCATTTTTACAGCTGTTTTTGCTTAGCTCAAACTCGTACCTATCATAAATCATACTCTGAAATATGGAATTTGATGTCAAAATTCTGAGCAACTTTATTTCTACATATTTATCAATAAATATGCAATGATACTGCTGGCACATCTATTAGCCAAAAATGACATTTGTGGGTGGTCGGAGGGTTTTTTATATGTATTTTTTTGAATTGTTTAAATAGCTCTTTTTTAGAGTGTGGATCTTTTGAGCGCAGCCAAGCGCAGTACTCTAACTTGTTTCTCTTAACCTTCTTACGTGAGGAAATAATATCCAGCTGCGTAAATCTGCAAACTTTGTTGATATTTTGATTTTTATTCGTAAAATCATTGTTCTGACCGGACGTGTCCAGAAAAGGATCTCGGTGGAAAGCTTTAGAGAAGTTCTGAAAATTTGCTCATTTATGTTTATATGGGCTATTTCACCTCACATTTTTTCTGGAAGTGACAAACAAATTCCCCAAAAATATTTGTTTTTCTCTTTTTTCCTCATTGCCTGAAACCATTAACTTGAATATTTTTTAATATTCATTTCACAGTAAATTAAACAAGAATAAATTACCTACAATTTTTATTATAAAAACTGTTTTGTTTGGCACCCCTGTTCTGAAGCGAAAGTGAGTCGAAATTAGGAGACTGGACTGCACAACACCGCAGTCAAAGGGGAACAAGAAAGGTGGTAGAAAGTTTCAATGAAGTTCTAAAAATCTAATTAACTATGCTTTTTGGAGTGCTGATTGTAAATTTAAACTTTGCCACCTTAAATTTTTCCCAAAATAAAAAAATGCTAAAAAGCTCAAAAAATAAATTTATATATTCCGTCTCCCAATTTTATTGTCATCAATATGCTTCAAGTGACATCCAATACTTTTGTTAATAAATTAAAGACAAACCCAAAAACGCGAATTCTTGATCTCCGATAAGTATTGATATAGTTGCACATAATTTTTATTTTTATATTTATAATTAATTTATATTGCACTATGTTTTATATTTAATTTATACCAAACATAAAAAGAGATATTAATAATACGTGAAAAGTTTTTAAATAATAATTTCTTAGTAAAATTATATTTATTTACCCAATTATTTTCTATATCTTTTGAAATATATCTTGAATTGTTTAACTCCTATTGAATTGGGGTTCGCTGCATTCGATTCAGCGTTAAAAAATACATTAAAACAATAATCTTGTAGTGTTATTCAGATAAAGACGAGACAAAAGACTAGTTTTTTTTTTGGCAAAAAGGCCGGTTTTTGACCACTGTGCGAGGTTAGGACAATTTGTTTTCTACAATTTTTAAATTCACCCTCATTCAGAGTTGATATCGGTTATATTGAACACCGCCTATAACGACGAAAACCGACAAGACCCAGGATCGTTATAAACAATATCCACTATATATATATATATATATATATATATATATATATATATATATATATATATATATATATATATATATATATATGATCTTCAAATAGGTTCGAGTTATAAAGATCTATTGTAATAATTTGGTGTTTACGCAAAATATCTCATTTAATCTCTTTATACAATTATAATATGATTATATTATAATTATAATACCTTATATATCTGGTTGTATCACATGAAATGTCAGTTTTAGGATGTGTGGTGAATACAATAACAATATATGAATTAACAAATTACTATTGATAGATTAGTAATTAGAGCATATTAATTTAGGAATGTAAGCATTAATTTAGATTTAACATTAATTTAGAAGTGTAGATATTAATTTAGATTTAACATTAATTTACAAGTGTAATTCTTCTATGCGATTAATGATTATACTCGGCCAAATAAGATTTCGACGGCTTAAAAGTTAAATTTCTTCGATATGCACTAGCCCAATCATTTTCTTCTTTTTTTTTTTCTTTTTTTAAACACTTGTTTTTTTTAGAAATTTAGTCTACTTCTATATCCGAGTATTTTTGGCCAAGGAATTAACAACCTTGTTCTCTCATAGTATTGCGTTGTTCATCACTTCCAGTTATGAATAGTTCGCGTTAAAAATAGTTGGAGTGAGGGTGCGTTTATGTTGGAGCGGTGATACCTGATACCCAATAAGTGTATTCTCCATAATGATAACGTGAAAGAGACGTTTATATAATGGAATTTATATAGTGGATAAAATCAAGTAATATTTTAATCATTATATCAAGAAAAAAAAATTAATTTTAAAGGATAGAATTTTATTTAAAATAAAATTCTCATAAAGAAATACAAAGACAAATACAAATTAAAAGATAAAATAATACAACAAGGAATTAATAGAGGAAAAAGTTAATATCTACTATATAACAAACGGGAAAAATATAGCAGTAAAATATAATTAAAGATGGTTCTGCAATTTTTTTTTTTTTCAAAGAAAAGTAAAAATGTCACTTGATACTCATAGGACAAAAGAAAATCAGTCTGTGATCGTTAGTTTTGGCTATTCTATTTTGTTGATGAGATCTATCAACTGCCTGTTGTTTGCTATAAAGATCCTTGTTCCAGTCATTGTCATCAACCATTTTCGATTATTCTATTCTCATTTCTTCCTGATTCCAATATAATAGAAACATAAATAACCAGAATATAGTTATGCCCATTATTCCAGTTATTGTTAATTATGTTAAGGTCACTATTTTCGCCACTTATATGTACATATTCTTTCAATGGATGTTTTATCGACGATATCGTTTCTTCTCTCCAGGATTTCTCTGGTGGAGAGGAAGTACATATGACATCAGTGGTCATTTATACCATGTGTTGTATGACTAAAATGCATACATCAGATAAAAATCTATCACAGAAAGCGAAGTGAGTCACTCTTTATTCTAGGTAGCTAATATAAAATTCACGGATACAATAGATGGAGGATATGGAGAGTCACTTTCAATTTGACAATGCTTCGTCGTACCATTTGTCGTAAAATGCGTTTTTCTTCGATATCAGACAAAACGTAAATCAGATATCAAAGATGTTTTCAATAAATAATTTAATATCTCTAAAACAAGTCATATTGTAAAAGTTGTGTCAAAGAAATCCTCCAAAACGTGAGGACAACAAATGACTAAATAAATATCAATAAAAAAATACTCCATCCTCAACATTTTCAATAAATAATTTAATATCTCTAAAAAATGTCCTTTTGTAAAAGTTACCTCAAAGAAATCTTCCAAAACTTGAGGACAACAAATGACTAAATAAACATCAGTAGAAAGATTCTCCATCCTAAGATTTTTTGAAAATTTAAATTCATTGGGAGCCAAAAAAAAATAAAAATAATGGGCATGGGATGGAACTATATCATTAGATCTTCATAGCGATAATAGAAATTTGTGATTTATAAACAATTTAAATAATAGAAAATTGTTATTACGAAATATATAAATCGATTCAAGAATTGCTTCCTAACAATAAGATTGGTCTTAGAACATCGATGCGCACCCGAATGAGATTCTACTTAGTGAGGGTGGTCATTCCCTCCGCCCGTAGAACTTGGTTCATCATACGCAATACCAATCACCCTTCCTATATGTGTAATTTATTTCAATTGAAGTTCTCAGTCGATTCGCAACACAAGATCCTGTCTTTCTGATCTTTCTACCTCACCCCCTCCCCCCCCCCCAAAAAAAAAAGAAAGAAAAAGAAGGTAAATGCCTGGGATGTTACAGCAACTTTATCAATAAAATCGACTTACTGGAAGTGCTACTTCGTATCACTGGTTTTATACTTTTTTTTTTCCATTTTCTCGAAAACGACTCTAACGATTTTGATTAATCTCGTTATATCAATGTATAATTAAATGGTCTTTAATATCAGCTATATCTTATCCTCATTGAAATAGTTGGGGCTAATTACCGAATTTTCAAAATAACTTCCTCAAAAGTACCATTGATTTTGTTTATTTGAAATAATTAATTAATAATTAACCACCTCCCATTGTTAGTGGTAAGAAAAAAATTTATATATATATATATATATATATAAAAACTATGTATGAATTTGATAGTAAACTAAAGGAGAAATATTTTCCCAGGTTGAAAACAAATTTCCGGAAATAAGAGTTGTAATATACAGTTGGAAAGCTAAAACTAATAGCGAAAATATTATCAAACATATAAAGTTGTGGAAGGTAATGGAGTGACGAAGAACATATAAACTTTACTGATTTTGCTGTAGTTAATAATTTCTACTTTTATATAGTAATAATAATAATTTCCATGGAAACTAAATGGAAACTTTCCATGGAGAAATTTATATCAAGTAAGGTTGTAAGTGAAAGTTGTATGATGCGCCCACTAGATTTTTTTATGTTCACATTAGATAATAATTTTTAACTATGATTGCAAGAACGTAACTATGTATAAATACGCCAAATATTCGCTTTTTAGTTTAATTCGAAGTACAATACATTTTCTGCATAGACTGTACTATAAATTATGGTTATAAACGCTCATTGTTGAATTTAAGAAAGGTTTACGAGAATATCGCAGGACGTAGACGTCGATTGATTCACCTGCTATAAGCGATTTTTATCATAATACACAGAAAGATTGGTTATTTATGGATGATGTTTTGCTTGCTACCCTTTGCTACCCTTGGATTGCCTTTGGCACCAGCCAGTCCGGATAAACGAGGTTTTATAATATTTGATTTGTTTCAGTTTTATCTAAGTCTGATGATAAATTGATTTTTAACTATAATCCTTATATAAACCAAAAAAATTAGTTTTTTCATTTAAGGTTATGTTCTAAGTTGGAAGAAATTATTTCTTTTACTTTGTTTTGTCCTACCTAATGAATGCGCATATATATATGCGCATTCATTAGGTAGGACAAAACCAACCATTATAAACAAATAAAAAATCAGAAATTTTTTTTTTAAATCCCCATCAAAATTTGAGGTTTTACGTTGTTTAGAAAAAAAAATATGGCGGCCGATTAAAGATTTCAGTGGCGTACGCAGGGGTAATCCGGGGGATTAGCCTTCCCCCTCCCGAAATCTACGAAAAAACATAAACAATTTGTATTATGAGTAATATTTTGGGTAATTTTAATTGTAGCTTTTGATCCAATTTTCATGCTTATTCATAAAACCTTCGCCACATTTGGCAATTACAGGCATTTAGATGATTATTTGTCTTCTTTTTATTAAATCTCTACCAAAAAAAATTGAAATCCCTCCCAAAAAAATTTTGAATACGCCTCTGAAAGGTGTCATATCTCGGCCATTTATGATAATAGGGAAAAAATTTAAAGTGTTTTGGAATCATTAAACCAATGCCTTTAAAAAAAGAGAGTTCATTCGAAAAAAAAATTCCTGTGAATGACGAGAAAAATAATAATTAATATTCGACATATAGAGCCTACAAAGATATAGAAAACCTATTTTATAAAAATGGATCAAGCTAAAGTGTGAATTGGTCAATTGGCTGATGCAAATCGAAGAAAGTTACTTACTTTACTTAACGAGGCGCTGGAGATGATTAATAATAATAATGGGGGGAAGGAGGTAGGTACTAGCCCGGCAAGTTAGCTTGTTCGTCGTTATTAAAAATCCCTGACGGTTACTCAAAAGTTTCCGCCCTGTACTGACCAGAATGATCGTGCCAAGACTCATTCCGCGTGACCGCCACTAAATAAATCCAGGCGTATCTATGTATCTATGTATACATAGGTATATTCCTATAATAAATTAATTAGTGAACAGTGAAATTAACTGTTCACTAATTAATTTATTATATTTATAATAACTTCTCTATATGGTTGAAATAGGTTAATACAGGTATATTTCGTATGTCTTTTGAATTTCAACGAGAGTTTGTGTCGACCATCTGTTTGGAAGATTAGATGGTATCGACATTCCACAGGTTATGTTTACGGTTTGTTTAACGAAATTCCTCATTATAATTGTGTTTTGTTTTTTAAGCCCTATGTATCTTTAATTACGTACTAAGCCAGTGATGCTGCCTTACATTAGTGATTTTTGTTTAACAATGATTTCTATAAATTTTCTGTTATGAAAGTATCCTTGGGAGCTAGGCAGTTTCGTGATTTACGAATATGGGGACACGTGTTCGATTTTAGGATCCAGGATTAAGTTCTTCAAAGGGGTAATAGTCTGCAAGAGGATTCTCTCAACTAAGTGACGATAAATTAGTAGCTAATTAAAAAAAAAAAAAAAAAAAAAAAAGAATAGACAAGGATAGAAATCGATATTGAAGTTATGAAGGGTTATGTTTGTTTGATCACCATCTATACATTTCTACACGTAAATCGACATCAGGATATCTACCGATTCGGAAGACCTCGTTTCTTTTAAGAGATATTAATTTAAAAAAAATATTTTTACAATAGTATAAAACATAACGCATTTGCAATGATGCCACTACTTTACAATGCAGCCGCCTTATCAGTTGCGGTCGCCGCACAAGCACTCTCTAGCGCCCTTTGTGCTAACTTTTTTCTATTCAATTGTAAAATTCGTATTCATTGGAATTATTAAAAGTATTACTGCTTTAATGAGATATTATTTAAAATTAATAGTGGTGTCGACTTCCGCTCGCTCACTTCGGTCAAGAAGTAAACAAAACCCCAAAGGATCCTTTTCAGTTGAGGCCGAGACAATACCGTAATTTGAATTATTACTGCTTTAATTAGATCACACCAGTCGACTTCCGATCGCTAGGCTCGCTCAAGAGATATACAAACCCCCAACAGATCCTTTATGGTCAAGGTTAGGCTGATATTGTAATTTAAATCATTACTGCTTTAAGTACAACTTCCTTAGACCACCGGAATTCGACAGCACTAATTACTTTAAATAATATCTAATGAGAGCATCAATCATTTTAATTATTCCAATGAATACGAATTTTAAAATTGAACAGAAAGCAGTTAGTACAAGTGGCGGTAGAGAGCGGTCAATGCAGCGGATACTACTGATAAGTTGGTTGCATTGTACAGTTGTACCGCAATGACTGACCAATGAAAATTCCTAATTTAGATCATAACTGAAACTTTTCTGAAACAGACATGTTTGATGCCGACGAATAGCATTGTTAACAGTTACGAATCACATTTAACTCGACCACATCCCAATTCAGAATCGGAAACAATAAAATATAATTTATTTGATAACAGGAAAGATAATAAAATAAAATTTTAATAGAGTTGTAGGAGGCTTGTAATAGTTACGAACAGGAAGAAGGATGCTTGAACGGGATAAAGCCGCGCATACAAACTCACATTGGTATGTTGCCAGCTCACATCCTTCCATGGCTCAAAACCTCTGAATCCTTTTAAAATGTTATTTTCGAAACAGTCGAGCCTTCAAAAAAATATTTGAAATGCCGAGCGGATATTATTCAATTGGTTGTTGAAAGGGTGGTCTGGAAATGAAATAACGAAGAATAGGACGTCGAAGAATGACAAGTTCAAGAGCACAAAAATAACTATATATATATATATATATATATATATATATATATATATATATATATATAACTATATATAATAACTAAATAGAAAAATATTTTAAGTTAAATAATCGGTATATATTAATATATTCTAAGCTTTTCGAAAATAAATAGGTACAATTTTATGGCTGTTGCTAATATTTAGTCTCACAACCAGGTTATATCTCACATGAGACGCGTGACATTTGAGATAAAAGTTTGGTACTGTTCAGATGTATGAGTGGGCAACAAAAGTGAAGTAAGAACATGATTCATAAATTCCCTCAAATCCACTTCTGAGTTGCAATGATCGTTGATTATTCAAGAGTAAATACACCATCATCCTCTGAAAACAATTCGAATAAAAAATTAAAAAATACCTGGGTCCGTCCTTGAACGTGTTTTTTAAACTATTTCTCAACTCCAGCGAAAATTAATTTTAATCTTTTTACTTTCGCTTACTTATATATGAAATATATAGTGAGTATTGCGAATTTTCAACGGAAATACACGTTTTAAGGTCCTCTTAGTCCAAATAAACATTTCTCACAAAATGGTCTGTGTGTATGTGTAGTAAATGCACTTCAAATACGAAAAGTTGTACGAAACTGAAATTACATATTTAAGGTAAATATGTGCCAGGGATGTAACAGCAACTTTTTCGCCAAAATCAACCAACATGAAGTGCCACTTTATATCGTGGATCTTACACATTTTTACAATTTTCTTGAAAAAAGCTCTAACGATTTTCAAAAGTCATATAGATTTTATATTTCATATTTGTTAGAATAAGAACCTCTAGACCTCTAACCGAATTTATAAAGTTCAAAAAACCGGCCCTAACGATATACATTGCATGGTTATAGCCATTTTCTTTTCAAATCAACTTGTTTTGACTTTAATTAAACTATTTATTCATCACAGAGTACAAGAACAAATAAACAATACAGAGAATACAATGAACAAATGTATAATACAATGTCAATACATCATACCAATGGAAACAAAAATATATTAAAAAATAAAAGTAATGGGTTATTCTTAAAGGTATCAATTAAAATATAACGGAAGCTTTTACGTAGAGTAGATTCAATTTATATTCTTATAACTTTTTGGTTGTGAATAGAAGCTGGAACCGTTCTCCGCTAAAGTTTCTTCTAAGATGTATCTGTAAAAAAAGGCCATTTGATTTTTGCAGAAGAAAATACGACAATGCGTCGTAAATGAGAACATTAAACGAAAGGTTCAGTAAAAGAACCACAGATATGGAATGCTTCAGAAGATACTTTAAGCCGACATGGCTTAAGGCAAGTATTAAATAAAATAATTCTGATCAGTATGAATGCCCAGAAAAAAAGTAGGAAATGATCAGAATTTAATCAAGATACTGAAACGTAAATATTGAAAAAGTTATAGGGTATGATATATAGACCGGTCAGGATTTGTAGGCAAGATGTGCTTTAAGTGTCCACTATAAGATGTACCGGATGTGGAGGTCGACTGGCATAGAAAAAGATTTGCCTGAGAATGAATGATGTGAACCCTTCGAATCAAATTAAACAGAGTTTCAAAATATGTTAACCTTTTTTTCATCTTCAGCGATAAAGTAATATAAATTAAAGCATATTTATATTGCGCCTTTATGTTAATATTAGCCTTGGCCAGGATGTTGAGCGACGTCAGCTCACGACAGGCTGTTTTCATCGCGAACTAAAGGTATTTACACGCTCAAGTGACGTTGACAGGACTCGGTATTCTTTTGCCAACCTCTTCACTGTTGTAGTGAGTCATGGTACCGCGTCTCTATCGGAGTTGAGGATTTGAAGAGTACAATATGCTTCTGGTAGTTTAAAAAATAATAATAAATAATTATGTATGCATATACATGGTATCCCGTAAGTCACGGAAAATATTTAAAGAGGCGATAGCAGACCTCAAACAGAAAAAAATAAGTTCATATGGAGAAAAGCAAGAAATTTTATTCCTGTGTTTTTTTTTTTTTTATGTAAGTCACGTTTTTTGTTGAATAGGAATCAATTACTCAAAAACAATTCAAGGTAATTAATATCCAATTGCACCAATGTAAAGTAGATAAATTCCCTTTAAGCAATATAATTTGGCTTAACTAAGTCCGTTATAAGGGGGTACTTTCAGAGCACCAATAGCGAAAACTGTTTTCGTTTTATTTTAAATCACTCTTTCCTTGTGAATGTTTTTCTGAGGCAGCAAAATTGATAACACTAGCCTGCGATGGTTGTTTTTTTTAGTTTTTGATAACTGATTTTTGTGTATTTTTTCGCGCTGAATCCGTAATTTTCTTCCATCACGTAAGGATTTTTCCCAAACACAAATTTCAAAATGTATAAAAAGTAAAAAAAATGCGGAAATATGAGACTACAAAATAGACTTTTTTCTCTTATGATTTATTAATTTTTATTTTTTTTGGCTCTATATGCAATCTTATAGCTTTTTTCACAGTCTGAGATAAAAGATTTGGTTTGAGATTTACATCTAACCAAAGAAAATTCAGAATTTCTTGGTTCGAGGATCAGAGAGAAGTATACTCCTGGTTTAGGAACAGAGAAAAGGACTTTTTTTCATATTTGCGATATATTTATTCCCAGATAGCGAAAAATCCTGACGTGATGCGAAAAAATGATGGTCATTTGCGGATTAAGTGCTAAAAAAATACATATAAATCAATTATCAAAAATTAAAAACACATGTCACAACCCAAATTTTGCAGGCTTCTGTAGTTAATTATATTATTTTAAACCAAAGGTGTTTATTTATCTGATTTTAGGTTTTCAATCTGGTTAATCGCCAGATGTTGTAGAAATTAATGGTTGCGTAGAGACGCACTGATAGCTTAAAAAAAAAAAAAAAAAAAAAAAAGAAAAGTCGTAAATTAAGGGTGTCATAACAAAAGGTTACTGTAATAAAGCAATTACTAGATTTCAGTTGACAATACCTAAATTTTGCAATTTTAAGTTTGAGCAAAACATACCTGGGGACATCTCACATACTAGAACCTGGTAAGTTTAGCCCAGCTCCTAGATCGGTATCAATAGGAAGGATGTACCTTATCAGGGGTTGCTAACATCTACAGACCCTCTATACCTGTCCACCCAGACCTAACCATATTTTCGGTAAAACAACTCAACTATGACATGCTTCAAAGCAACACATCTTACTGTTGAGTGCCTTCCTCGTAATTTCTGGCTTAGCTTTCGAAATTCAGAAATGCCGAGCACTTGAAAATTATCCTCATATAAAATATTGTATAAAACATCTCACCAATTGTCGCAATTCTTCAAACGGTAAAGATTGTCATGGTTATAATATTTTTTATGATATATCTAATTCATTTATTATGGTAAAACATATAATCAATGCATTTAATAGTGTATGGCTAACTTTATTTCTGCAGCTCAGAGGTGAAAGGTCGGTTGTTACATTTAAAAAATTGTGCAGTAGAAGACAAAATATGATTCTTTTCCTTGCTCATCATTTTCTCATAAATTTGTTCATAAGCACCAAGGTTGGGATGCAATATTGAAATAAACTATATTTAATAAATTAAAACCATTATAAAAAATTTAGAATTAATGAAATTTCAACTTTCTACCACTAATCAAAATGTTTGAAAACTGTAATACATCAAGTTTTAAAGGACTTTTAACTTTTACCGCTTACCAAAACATCGGGAAACTGCTTAAAGACATCACAAAATCCCTTAAAAAAATGTACAAAACACCATACATTATACGTACAAGACTGGGTAAATAAAAAAAAAAAAAATGAAACGAATGCCTACAAGATGTTTTATTTTCATGTTTTCACTTTGAAATTGGATAAAACTTATTAAAAAAAATTAAAAGAATAAAAACTTATTCAAATTACAAAACAATTATGAAGTGGAAAAGAGTGCTTTTTTATGCTTTCTTGGCAATTTATCTGATTCAATGAGCATTTTTTCACACAACATTTAGGAATAACATCATCTCCTTCTTATTGTAGGGTATGAGGAATGTTACCATAGAAGGCATGGCAAATGGATAGTAACCACTACTTTAATGTCATCAGATCTCTGTATTTCAGCACAGAATTGCTTATGCATAAAATCTCTTTGATGGAAACCCGATTATTCGTCTCTACAAATAATGCAGTGAAATAAATAAAAATGACAGCGCTAAAATGTCTTTAATGGACCGCGTCCTTTAACCATGATGATGTGGATATGTTCACCTTATACATCCGACCTTATACCTCTCATTACATAGAAGACCATGCAGTTTTGGACTGCATATATTGGACTACATAACAGTAGTAAACACATTTTCAAGAAAAAATGGACACTCCACTATTCACCTCTGAGATACAGATTTGTAATTTGAAGTTTTTAAATGTTTTTTGTAGCTAAAAAAAATACATACATCAAACGATCCTTTCTGTAATTTCTTATGTTTCATAGCAGACACATATGGAGGAAGAAAAGTAATTAATTTAATGCAAAGATGCCTATTTATCTGGTTTTATATATTTCAAACAATAAACAGCATCACGGTTGAACTATTTTTGATAATATTTTAATCGTTTCGTGTAAATTCGAATCTATTTATTATGGTATGGTAAAATGCATTTAATAATATACAACTAGGTTTATTGGAAATTACATTTTTTAAGTAAATTGTGTACATAAATTTGTAGATTTTATATGTATTAGGGAGCGGACTAGCTCATTGTGTTACCAGCTCCCAGCCCCGGGTTCGAGACCGGCTGAGGCAGATAATTATTTATTCTGTCATCAGCCGCGGATCGACCCTGTGGGATCGGGAGACCCTCCTGGGGATCACCCAGCCTCTATAAAGTGGGTATCCTTAATTTGGGGAAAAACCTGGCGGTTGAGTGTGATCTCGGCCAAATCACCTCCTTGCACAACCGTTGGCTTAGAAACAGTATGGTCCTTACCTTGTACTGAACCCTTCATGGGTTGTAGTGGTACAGGTTTATATGTATTAAGGATAAGGATATATATTCTCGACTCATGCTAACAGCATAATTAACTGACTCAACAATTTCAAGTTAATTTCTCAATCTTTGCGTATAAATTTATATCGTCCGTGTTGAAGGCGCAGGGAAACTATCCTCATTCGCTAACAAGAATCTTTTGCCTGATTCAGTAAATAGATGACTTAAGGGATTTAGCGCCTTCCTCTTTTTCTTGAACACCCGCTTGCTTATAAAAGGATCAATGAGTAAGAGATTCGCCCATCATTTAGAATTAACTTTGAAGCCTAATTGCTCATTTCCCATTAGTTTATTTATGAATGTATAATCATAAATTTTCTACCTTATGATGGAGATAATTGTTGGTTAGGAATCATATTTTAAATGTTTGTTATTATTAGACTAGAATTTTCCAAGAGGAATAATTTAATGGAATGCTAACCATTCTTGCATTATGATAAGAAACAGTATTTTAATGCATGTATTTTTTTCTATTTCCGTTGCTTTTCTTCTAGTTGCTCACTTTAAACGTATTAACTCCAATAAATGTCATTCACTAGTGATGTCTTTTATTTACTACTGGATAGACCAATTTTGAGACTAAACTTTTTAGTTGAACTTTACTTGTTTCTGAAACATTTGTTATTTCTGAATTTTCTCAATTACCTTTCACGAGAAGGAACATGTTCATCACAAACTTCCACCTGCGAAAGTAGCTTTGGGGGGTGAAAGCTATGTGAAATTATTTCATCAATGTGACATTATTTTCTACGAATGGAATTCACAACGATGCTATGCATTTTAAAATACAAAAAACAAAAATTGTTTTGTCTGCCGGATGTTTATATTAAATCTGATAGAAATATAATACTATATATATAGAACCTCGGAGGAAATTTATCCTAATCCTTACAAACATAAACTCACAAACATAATTGTTCCATTATAAATAGTTCATCGCATACCTCCTCGTACCCAATGAATCTGAAATCGCGACCTTGCTAATCATCACGTAACCGAATGTTGGGCGAAAACGACCCTGGCATCATTGCTATGCAACATGAAAACAAAGATGGCTCAGCTATTACGCAATTAAAAATCTTGAAGAGGGTTCCATCCTGCACTCACAACAAACAATAAACAGCATGATGAGCCGATTCAGTTTGATATGCACGGATTGGCCATTGTTAAACAAATCTTTGTTTACATTGAAAACTGACCTTGTAAGAAAATATTGTGGACATCTATTTTTATAGTTATGAAGTGAGTGTGCAGGGCTACTTCAAACAGAATATTTCGAACATAGATTATCCACAGCTTAATAGATCGTATCACAATGATGCAATTGCGTCCTTCCTTTCGCTTCCTGATCCGTTATTATGATCATTAACGAAAGATATCCCCTTTGCTAATCGGATACTTTCCACGTATTGTCACTCCGCATCTTCCGTTGCAGAAGAAGTTCGTTCTACTAACTTTATATCGGCTAACAACGTCTATGCAAAATCAAATCGTATTTAAACGATAGGCGTGAAGTAGAAATACGGCACTTTTTCGAGAAAAACTTTTAATACCCAATCTGTTATGCTTTGTATGTTAACCTGAAGACATGTTAACTGCAATAAGACAACCCCCCCATCCTTCCAAAATTAAATTCTCTAATTCAAAGAAACTTGGTAAAATCATTTATTAATTAAGTTATTACACAACTAAGTTATTATTTACACAATTAAGTTATTACAAAACAAACAATTACGATATTGATGATTGTTTATTTAATATATTATTAGAAATGGTCACTAATTAACTTTATCATAATGGAATACGTCGACATTCTGTGAAACTTATAATAAGTCTGACAATTTCAAAGTACCAGAATTATGCAGTGAGAGTGACGTAGTACCTTTAGCTATTACTATATAATTTCTTATGTTTGATGGACCTAATAAACAGAATCGCCAAATTTACTGACTGTAAATAATTTGTAAAGAACAAATTCCATTTATTAAATGTATGGTAACAAATAAAAACGCAAATGTGGAATTGATTTAAACAAAACATTTGCACACTTTTATAATAATTTTCATTCATTTTTTTTTTTTTTTTATTATTGCAGAAATTTAAGAAGACAATATGGTTTTTGCGTTAAATGACGGGAAGGTCCGACCAAAGTTGAGAAAAATATTGTGATTAGTAAATAATAAAAAGTAACTCGAAAAAAAAAAAGAAAAAACGATTACACTTCAGGACAATTCATTTTGTTGTCTTTTCAAGATGTGCAGAAATAGCCTTTGGAAACGGGGCGAGATGACCCTGGCTAAACCTTCCTTCACATTACCCCATTTGTTTTGGAGCAACATCTGGCAGTGAGTGGCCATCTGGAGTTCATAAGACAGTCGGGGAAGTTCATTGCGTCTGGACGAAGAACGTACTTGCCCATTACACCCTATTGGTACCGTCTTACGATAGAGGGGGTTAAAAACATGAGCTCAAACGTCAAAAAATATTATGTTACGTTTCCATATTTGATCGTTCGTTGAGTGCCCCAAAAGTAAAACCATCATCGTATAGCATTAATGCGCGTGGATCGTAACATGACTTTTTAGGCGTTCTTGAGTGATATCTTCTTTATGATAATATGTTCCTAGCTATGGTGTAATTGCGAGTATTAACCATAGAATACTAAACCTCAATGCAGTTACCTTTTTACTAAACCTTCGTCGTTTCGAGTCCAAACCTTTGACTACCAGAGCCAATCTATAAATTTAGAGTATAAAGGAAACAATGAGAACCAATTATGATCAACTTAACATTTATATTGTTTGAAAAAAAAAATATATATATATACAGATATACAAATAAAACATGACAATTAAATCTAAAAAACCTTGAAACTAAGAAAAATTGTATATAAATGTTAACAGTGTCAAAAAATTGTATTTCACTTTATTATTATTAATTATTAATATTGTATTTTTGATTATTATTTTTATCATTCCAATAACGTTTCGGAGTACTCCCCCATCTCAAGGTGCTCTTTTTTTATAAACTACAAATATCACACAACATTTAAAACAGTCAGAATTATTTATATAACACTATTACACATAATTCATATCATATTATAATTATTTCTATACTCCTATTGTCTATATCCATCCTATTGCTTTTGTCTGTTAATAAATACATTTAATTTGATCATAAAAACTGTGTTTTATATCTTTATATATATTATTGAAAAATAGCTAGGAATGAAAAATATTACGTCTATCCTTATCATTGCCAAACTGCTCTGTTATTATATCTTGTACTAACCCCATCCCTGCTATTATTTTTTTTTCTTTATGAAAATACCTCATCATATTTATCTTTTACCAATTGTTGTCTTGAGAATTGTGTAGCTTGGACGTCAAGCTTTATGCCGCCGAATAGAGCATGTATAATTGCATAGAGATCAGTATAAGATTAATTTTCAAGAAAAGTGGACATCCAACCTTTTATCTCTGATATACAAATAAATAAATATATATATATATTTATGTATGGCTCAGAGATAAGCTGTAATTTTAATCAATTTTTCTTTAGACGCAGTTTAAATGTCGTTGAAATTTTTTCCGTGAATTATATTTCATCCAGAAAGGCAGATCAAATGTGTATATAGATATAGACAATGTGTACTATCCAACAAATATGCTGAGTGCATAGTATTTTTTGGTAAAACAGCACCATGTCGACGTAGTACAGATATGATATTTCAATCACTAAAAAGTTAAATATATATATATATATATATATATATATATATATATATATATATATATATATATATATACTCCTATATATAATGTAGTAATTGCAGGCAGCCCCTAACTAAGGGGTAAAGGGATTGACTTTTGGCGAGGACCAGTTTGTACTTGGAAGGAGGTCAAGGACGATACGTTAATATCCATAACACGCAAAAATATATTTTTTTGCGCCATAGTCATTGGAGTGAATTTAGATACATTAATGTACTTATGTACACGCCGTATAGCAAGTTTGTTCAAATTGACTCAATTTTTTTTTTTTTTTTTTTAAAGCTAAGTTCTTATTTGATAAATTCTAATTAATTGTCATTCATAATTCTGTTCCTATTATAAAATAAAAGTATTTGTATATTATAAAATATAATATAAAAATAACAAATTTGGACCTTTTCAACTAATATTGTTTTTATCAAAACTTTCTACACGTTTCGAAACATACATTCTTTTTCCTCACCAGGTTCTAAATAAACAAATAATTACAGTATTTTAATTTAAATAATTCCCCCAAACAAAAAATAAAAACACTCTTTTTTTTTTAATATAAGAGTGTGTATTGCTTTAATTAAAAAACTGGAGTCATTTCGGGAAATCTGATATTTTTCACGAATTCAGAAGACCGGCATTATCCAGATTCGACTCTGGATAAACGCTGCGCCGCGGAATCATCAGTTGCCCTCTATAATAGTTTATATTTATGTAAATATAAATAATAATATATCCAGTAAGAAGCTAATTGGGAAAACTGGCGTGAAGAAATTTCAAATACAAGACTTGTTTAAGGTTCAATAAGCGTGAACAAAAAAAAACTTACGTATCATTATGACGTGTCGACACAAATTTTGATCTTCATCTGGGCTACAAAAAGAGATAATAAAAGTGTATAAAGATATGATGATGATAACTAATTACATTCTAATCATATGATAAATTATAAATATGCAGTATTATTTTCTTAAATTTTACGGGAAGTCTACTTCTATAGTTTTAATTATAAGTCAATATTGTAAAATATGACAAATTCAACCTTATTTACTATCAGTTTTAAACCCGCATATACAACTGAATATGTTTTTATATTTTATAATATGTTTTTTTTTTTAAAGACACAGACTGTTTGTATTTTTCTTATTCAATAAATGGCTGTTGCAGTTTGATACGGCTGTTATAATTACCGTTAATATAATATGAGTTATTGTATACAGTATATTGTTAAGTGAGTTAATAATATTTTTAAGCGCACTACAATAGTTAGTATAAACCAACATTTCCTCTTGACTCTGTCCATGGCGGAAGACTATGCTTGGCGCCAGGACATAACACGTCTTTTTATTGTGCTTTAAATTGCAGGATTTGACGTGTATTTTTGAAAATTCAAATCATTACCGTACATTAAAAAAACTAATTTTTTTCCATTCCTCAATTTTTTTTCTGTATCGGAGCCCGGGGATAAGAGGTGGTAAAAAGATGAATGAAATGATCAATAGTTTTCAACCTACCAACTTAGTTCAAGGGGTGTTTCCTCCGAGTAGTGAGGGACAAAATTAAAATGCTGGTCCTTCGTTGGAAGCACGCTGGTTGGATACGACATAGGCTTGGCAGACTCCGCGCTTACTAAAAGTGCGAAGGATGGGAATGCAAGTCGTACCACCCACGTGGCGTGCCCAGCTCATGTTATTACATTTTCCGCCCTTTGTTTGCTAAATCTCTTGGCCGGGTATAGCATCAGTGATCAGGCCGGTTGCCATTTTTTGCTTATGGAAGACATCTGTCAATGTTTATACTTAAGATTGAAGACAAGTGGTGAAAATAAATAAACAAGTGAACATTAGCAAAAATACGACATCCTACTTGATTCAATGGAAAACATTCAATTGCTTCAAATATTCGCTAACTACCGCCTATATTTCGTATAATTATTTTGTTGCAATTAACTAAAAAGAAATTGTATAAACTTACTTGTTTGATTTATATGAATTTTGAAACATATCTGTATTAAACAGAGAGCTATTTGAAGTTTTAAGCAGGGCTTCAAAGAAAAGTAATGCAGTTTAGTAAAAAAAAAAAAACTTTTTAAAAATTTCACAATTAATTCGAAGGAACAGAGGGCAAAAACAAGTATTCAGAAAATTCCGAAGTATGAAATAAACAGTGATTGATAGTATAAATTTCTTCGCCTTCCGTTGTATCGAAGAACGCCTAAAGAAGAAAATACAGAACAAATAGGCAAGGATTTAAACGCTACTACAGATAATCTTCAACTTTATCGGATTCTACAAATAATATCAGGTCGACCATAAAACGTACGCCATATCGAAAAGAGAAAACATTGTTACCCGAGAACTGACTGCATTGGTGCCTAATTTGAAGCTCAGTTTTCTTGGTTCTTTCAATGGAAATTGATTGAAATGCTCTGTTGTTTCGTTTTTAATTTAACTCTGTTACGTACTTTACTGAATTTAAAATTAAAACTAAGTTTTATCTGCAATCTCCAAGTTTTTGCCGCGCGTCAACCGCACGTATCGCGTCAAAATTAAAAAGAAATAGCGGGTAACTACAGAAGTAGACCTACGACTTACATATCTCGAATTTTTTATTAGATTATCCGTTTGGCCCTGAGAAACATTTGATCCGATTTACATTGGACATCCTGAGTACTATATATTTATATATTTCTATGATCACAGGGAATAAGTTGGTAAGTCGAAAAATGTACTCCTGAAGAAGGTCCTCCTGGATTTTGAACATCTCCCAAGCTTTCTGTACACTGTGCAGAAGTTGGTAACTCACAGCTCTGAATCTTTACCGGTAATAGAGGGGAGCAGTGAGTTACCACCTTCTTCACTGTTTTCAGAAGGCTTGGGAGATGTTCACAATACAAATAACTCAGGAGGACCATTTTTCGACTTACCCAACTTATTCCATTTGACCATAGATTTATGATCAGTCGTTGTGCCCAAGATATGCCATAAACCGTAAATTTAGCCGACCAACAGTTTATGAAAAAGTAAGACTTTGAAAATATAATTTTAACACCATTTCTGTATACAGAAAAAAAAAAAAAAAAAAGGATTTGATTTTAATACTAATATTCACATTAATATTACAAACCGAACAAGCCAAGGCCACTAGAACAATTTTTCTTCAGGATGTACCTACCTTTGTTAAACTACAGACGGTTTTTAACCATTTTATTTAATTAATTAATGGGCAATATGATACCCAACGTACTTTACTTTTCTAAATACATAATCTAAGTCAATAATTATAATATATGCCTTGTAATGTATTAAAACTATATTGTTATTTGATTTTTGGTACTTGATAAGTATCATTAACTTTTGAAAACATCCTTTTTAAGATTGGTGATTAATCATAACTAAAAGACCTATTAATTGCATTTCATCATTGTACGTATGATAGAAAATTGTTTTTCGTTGTGCTCCACAGACCTTGTAAATCTTAACCCGCTTAAATTCCTTGGTCCATCTCGGTCTATTGCATGCCAACATACTGTAAATAACTCCGCGGTGTATTTGTTTATCCTGTCCATCCATCTGTTTTTGGCCTCTCAAGTGGTATATTGGCAACTACTGGCGTTAATGGTTGTGTAGAGAGATGCCTTGATGGGTTTCTCCGAACTGCATACCCATTACACCTTAACCCCCTTTACTTCCAAAGATACTGACTGATACCTCTTTGGCCAGACGAAACCGAACCTCGCAACCATTAATAAAAATATGGCTGAGATTTTTTGAGATTTTAATACTCCTTGGTAAGGGGAGGGGGAATGAGTTTTTAGAAGGCGCTAGTGTATACTGAAAAGTTGACAATACCATAAGTTTATGGAGTCCTTTATATGAATGTATTAATATAAAACATGATTCCATAATAGTAATAAAATTGGAAAAGTCTACACTTTTATTTGATAATAAAATAAATAAATTAAAAAGAACAATCATACCTCTTAATAGGTATATTATTTTTCTTAATTATACCTATATCTATTAATATTTATATTGTTAGATTTAGTGTTGTTTTTTAAAGCGTTCCCTACATATATTATAAGTTTAGCGGGAAATATCGTTCATTTGGAAGAAGAGTGCGCCAATAAGAATTTTTTTTCTTTGAAAGCATTGATATATGTTTCCTTGTGAAAAAAAAATTCAGATTTTTAGTTTTAATATTTACGGCAATAAAAAATTATTGTTAGTTTAGTTATTATAGGTTTACAAATCAAACATAATGACTTCCTTCGAACTGTGATTAGAGAGTAACTTAATAAGGACTTTAATGTTGTAATAATATTATTCTTATCTAGTTATCTTGCTTCTGAATGAATAATTAATTATGTTATTTAATTATATATTTATGTTAAAAATATTATTTTATACCTTAAAACATTCAATAAAATATTTTGAGTTGGTTTTATTTACAAATTCAATTTATTGTTTCGTAAAAAAAATTTCTTTACTGTCTAATCTTAAACTCTTATTTTTTAAAAATGAAAAACAGCCACAATTTGATTCATGATTCATGAATAAATGATCAAAAAGTGAAGATTAACTTTTTTTTAAAAATAAATAAGGTAAGTTGTATTGGCTTTGAAAATCTTAATGTTTTATCAGAGTTGAGGGACGGCGATAAACGTAAAAAGGCAAATTTTCAACGCGAAATTGTGAAATTTCACTTTTTCGTATCGTGGCACTCTCCTTCCAAGTGACATTTTAATTTATAAAATAGGAATACACAGCGCATATTACAGAAAACATACGGTACGTTAAAAACATTATTAATTTACTACAAGCATTATACGATTGTAGCTGAATGCTAGTAAATAGTATTAAAAAAAATATATATATAATATATCTTTATCCTTTATACGTCTATGGTACTTATCTTGATAAGGCACCGGCTCAAATCTTTAAGCAGATCTCGCTGCCATCTTTTTTTACGATGGCGAGGCGGTGTTTTGGGACCATTGAAAAGAAAGTTAATTTGTTAGTTTGCACGAACATGCAATCTGTTGTGATATAATTTTTGTTTTTGATGGATAAAGTCTTGTACATATGATTTATGAGGATCAATAAGTAATGTACGGTTGGGTACATAGTGGGGGTGCACTGGTTTGATGTAGAAGACTTCTCCGTGTGTAATATTACTGCTTGTTGCTTATCCCTAAGGTTCGAACCCGCACTTCCACATTGGTCTGTTAATAGTCTTCAAAGATAATTTTGATCTGTTATTTGAAATGGTCCATTCACTAAATAAACTGATGATCAATATAATCTACTTGGTCTAAATATTAATTGTACTGAGTTTACGAATTAACTCTATAAATTTAAATAAATCCTTATAATTATAATAATTTAAAATAAATTAAATCAAATAAACTTGACAATAAAAAAAATAAATTGTTGGTTCACAAATGAAACAATGTTAAGATTTGCATGTCTCGAGTTATTTGTTGAAATGCTTTCTTGCTTCTGTAAATCAACAGATAACTTGAATAACACGAAATAAAAAATCAGCACTTGAACAAATATTATATCGTACCTTAAGCTCCCACGAAACCTAGTTTCTATATTTCTATTTATTATAGACAATGCATATTTTAGTCTTCTTAAATGATAATTGGATTAGAAAATTAAAACTAACAGATCTTGATTATACTTGTATTTTCAACTGTCTGTGAGTAGATCAATACACAAATTCGATTCCCCGTATCTCCCCACCACATTTTATAACAAATGCCTGAAAGTGGACCCAAACACTAGCTTAGTTACGAGAATGGTCATTGGGGAATTATAAAAGATGATCAGCTTTTTCGTTACTATCTAAAAACTTTCATACTAAGGAAATTACAATAAATTTGTTAAATAAATAATAACAAATCAATCTATAGGCACATACAGTTTTGTTCGTTATCTTTTAATATGACAGACTTATGATAACTATACCCAATCTCCCCCTTTGAAAAAAGTTGTATGAATATATACCAATTAGCCTGTACCGGGATGGTCTTAAATATAAAACCATGAAGAATGAGGTTACTAATTTTCAATGAAATCTTTACCAAAGTTGGATAGTTAATTTTGTATTTTTAATTAATTTACTGATTACACCATTTAAAAAAAAACACCTAGTGCGTACTGTTTTTTATGTAGAAATTTTTTTATTGATTTAAAATAAATCTAAACCCCACTTCTCCAAGCAGTAAGTAAGAGGGAGCTTAAGGGATTTTCCTGCATACGGATTTTAATCCTTCTATTTTCTGCAATAACATTTCCATTTTCATCCCCTCATCACAGTATTTCTGCCTTTCTCTCTTCGGGTATACAAATAAATATATATCCATACTCTTTTAAAATTAATGACGTGTTTGTTCTCCAGAACCTATCAATAGTGAATAGACTGCTTAGGGTAGTCTATCGATCCTTCAGGTAGGCCTAAATATCCCGAAAAACTTCATCAAGATTTCCGATTCAGATAAACGTAAATAACTAGACTACTAATGTATATATAGGGTTATACACTCCTACGTCCCGTCACTTTTGAGTTTTATCCAGTAGACCGAAGTGCCCACGGCTGTGGAGGGGGAGGGGTTGTTTCCCTGAGAATACTGGTACGGGTATGATATGGGCTACTTGGTTCTTCTTCAGGAAATAGTTATCCCCATCCTCAGAATCCAAGAACTTTATTTAGAGGTAGTAAGACGAACATTCAGGTTGAAGTTTCTGAAAGGTTCATCCTTATGGGATTAGCAAACAACAAATGCAAAGTTATACTTCATAAGTCAAGCTAAATATTACTTTTTTAATGAATAGATTCGATACTACAACGAACATTTAAAACGCTTCAAAAAATAAAAATAAGACCAATAAAATATTAATTTTGTGTTAGTTAACCCTTCATTATTATACAGTGGTATCCATATCCAGTTAAATACATATGGTTTCCAGCTAAAATGTTTACTTAATTTCTTTATACCGCTACAGATTATCGATAGTAATCTATATTTCGTGAATAGAAAAAAAATTAATTGTTTAAAATTAAATACGAATTACTGAGGACATTGCTTATTGAAATACTGTGACATTGATTGTAATGGTATACCGCATTTGCTGGAACCTAAGCGGCACTATTTTACCAGGAGTGAGAGGCTAGATTCGATTTTTTAATATGAAATAAAGGTTTATCATAGCTTTATTTTTATCTCCTTGTTTTTTTATGTTTATGAATTCCTTGAGCAATGAAAGATATTAAGGTTTAAAATTAACATTTGCGTATTTTAATATAACCTGCTGTAAAAAAATTAAGCACACGGTACCGATCTATTTTATAATTTACCAATTTCCATTTTTTTATTATTCGAATTTTTTACTTACTAATATTTTTTTTCCACGATTTTATCAATCTTATAATCTGCGTACTAGGAATGAAATAAAAAAATGTTCGCAAATAAGTCACTATAATATATACCTTTATAATCACTTATTTGTGAACTTTTCTTGATTTCATTGCTAGCACACAGATTATAAGATTCATAAAATCATGGACTTTATAAACATATATATATATATATATATATATATATATACACACACACATATATATATATATATATATATATATATATATATATATATATATATATATATATATATATATATATATATATATATATATATATATATATATATTTAATAAATATATATGTATGTTTGCATAAAACAAATATCTTTGAAGTAATTATGATTATTTTTCGTGAAAGATCCTTTGTCAATATTGATGATTCTTAAATTTATTAATCGACTATTTAAAAAAAAAGGAATGAGTACTAAAAATTTTATTTTTCCCGGATATTCGAATCTTCTATATTTTAGGTGCTTAAACATGCTTCGGAAATCGTCTAAAAAGAAAGAAACTTGAATGGAGAAATGCCATTCAAAAAATTAATAAATAAATAAAAATGAACAAGATAAAAAAAAAAAAAAAAAAGGTCAGTTAAACCCCGCAAATGTCAAAAATATAATATCATTTCGTTGAAACAAATGCATTTAACAAATTTCAATATATGACCAATATAATGAATGTTCCTAATTATAAAAAAATACGAATAACATAATTTTTTTTCCGTTTTTTTTTTTCCTTTTTTTTCATAACTTACTGAGAATGTGTTCAACGCACAAAATTTGAAGTCACGTCAAGCAAGATCTGGTCTGGTGTCCAAAGATACTATCATCATAGAGAAAATATTTTGCTAAGAAAATATATAACTATTAAATTATTGCTTGTATAATGTCATTTAAAAAATAAAAAAAAACATAAATTACTCAAATACGAGTATTAGCTGGTAGCACTTCATTTGATAAAGCTAATTGCTATTAGTAGAGACAAATTTCGCTTTCAAAGTGGACAAATGCAGATACACCTGCTTTTATTTGTTTGGTTTATTTATTAATAGGAATAATTAAAAAAAAAACAAAAAAATCGGGAAACAAATGTTCAGCCTATATGTGATAGATACAACAAAAAAAAATGACTAATTGGATTTATTGCAAATTAATTAACTTTTTTTTTAAATAAAAATTTGAGCCCCATAATGCAGTTGATCCTTTATTTTCTGTATCGTTAATCTAATGTTTTTCATACATAAAACCAATATGTAACGATATATTACATGATAATAAAAGATTTTAATTTAATTCACGTAAATTCATCACGATTATTGTTTTTTATTATTTAAAGATTTATATCATCGAACATGTTTTATGAGAATAATTGAAATACGAAAGTATTATTTTATTTTTTTTACATGTCGGTTAAAATAAAAAATATATATATATCATACGAACAAATAATATATTTGCAAAATCCTTTTTTTATTTTTTTTTTTTTATGGACGTTACCTATAACAACATAATTAACCACTGAGGACGGAATTCAATCTACTCACCTCTGCATTCGGCAGTCGGACATGCACTGGCTAAGGGGCGGAAGAAGACCTGATGGTGGGGGTAAAGCCAGCCAATAGTATAGCTCTTTTGAGCACCTTCTCCTCCTACCTTTACGTTAGGATGATTTGTTTTAAAGACGACAAAGATTGGAACAGACAGTTCCAATTAGAGTGTTACCTTCATTTCCAAACCTCTTCAACTGCGGAAGGTCATTGGTTCAAGAAAAACAGTTCTTTCCATTTTTTTAAAAAAACAGAATGATTATACTTCATGTTTTTTCTCATAATCTAGCAAAAAAGAGTTAGTAATTTTTTTATTTAATAAATGATAAATAAAAATACAGTAGTGCCCCGCTTAACCAGATCCGCCATATTCGAAACACGGATTATTCGGACCGTTTTTTTACTCCTATTTTCCTTAAATACTTTTGTTTTTGTTCAAAAGAAACTGATAAAAAATTATGTTACATAATGTTCACAGAAATACTTATTTTCTTTTAAGTACGTAATTTACTTAAAAGGAATTTTTAAAAACTTTTAACATGTAAAGTTTTTCTTAATTTTAAATACATATGTATATAAATTGGATGTATCTAACGTCCAATTTTATTTTAAAAACTAAAGAAATAATTCGTATTTAATACAAATTATGTGAAATCCCTTGAAAACGAGGCATATGCATTTTTGAAAAATCGTGCCCTAATAGAATAGTTTCAGTTCTTGTTAAAAGAGAGATTGAAATTTTTCGTAGAAGAAAATTCTTTCCTCCATTCCGTTCTTTTTCTCATACGTATTAAAACTGAGGATGCAGTTAATTATTGTCTCTTATATATTGTTAGCTCTTAAGCTTTTTCTAATTCAACAAAGCGTATTTTGTGTAATACATTAAGTGAAAAACGACTGGTAGATCTGGACCAGACTACATATCTGGTACATACTATACAATATGTCTGGTAAAAGAAAGCGAGCAGCAATTTTTATCGAAAAAAAAACAATTTACACGTTTCTAAAATACCATATCAAGAATTTTCTATTTAAAAGATCATACCGTTTTATATCAGGAATTTCGCATTTTACCGAATTTTATTTATTATTCGATTCCATAATAAAAATCAGGAGGTATATTTAGCAAAAATACCTAAATGTTTCCGATTTTTTCATGTAATTCATAGTGTAATTGTTTGGTTTTAAGAGCTAACAATTGCTGGTGGTTATTGTTACCCTCATAAATAGTGAAAACAATTTATTTATCATTTTTTTAAAAACTATTAGAAATATAAAGAAAAGTAAATAAGTAGAAAAAAAATAAAGTATGTAGAACAAATATATGAATCAATGAAATAAAAAGTAATGAAAAACTAAACAGAAATTAAATCAATATAATAATGAATATAATAAATACAAGATTTATAACTTCTTAACATTTCGGGATTTCAATGCTAGTCCTCATTACTGAAATAACAATTCCTATTGAGTAAATAATATTTCTTCATCAACATCTACCATTTTGTTAAAGTTAGTTAATAGTTAAATAATTAATTTTTTCATTTGTTATAACTTTGCTATATATAATTTATTTTTTTGTTCACAGAAGAGCTTTTGTCATTCGCGTATAGTTTTCTACTCAATATAAAATTTCCAACAATTTAAAAAAAAAAATAGAAAAAACAACAGTTCCGAAAAAAAAATCGTTATTTAGATTGATCATAGCTTAATAAATGAAAAATAAGACTCATAGATTGAAGTAGGATGACGTTGGCTAATGTTGGACTGATTGTTAATGTTCACTGTCAAAATCAAATGTTAAATCTCTAACATCTAGATTAAAACTGAAGCGTTAAATACTCCCGGACTATATTGCTTCCAGAACATGTAAATATTATCTTCTGAACTGACTTCTCAAAAAAATCTTATTAATTGAAAACAGTATGAATATACGTTATGTCTATACATTTAAAAATACATGCCGACCTCATATCCATCTTTTGATGTTATTTTATGTTATATTTAGTGCACTTTCGTCTTTTATTAACAGATAAGGACGACAGAATACTTCACGATGATATTCCACGTTTTTCAAATGTGACTGAAAGATTACAGGGGCATGCCCCACTTCAAAGTGCATTATTTTAAAAGATGCTATAAATATGTCCAATCTCTTTTCAGATCTCTTGAGGGTTTGACATTCTTGCCCCGCCGCTCCCTTAACACCATGCATAAATAAGTAGCAACATTAATCCTTGATGGGCTTAGAATCATCTGGTATGCGCATTTAAGTTTTTTTTTTTGTAATAATCCTTATCTATAAGCATAATTGTGAATGTATTTACCCTTTGAAAACGTTCAATTAATTTTTTTCCTACTCAACACATCATCCTTATCCTCTTTAATGTCACATTATACTCAAGTTAAACGAGCATTAGTTTTTATCAGATATAATTGGATTTTATTTAGATATCTTACGAGGGGGATTAGATTATAAAAAAAAAAAAAAAAAAAAAAAAACATACATTAGAAAAATAAAAATAAATTGTACCCAAAACAAAAAAACACAACTATCGACCTTTTTGAATAAATACTCAATGGTATATTTATAATTATTTTTTAATTTGTTCTTTTTTTTTAAATTAAGGAACCTTTTTCTTTTTAATGAGAACACTTCTGTTTAGATTTTTCTGAAATAGAAGAAATCCTATTTTATTTACAGATCTTTTTGGTTCATTCTTTTTCCACTCTAAATAAAAAAAAAAATCAATTTGAACCACATAGTCGGGCATTTGATCATCAATTTCTATCATCAATTTCAACGTTGTTTTAAATTGGGGCATAGTTAATACTAAGTTCATGATATGAAGTTTTTGTAAAATTTGACAAGTTTAAAAAACAATCACAATTAAATATATATATATATATATATATATATATATATATATATATATATATTTGTACGATTGATTACCAGCGCTTAGTCATTAAAAATTGAGACACCCTAAACAATGCAAAATTATATCGTTTACTTACGTTAGTCAATATGGTTCGGAAGACAATTATATTAATTAATTAGATTATAATTAATCTAATGATGATCGAATGATGTAAACATTTTTTTAATTAACTGCTCATAATTATAGTCGTGTTATTTAAACTAGATATTAGGCAAATTAAAAAAAAAAGTAAATAAAAATGTATTTTTATTTGATTAGTAAAACAGTACATTTTATGTTAATTTATATTTATCTGCTGGTTGTTATGTTTTCAGGAAAATGTTCTGAATATCAGTAAACTTTCTCAATCAAAATTTTGAACAATTAACTTATATTGTTATTATTGGGTTTGTAATTGAAATGTTGGTAACAAAAAGCAGACAAGCTTTCCATATTCGAATTAGCGCCTCCAAATTTTGAAGAAAAATTTCTAATTTTATTTATTCCTTTGGCTTCACCAAAATGAAGTCCGATCCGGTGTCATATGCCATTAAAATCTAGGTGGTTCAGAACAAAAAAACGGTTAAGAACTAAGATTTTCCGTCTTCCAATAAATACATTCCAAGAGTTAATGCCTCTTTCATGAAGTCTCTTCGATCAATTTTTAAGCTTCTAGGGTACGTGATATACTCACAATCAATGAAGACAAATGTGTGAAGAATCTCTTACTTCGGGCAATGGACCTGCCAGAAAGTAGATAATAAACGTGATTAGGATGGACTAATCACCTGCGCCATAGATTAAGGCTAGCAAAATTCAGGATCTGAGGAACCTCATCTCATTCATATGCACAATATCGAACCAACTACCTTGAGACACCTTGAGACTTCTCATCAAGGAGGTTCTGTAGCAACAATTAATGAAAACAAATTAATAGCGATGGCTGTGCTTATTAACGAAGCTCTTATTCACACTACACGATTGAATTACTTCTGATTCTCATCAAATTTAATTATGATTCAGGGATTGCTTGGTTTGTTGCCAAATACAGGATTTATACATTTACAGTTAGATGACGATAATTAACCTATAACATTTAAAAACGAACCTTTCCACTTGTACTTATACTTTTGCACTTTATTGTGAAATAGGGATGGTAGGAGATGGTAGTATTAAATCGTATGAAAAAATTAAGCAATTAGTTCTTGGAATATCACCAATAATCCATTGCTAATAATTGCTAACATATGTCCCTCCACAGAACCCTGTCAAAACCCAAATCAACAAGGTAAGATCTAAGAAAATTCTCCCATCTACGTCTCACTAAATCCCTCGACTCAGCGCTGATTGTCGTTTTAGCGATTCGTTCATTATCCAGGCTGACAACTTAACATGCCCATTTTAACCGTCAGACCATGTTACTCCTTCAATTGCATTACGTTATTACTTCACGCCAGGATTGGCGATAGGTCGATAGCACTATCACTAGTCATTCGACCACCGATAACATTATTGGCACCTTACTTTTTCCCAACAGACTTCTCATATTTAAGTCTAGAAAAAAGTAAATAATTGAATTAAAGAAAGAAGGCTTATAAACTTGAAAAAATATAATAAGTTCGGCTAATTAAAACTTCTTAAACAATGCAATATACTTGAATCCAACTGTTCCGGGAATTTCGTTCGGATGTTAGAAATTGCCAACTAACTATGAGAACGTTTTCCTACAAAGTTGTAAAAAAAAAATAAAAATCTCCTATAACTTTCAGCTGCAATTTCTTATACAATTTAATATTATTCTCAGTTTCAACCTGCCTCCCTAATAATTATGAATGTGTGTTTTTTAGTGCTGATTCACAATTTATAAATTATAAATTATCAATTATGAATAGGCCAGATACGTGGCAATTTTTTAAATAGAAAAGTGAAATAGTGAAATTCCAAGTTTAGCCACCTGCGATTTGTGCCGAAAGAACTTCAATCAGGGATATGAATATCGAAAAAATATCGATATATATATATATATATATATATATATATATATATCGATAATTTTTGCATTTGTCGAAATAGTAGTTCGATATATCGAAAAAAAATACGGATATTTCGACATAGCGGACCTCGATATTTCAAATCTTTTAAAGAGACTCACATATATCTATATTTCTGTGCCGTTATAATTGTGATATTTGTTTGAATTATGTTAATTTACAGTAGGATTTAAATAATAAGAAGCAGGTTATCTCTTTATCTTCTTCCGATTCGTTAAGGATTTTTTTTTGATTTGATAAAAGAATAAACGATATTTTGAAATAATAATATTTCTGTGCCGATAAAATTATGATCTTTTTTTTATTAAGTTCATTTATATATATATATATATATATATATATATATATATATATATATATATATATATATATAGATTATCCGAACGTCAGTTATCCGAACGTTCGATTATCGGAAAGGGTTTTTTTTTTTGTAATTTTAATTAATTTGATCATGACATTTTATATTCCACAGCATTAATTTTGATAAAGCTTTGATTTGATACAGTTTGATTATTTTTTTGCATACACGTAAATACATATTTTTGTTCATTTCATTATGCACATGTGACTATAAGTTAAACAATTTATATGTACTTTATGACACTGGTTTTTTCACTATGCACATACATACTATATTTATATAAATAAACAAGCATGTTTTTTTTTAGAAAGTTGTTGTTTTAGATCTTCCTTTTCCTTATTATATATAACAAATAAATTAATTTATGTATATATATATATATATATATATATATATATATATATATATATATATATATATATATATATATATAGGGTGCGAGTACATGAACTTCGATTATCCGAACTTTTGATTACCCGAACCACCACTGACAACATTAGTTCGGATAATCGACGCTCTACTGTATATATGTATATATATATATATATATATATATATATATATATATATATATATATATAATAATAATAATTATAATAATAATAATAATAATAATAATAATAATAAACGGGTATATATCAAGAAACAGGTAACCTCCCAATCTCTTGTTAATTTTCTAAAAATATTAACGATATTTTTAAATATCGATATTGTTTACCAATATCAATATCAATATTTTACTTTTGACATCCAATCCCTAGAACATAGCCACTATAGATAGTATAGTATCCCATCCACAAACACACTACACCACAAGTTTTTATGGTTCTTTGTTTGTAGAACCCGACGTCCTCATAGATTTTTTTTTTTTTTAAATATCGGTTTTCGATACTCAAATTTCAATATCGGTATTACGATATATCGAGACAAAATATCGGACAAAAAAAATCGATATATTTTATTAATATCCCTAATTTCAATATTTCTTGTAACACATCTAACCTACGGGATAACTTGATAAGGAATGATAAAAATGTTTATCGACCCATCATAGAGAGAATTTATGCTTCACACTCTTCACTCTAAATCTTAACATTAATAGCCTATCGAATTGGTTGCATCGATAGCTGTCAAAGATATTTCCAGCTTGCAGAAATCTTTTTTTTTTTTTTTTTTTTTTTTTGCATAGTATTCTTAATTTCATCAACGTATATGTTTTTCGAATATTTTCTTTATCCGTATTTATTGCAAGACTTTGTTCTTCACCAGATTTTATTAAAATTGTATTTAATTTAATATTTTCCGCATCTTAACCAGAAAGTCAATAAAAATGGTTTACAACGTGTAATTAAATAAGAACTAAATAGAAAATATTAAAATAATAATATAGTTATTAATTTCATAATGTAGCGTACATTTTAGGAGGATAGACATAATTTTATAGACCTTTTGAACGATTTCATTAATTTAATGAAAGAAAAGTAAATTATGTAAATAATGATTAGTGACAAATAATAAGAAAAAAAATAGTTTTTAAAAACTGTGATGAATAATATATGATTATATCATCTTATTATTCTGAATTACCCAAGTGGAAAAAAATACCTAGTTACAGGAGAAATAAACCTCAAACCGTCAAAATAAAAAATAGAGAAAAAATACAGTTTTATTTATTAATTAATTTATATCCATAAGTCTTTTGTAAGAAAAATAATAAATTTTCGTAATTCGTAAATTGTTCAACAGCAAACCTTATAGCAAACAGGGCTAAACAAACACCCTTAATGATAATTTTAACAAGAAAGAAATTCCTTCAATATTAATGAAAAGCGATAATAACCCAAGGCTGGAAACTTATATAGTAGAATTTAAACGGAGATAGGTGGGATGTCATAATATTCTCAGGGTGGGGACATTACAAAATTAGACCCTGCGCGCTCCCCACCGAATCTGTGACCCCAGGGTGCTTATTTAATCAAAATATTATTAATATAATCCGTTTATCGTAGATTCATTTAAGAATTGAAAATATAATGACAATATGAACAGGAAATATTGAAAAATAAAATAACATTTTTTTTAATACAAATTTTGAGATCATATTTCAATATAAAAGTGTTTTGTAAAATTTTTATTGATTATTATTTTCACTTACCTATGTATATGAAATATATAGTGATGGGAGGTATTGCGATCATGAGAAGTTTCGAATCAGAGTTTTTAACGGACATACACGTTTTAAGGTCCCTTAAGTCCAAATAACCAAGCCTCGAAAAATGGTCTCTGTACGTGAGTGTATGTGAACAGCTCGAAAATGAAAAGTTGTACGAAACTAAAATTACGTATTTTTAAGGTAGGTATATGCCTGGGAAGTTACAGCAACTTTTTGACTAAAATAGACTCACCGGAAGTGCCATTTTATATCATTGATTATACAATTTTTTTAAACACTTTTCTAACGGTTTTGCTTAAACTCGTTATATCAATGCACAATTAAAGGGTCTTTAATATCAGCGAGGTCTTACCTTCATTGAAATAGCGAGAAAGAGATTACATACCGAATTTTCAAAATGGCTTCCTGTAGATTACTTTTAATTTTTTTTTTTTAATAATTAACCCTATCTCATTGTTAGTATTAATAAAAATGGACAAATATAAATTACGAAAGAATTTGATAATTAACTAAACGAGAAGAAAAGAGAAACATATTCCCAGGTTGAAAA
Organism: Rhaphigaster nebulosa; assembly: GCA_948150685.1. NCBI lineage: Eukaryota > Metazoa > Arthropoda > Insecta > Hemiptera > Pentatomidae > Rhaphigaster > Rhaphigaster nebulosa. The sequence continues at coordinate 104,011,589 of OX411307.1, forward strand.
CTAATTTCCGGAAATACGAATAGTAATATAGATGTATAGTATACCGTTTGATAGCTAAAGATTTTAGAAAAAATAATGTCTAAGAAATAAATTCGAAGATGGTAATGCAGAGTGACGAAAAACTAATGACTAATAATTGTTGCAGGTAGTAATTTCTACTTTTATATTATTTAATGGGAACTAGATGTTTCCATGGAAACCAAATGGAATTTCCATGGAAAATAAATGGAAACTTATACAATTTATTTTCAGCTTGACAAACCAATTGAATTTGTTATTATTACAGTAAAAGTTGTGTGATTTAAATTAATTAAAAGAAATTGCTGTTTTGAAACAAGCAAGGATTATCTGTGATTTATAGTTATTAATTCCGTTTATATTTATATTTAAAGTAATATTCTTAAAGTTCAATAGCTTATTTAAAATTAATTTCTACTGTAAGTAGGGTTGTAAGTGAAAGTTGTGAAAGATGATCGCACCGCACCAGATTTTTATATTAAATTTTGTTTAACTGTTCAGTCCAATTATAGAACTTAGCTTTCATTAGACCTTGTAATAATAATATATTTACCTACTCTAAGAATTTTTTTTTTTTTTTTTTTTTTACTTAAAGTAAACTTAGAATGAAAAAATGAGTTTACTAAAGGTCCCAGGGAAACAACAAATAATAGCTTACATCTCTTCACAATTGCATGAAATTAAATTTTTCATTTTCATACCCACCAACATAAGATTTGTACTTTGAATAATATGTTTGGCAATTTTAACAATAGTTTTTGAGCCAATTTTCATGCTTTTCCTTAAACCCTAAACCAAATTTGTCGATTATAGACATTTAGGTGATTATTTGCCTTCTTCATATTAAATCCACCCTTCGAAAAAAATTAAAATCTCCGAATACCGAGAAAAAAATTCTCTGTACGCCCTGGTAAAGATTAATTAAATCAAACTTAAAAGAAATCGCTTTATCAGGAATATATTTTTTTATGATAAAGAGCGCTTGAGAAGACTTAGAGAGATCAATAAATACAAAGATTATTCCTAAGCCATCTATACGGTTATATTAAAATTTATAATATATTTTCATTTTAAAATATTTTTTTCCTTCTGAGCAGTATTTGGGGACGGTGGTGTGTGACTCAGACTGAAGGATATAAATTATAGATATATTTAGACCGAGTTCACCAGCCAGCTTGGGACCGCCGTTTCTACGTCATGGCTAACGGCCATGATTTTAGCCTTTGCCCGTTATTTATATTTACAAAGATATTTTTGCTTTAGGTTTATATCATACACAGGGTGCCTAAGTTCTTAGTAACAGAATTCTTCAAATCAATTCAACAGCTATAAAACAACAAACATTTTTAATGATATATTTTCGAAAAATCCTCGCCTCAAATATTTTTTATATTATGCGTTTTTCTTTCTACATACTCACCATCCTCTGAATAAAAAAGTTACACAAAACCCCCACCAAATCAACTTTACAAAGTTGAGAAAAACGTTGTAGCAGAGATAGAAATTTAGGAGGGAATGTAAAAAAACATGGTTGAAAATGGTATCTCTTTTTTTTATTAGGTAGGAGAGGGAATGAACCATAATGATCCGTAAATAAAACTTGGATTTATTTTATTTCTCTAAGTTCAAATCAGAAAAGTTCTGATTAAAAATAAAATGGTTATCCCTGACTAATAATAATCAATACAAAAAAATTGCATATATTTCGATGTATCACAACTAAAAATATATTATACATATACTGTTGTTGGGTACATTCAAAGAGCTCAATTATGTTGATTTAATTTGTTTATTTTGGAATTTTGTAGGGTAATATTTTTTAAATAATTAGTTCCCTCTCAAAAGATATCTAAATAAAATTCAAATATCTAATATTTGCCCAACTTAAAAATAAAAGCATTGAAATAAATATTATTTTATTCTGTTCTATTTAAATTAAAGAAAAGAATTGTTTTTTATTCTCAGGAAAAGTTCAAATAAAAAAATAAATTAATTTTTGTTTTAAAAAAATTAATGCAAAAAATGTAGCATTAAAATAAAAAAGAACTATTATTTTTTTAAAGTAAAATTTTTCTTCGCCGTTTTGGTAATATAGAATGTTTTAATATGTATGATGGTAAAAAGTTGATACACAAAATGCTCAATATCTCCTAAAAGAAAGATTTAACGGAAATGTTTCTTGATGTATTTTTTTTCTCTTTTTTTGAGCCATAGAAATGATTTTTTGAGTTTGGCAATTAACAACTGAGAAACTCTGTTTGGAATATACGTAACTTATACTATATATACTATAATGTATTTTTTAAAATTTATTATTATTATCAACGGAATTTGCAACTGTATTTACTATACAAGGTTTTTACTTACAGATAACAGTAATGTATCATGAATATGAAATTTATGGGGTCTTATTTTTTTCAGAATGTTCTTATACTAGATCGGGAAGTATGGTTAAGTAATTATCGATTTGTAAGGTTATGGAGTTTATATATACCCAATGGAGAAAATTATTTTATTTTTAATAGTTAAGTTTTTTAACATTTGAAATCGTAATAATGAGCAATACGTGTTTGAAAAAAAAAAAACTAAGAGGATTTAAAAAAAAAAAAACATTTTTCAGAAATATGGAAGCTAAGTCTCATCCGATTTTTAAAATATTAATTGCAACTTATATTTGAGCAAATACAGTTCATAAATTTATTGTCACTGTATTTCTACGTGTAAAATGATTAATGTGCAAGAAAGAAACCTTAGGTTGCATAGAGCCTTGGGTTGGAATCATACTAAAATATCCATATTGCGTTGTAGCTATTTTCTATTCCTGGTTTACGAATGTATTGGGGAATTTAAGGTCTTCATTTTAATAGGTATTTCCGTGCAAACAAAAGGATAAAAGACGAATCCATCCCTCGGAATTGCGCTATCCCAGAAGAATGGATCTTCGGAATCGGGGAGACCAAACAAGAAATACTAGAAGAACCATTATAAAATCTGAGGCTTGAAATGGTATAATACTAAGACGACAGCTAATGTGTTCTGGATTCCAAAAGAGGGTGGCTCAGTGATGATAGCCAGAAAAGGAGCTGGAGCAAGGTTGACTGGAAAGTGTCTTAAGGGAGGAAAAAGACGACTTGATATTACCTTATGAGAATAGGAGTGGATAGAGGTATACCATATAAGCTGAAATATAATAAGTTTCCATCACTTACCTTTGAACAAGAAACTCGATATTTGCATTAAGGCCAATATTTCATCAGATTATCTGAAACAAACCATTATATTTAATTATTATGGATTAATAGAAACTATTGTAAAATTAGTGTTGTTTATAAGAGTAATTGAAAAAATTAGAACTTGATTTCAGTATTCAAAGCAACTCATTGTCAGTTAGAAATAAAAAAAAATAAAATAAAGTTTAATTATTACATTTGTTTCATTGAACAGTTGAATATGTGGAATAGGAAAAAGAAGTCGAAGTCGATTAAAAAAGATATATATTAATTTTTTTTTTTGTAGATGCTTTTACATTTTTTTTTCAACATGCAAGCTTCCCAAAAACTTTTAATTTCAATTACATCAATAAATTAATGTTGATTTTTTATATCATTTAAAAATAACAGTTATTTTATATGTTAAAAATCTGCTATTTCTCCTGTGAATAATTTGTATTTTATTAAATTTATTTTTCATAAGAATTAAAGTAAACTGTTTCTTTTTCAGTATTTAACGTATTAATATTAAATATCAAAACAAAATTTTAGTGAGGAATCATACTATTTGTTTATTTATCTTTGCTACTTTTCAAGTTAATTAGGAGATTCTTTTGAGATAATTTTGTCTATCACCCATAGTATTATGAAGTACTGTTTTGTATTGAATTTTTTCCTATAGTTAAGCTAATATATGAAGACAAAAAAAAAATGTTTCTGAAAGGCCTAAAGGTTTCCAGGCTAAAAATCAAAAATGCTTCGACCTAAATTAAGGTAATTTCCAAAATTAAATTAAATATTTATCAAATTATATATTCTTGGTACAGAAAGTTATTGGATTAAATTATTTATTTTCCAAATGTGGGTATTATGCCATTAAAAATAAATAGTTGATATCACAAATCGTAATACTCGAAAAAAATAATTTCATTTACAAAAAACAGGCAACAGTGTTACTTCATCATTTTCAACAGAGATCTAAAAAAAAAAATAAGGAATTAATTACAAAATCCTTTTATACCTAAATCTGATTTTAACATTTCAGATTTTTTAATAGGTAATTCTGGATAAAGAAATATATATACGGGTAATTTATTTTTGAGTATCCACTAATGATGCATGAAGTTATTCACCAATGTGATTTAGGGATGGTAAGCTGCACACAATGTTCTATATTTCTGATTTTTGTTTTCATGTGCTAGTTAAAATTATTCAAAGTTAAGACAATGGCCCGTCCAATGGATACACTAAACGATGTAAATCTTATTTTTAATTTTTTTTATAATATTAATAAGGATATCATTTTCAAAAATTGTTTTTTTTTCTTGAATTGTCGACGAAGGCTTTGTGAACCCTGTATTGTTAAAGGTAATATGCTCTTAAGATTTTTCTTTTTCTTTCTCTTATTGCTTTTTTCCACCTATGGGATCTCCAGATTCGGCATCTTCGGGTCATAGTTGTCGGCACATTTACCGCAGATACTGAAATTCGAAGAACACTCTCGCAGTAATTCTATCTAGCGAGGCCCCGTGAACGTTCTTCCATTCTTCGGGAACCCCGACCAGGGGGACCTGCTAGGGTTCAGTTAATATATGACAGGCAGGCCAGGCCGACTGTCAAACGTTTGAAATACGTTCAGACCAAAAAGAGAAAAATCTCTCTGAAATACGTCTTGCCTCTAACCATGCCAATTGTACTGCACAGTGTTAAACGAAAAATAATTAGGTTTATTAAATTAAATAAAGTTAAAAATCAGACAGAACCTATGTCTTCCGCGGGGTTTTTAAGGCGTAGAATTAATTACTTGTTTTATGTTACTGTTGAAATAAATTTTATTCATTGAAAATTAGCTCATGCAGATGATAGGAAACTGATGATTGTAATTCTGAGGAGATGGTTCTTGTAAAAGTAGGAATCATATATAAAAGCTACATTCACATGTTAGTGAACCGCCTTACCTAACTCTGAGCAGTCCTGTTTTACTTGCCAGATCAGATATAAGGTCCTTCCACTTATTTCTCGTTTGTCCCCGAGGTCTTTTTACCCATAACTCGTAATGTTTTATTTTATTATTTTAAATTAATTTATTTTTAAATAATAAATGATAATATGAGTCATCAGCTCTTAGTAGTCTATTTTGCCTTAAAATCATCTTATTTAACTATGTAATCTTAAGAAAATGAACTTGTGTAGTCTAAATACTCACCAACAAAGATCAATATATTAGGTCTGAAATCTACTAATTAATATATTAAAATTTATCTCTCTATTATAACTAATTATCATTATTATTTAATTTTATTATTGAAAAATATGTTAATGTTATTTTATTTTTATCTTATTATATCATAATATTTGGAAAGTCAGAATTGCTCCTCTTTTTATTAATTATTGGACTTCCTAAAATATTTGAATAAATAAATAATTTACATAAATTTTTAATAAATCGTTACTAATGTATGTCATTTATTCATAGGCAATGGTAATGATTGTAATGTAATGCAATTTATGCAATACTCGCTAATAAATAAACTAAACTAAGGTAATGATTTATTTTTCGATTAATTTAACTGTGCAGTCAGAAAATCGCATTAAAAATATTCAAATATTAAATCATGTTTTCAAAACATTAACTTCCCTATGATTAAGATACTTCATCATTGTTCTACATTTATCTGAATGGCTTTACTCCCTATGTATGTAGTTTCGCCAACTTTCTCAAAGCACTTTTTCGTATTTCAAAAAAGTTTTTGAAATCCATCCATATATCAATCCACTTAATATGTAAGCCAGAATTGTTATTTTTTGTTTGTAAAACTTAGTAATTCTTAAGGGACGTTGTCCCAGAATAAAATTATCTTTCTAATCTATTCTATTCTATAGAAGTGTCGCACTATTTTATAAATTTGAAATACTAATAATTTCGAAAACTTAACACAACTGATGATCGCAATGACTGAACAAAATGAAAAATAAACGAATAAAAGTGTAATTCAAAAACATCGAGGGCGTTCGAGTAAAATTTACTGATACCGTTAGTGAATTGTTACGATAAATGATTTCTGCCAGGTGAAAAAAACAACATACATGCACTAAGTGGATTTATCCATCAAATTACAGCCAAAAAAGGCACTGAATGACTTAATGACGTTTGCCAGGTGATAACATATGGTTCGCCAAGTGAAGAAATGAACTGTGAATGCGAAATGTAAATTTTTTACAGTTTTGGACTAATTGCGTTTTGCTTGGACGCCCACAGAATATTGTCTACGAGTATGATGCTACACATATCGAGCGTGGTGAGAATTCCCCAGGATATTTTTTAATGCGAAAGTAATCAGTGCTACCAGCCTAAATAATGAAAGTGCGTGGAGTTGATTTGGAATGCGTTCTGAAATTATATCGAAACATTCAGGGATGGATCAAGACAAGCTGAGGCCCTAGGTGGCCGGTTAGTCCGCTTTCCTGTTAACCCTCCCCCAAAATAAAATTTCAACTTAGCGGTCATCAATTTAACATTTTGTTTTTAGATTCGCTCGATTATTTTATGGAGGATTTTCATTCAGTACCAAAATATTTTACTTAAGATATTTTAAGATATAGGGGCCCTACGCGGCCGTTCTTTTAAACTAGGCAATTCTCTTTTACTTTGTTTATTGAAGTTTTATTTTTTAAGTATTAACACCATATATACATACATTTCTGTAAATATATGTATACTAATATATATATATATATATATATATATATATATATATATATATATATATATATATATACTAACTATATATATTCGTATAAAATTTGCATCTGACTATAATTTGTATCTACAACTTTTTTTTTTTTTTTACATCTTTTCCTTACATGGTAACCCCACATAAGGACCGTTTATTATTTAATACTACTCCATGCCTTAGAGGCATACTACATGAATGGTACGAATAATCAAATTTACATATTCAGTGGATTAATACAATTCAAGTATTCAATTGAAAATAAATAAGTAATAAAACAGAAAATACATTAGAAAAACAAAATAAAAACAAAACTAAATCAAACAAACAAAAAAAAAAAAATAAAAATTAAGTAAAGCCAACAAGAAATCACCTACGCTGCCCATCTTTGGTCAGTGAGTCGAAGTCTATATTTTTAATAAATTTAAACAAGTCTGTCTTGAATTTAGAAAGCAAATTTTGTTCTGTTTCAGGCCATTGTCCATTTCTGAGAATTATACTTTTAATCAAATGAAAACGTTATTGTCAAATAATTTACAATCATAAAGTATAGGTCTAAAATTTTGGATATGTCCGTCTTCTTCGCATAAGTCTGTTTGTATAATGTTGAACCGTTTGAGATATTGTTTTGTGTTTCCATGTTCTGTCTCTTTATATCTATGTTAAGTTAGTTATATCTACAACTTGTGTGTATATATATATATATATATATATATATATATATATATATAAATAAATAAATAAATCAATTTGTAACTAGTTTATAGCACGATTATCTTAAAAATATACGCCTGATCTGTAGGGGATACTGTAGAGAAGGAAGAAAAAAAAATATATATAAATATATATATATATATATGCAACTCTATTAGCAGTTCACTAGTTGAGTGAATAAAAACTGTTGGAACCTTAATATTTACAAAGAGACATTTTCCTTCCGTTCCCTGGCTCCTGACCGGAACAAGTGGTATTCTGTTGGCGCCATATTAGGACCAGATGTTGGGAGGGACACCGTTTCAGATTCTGAAATTTTTTCTCGGTTAGTGTCGTTCGTGACATAAGAAACTGTCTGATGAACGTTTTCGGATGTCCAAAACGGTGCATTCATAAGACATTTCTAATGTGCTATATCAACTTCTTAATTTTATTAGTAATTTAGTAACAATTTCAGGCAGCACCTCTGGATAAATATGGTAAAGTGTTTCTCTCTTTAGTAATTGATCAATGAAAGACTATGTTAGATTTACAAAATCCTTTCATTGCGGGACTTCAGAGTATGTAAACATGAAGATACAGGCAATAATGAAGTTTATTACAATTATTTCTGCAAAATGGGTACCAAACATACACTGGAATGTACAGGCAATAGTGAAGTTTATTACAATTATTTTTGCAAAATGGGCACAAAACATATACTGGAAGATACTATCTGTCCGACGGAGTGGCTGAAGATGGCAGGCCTTCTAATTTGGAGAACATTAGTTCAAAAATTTCTTCGAAGATGACAGCGAAATAAATGATTGTTAAAACCACAGAAGTTACTGAAGTTGGGAAATAAAACAATAAGGAAAAATGATGACTTGCAGATTTCAGTGCACAATAGAGCACATCATCCTCCTAACATTAATAATAAAATTAATTAATAATAAACCACAAAATATCAGGAAATTATAGGTCCTACAGTTTGTACACAATAACAATAATAATGAATTATTGATGAATTATTAAATATAACCCAACTATTAAAAATTCTGTGTTATAGCTCGTAATTTTATTCAGCAGACCTTGGTTAAAATACAGGTAGGGAGAATGACTATAATAGTGCGATCATATAACTATATTATAGTCACGTTGCTGCATAAAAGTGTTAACAAAACTTAAAAACACATTAGTAGCAATATGGAGGTCAAAGTGATTCATGACAAATGATGATTTTGCAAAAATAACTATCTACTTGCGCAGCTACATATTTTCGAATTCCTGAAGGCTAACGTTATACAATGCTGCCAACAGAGGATAAAATAAACTTTATATTTTCTTGTGTACAGATAAATTCAATAAACATGGGACTAAAACATTTTGGGTGTAATAACTAATTTTATATTCCCAAACACTTAAAGCATGAGTAAGAAGCTAATCATGAATTTTAAATAAATCAACGTTTACATTTCTGAACATTCGGTAAATCGTAAGTGAACCAACAAAATAGATTTACCAATATTATGAGTACGGCATAGCTGGGCTGTCTGTATATTAATAAGTTGGTTTTGTTGGTTCTTGCTACAACGTTTGTAGCATTCGAATAAGCGATTATTTAAAAACTTTGAAACGTTATTTAAAAACGTTTGAAACTCAATTTTTGAATAGAAACTTATATGAACAGTAACAATTACACGAGCCTGCAAAATTTGGGTTGTGGCACGTTTTTTAATTGATTCCTGTGTATTTTTTGGGGCTGAACCCGTATCCGTAAAAGACCTTCATTTTTTTCCATCATGTCAGGATATTTCGCAATCTGGAAATGAATACATCGCAAATATGGAAGAAACCCTTTTCTCTGTACCGAAACCAGGAATACGAGGCGACAGCAGCCAGCAGGCAATTTTGATAGCCTCGTACCAAGCAATTCTGCATTTTTCTTTGGTCGAATGTAAGTCTCAAACAAACCAAATCGTTCAGCTCAGATTGTCAAAAAATCTATAAGATTGCATAGAATGAGCAAAAAAATGAATAAATTATAAGGGAAAACGTTTTGATTTTATTTTGAAGTCTCATATACCCACAATTTTTTGCCTTTTTACAAATTTTGAAATTTGCGTTTTGCGAAAAATCGTGACGAGATGGAAAAAATGAAGGCCATTTTCGGATTCATCACTAAAAAAAACAAAAAAATGAGTTATCGAAAACTAAGAAACACAACCATCGCAGGCTTGTGTTATTTTTGTTTCGGATTCCTTGAATTATCATCCCTTAAATAATTATTCATTGATTATTAATTATTTATAGGTAAATAAATAAATAAATATACATATAACAATATAAATAAATATTAATTTATCAATATAAATATAATAATATAAATAAATATTACCTTTGTTATGTATTTTGTTTATTGTCATTATTCATTGAATGATTATTCATTAAATAATTATCCCTTGAATAATTATTCTTTGAATAATTATCTATGCTACCAATCTAGAATTTACTCCGTTGTTGTGTGGTATTTTTCAAATCCCCAAATTTCATAGGATATGTGTAGTAAATATTTTATTAGTTTTGTAGTATACATATCTGACATGATGTAAAGAAAACTGCATTAGAAATTTCTTGATTTTCTTCGTCATTTTTTATTTGAAAAAAGAAATGAAAAGAAAGTTATAATCGAATAAGACCACCTCTTTTGTGCATGTTTTATTTATCGAACTTCAAACTGAGAAGTAATTTTTGTGTGGTTATTAAAATTTAAAACCTGAGGGATAGATTATCTTATATTATAACCATAGGCTACATCTTTATGCGTTAAAAAAAAAAAAAATAAACAGCAAAAAGTGTTAAAATATGCAATCAAATAGTTCAAATATGCAATTATTTTTTAATATGATGTTTTAGAATAAAATAATAAAAGAAAACTAAATCAATTAAATGAAATGGTAACCGGAGATCGAGCTATGCTCTGAAACTATTTTATTTAATTATTTACTGGTACTGGTATTGGTGGGGGGAACTAATCCGGCAAGTGGGCCTTATGGTCCTTTTTGCCAACCCCTGACGGCTACTTTTACGTCACCGCCGCGTACTAACCAGAGTGGGAGTGTCAAGATTCATTTCGCGGGATCGCCACGAAATAAATATTAACCGACCCAGGTGGGAATCGAACCCACAACGTTCCGAACCGGGCACTCTGGGACCCTCGCCCCAACGTACTCGGCCGACACGTCCTCATTTAAATATTTAACGTGGATGAAAAAAAAAAATCATCGGTTGTACACTCATGTACTTTACAATAATTTTACTTATTATTGATTCAGAAGATTAATAATTAAGAATAAAATAATTAATAGTGAGCTGTTTACTAAACAAAATATTTCTGTGAATGAGATATGGCTAGTATAAATTTCGTTTTGTCTGGTTCGCTCTTTTTCATTTACATTTTTACCACCGACTTGATTTTTTTATTTTATTATTATTTTTTTTAAATGATTAAATTAGAGTTTTCCTGGTATAAATGATTACCCCAATTGATTTCTGAGGCCCGAAAATCCTTATCCTCAGAAGTTTAAAAAATCCTACCATGGGATATCCAGATTCATTTTGCAGACAGACAGGAATTGACCGAATCTGAATATAGGATAACAGTTGATAATGATGGATCCTTAGGGATAAAAAAAGAGAAAAAAACGTTAAATGAAACTTGTTTTATTTAACCTTTTTTTCTCTTTTTCGTTTTTTTTTTTACTGAAATACCTATTTACCTGTGTATTAGTTACATAATAAAAGTAAGACTGTAAATTTTTGTTGACAAAATAATTTTTATAAAAATCAGAAATTAGATTTCTTAATTATTTCTTAAAACCAATAGGAACTTAAAACTTATAATCGACTATTGGTATTTAAAAAAGTATTCTATGAAAAAAAAGAAGTTTTTTTCCAAGAACTGTTTCTAGGAAACTATCGAACAGAGCTCTTTTAAGACTCAAATGTCAGTAAAATTACCCTACTTTAAAAAATGCATGCATATTTTTTTTTGTGGGGTAGTAGTTTACAAGATACTGAGCACTGAATGAAAAATGAACGATGCTAGGTTTTTTCATGAAAAAAATTAACTTCCGGTTGCGTGCCGAGGTCTGAAATTTGAATTTTTAATGTCGACCCAAACCTAAACAAAAAAATCAGAATTACCCGATATTTTGTGGTAAAAGGGTGAACAGAAAATAATGTAAACCAGCCATTTCTAAGAAGTAATAAACAAATTGAGTTATTTTATTTCCCTGCAATAGGTTATCATAATTATGCAGTATGAATAATGGGTCTTTTTAAAAGTTAAACTTTTTTCTGTAAGGTCATTTAATATTAAAATAATTTTCTTTTAGTTAAAAATAAAATTTCATTAATATTATCAATATTCAATATTCAATATTCAATCAATATTAATATAATTAATAATGCAACAACACTGTCCACAGCTGTATCGTCCCTTTTCTTTATTATGAAGTACAAATTAACTTAAAACAAATTCCATATAATTACCATATTCCTAATAAGCGCGTGCCAAAGAAAAAAGACACCAGCCTTTAAAAATTCCAGAATCTGAAATTAAACCGACTCGATCGGCTAATTTTAGACTCCCGAATCTTTCTCGGAATACGGAGTCATTCATTGACCAAAACGCATTTGAGTTAGAGATCATTACAAATCCTTTCCACACAACGACTAGCATTGACCAATTTTATTTCGATACCGAAAATAAATGTCCTAAATTCGAAAAATTCCTGTTTCACCCCTGAGAGTAAGGAGCTATTATTGAATTCCCTAAAAGCATCTTGAAATAACCCGATTCCTGAGACTCTAGTTTATGTATTTTTTTTTTTTTTTATTCCCAGACAGATCTAAAGATCGATAAAATGTGTATTACGAACGAATTCAGTCCTTTCTGTTCTTTAATGACCGCTATGATATGACATTACGTCAAGGAAGATATTGTTTTGTTTTTTTCAACTTTGGAAAAGGCTCATAGTAAGAAGCGACTAAGAGACTCTTTGTACATATGTGATATAGTTACTAAAAGGGTCCTTCCAAAGACAATTGAAGCAGCCAGACGAGAGTTCGATTCTAATAACTCTAAGTATCGTCCTGAAATACTTTGGAGTGCAGTTCACTGGACTTGTGGGTAATTTTCATTAAATAAGATGATCATTTGGCAAAGCCGGAATAAACTTTGAAAACATTATCGCCGCTCTAGCTATTAACATCGACATCGGATTTCTCTATCCTCGCTCCTACAAAGGTAGTCTAAACAACATTTCTGCAAAACAAAGCATTTGCATTAAGCCAGAAGATTTAAAACTTCCTCTACTCCTATCTATAGACTACTAAACATCCTGCCACGAAGAAAAATCCAAGTAGAGAGAAATCAGACTAGTATGCTATTTTTCCTTGAAAAATTGGACAGTGACTATTCTAAAACTTATGAACTGAAATTTTATTTCTGTTAACCCATTTTTTTTCATTATTAAATCTTTTGGAACTTTAATAAATAAAGGTACAGGACATCCTTGTGTATTAATGATTTTAAATGAAAACCATATATAAATACGATATATAATTATAAATAATATAATGTAAGGTTAAAGTTTAAGCAGATTTTATATATATGTGTGTGTCTTTATTTATATATATATATATATATAAATATATATATATATATATATATATATATATATATATATATATATATATACACACACACACATACATTTTTATTTATTGTTCTTTCTTTACAATTACTTTGAGAAACTTATTAGTCTGTCCTTTTGTTCTTTCTCTAAAACCAATTTATCTTTGAATTATATGAATAATATTTTCAAAATAAAAAAATCTGGTGCACGCATCACATAACTTCCAGTTTTCATGGAAATTCCATTTAGTTTTCATGAAAACATTTATTTTTTATTATAAAATATAACAATAGAAATTATTATCTTCAACCATCACTTATGTTTATACGTTTTTCATCACTCTCCATTATATTTTACGAATTTATATGTTAGATAATATTTTTTCTAAAATCTTAAGCTTTCCAACTGTATATTATACCAGGGCTCGAAACAGTTACTGAACTTTTTTTCAAAAAGTTTCAGTTTAACGGTTTTAAAATAACTGTTTCAATGAAAGTACTAACAAAAATGTTCTACACAAAATAACCTTCTGATAAAAAGTTCCTTAAGAACTTATATCATTATAACTTTTTTATACAAATTCTGTTAATATAAGTTCTTGCAAAAATTTTTTTATAAATGTTCTGTTACTACAAGTTCCTACTAAACCATTTTAAATATATAATAAAATTCGAAATAAAAGAACAAACATATAACTATTACCTATTTCTTTATTTTATTTAACATTTAATTTTTCATTTTAAGATAAGAAAACCTTTCAAGAAACAATTCAATAAGTATTTTCCAAATTTAATTGTGAACTTTAATAACGAAAACTTTTATTATAATCTAACTAAAACTTTTTTTAATTTAGAACTTGTGTATAAAAGTTCTTACGATGATGTTCTGAAAGAATTTTTACTATAAAAATTCATAAGATAAAGTTCTCAAAGAACTTGTACTACATAAGTTCTGACAAAAAAATTCTTGTAAGAGATTATAATGAAAGTTTTCGGTATTTTTAACAATGGTCCAATTATTGGGATATGCTGATGACCTTGACATCATATCATGCTCCTTTACTACGCTGGAAAAAGCATTTGAAGATTTAAGAAGCTCTGTATAAGCTATAAGCCTGGTTGTGAACGATGCTAAACGAAATACATGTTCGCCGTAGAAGAGACTGTAGATCAAACAATAGCTATTGGATCCTGTATCATTGAAAGGGTTAAGGAATTTACCTATCTGGGATCACAAGTGAACCCGATGAATGACATCACCGAGGAAGTGAAGCGTCGAATAGCCGCCGCAAAGAGATGCTATTTTAGGCTGTTGAAAGTGAACACATGAAAAGTGAACTCATAAGTAGGAAAACCAAGTCCCAGTTCTTACTTATGCATCGCAAACAAAGACTGTATCAAAAGCCGATGAAAAGGAACTCCTTATCTTCGAAGATTTTCTGAAGAATTTTTGGTCCGGAGAAGGAAGGAGAACTCGTAAAAACAAAGAACTTTATGATCTCTACATCGAATCTGACATAATGAGAGCTCTTAAATTAGGAAGACTATGGTGGGCGGACCACCTAGCAAGGATGGACGAGAGAGATATACCAAGGAAAGCATCCGAAGAGATTCTCCATAGAACCAGAAGAGCGGGTCGGCTTGGACTGAGGTGGATGGATTGAGTGGCTGCTGACTTCAGGAGTCTACTAGGGATCAGGAATTGGAAAATGGCAGCACAAGAGAGAGCAGAATGAGTGCGGCTCATTGAGGAGGCCAGGATCCACCACGGGTCGTAGCGCCACGGAAATAAATATAAAAGTTCTTACGATAATGTTTTTAAAGAACTTTTATTATAAAAGTTCTTACGATAAAGTTCTCAAAGTAATTTTACGACATAAGTTCCGGCGAAAAAGTTCTTGTAAGAGCTTATAATAAAAGTTTTAACATAAAAGTTCTTGCACCAACTGTTTCAAAAAAAATCCTAAGAAAAAGTTTAATTTAGAATAAGAACCTTTACAAAATAAAAGTGCACAGTTATTTTGGAGCTCTGTATTATACATCTATGTTACTACTCT
Organism: Rhaphigaster nebulosa; assembly: GCA_948150685.1. Taxonomy (NCBI): domain Eukaryota; kingdom Metazoa; phylum Arthropoda; class Insecta; order Hemiptera; family Pentatomidae; genus Rhaphigaster; species Rhaphigaster nebulosa. The sequence continues at coordinate 104,027,001 of OX411307.1, forward strand.
TATTTCCGGAAATTTGTTTACAATCTGGGAAGATATTTCTCCTTTAGTTAATCATCAAATTCTTTCATAGTTTATATATATTCATTTTTATTGCCACTAACAATGAGAGACGGTTAATTATTTCAAATAAAAAAAATTAAAGATTTTTTAGAGGAAGAAATTGTGAAAATTCGGTATTTAAGCCCTGCCAAACCATTTCAATGAGGATAATACCTAGCTGATATTAAAGAACATTTAATTGTACATTGCTATAACGAGTTTAGTAAAAAAAAAAAAAAAAAAAAAAAACGATTCAATCCGGTCACCTCGATAATTCGCATTTATTTTCGTTTTCCAAGTAATGCAAAAATATCTTATAATTCGAATTTCCAAATAAAAAATCTGGTTAAGACAATATTTTAAAGAGGTGAGGAGAGTGAGTTAGAGAGGGATCGTTTCTATGAATTTCGGTCAAATGTTCTCCTTTTTTTTCTATTCATCTCTCTTTAAAAAAAAAAATGTAAAAACCTGTGAGCGTATTGTTAGCCACCAGCATGGATTGATCTGAAAAATTAACTTAGCTTATGACTGGCAAGTCCGCGAAACCAAGGTATTTCAAAAACAAAAACGTTGTCGATAGCATATCGTGCAAACAGAAAAGCATGGACCTCAAGCGAAATATTCAACAAATGGGAAAAATCAGATATAGAATAAAAAAAAAAAACGAAAATTTTCAACTGTTTATTGATAATTTTACGGCCCACAACAGTACCCCATCACTAAGCGACGTTAATGTTCTGTTCTTGCCTCCTAACACTACCTCTAAGCTGCAGTCTCCAGACATGACCATAATAAAACGATTTAAGACATTTATATCGCAAGGAAATAGTGATGCAACTCTTTGACAGCAGCGAGGATAGGAATCACCTACATCAAAATGAAGAAACTCTCATAACTTTCCGAGATTTCGCCTATTTTGACGAAGGTTTAGCGGTAGCTAGGATTCTAACTGGCGAGGAAATTTTAAGTCCGTTTGAAAAGGAGATGAAGAAGAAATTGATGTGCCGACGATTAGTTATAAAATGGCGAAATAGTACATCTACAACGCGCGTCATTTCTTAGCAATATCTGATGTTGGTGTAAACGTATTTTCTGCTTTCAAATCATGCTTAACGAAACCATCGAAAAGAACCGTCTTCAAGGATTGCACCAAATGAAAATAACCTAATATTTTTCAAATGTGATATTTAAAAGTTTTGTTGGTCTAACTATATCGTTTGTAAGTACATTCATATTAATACAATTTCGTATTATTTTTGTTATTTCGTATTTTTTATTTTTTTACTACCTATTACTGGAAATCTAGAAAATTTGAATATCTCGATAAATCATAATTAACTCTCGGAACCGTGACCATATATATATATATATATATATATATATATATATATATATATATATATATATATATATATATATATATATATATATATATATATAATATGAAATAATTTATTATTTCATAACCTTCTTCACAATTAAACATTATACTCATTCGATGCACTTTTTTTTGCTTTTTCATTCATTTCCTTTATCAATATTATTATCAATATTTTTCTAGCGATCATCAATATATGGTTTCTAAATATCGCAAAATATCGAATATCGGTATTTTACTTTCAATGTCCCAACCATACTAGATATCACCCATGAGACACTTCCATGAGAGTCTTTACATAGTTGGTTTCACAATTACTTACTTACCATATTGGAATGTTTATATTTAGTTCACAAACTTATATTTTATAACATTGCTTATAATCAGTTTTTCGTTGGTCCTGTAAAATTATGTGTTTGCGACCTAGGAGATTTCATGTCTGCAATGACGATATATTCTGTATTTGTCAATAGTTATAGCCAAATAAAGAGAGCTTGATTTGTGATTGCATAGTAAAGCCTGTTAATAGGTCTATTTTATATTTTTTAATAGTGGCAATTAATCATAAATTATAGGAGTACACTGTCCGTTATAAAATGTTATAAAAAAATCTTATGTAAATGCATGGATCTTATTCTACCTTAATAAATGCGATATCTATCAATATATCTTTCAAGAATTATTTATTTAATATAATCAGAGTTTTTTCGATTTATGTGGGATCTTCGTTTTACATTTACATTTTACTGATCCACTGGTGTAAAGAAATTTTAATGAAAAAAAAAAGATTAGTTATGAAAACTGGTGTTTGATAGAGCAGCTCATCAATTGAATTTCATTGGAAGACTAGATAAGACCACAGTATTATGATTTTTAAAGAAAGTAAAAGTATTCACTAATAGAGCGATGCCCGCTAGTGGTCTGCCCCAGTTTAAATTTTTTGTATTTATTTATTGCTTAATTACTTTAACTAAGATATCTTCCAGGCACTATAAGTGCCTGGAAGGACGGAGTTAAGAAGGCCTGCAAGATGAGGGACATATCGCTTGCTTGGAAGAAAATCGACGTGACTCCAAAAGCTGTACTTTTGAAGAAATGGCGCTTGAAGATTTTACCAAGTTTCTGCTGATTACTACAGGTTACCTCACAACTGTATTAATAATTTCTTGAATACATATGCTAGTAAATGCTTGAAGGCAACTTGTGCAAGGTATTTTTTTTTATTCCAAACATAATTTTAATTTTATGTCACAAGTCGCTAGTTTGGAAGAAACCTGGCATAACTCCAAAAGCTGTACTTTTGAGAAAATGTTCTTAAAGATTTTATAAAACTTCTAATGATAATTACACGTTACCTCACAATTGTATTCAGTAGCGTAGTCAGGATTTCGTTTCGGAGGGGGTCCGTCCAAGGATCTACTTTAAAGAAACCCTCTCCAACCGGAGATGCAAGAGGGCCCTCTCTAAATATAACATTTTCTATGCCTAGGTATATTATTTATAAAATAACATTCAAATAGGTTTATACAATTTTTGTTTACAGATCACAATAATTAAAAATATTTCGTAATTTAGGGGGGTGGTCCGGACTATCTGTACGTCCCCTCTGGCTACGCCACTGATCGTAGTTATAATTTCTTGAACCCACATGCAAGTAAATGCTCGGAGATAATTTTTGTAAGGTATTTTTTTAATTCTAAATATAAATTTCTTGAACCCACATGCAATTAAATGCTCGGAGGTAATTTTTGTAAGGTATTTTTTTAATTCTAAATCTAAATTTTGGCCTAAATTTTTTTGACTTGTGAAGGTTTTCGAAAAACTTTTATTTTATAATAATAACATTTTATTTACATAATAAATTTATTTTGTTTGTTGGGAGGCAGAACAATAATCATAAAAAAATGTGGTTACTATGTGGATGACTCATTAGGAGAGAATATTTAGCTATGTTATGCACCGACGATGCTTCTATACCCCTGTAACTACTAAATTTCATTTGAATTTCACGTTTTGAAGAAAAAACATACGAAGGATAAGAGGAGGTGAGTGTACTGGGGTCGGCAGATGTGAGCCACTACCTGAAGCCATCTGTAAGGCACGGGAAATCCGCTTTGTCAACGAAAAAAAGAACTGTTGACAACTAAGTGGAAATTGGGAACATACAACTTATATGATACTGTTGTTTCCACGTCATGATAGACTTCTATTTAGTACAAACCAGGGATAATGTAGTCTGAAAAAAAAAGTTGAATAGAGAAAAAAAATAATAGGATTCCCTCCATAATAGACGTGACGCATCCTCCCCATCTGTATTCTATCATAATGATTCACTTTAATTATTGATCTTCTGTAAAAAGTAATCTTGTGAGAAGTTTCACACAAATCTCATAAAATTAATACTACATGCAGTAAATATATGATTAATAGATATGAAACTTTATCTTTACCCTAAACCTGGGGTCCCATGGCATTATCAATGTTAAGAATTTTATTGTATTTTGATTTGTCCAAGAACCAACCTGTGCATATGAAGAAATATACATATATGAATGAAATAGTTCACCCAGTCGACAAATTGTCCGACGCTAAATTTAAACTCCTCTTTAATCAAAACGTCTAAGGTCATTATCATTCTGCAATTTCAGCTACCTAATTCTTTTTCTACGCCTCCAATTCCAAACTGCGTATAGGATAGATTAGACAAAGAAAAGTGATTGTCATTTCCTGCAACGGGACTTACTCCTTTGACAGACGGATGCCGTGGGCGTAAGATGAATATTAAGCGTTCGGCCGTACACTAGAGGATCCTGAGGAAGTGGTGGCAATAGTATATTCGGCACCGTTATCTGAAAATCCGGAGTTGGTTACCCTTCCAGGGAACTATAATAAAATAGGTAAATAATACCTATAACATAATAAAAAAAAAAAACCTTAAATAGAAATAATTAAAATTTTAGTACCTACTATTTATAATGAAAATTATTATTTAACAAAACAGAATACTTTACTTACTACTTCTAAGTCCGACAGATTATTACACAGGTCAACAAATTTAAACTTTTTTAAAGTATGAAAATAGGTGTATATGAAGCATTTTGTAGTCCAAATCCGAAAATGATAAGCTGATTACTATATCATGTACAGTTTTAGTTGACATCCGCATGATGGTATAGAAGGATCAATCTATTTAAGGATTGGTAATTTATCAATTCTAACGTACAGTTTTGTTGTTATAGTGGGTGGTGGGGCAAAAAAAAGAGACGATATATTTTTACAATCTAATATTTATTCCATATAAACGTACAAAATCTTTGAAAAGACATCACTGAGGATTATGAGAATAAAAAATATATTACTTGAGATGTCTCACAGCAACAAACTAAAATAAGGCATATTTATTGGACCTCAAATAAGCTTCAAGGTGATTTCCGTTTTCAAGAAAAATTAAATGAAATGGAATTGGCAAATGTTAGAGTTTTTTTAAGAGTAGTAAAAAGCTTTCTGAGCAACAGGAAAGATGAAAATTATTAAGACCTCATAGATGAACTCTCAAAAGCCTATGAAATACTGGAGTGTCACAGGTCCTTAAAAGGCATTTTTTGCACTCCAATTTGAATTTTTTTTTCCGGAAAATTCGAATGCGGTAAATTATGAACAAAGAGAGATTTCACCAGGACATCAGGATGATGAAAACAAGATGCCAGGGACGCAGAAATCCATCTATGTTCCAGGCGACTGCTGCTGGTTTTTAAAAAGAGATGAATGTTACAGAACACGAAAGAAGAAAGAAAGTTTAGGTTGCTGTATGACATCTCATGACATATATACATATATTTATTATTCACATAATCCTCAGTAATGTCTTCCAAAACATTTCGGAACAACCAATTCCTTTTTATTTAATTTTCCTTGAAAACGGAAACGGATTTATCTATCTTAATCAAAGCTGTAAGGTAAGTTAACAATACAAACGGTTACACGGTTTCATAATTTTTATTTACTTGTTAATAACGATGCGGGATTCAACTAGCATCTAGAGTTACAATGAAATATTGCTAAAACAATAAATTAGGATTAACCTAAACCCAGATGAAAAAAAAAATTAACATATAAGGAAAAAATAATTAAATTGAAAACAATAAATATTTACATACATACAGATATATATATATATATATATATATATATATATATATATATATATATATTAGTATACATATATTTACAGATATGTATGTATATATGGTGGTAATACTTAAAAAATAATAAGGGAAATTTGATTCAAACGTTCAATTTTATGTTATTAAAATCGAAATAATCTAATTTAGTCCGAAAAGTGCAATTTTTTCAACAAAAATCAAAATCGTGCTAAAAAGAGCAAAACGCGCAATTTTGTGCATTATTAAATATTTTTTATATATAATTAAATACTATATTAAATATTCCATAGATTGTGATTCGGATAGATCTTCGGTTTTAAAGGTGTTACAAACAAGCGAATCAAATGTGCAATAACATAATAATTCGGTCTCTACTCATAAATTTGCCATAAAATGCTCATCAAAATACAGTCGAAGTTAGGATTTTTTTTTTGATCGGTACAAGTATGTTTTATTCCTACACAGAACATAGTCAAATATCCGGATTTTTTATGTTTATAAAGAAAGGTTAATGCTAAAAAAAAAAAAAAAAATATGGTTAATTTAATTTATCGCTGCATTGAATGTTATAAAACAGTTATATTTTTTAAAATTCCATAATATTGAAGAAAATTGAGATATTATACACTTGATATCGAACTTCGAGGCCATCCCTTTCCACCTTCCGTTGAGGATTTATTTATCTCAAGAGCTGGCGGATGTCGGCAGTTTTGATCTACTTAAAGCTATAATGATTTAAACAATCACTACCAATCTCGATGAATATGTTAACTTTACAGGCTAACAGTCCCCCCCCCCCCTACACCCAATATCTTACATAGGGCTAAAAGTACCTAAAATGAACAGCCTTTTCTTCGAAAAACACCAACGTAACAAGTTTTTTTTTTCTAATTATATGATCTGTCCATCGGTAATCATTAACACAACCAATAAAAATAAATGTAAACTAACCTTTACAAGACATTTAAACAATTGCAATAGATAAAAGCAGCAATAGAGTAGATAATTGATTTCTTTGACGTCAACACCTGTGCGGAGATGTGCCTTTTAATTTTGTCAAATTTTAAACTTATGTATCACACAAGATTGTTTGTAATTTTATAAACGGGGGCAATTGGGTGATTTTCAAGAAAATTGGAGTCTTCCACTAGTTTCATCTTTTTGAGATGAATTTTAGCGGACAGTGGCCCGTGAGGAGACCCGTTATTGTACTCAACTCATTATTTGTCAGGCTTAGGTAAAATTTACCCTTATTCTCTGACAAATTGATGAAGAGTTTGGATTGTTTCATACCAGATTTTAATTGCCAATATCTTTCCTTCTTCTTTGTTTTCCAGGAGTTCATTTCTCTTCTGATTAAAATTTTAGACTCAGGGCCCAACGAACATGTTTCTGAACACTTTATTGCTAGGACATCAGCTATATCATTGTCTTCGATTCCTTCGTGTTCCCGGGTCCACATTATGGTAAGTTTCGAGGTAATTTCAGTCTAGCCATGACGCAATTTTATAGGAATTTAAAGCTTTTAATGTTACCTGGCTTTCTGATTTTATATATATTCTTTTTCTCTCAGGGCTCTCCTTTAAATTTTCAAGAGCAGCTATTTTTATAGCGTGTATCTCAGTTTGGATGACCGTTAGGTATGCTCCAATAGCTAGTAGGGTCCTTCTGCAGTTTTGTCCCAAAACTCCAACCCTTGCTTTTCCTTCCCTATCAGGGCCTCATTTTCAAATTTGGGTCCCCCTTCTTCCCATATTTTTTTGTTTGGAATAATAACTTGGAAATTCTTATCAATGCCAATTTTTCTGGGTAAGTAAGTGCGTTTATCTATTCTCTTCCCTTGAGTTCACTAATGATTTTAAGATGCCCTTCATAGTCTCCTGGTTTATAGTACCAGGTGCGCTGTAATCTAAGTGCCCAAGTTAAATTGTCTTTTTGTTTCCAAATGTGCAATGGAGTTAAGTTCAGCATTACTTCCATAGTTGCTGCTGGGCAAGTACTAATCGCTCCTGTTATACCTAGGCAAGCCGTTCTTTGATCTTTCTCATCTATAATTCCTAAAGGGTGCATTCTATCGAAAAAGCATAGTATATTAAATTCTGCTCCTAATCATACCATAGTAATAATAATAATTACTACAAGTGTGCTTTCAGAGCATTTAGGTAAAAGTTTGTCATTACCAGTTTTAAAGAACATTAACTTTCCTGTATGTTTATATATAATATTTTTAATATTCAGAATAGCTGCTGACATACGAGACCGTGAAAATCTGCGGAAATATAAAAAAAATCAAAATGTTGGATATCCCAGTGGCTTCTCATTAGATATGATTTATTTCATGCACACATAAAAGTACAGACACTCCAGATCCTAAAAAACTTTGTCTGCCGACATTAGGAGGGAGCGGGTTTCAAAATACTCGACATTTAAGGACTTTGCTTTGGTTTTTCACCCATAATTTCTAAACGTTGCAGTCTATCGAAGAAGTTACAAAATAATAAATTAAAGAGCATCACATTCTGCGTCTAATGAGTACCACTGTATAATAAATTGGGTAACTGGTGTGGTCAAAAACTAAGGTCGCAGAATCATATATCTGTCTTTGTCTCTATTTTTGACAAAATCGTCGTTTTTTACCGTGGTTTTTGAAGAGACTAGTTAACCAAATTATTGTGTTGTGGTACTCATTAGACGTTGAATTTGATACTCTTTACTATAATATACCATAATTTTTTCGATAGAATGCACCGTTTTTTTTTTGCCGCCATTTTTTCAGGTAGCATGATCCGACTGACAGACTGCCTATTTTTCTAATGTCAATACTACAAGGATTCAAAAAATTTCTAACAACATTTTCTTCAGATAAGACAATTTTTTGCACGGACTCTCAGTCTATACAGGGAAGTGATGTGGTCAACATCCACGCTCAACCATCAGGTTCTTACCCCAACCCAATGAAATTTTGAATAGCCAGCCAGGTAGCCATTTAATAGAAGCTGGGTGTTCAACTGGAGGATTCTCCCGATCCCAGTGTCAATTGGCAGTTGATATCACAGGTAATAAATTTTCTTCCCACATCCGGCCGCAAATCTGAAGACCGGGAGCTTGAGGCCCATTGGCTTACCAACAGATTTACTCCTACCCCTATATTGTATTATATAAATAATATAAATAGTTAATACATTAAAGATTACGAAATTATACTAATACTATTGTATATGGCTTAGAGAATTGGACATATGAATGCTAAGATATTATCATCGAGTGAGTACATATGTATAACATATTTCCGTTAAAAATACCAGTCTGTAAGATTGGATTTTATGTTACCATCGTCAGACCGGCCTGCATATTCTCCTCCTATATATCCTAGACTACCTTCACTATCCTATCTTCTTCTAGTTTAGCTTATTTGTTTTTAACGTCCTTATGGGAGTGGAGGGGGGGGGGGGGGGGGGGGGTTCCCCAATAAGGGCAGAAAAGACGGATCATCCTGTATGGTGAACAACCTATTCTAGCCAAAGTGAGAAGGTCGAGATTCATCACGTGGATCCACCACGAATATCATCTTTTAGTACTTAAATGTCCAATTCATTTTTTTTCAAACGAATTCAACACAAAGTATCGAGAAACAATCATACTGTTCTTTTCATTTATTCAGGGTATTAACAACTGGTTTGATAACGGAAAGGTAGCAATGAATAGTGTTCATAAACTAAAAAAAACTCATTGTGCAGTGCGGGGATCACACAACTTTCACTAAACACCCTATTTTGAATAGAAATTAGTTTCTGAAATTTATGGCTAGTGAAATTTTAAAAATTTCCATGGAAATTCCATTTAGTTTCCATTAAACAGTATAAAAGTAGAAATTATTAACTACAACAATCACTTATTACTTTTTTCGAAAAAAATGTACAATCAATAATATAAAGATGCTGCTACATCACAGACATATACCAAACTTAAATACGTAAACTTAGTTCCGTACAATTTTTCGTTTTTGAGCTAGGCTTTTCACTTACACACATTGATGGATTTAGGGGATGGCTATTTGCCAATAAACCGGCAAATTTTCAAAGTTGCATTCCAAAAAAGCTATAGTAAATAGAAGGTACAAGTGCTATGCAACTCTTGCCAATATAAACTTATAAGGTTCTTTCAGTCTCAAGCTTTGAATTTTTCCACAAAGAAATTTCTCAGCGTAGGGGCGGCAAATTGGTACACATACACAAACGTGTACTTACATTGAAAATATCGGATTCGAAATTTTTACGATCGTAATACTTTCCCTCACAATATATTTCTTATATTATATAGGTAAGTGAAATTAAAAAGAATACCTATAGTTTCTTTTTCGAGTTTTGCATACCCTTGAATCTATAGCTTCCTTGAATCCTGCTCCATCTTTGGCTGTTTACCAATATACTATATATACTACTTGTAGTTCTTTGTTATCTTTGTTTATTCAGTCTATCCATTTTGTATACGTTTTTCCATGTGGTCTCTTGCGAACAACTATTAAGATGGACAGCTTGGAGCTCCAGGCTCCACCCATATTAAAAAATATGATTCCAAGGAAGTTATGTTAATACCTAACCTCATTGGGATCATATTTTTTAACTATCATCACAGCTCACTTGGATGATGCAGATGAGATTTTTCAAATCTCTCGATCCTGATTAATATAATAGTTATAACGAATTCTAAGTTTTAATAGAACGTAATAAAATATTTGAACATTGTCCAGAGTTGAATAGTTTTCTGCTATTTCACAGAAAAGTAACAACTCAAAAAACTAATTTTCATAGTACAAACAGAATCAAAATTTCGCTTTTTTACTGCAACATAAATTGATCGTACTCAACACCGAATGGAACTACGAAAGAGATAAATCCTCTAGAGCCAAGACTTTTAAGAGTCAATGTCTTCAGTTTTGAGTAAATTTAGTAGAATAATTCGCAAAATGATTTGTATGAGTGGCTGTATTGTACCCCTTTGACATACAGCGGCTTTGTTTTCCACACATCTTGCAATTATATTGCCAGTAAATAATATGACGCAAGGATTGCAGCTGTTCGAGCCACACATCTGCACTGGAAGATGTCTATAGTTTCTATTTCAGATGTTTCAAGAAAAGTAAACAATCATATTTAAAGCTTTTAAAAGTGAATTATACTTAGTAAATGAGAATATATAAATTGTAATGCCACGGCAACTCCAATAGCTCCACGAAAAATTCTTTTTAAAGATATGTCCACTTGTCGACATTCGATGCGACTTTTCAGACACCTTGAAAATTTGATTTTCTTTTATGAATTATTTCATTATTGTTACAACGTATTTCATTCGTCAATTTTTTTTTAAAACAATAATTCATTTGTATTCCCAAACTACCCCAAAACAATATATTGTTTGTTTTCTATTTTTTTTTTTTTTTACTTGAGATGATTTTTCAGCCATATATAGGCCATTTTTAAATATAAAAAATAAATATTTGCTAATAGTGTTATTTTCATTACAGAATTACTATAATTGGCATTACTTTCTGATTTTAATTTTAGTTTTAATTTAAAATAATTTAAAAAAAAGAAAGAGACAAAACATCGAATATCTTTACTAGTGGCGAATGACTCACCAGCCGATGCACCAGGACTGAAAAACATAAGACCACATATATCCTAATCAGAGATAGCACATCTCACATCAGAAGCTATAAAAAGACTGACCAAATAGACGTAGCACATTACTCTAAAACAGTATAACATATATTGACGTAAAAGGAACGAGGCAACATTGTAAATATATTGCTAATGAAATTGTTTGTAACCATTTTTTTCGGAGTAAAGATTTTTTTTGATAAGTTCATTTTATCTCATTAATTCATAAATTCGATTAATTACAATTAGAAAGTAATGCCAAATATATTCATTCTCTAATGAAAACAACACTGTAAGTAAACCTTTATTTTATATATTTAAAAATGGCCTATATATATGATATTTTTCAGCTGAAATATCATCTCAAGTAAAAAAAACAAAACAATGAATTGTGGCAAATGACAAAAAAAATGTGATGAATGAAATAGGTAGTGATAATAATGAAATAAAGAAATAATTTATAAAAGGTACTCAAAATTTTCAAGGCATTTTCGAGGGTTACGCCTGGAAAGTCGCATCGAAAATCGACCGGTGTGGATAGCTTAAAAGAGATTTAAAACATCTTATTCAAGCATTCCGTTAAAAAATTCAATAGCCTAGAAAAGTATTAATATATTTTAAATAATTTTTTCAGTGTACTAAAATATGCTTGTACACCACACGATATATGAACCTGGTTGTAAACATTAGATACTAATATTTTAGAATTAAACATTGATGGGTGTAATCTAATATTATCAATTGATCATAATAATATTATGAGAAATTTTTTTTGAAATTATATTTTCATAAATGCTAGGATCCTGAACAAAAATAGATGTTATGTATCGCGTCGTCATTTTTCAGAAAATAGTTTTAAGATCTTGTAAAAAGGTGATCGTTCGTTGAAATGTATGGTGAATAGCAAAGAAATTCAATTTTTAAGACTCATGTCCTAGGAAAACGTAAAAATATAAAACATTACCAGTTTTTACCAGACTTCATGCACAGGAACTATTTTTAGAAGACCATATTTAGAACGCAAAAACGTTGTTCTGCAAACTGCAGGAATTCAGCCAGACCTTTGGAAAACGTGTAAACATTGATCGAAAAGCATTCACAAGTTTATCACATCTGGGCTAGATCAGTTCTTTTTTTTTTTATCTCAATGTGCACAAACGTTAGCCGATCAATATTTAGAAATTTAAATTATAATAATAAATATCTGGTGTGTCCACTCAGACAATTTTCCTTACCACTTTGGGTGAAATACGATTTTTTTTTTTTTTTTTTTTTAGCTTTACAGACAATTAAATTATCTTTCTAATAAGCATCTGAAATGTTCCAGGAGTTTTCAAATTATCAACTAAATGAAAAAAAAAAATGAACGGATTTCATGGAAGCGTGTGCAGAATACATTTAAAAAAATTGTTCTCCAAAAGCCATAGGAAAAGCAGGAGAAAAATCCATCCTCTCTCTGTAAACAAAACAGGAACAACTACGGATAAATATTAAATGATTACTGATTTCATTTTTTTTTTTAATTTCCTTTTTGGTCAGGCAAGCTATAATTAAAGACAATTTTTTTTTTTTTTTTGTATAAAATTTAATTGCCGTTTAATGACTTGAAAAATTCATAATAAAACGTATACTTTTTGAGTTATACGCGTATAAAGTTTTATTTTCTTCATGTCTCATAACAAGGACTTTTTTTTGTTTGCTCAATAATAGAAGATGACGAACTTACCCGCGGGCTTGGCTTCAGGGTTATACACTTCTATAAAACAGTGAAATGAATAAATTATAGTTATAGCAACGAATTAATTATTATATTTAATTAATATTTAGTTCGTTAGGCCTTATTGTTATTATTTCAGCATCACGCACTTCCTCAGTTATTATTATTATATATATGCATAAATATATAATACCCATTATTCTTTTATAGTTTATATTTACATTTACTATATGCACAAATCGTATATTCTTTACCAGAGTCAAGCTGCCTAGAATTTTGGCTATAAAAATAATTAAATATTTCAGAACAAAGAAAACTCTGAATTCTGTAGAATAAATATTCCATTAAAAGTAATTTTAAAAAATTCACGTATTTTGACTGAATTAAAAAATAATTTAAAGGCGGACATGATGGAGAAATCCAGAGAGTCTTATTTTCATTGGCTTTATAAGAATTTAACCAGTGACTTAGGTGACAAATATTACATATCAAACCTGAATAAAATAAAAAATTTTAACGTTATTTTTAAGATGGGAGGACAATTAGTTTATCTTAACAGTAGTGTAATGAGGAGTGAACAACAAAGATTGTGTACTCTTTGTAATTTGAATATAATTGAGGATTTAATTGCCGTATCTTACTAGGCTCTAGAGTTAACTATTTCATGAAAAATTACTAAACCATAATGAACTCATAGAATTATTGAATGATACAGACTGGAACAGTTTGTTCCAGTACCACAAGTCTGCTTATGGGTACAGAATGTTACTAATTCGGGGATATAATACATAATTCTATATAATAATAGAGACAATAATTAATGTATACTACTTTATGGTGCATTTAAATAGCTCTAATTTGAGTGGTAGTAGACATCTGTGCCTCTAATAGTTCTCGAGATAAAGTCTTGCAAAAAAAAATCCGATAAACTAGAAATCACAATTTTGTGAATTTATTTTGGCAAATATCATGGCGACAGTTCTTAGTACGCAAATAATCAATATAAACAACTTTCGGGTGTATTTAATTAGCTCTAATTTGAGTGGTAATTAACATCAGTACGCCTTATAGTTCCTGAGATAAAGTCTATCAAAATATTTTTTTTTTTTCCGAGAAACAAGAAATCATCATTTTGTGAATTTATTTTGGCAAATATGAAACTGTTCTTCCTCCGAAGATAATCAATATAAACAACTTCCGGGTGCAACAATGTTAAATGGTGCAACAATAAATATAAACATCTTTCAATTTGTACGCCTGATAGTAGCTGAGTTAAAGAATTTGAAAAAATAAACAATTATTTTTTGAAAGATTATATATCGGTAACTATTGAGGTACATGCGTCTATTACAACTCGAATTCAGAGGAAGAAGACTGACAGCGCTTTCGACCCAACCGCTTCATCGCAATTTAAGTGCATTTTCTAAGGAATCGTTTCAAATATTTTAAAAAGTGACTATCGATTTGTAAAGAAGAATAAGTGCTCCATATGTTTTATTTGAAGACTTTTTCGTTATTGTTTGCCGTTTAATGGTAACTGGTCTTGAAATTTCAACTTTTGTGTGACCGATTTGAAAAAATTGAATTTACTGATGCTTTTTAATGTCCAAGCCAATTATTTTTTAAAATTATTCTATGTCTTTTGATTCTCTGACTATTCAGCTTTGAAACAAAGTCAATTATGGCGAAATTAAGCCAAATGCAGAATGACAGTTTCCAAAAAAGTAAATCAAGTCAAAGTCGGTAGTTGCCATCTTTGGACGCCATTTTGGGAAGGTGCAGCAACTTTTTTTTCTGGGAACATTGTTATTTTTTTTAAATCATTAGTCACAAGGAACACAACGATGTGTAATTTATAGGGATCTGGGGAGGGAGGGGGGGGGGGTGCAAGATAGGGGGGTCTGGCCCACAGACAAACGTAGTGATCTGTCAAAAGACCAAGAGATCTTTCATTTCCCTGCAAAACTATTCGCTTTTTAAATCTCTGGAAATAACTTCCCTCTATTGAGAGTGAGGTAGAAATTCGGTGATATATCTAGAACAGCTTGAGGGGAGGGAAGGTTGATTGGAACACCGTCTATGGCCCTTCTAAAAATAAATTGTGGAAGAAGATGTGAGCAGGAAATATGGTGTACTACAGCAACTGATCTCTCTCTGGTATTTATAGATTTTCAAAGTTATAATTAACCAAGTCGAAGTTACAGGCTTTCGTCATTGCCACGTCCGTATCCGGTTTTAAAGAAATATACCGGAACATATATTAATAGGTCTAAAATTATTTTGTATATATTTTTTATCCTATATCTAAATACAAGGTATATTTTCGAGCTAGTATGGATATTTATATTATTGTAAATTAATTTTATATTTTTAACTAATAACATTGTAAATTATATTGACCGATGCCTTACAGTAGTGAACAATTGTCTCCAATACGGCAACATTTTTATATTTTTGATATCTTTTTCATAAGTGCTTCATTTTTTCAGACTATAACAAAATTTTCATTAATTGTTTTTCACATCTTCAAAACGGATAAAATAATCTATTAAAAGAAAAAAAAAAAGAAAATACACTAGTGTCATATTTTCATATTCAGTTTATTTTCAGCTTCAATAAACAGCTTTAAAATCAACTTTAATTGAGAGGATTTCCCATAAAACATATTCGAATTTTATGAAACTAAATTTCATTTGATTTTCTATTTCTTTTTGTTATTAACAAATTTTAGTTCCATAAAAATGACTTCTTGAGATATTGAAAATAGGTTCTTAGAACAATAACAAGCAAAGATGAACTTTCTCATGCCAGTATTTAAATAATTCCCTCCAGAGAGATTTATTACATCGCGTTGCGGAACTAGTTTTAAACATTTTTTACCATAATCGTTGCTATATAACTTATCTTGATAAGATAAAAAATAACTGAAGGAATAATATACAAGATAGAAAATATCAAAATGGCGGGGCTTGGAGAAAAAGTTGAGACCCCCAAAAAATGAAATAAAAAATTACAACTAAATATAACCACATAAAAAAATAAAGGAATTTTACGAAAATTTTACAAGTAGTCGAGTATGGCGTTTCATGAGATGTGAGCTGTAATGACTGTATGCCATATATTTACTGTCAAACTTTATTTATACTTCGCAGAGTGAGAGGGAGAGACAAAATATAAAAAATACTATTTTTGAAATTATTTTAGTTTAAATTTAAGTTTTGCCCTCACTCAGACTCCACTGGAGAAATAATTGCTTGTAGTGGAGCAGTCACCCATTTTTATATGATCACTGATCGGAATACTGACCACCCCGTACTGCCCTTGAAATATCTATTGCACTTCCGCTATCCTGGTCTAACCTATTTTGTTAGAGAAATAAAAATTCAATTAAAATAAACAATATTTTTGTTTCACTGAAAAAAAAGTCTGGAACTTTATATAATAAGTCCTCTTATTAAAAAAAAAAAAATCAATGATTTCTCTAAATAAATTTCGAGTAATTAGGAATGTGAGTAAAAACAGTTGCATAAGCCCAAGAAGATGAATTTCATCAAAAGCATTATTTATGGTGAGCTTGCTACTTTATTTAATTAACATAAAACTTGTTATGAACCATACTAGGTTGTCCAAAAGTCTTTGTGCATAGAATACGTTTTATTTAAATTTCAATATAAGATCTACACATTAAAATTATTCTTCAAAATATAGGCCATCATTGCAAATTACTTTAACCCATCTTTCTACCTGAAGTTTAATTTGATTGTCCTTGGTTTTCAATGCGGAAAACTCCTCACATCCTGATTTGACATCCCTGTTGTTTTTGAAATGCCAGTATTTCAAAAAATGTGCCATTTGCCGTAAAAGACCATAGCCAAACAGAGCAATGTCAGGGCTGTAAGGAGGGAGGGGTAAGATGCTAACAACCTGCATTTCTTAGAATCTTTCTTTGATTAAGAGTGAACGATAGGACCATTGTCTTGCTGAAACATCACTTTAATATGATTGACCAAAGCAGGGGACTACTCTTTTAAAACTCTATATGCTCTATACAGTACAGATAAACGTCACTAGCCCTGCCATCTGGAACCAGATCAAAGTGCTAAACATCCTCATAATTCCACCAAACACAAAGCATTACCTTGAAGGCTGTTGTTCCCAGAATTGCACCAAAAAGCTACTTAGTGCCTCAGAAGGACACGATTGACATTTTTTTCTTCCAGCATTATCAGTGAAATTTATAAAATGAAATGAAAGGCAGAGGCAGTTGGTATACACAATTAAATAAAGGATTAGTCAAAGTAAACAACGATATATGCATCGTTTACATCAGTATTGAACAAGGATTCAAATGGAGACTTTAATGTCAGCAATGAATTAATGTACTAAGACTTTTGTAACAACCTAGTATTAGAACTTATTTGTAATAATAATAATTTGTACACTAAAAAATCAACAACAATCATTAATGAGCTCCGCCTTTGTTTGAGTGATCATACTTTTTTATTTTATAATATTTTAGTGATAGCTCTACCCTTACGTAATCACTAGAATCCCTTAGTCGGGTTGGGATATCGAAACGCGATATATCGGATATGAAAAACCGATAATTTCTATCGATATCTTAACATCCGATAAACTATATTAATTTATTTTAATTAGCAATTTCCTTTATTCGGTAAAACTCCAGAATTGTGACCCCAATATGGTGGAGGTCTAGATTTTTAAGAGCTTACTGTACTTCGAGCTTCGCATGCCCACAACAAATAATCAAACCAACGAATCCTTATCAGTTGAGGTCGGAGCCTTACCGTAAGTTTAATTAGGACTGCATTAATTAGATCATCGATATTTGTTTAGAGATTATCGATAGATATCGATATATGGATTCGCGATATCGCAAAATATCGATATTTTACTTTCGATGTCCCAATCCTACCTTGTAGTAACTGGACCTACATTACTAAAGAACGAATGAACCATGCCCTGCCCCTTCAGATTTGGAGTGGAAGACATAACAAAACACAATTCGTAATCAGTCTGTTATAAAAAAGCTAAACTCGAACCATTACAAATTTTCAAAACATATAAAATTTAAATAACTCTTATTAGCCAATAGAATTATATATCAAACCGATCATAATTGAAAGCGATGATATTTTTATTTTGGATATATTATGTGGCATGATGTTTTTGATTCCCAATTATCCCGAAGGCTCTGATATGAAGGGATTTAGTTTCTAACGCATTCTACTCGTCCCCTGATATAATGAAAAAAAACCACCTAAGTAGATGATTCGATCAAAAATAACAGTTCGGTATCAAAATCTAATATAGCCACAGTCATGACTGTTACGGTTTATCTGTGTCAAATGGAATTTGGAACAAATATCTGAAAGAGTCAGATTAGATTTTGAAAAAAGAAAATTTGGAGAACAAATCATTAAGCACTTCAGTTCCATGGTGATTGGCGAAGAAGTATGGATACACATAACGAGAATCGCTTCCGAGAAACGGCAGTTAATTTGATAGTCACGTCATTGGTTACAATAACATATTTTTACAGAAAATAACTGAATCGGTGAGAATGAAAACAGTACATCTCCAAAATAAGTTCTTCAAGATATGTATCCGCAATCAGACGTTTGGTTATGCGCTTTCAATATTTAAGAATTCTACAAAATGTTTTTGTTTTTTTTCCAAAATGCCTAATATTGGACATGCATCGTTTTCATTTTCACCGACCGAAGTAGTGAACTTGAAATTCTCATGCATTTCCAAGACGTATTAATCCTAGATAAACTCCAACATGACATAAATACTGACTGGACATGGAAGAGTTAAGGCTGCTTGGATAGACCTTAAGTGCCAGGCTACAAGACACATACTTGTGACGATGCGCAGTGCAGGCAGACATACACTTATGTAATGACTACATCATCGTTATTAAGTGGTACTGTGTGAAGTGGCCAATTAGAAGACATTTACATATGCCATACAACTTTCATAATGAATCGATAATGTATTAATATAATTATATACACATTTTTATCTTTTATCTACCCTCGTATCCATTAAGACCATTCTTAAATATTATAAATATTAAACCACATATAGTACTTCCTACAAAACTCTTATTCTTGTTCAACTTTTCTTATCTAAAAGAATTTAGCTAAGTATAGTGATAGACAACAACGGTAAATAAACAAAAGGAATAAGAGAAAATTAAAAAGTAAATGCTTAATTTAGTGGTTAATTGATCACTATGCGTTCCTGCTGGAGGGGCTTTCATTCATTGTTTAATTTGGTTGTCTAAACTACTTAGAAATTTATAATTAGTCCATGTCTAGGGATTTTGCATAAGACGTATTTTAATATAGAAAAGTATCTCCCTTTTAAAAATATAGTCTTAGAATGCTATTGAAAAGATATAGACGTTTTGAAGTGGAGATCAAAGGAAAAGGTTTTTTTTATTTTGTATTTTTACATGACATAATCATAATCCAATTTTTTTTCTATTTCATTTGCTACCTACCTAGGAAAATTTTAATTTAAGAGTAATTACATTGGAAACCGAAATGGGGGAAAAGAGAAATAATAATAATAACCCCATCATAACTCCATATGAAATTCTTTTTTAATTGTTTCTTCAAAGCTGATCTTTTTAGTGCTAAAATTTAATGTAATAAATGTAGCAATGTAATTGGTAATTCATTTTAATGCCGACATTTTTGAAATAGTGATTAAGTTTTTCTTTATTTGTTATCTTTTATTGTTTCTATATTTTATGTACCTACCTTTATTTAAATTCATATTATTTTTCAAAAACTGAGAAACAAGATATAAATTTATCCGTTTTATTATTCTTTTTAATATTTCATTGTTTATTGCAAATTAAGAAAAGTTTGAATTCCTCATTTTAGTTTTCATTCAAATTTTAAGTTTTGCCAAGGTTTTTTGTTTTGTTTTCATTGTATTGTCCTTGTTATTTTTTACTTATTATAATTTTGGTATATAATTATTTTTTAATTTTAATTTCGTTTGCTGTTAGGGCTTATATAATATTTTAAAATTACAGAAAAAATATTAAATTTTTGAGATATTACATTATATATTAAAGGGGGTATTCTACATGAAAATCCGATCTCTGCCTGCCATTTTAAATATTATTTTTCTTCAGTTTTAAAAACTATTTGAGTTTAATATAAATGTTGGGGGAATAAGTTTTTAAAATATGTCAGTTCTTCAATTAATTCATTTTTATTTGATTTTTGTATAGCCTATTAGCTGCATGAAATAATACGTTTGTCATTATAAAAAATAATACAAAGTTTTTGTAGTTATAATTAATTGAAAAACGTTTTTAATATAAATAAACGGGAAAAAATTTGGGGATATAGATGCTAATTATTTGAAATAAAATTTATATTTATTGACTAATTATTATCTAGCTATAGGTTACTCAGCAATTTAGTCAATTTATTTAACTATTGTTGTCCAGTTATATGCTGTCATCCCACTGATTTTTGATTGAACTCGAGGAAAGACATAAACAACCTCTCGTTCAAGTCGTTTTTATCTTAGATAACCATTGTCTGATACAAATGCTTTTCCTATTCAATACTCAACATTTTAAGATAACTATACTACTTACCGGATGTAAATATCTCATTTCCTCGCTAAGAAGAATTCACCATTCATCATCAATTTTACTATTTCTGAACCATTCTTTAGCGGATTTTATGATAGGATTGTAACCGTTATTAATTTCCTACCCTTGAGTATCCCCTTAAGACATAAATGTTCCGAATGTTAATGTAATATTCCGTCATTAATCGGATGAAAGTTTTTATTAAATTATTGATTATTGGACCGAAGAGATTTAAATGTGAGGATTGGGAATTCATGAAACTTTACTGTAATTGATGTGTTTTTCCTCATCTCAAAAACATTCCAATGAAATAATTCAATAAAAAATAGCATATTAAAAATATAAATATAAGAATATATATGAAGCTACGAAGAAAATAAATATATTTTTAGCTCAGTGGGTAAGGTACTTTTTGGTACTGTATTGGGGTCTGAACCCCATGTTCAGGATCGAGCTCGACTGTGATAAAAAAAAATATATGTATATATATATATATATATATATATATATATATATATATATATATATATATATAAATATATATATATATACATATATATATATATATATTTTTTTTCTTTTCTTTTTCTGCTGGACAAAAATAAAAAAATCTTAAACAAATGAGATAATACCACAGGACATCATAAAAATGAATTGCACTTTTCAATTAACATTTCAGTATATACCAATCTAAAAATAGGTTAATGCTATAATTAATTACATATCAAAATTTACAGGATAGTGATTTAAAAAAGAAAAATATATTTTCGAAAATTTGCAAAAACCTCAGAGGGTTTAATAAAACTTATGAAATATGAAATAATAATAATAATAAAACAGAAATCATGATTTTTACTCAATATTTTTTATAAGAATATATGTTTCTGAATATTAATTTTTTGTTTTAATTTTTATAACCGATACTTATTTTGAATAAAAACTTTTTAGATTAATATAAATTAGAATAATACTTTTTTAAATTTGTGATCAACAACTTTATCATAGTTGTTCATTTTATTAAATGGGTTACTTATTTAATTTATAATATTAAGCAATATAGATTAATTAAATAAAGAACCATTTAATCCCACGTTTATTTTATTAAAACTTTATACAGTCGTTATTTTATTTTGTAAAGTTTCAGCCATCTTTTTTTTTACTATTAGCCGTTTTCAAACCCTATTTGCCCAATTATTCTTAAGATGATAATCAAGGTAGTAGGTACTTATTATAATTTTCAATGCTCTGAATTTCCTTATTTTCTTTTTTTGGCACATCAAGGTCAAGTCTTTCATTTTGGTGATATAGCCATTTCTTCCTCTCCGTATCTTAAAACACAATTTTTTTTTAAAACACTATAACTTCCTGAGACATACATTACTATCACCCATATTAATATATTTGAAACTCAATCTATGTAATATAGATTAATGTTATAAAAATGTAAAAATACTTCATTTAAAACCATTTTTAAAAAGTAAACGAAACATTCGATCGAATGACAAGGAAAAGTTGGTAATATTTTTTTTTGTATATTTTGAATCACGACAAAATATTTTGATAAGGATTGGCAATCATATCACCGCAAATCCTTCCATTTTATGCCTATAACACAGGGGACTTGAAGGTTTTATTAAATCATTATATTAGTGGCTAGTTTAAAAAAATAATTAAATAGAAATTTTAAGAATGCACAAAAAAACAAAACAATTAACGGGATATATCTATGATTTGAAATATTATTAGGATTTAGAGTTTACATTAGGGTACTAAAAGTAATTGCCCTATAGGATGATGTTTTGTCAATAGACGTTTTATTGCGAGATGGGTGGAAGTCTTATGGCAGGATTATCCACCTCATTAGTGGCAATTTTATAGGTGGGAGTGTTTCATACTACGAAATGGATACCTGATGGATCATAGGGTATTGAAGGAAAATGAAAAACGGTGAATAATATTTATAAAATAAAAATTTTCTAGATTAATATCTTCTTCAATCTGTGGCCCCTAGTAGCCATTTAATGATCAGTGGTCGTTTAATGAATTGTGAGAAAGAGCTACTACATCTTGATTTTTGCTTCGATAGCTGTCCTTACATATTACAGTACCGATTTTGTTTCATTTTGATTGATTTTGCAATAAGGTCACACCATCCGAAACAACATCACCGCGTATTTTTAGCCAGTTAGTAGTAAAATGACGAAATCGGGACTACTTATAACCACGTCCAACGGAAGAAAGTTGTTGATCTGACTGTCACTAATAACAGATTCGTATGTTTATGATGGAATCCTAAGAACATCTTTTTTTAATTCAAATATTTATATCTACGAATATCTTTAGTTAGTTAACTTGCTGAATTTTATTAAAATAATATAAAGAAAAATGAAAATAGAACTATTTCGACAGTGAATTTAATCCTTCTGTTGAAATTATAAATGATACAAATGTATTTTATTTTCTAATAACCATTGATGGTAAGTAGTCAGATGAAAATCAGAGGTATTAAGGTAAGCAATAAGTGAAGTTAAACGCTTAATGTTACACTCTAGTTATTTGAATGATTCTTACTTTCTAATTTATATTGTTCTAATAATTCTTCAGGTTTTCTGTAAAAACTCTTTTCAATCCCCGCATACGTCCTTTACTGTCCATATTCATAATTTTATCTTATTTGATTATAATGGAAGATCTTTTTAAATAATTTTAAAATTTGATTATGGGTTTGAAGTCAGATTTCTTCCTTTCAATATTAATATTTATTAAAATTGTTTTTCCATCTTTACACTATCTACGTTTTGGGGAATTTCCCCAGCTTCAGAATAATCCATTCTAAAATTACTAGGTTGTTACTAATGTCCTTGTGCATGAACAAACCCTTAATTTCAACTCTCATAATTATCCTATAAGAATGGATTTGTTCCTACTGTTTATGTCAATGTTTATTTTGACTAATCCGTTAATTCCTTGTGACTTAAGTTGGCTTTATGGGATCATTTACTTTTTTAAAACGTCAGAAGAAAAAATCGTTATTCGCGGTCTTTTGAGATATTACTGGAAAAAAAGTTTAATCGCAAAGGCAGCAGCCGAAGAAATTTGTCCATAGAAGGTGAGTCAATTATCCATCGAAATACTGCCGCACAACCCAGATCAGGTCGCTCATCGGCCGTTGATGATGACGTTCTTCTTGAATATGTGAATCAGCAACAATCCGTGATTTATCGGCCGTAGTAGGGACTCAAGCCTTTACTGTGAACAGCTAGACAGAGTTCATCCAGTTTTGAGTGCAAAGTACCTCGCTTTGGTCAACAGGAACCAAGCCATTTTGCAACACGACAATGCCCCTCCACATCGTTCTCGTTTGACCAAGGAAAAATTATCGGAACTGCAAGGACTGAACGTTTTACCTCATCCTGCGTATAGCCCAGATATTGCACCATCAGCTTATTGTTTGTTTAGACCAATGGCTCATTTTTTAAAAGGTCGGATTTTGATAATTACAAGGACGTAAAAATTGGATGAGAAGACTTCTATGCCTCAAAACCAAAGGAGTGGTACCGGCATCAAATCCAATTACTGGCAGAAAGATGGATGAAAGTAGTTGAAAACACTGACTTTACTTTGAAGAGTAGTATTCAGTAATGTTTAAAATATGTAATTTGAAATAAAGCTATACTAATGCACAAGAACTTTTGCAACAACCTAGTAGATCATAATACAAATATGCATCCCTTGCGGATGCACCTATACACCTGAACTAGCCCATACGTGTGTAAGAATTGAAATAAATACACCACTGAATACACAATATTGTATCCGATGCACTAACGTACCATTCCGGCATTGGTAACATGTGACCATAATTCGCAAATAACCCAAAATCATTTCATAGAATTTTTTTATGCCCATGTAGATTTTTGCTTAGAATAACAAAAACTACATCCCTGTGAAGTTCAGAGTATTTGACTGAAACCTTGAAATTTGACTTATACATTGAAATACTGCAGAGTCCATTATAATTTTTTATATAAACTGTTTATTGAGAAATAATACATTCTTAAGAGTAATGATATTAGAACTGTATGCAAACCATTAATACCATATTTACAGGAAAAAAAAAAATTGTAAAATTCATAAAATAAATAGTCGATTCCAATAATGTTTATAACATTAATTTTAATATAATACCAAAAAAGTAATCAGTCATTATTTCAACATAGTCCAAAAAAGTAATCTGTTAATTTGCAATGCAATAAAAACAATATGGTAGTATTAGAAATATAATATAAATATATATTAAGCTGCATTTATTTGTCCTTTTATAACATTTAGTTATATTAAAATCATTGAAAAATGTTTGTAACCTCTGACCCGAGAAACATAATTTCACAAACATGTCCAATAATTAATTTAATAATAAAGCCAAATAAAAATTTAAAATAAAATATAGAAAAGAACAACTGTTTTCTCATTCTTTGGAGAAACAAGTATGTTTTCGATATACCGTTCTTTCCTTTTCATAATTAAAAAAACTTTTATTTTTTATTACTGTTTTGAAAATCGAAATACTCAATGTTTACTTTAAATATATATTATATTATTACTTATATATATATATATATATATATATATATATATATATATATATTATATATATATATAATTTTAAGAATTATTTTAAACTAAAGTAACATTATGTGAATCGAAAAGTTTTGAGAGTTAATTTTAAAATCCCGAAAATGAAAGAAACAATTAATATATATATATATATATATATATATATATATATATATATATATATATATATATATATATATATTATTTCGGAGAGGATGAGAACAAATTAATGATCAAATAGATAATTTATAAATTATAATTACAACGTTGTTAATTTAAAAATAAATAAACAATAGAAACTATGGAGAGAAAGAGAACTTACCCAAGAACTACAATCGGGTCCTAGTCGACAACTGAAGACCAAAGGCATCCCCTCTACCCTCGGAGCCCCTTCTCCAAGCATTAATTAGTTCCAAGTATCAGTAACCTCCGTCATCTCTTAATTTTAGGATTTGAATATATATTTTATGTCCATGTATTATACTATAATTATTGACTCCTATATTTTTGGTTTCGTTACAAATTTTATTAAGAGGAACGTTAAAAAAAATTAATAAAAAAAATCGGGATGGGACTACAAAATGAACATATCAATATTTTATATTTAAAATCAATATGACTCCAGAATCCTTCCGTGAGATTCTCTTACTCATGAACTTTATGTGCTTATAGACCTCTATATAAGATAGACAGGAGAAAACAACGGTTTTGAGAACTATGTTTAAAGGAAAATCTACAAGGCAAATTTTTCTTAAAACTTCCAGATTGAGGACAGCTGAAGGATTATTTCAAATAATTATAGCTATATAAAATTAATTTATTTATTATGCTATATCTGCTATTCTCTCTGTTAATGATTTATAAAAAAAAAATACAAATGCTAGTATAAATTCTTTCATACTACTTGTCTAAATGTGATCACAATTAAAAGCACTTTTGAAGTCCTTATAAAGCTCAATTCCCTTATGTACGAGATACGAAAAAAGTGAAAATGCACAGGATGGGGCAGAAATGACTGACACATTTTGAAGGACTATAAAAACAAACCAATTTCTCTAGAAAAAAACTACATTGAAAATAGTTTTATTTTAGTGGGTTTTAAAAATTAGATGTTCCAAATGTTGGTCCTTATTGACCAAGCATTATCGAAGACGTTTCCAATCGAATGGCTGGATCCAAATCATTGGATTTAGGGCTTTTTTATGTCATAAAAAGGTGTATTTTTTAGATCAATTCGGGTACAGTACGAAAATGTATTAAGAAAAATAATTTGTAGGTAGGACATTTTAACTTATCAGGGCATTACTGTACTCTAATACGAGCAATTTCTGCTTGTCTGTCTGTCTACATAATGGATCTCGAAATTCCTAGGAAGGATTTTGCTACGTTTGGAAAAAGGATTTTTGGACCCAGAAGCCGATCGGCTTAATCCTTTTCCACAAGAAAATCCGTTTTTACGTTTTATTGATTTAACCAGCCCTACAACTTTACGCTGCCATTTTAATCTCGAAGATGCAATTAATTCCATCATATTTTCTAAGTGCTTCTCTACCAATTCTGTGCTAAATCTCTAGTTGCCCATTTTTCTCATCCCAATACTTCTTTTTTTTATGACGGCACTACAATCTTTTTTGTATGACGATTTAAAAAATTTTTTTTTAATCTTAGTCGGTTTTTATAAGTACAAAAAAAAACGTTCGAATTTTAATTCATAAATTTAAATATATAGAGTTAATCAGTAGCTATCCTAGTTTACATTATCTAAGAATTCCGTTAGACCGCGTCCGACTGTTCAATTTATATAATAATTTTACTGAAAAAAAACGTGAACGAAATATGTTTTGTTTGCTTTCTCTGCGAGATTTTATTGCTAATTGATGGCAAGGAAATTTTAAGCCAGGTAATATTACGTATTGGACAATTGACGGAGGAGGCCCAGGAGTTCATGAGTGAGGATTTTAGGAAATTTAGAGAATCTCATGCAAGAAAAAAAAGTATTGAAGCTTTGAACGAAGAAACTTTACACAATTGTTTGCTGATATCAGATCCCTACATTTCCTTTATATTGTGCATTCCTATACATATATACATATATACTTTTTAAATTATTTCTACAGATATATTTTAAATATAAAATAAGTCGTGAAAAGAAAAATTGTCGAGCATGAAATGAAACGAAACTGACTTCTGTGAATTGGAAGCACTCCAATAAAATGTTCTATGTAAGGAAATCTCTTCGTTTTCTTTTTAAACTCTCGGAGCATCAAAAGGATATGTTCAGGGAGCAAGATTAGAAAACTTTTAGATTCGTTTGGCTTTGGAGTTCAAAATTGAAAGATTAGTCTATTTTGGCCATTGGTAACTTGTCGATGTACTGATGGATAATCTTGTTTGAAAATATAAAAGGGCATCCAGAATTCTTGGTTGGAATTAATTGGATACTGGATGAATTTTATTCTGTTGTATCACCCCTTTGGTCGGAGTGATATGCAAAAGAAAATGTTTACCAGTCAAATAATAATGTTAATGACAAAACTTAGAATTAGGGATTAATAAATTATTAGCCAAAATGTTAGACATTCATCTTCAGTTCTAAAAACACACAAAAATTCAAAAATAAGCAATTCAAAATACAGTTTGGTATTATTGTACATATTAAATTAAATGTAATATAAATTAGTATTATAAAACATTTATGAATTATGAATTTAATTAAGACAAGAAATCAAATAAATGTTGGTACTCACCAAGTAGATTATATCAAACAGAAAAGTTTTTATTGGTTTGCTCTCGCACTGAACTGGCAATGAAAGAAAGGTGGGGTATTTATAGGCAAACGGTTTAAGGGTCGGGGATTTTTCCTGTAATTCCGGTGAGTAATTGTTTTTTCTGTTATAGACGGGAATAAATTTAAGATTGGACTATTGGAGATATTAATTTGGTCATTTAAGCAAAAATCTGGATTGGATTTGAAGGATTTTATTATTTCAAATGCTTCATATATATTTAAACTGAGGCTGTTTTCAACGTGATGTATGAATTTAACTCCTGAGTCTTTGATGAATTTATGTTTTTTTTTTTCATTTAAAAGAATTGCAAAGTTGTAATTCTCTGTCTTATTATTATATGTACGTATATGTTCCTTTAATGTCTGATTTATTGATCTTCCAGTTTTTCCCGTGTATTTGGCTGCATGATCATTACGATTTAGTACGTATACTCCGCTTTTTTGGAAAGGGTTTATTTTGTCTTTAGGAGAAGGGAAATATAAGGATAGGGTTTTATCTATTTTAAATGCAGGGTTTCATCTTAGTTTTTTCAATTCATTTCCAACTTTGGTGGATCACATTGAAATCAATCACATTTTAAAAAAACAAATTCCAAAAAAAGACAATTAATGATATCTATTCAACAACCCCCGAAGACAGGACCATCCAGAAACATTATGTCTTGATTCCATATTACGGTCCTATATCCACCAAAGTCGGAAATGAATTGAAAGAACTAGGATGAAATTAAAATAGAAAAAAAACCAACGCGACAAGTCCCTGTATTCAAATTGCCAAAAATGGCTATATTTCATGTTTGGAAAAATAGTACGTATTAGCGCTTAAAAAGACGAAAAATAAAGTTGAGCAATTGAAATCGGTCAAAAACTTTTCGCAAACTCTTTTTTTTCCGTATTTTTAAACGCTATTCAGCACTGTTTTTTATTCTTCTCAAACAACATTTTTTCTCATCTTAAACGTGAAAAAACTACATTTCGGCTCCTTTATGAATTTGTTTCACCAGGTTGCAGCACACCTATTTTATTTAAAATCGAATAGAATTTGTTTCTACTATTTTTCTCCTAATTATCACCTGGAGAAAGTTATTGGAATATTGGAAATTTATTTTATGAAATGTATATTTTTTCTCCCAGGCCCTGGCATGTTGTGGCTCTGCACTTCAGGATTCGCAGGTAAGGATCGACGCGTCTTGTGGGTAGCCTGTAGGACAGAGGTTCAAAAACTTTTTTGTCTGGCGGCAACCTGAAAATATTAAACAAAATTCATTTTAAATTTAATTTTATACTTTAATTTTTAACTTAATATAAATATTTTAAAATTCCACTTTAAGAACCAGGGCTATAGGATAACCCTACTTTACTGCGCAAGTTGGAGTAAATGAGACCAAATAAACTCATCAGCGGCTTGAAGGGCATAAATTTCGAAACATAAAATTTCCATAATTTTACTTACCTAAAGTATTTTATTTTAAAAGGGAGAAGTTGATCGGGGGTGCGGTCAAAGAAATAGACTACTATAAGTGGGAACTTATATAATTGTGCCTACGTTTCGACCTAAGTTTTATGAAAAAAATTAAAGTATTTTATGAAAAAAATCTTGTTTGTTTTTTAAATATATAAGTTATAATTTTAAAAACACGAAAAAAACCCGCAGAAATACAACTATAAAGAACACTAGGCCCCATTGAGTTTGGAAAATGTACGGCTCATTTATTCAAAAAATTTTCGTCCTTTCATCCATACCGACGTGAAATTTTTATTTGGATTTTTTATTTTCAGGTAATCAGTCAAATTTTGATATTCAGGTAATCAGAGTGGCTTTAAAGACAGAACAGTTAAGTTTTTATTCCGAGACGACGTTTCGGCCCAAACCTCATCAGGGCTAAAATGGATCAGAGATAAACAGACAAAAAAATGTTTACGGAACGAAAGAAACAGAGAAAGGGCTGTAGAAAACAAAGTAAAAAAAGAAAGTAAAATGAAGTAAAAAATACAAATATAAGATGCAAGAATTAAAAATACAATAATAATGATGAAAATAAATAATAGTATAGTGAGAGAAGGTAAAAACTATTTCCATAGGCATTATCTTTTAATCGTAGTTTTTTTATTCAGCAAAATTAAACACTTTTTGAGAGGGACCGAGTTAATCGGCTTTGTTTCATGATTTTTAAGAAGTATTTTTTCAGGTACCTCTTTCTTTTGACTAACAAGCCCGATTTACATGCTCGTCGTTTTGTTTCATTCCTGCATCCTCCTCTGAATTCGCTGCGCAAAAAAATCAATAATTGTTCACTTTTAGGAACAATGGCAGAGTCTGAAATTCACTATAAATATTTTTACATTATCAGCCGATTATTTTGCCAATTTTTATTTATTAATTACGATAAATGTCCAAATGTTATACGCTACTATTCTAGATAAAATCATTCAAAACAAATTAAAAAAAAAAAAGTTAAAAGTACTGAAAGAAAAAAAAAATCGTTACTTTTCAGGAGAAATAGGGAGGTTCTACTTATGCAGTATTTTCTTTTTTAAACTGTTTTGTGAATATAAATAGTTTATAAACAACTTTTATAACTAAAAATATTGTTATCCATAGAGCGTTTTTTTGTTATAATAATATATTTCTCATGATATTTCAGAAATAATAAAATTACATTGACTGGACTAATGAGTCACATTTTTTAACATGCCAATCATCAACACAGTAATTTAAAAAGCATAACAGTTTCAGTGATCAGAAAGTTATGGGACCGGTCTTAAAATTTTCAGGAAATACACTAATTTCAAAAAAAAAAAAAAAAATTGCATTTTTTTGTCCTAATCGCAGTGCCTCTAATTGATCAAGAGTATACGTGACAGTAAAATTTATAATGACATTGTTAAAAATATAAGAATTGTATTATATATATTTAAAATTAATAAATTTAGATTAAGAGATAAAAGACCATATTAATCCCAAATACATTTATTAATAAAAACTTATTTACATAATCATATTATTATATATTTTTTGTGACGTTTCGGCCTTATTTAACAATTTTTTGGCCAGTTTGAAACTTTACGCTATTGTGTGACCTATGTCCAATTTTAAAATATTATAATCTTACTACTAAAATTAGTATTTGTTTTTAAATTTTAACTTTGCTGCACTTTCACATATTCTTTTTTTGGCATATTGGCCACAGCTCTTTTTCATCGGGCCATACTTGACTGACAACTATACTTCACGTTGGTTGCACTTAACAATTTTTTTTTTCTTAGGGTAAAATTGAAATGGGAAATAATAATAAATCACTGTTTTAACACGTAGATATGAAGATGTGCATTTTTGCACTGAGCAGCAAATGTTAAAAATTATTAATGACAATATTATAAATATAAGAATTGAGAAAGAGAAAACCTAGCCAAACGCATACTATTACAATAGCATTCAGAGGTTAAGCGACATGTTAGTAATAACAAGGGTTGGTCCCACCTTTCTGAACACGTGCTGTGCAGACTCCCAGTTACTAGAAACACCCCAGTTACTCGAAACGAACGAGTCTAGAAGTCACCGTACGCCTAACTTGAATATTCTAATAAATAACAAACAAAGTTTGCCAGGTTGATCAGATAAAATAGCTAGGATTTGAAAAAAAATAAGTTAAATTTGGCCCCTTGTATCTCTAATTTAAAAAATAGATGGTTAAAATGGTTCACGGGCTCTTAAAAACGATAGCACTGACTTGGGGTTTAAACTCAGGCGTGGAGTCAAGAATGTACAAGGCTGCCATTCATAATATGGAATAGAAATCTGGCAAACATGACTCTCTTATACAAGAGAAATTAAAAAAAAAAAACATCGTATCCATTCAAACAATGATAGCTATAAAAATCATTAAAGCTTTTATGACACATCTTGTATACTTGAGACATCATACCAATTTCTCTTCTGCATAAAGAAATAGTAATTAAGTTTAAAATCATAACATTAAAAGAAACTCTTGTAGTTGTTCTGATTGATGGAGCTGATGAATACTTTATAAACTATAGATATACCCTAAAGTCCTTACAATGCCCAACGTAACAGTAATTGAACGGAATTCCACCGTCAATATTTTTACAAATGGACTGAGTATTTTATGAACGATATCTTATTTTTTTTAAATGTAAAGGTTATAATAAAGAAATGTAAAGAAAACGCAGAAATATTAATATAAAAAGCATAAAGCCCGATTTTTCGGGAAATGAACGGATCATTTACTTTATAAATATTTTTCGTTCTTCTATCCATACAGATTTGGACCTTGTTGCCTTCGATAAAGGACAGCTGATGAATTTAGAGCAATTCAGGCTAGGACCTTTTGGTTCAAATAATCTGGCAGAATTGTTTACTCTCTTATAAGTCATACTATTTATTAAAAACTCTTACAGTTTTTCATTCTTTAGACTGATTATTGCGTTATTCACAGCGGCGCACAGTGGTTCAAAACACACTTCTTCGGGACAAAACTCCGCCCTGTTCGTTCTATTTGTGAAAGAGCAACCATCTCAACGTCATTTTACTCCTAAGTAAATTGGCTTTAAATGATTAGATTATCAAATTTTTAACTAATTTTAATTTGATATAAATCTATAATTCTTTTCGTATTATTCATAAAAAAATTTGCTTACTAACAATTCTTGCATATTTCAATATTTTCTGTATTTCCCTTTGTTTTTAATTGTTATTAGATAAGTTTTAGAAAATATAGGGTTTTATATCACAACTTGCTGATTTTTTATGATTTTTCCAAAAATGTCGTCAAAATTATAATTTATTTGCATATCTCAATGCATACATAACATATTGGAGTGCGAAGTGTGCGTAAAATTTTAGTTTTGTTTTGTTTTGTTTTGTTTTGTTTCTCGATTTTACCATGAAAATTTTAAAATGATGCATCAATTTCTACGCTTTAGACGAAGCGTAACGCGTATTTCGCTATAGAAATTTTTTCAATGAGTAGGCCAAAACAAATTTGTCATCAAAAAATAGTTTAATCCTTAAATTAAGGTTTTCAGTAGAAAAAAACATAGTGAAGTTCTGCCCCCAAGCGAGATATAGCTACAAATGTGTTTTTGTAGGGTATTTTTATTTTATTTTTTATTTTATATATGCAATTACGTAATGTGATAGCTACAGTTAAAATGATAAACTAGAATGTCAGATAAGATGTAATTAATATTAAAAATAAGAAAAATTTTTCCCCGAAACGCGAGACAGCTATTTTTACTTTCCCTTATCTATATACGAAGTATTTGAAATTGTGAAAATTTTCGAATTCGAGTTTTCGACGGAAATATACGTTTTAAGGTCCCCTGAGTCCAAATGACCAAGTCTCGCAAAATGGTCTGTGTGTCTGTGTGTCCGTGTGTCTGTGTATATATGATCAGTCTAGCTCAAAAACGAAAAGTTGTACGATACTGAAATTATGTATTTAAATTTGGCACATGCATGTGATGTTACAGCAAAATTTTCGTCAAAATCGATTAACCGGAAGTACCACTTTATATAATCGATTTTACAATTTTTTACAATTTTCTCGAAAACGGCTCTAACGATTTTGATGAAACTTACCTAAATTATTCTTCATAAAGACCTTTAACTTTTCATATATGTTGTACAT
Organism: Rhaphigaster nebulosa; assembly: GCA_948150685.1. Classification (NCBI taxonomy): domain Eukaryota; kingdom Metazoa; phylum Arthropoda; class Insecta; order Hemiptera; family Pentatomidae; genus Rhaphigaster; species Rhaphigaster nebulosa. The sequence continues at coordinate 104,060,662 of OX411307.1, forward strand.
CGCCGAGGAAATGCAGGGAAAAAATTTATGACGAAAAGAATATTTTATTTACGTATAACTTCAAAAGCGTGCAATTTATGGAAAAATATCAATATAATTGTATGGAAGGTAATTAAATTATCTAAAAAACAATAAAATAATCATCAAAATCGGACCAGTATTAGCAAAGATACAGCGCATCGGACTAACCGGAAATAGCTATTATATCATGGATGTTACACTTTTTTACAATTTTCTCGAAAACGGCTCCAACGATTTTGTTGAAACTTGCCTAAATTGTTCTTCATAAAGGTCTTTAACTTTTCATTTATTTAGTAAATCACCTAGGAATTGCAGGGAAAAAAGTTATGATGAAAATAATATTTTATTTGCGCATAGCTTAAAAAGTATGCATTTTATGGAAAAATATGAATATAATTGTATGGAAGGTAATTAAATTATCTAAAAAACAATAAAAGAATCATCAAAATCGGACCAGTATTAGAGAAGATAGCGCATCGGACTAAACCGGAATCAGCTAATATATCATGGATTTTACACTTTTTTACATTTTCCTCGAAAAAGGCTCTAACGATTTTGGTGAAACTTGCATAATGTCTTAAATTTAAAGACGTTTAACTTTTCATTTATGTAATATATGAACGAAGTGCGGGAAAAAAATTTATGACGAAAAGAATATTTTATTTGCGCTTAACTTAAAAAGCATGCAATTTATAGTAAATTATGCACAGAATTATATGAAAGGTTATTAAATTATCTAAAAAAAAAATAAATAAAAAATCATCAAAATCGGACCAGTATTAGCAAAGATATAGTGTATTTTATGAGAAGCATAAAATAGATGGATAACAGAGCGCATCCGAAAGGAGATGGATGCGACCGAACCTCCTCCCACCAATCCGCCATTCTGTTGTAAAGAGACGCTCTGTAACAAAGTAATTTAAGAATACAAAAGCGGAAATTAAATAATTTCTTCTTTCACATTACTTAATGGAAAGAAATTGTTTCCATGGAAACTAAACCAGAAACTTTTAAAATATATTTGCTTGACAAAGTTAAAATATATAGGTAGTGTACAGAATTGTTGTACTATAATTGTTTAAAAAACTGTTTTATTATACTTAAGTGGCAGAAGAAGTGAATGCTGCTGAGTTTATTAGAAGCAGTGTTTATGTGAACTCTTTAAAATTATATTAAAAAGGTAATTATTATAGGACGGTAAGGGAAAGTTGTGTGATGCGCGCACCGAACCAGATTTTTTTTATTTTTTTTTTGTCCAGAACATTTTCAAAGCCTATCTGAAGAACTTAATTTAAAATTTCTAACAAAATTCAAAGCGAGAAGGTTAAATTGGAACGGAATGACGAAACGTTTTTTTCACAATTAATCTTAATCGATTAAAAACTTGTTGTCATGAATGGTCATACATGCCATGGAGGAATCGATTTCAGGCTAATCTAAATCTAGGGCAGAAGGTGGTGAACCTGAAGGTAGGTGGAAATTTGTTTTTTTGATTGCTGCAAAAAAACAACTATAAAGAAGAGCATAAGAAGTAAATGCCACGTTTTCAAGAAATGAAATTCAATTAGCTCGTGAATACAATCTTTGTCAGGCTAGTGATGGTAATGTCACACACAAAAAAAAAGAAATACCCTTAGGGAAGAAGTTGATAAAATTTTTGAAGAATCTGCAAAACGTAACAGTAATGATCACTTTAATAAAGTAGAAGCAATAGCTATAACTATAATAGCAATAACTATCTATCGATGAGAAACTTTGAAGAAAACAATGTTTTTACTATTTAAGCCATCAGCTCCATTTAACCATACTGGACTTCTTCTATTTGTGGCTGTAAACCTTCTGATATGAACGATTTATCACAAGTGAACGATTAAGATTAATTGCGAAAAAACGTTCCGTCATTCCGTTTCAATCTAACCTTCTCGCTTTGAATTTTTTTAGAAATTTTAAATTAAGTTCTTCAGATAGGCTTTGAAAATGTTCTGGACAATCCTCGTACTTATTTGAAAAATAGCTCAATAAGGATTACAATTTATTCACACCTGAAGATAAGCAGATATTCACTAGCTCTTCCGCCTGTCTGCCCTCTCCTTCAAGAGTCGCACTCGTCAAAAGTTTAGTTAAGTCAAAACTAATCAAAAAATAAAATAAAAAAATAGCTGTATCGCGTTTCGGGAAAGAACTTTTCTTATTTTTAATATTAATTCCATCCTATCTGACATTCTAGTTTATCATTTTAACAGTAGCTATCACATTACGTAATTGCATATATAAAATAAAAAAAAAATAAAAAATATCCTACAAAAACACATTTGTAGCTATATCTCGCTTGGGGGCAAAACTTCACTATGGTTTTTCGACTGAAAACCTTAATTTAAGGATTAAACTATTTTTTTATGACAATTTTTTTTTGGTCTACTCATTGAAAAAATTTCTATAGCGAAATACGCGTTACGCTTCGTCTAAAGCGTAGAACTTGATGCATCATTTTAAAATTTTCATGGTAAAATCTAGAAACAAAACTAAAATTTTGCGCGCACTTCGCACTCCAATATGTTATGTATATTTTGAGATATACAAATAAATTATAATTTTGACAACATTTTTGGAAAAATCGTAAAAAATCAGCAAGTTGTGATATAAAACCCTATATTTTCTTAAACTTGTCTACTAACAATTAAAAACAAAGGGAAATACAGAAAATATTTATATATACATGAATTATTAGTAAGCAAATTTTTTCATTAAAAATACAAAAAGAATTATAGATTTTATTTTATCAAATTAAAATTAGTTAAAAATTTGATAATCTAAACATTTAAAGTAAATTTACTTAGGAGTAAAATGATGTTGAGATGGTTGCTCTATCACAAATAGAACGACCAGGGCGGAGTTTTGTCCCGAAAAAGTGCGTTTTGAACCACCGTGCGGCGTAGCCAAAGAGGGAGTCCAGAGGGTCCGGACCCGTCCTCCTAGGTGGTCACTTCTTTAAGTATGGGTCTTCTTGTATCTTGGCATATAGGTTCCGACATGCATTTACAGTGGATACCGCTCATTGGGAATAATTTTCCACCTGATGTGTCCCCAATGAGCTTTATTGATATCCTTGATTTCCACATGACCCATTTTACCTGCTAACACGTACTAAATGTGCATAGTGTTTATTACTAGCGTATAATGTATAGTGTTTGATACTAACTTAGTACCCACTTTGCACCTCATGTAGAAACAAGCAGACATTTCATACATATATGCATATACATACAATCTTATATACTCCTGCTTTCTTATATATATATTTTGTTAGCTATAAGGGTAATGAATGCCATTTATGTTCACATAAACATTGAATAACGTGATACATGGTGTTGCCGACATTTTTGCCGGTCCTTAGCTCGGAGATATTAACTTACAGAAATAAATGTTAATATACTATTTTATAGGGAATTTAATAAGTTTTTATTTTGTAAACTGTAAAAGTTTCTGTGCGACGCACCATTTTCAAGATATGCGCCAACAACTGAAAAAAGGGACCTTGAGCCCCCCACGGTTACTGAAATCGATGGAAATTTCTAAGGCGTTGTTCAGGCTCTCCCCCCCTCCCCACCCCCTACAAATTCCTGAAATGTTTGGAACTACATGATTTATATCAGCAAAAAAAACTAACTTAACTGGACTAATTGTATTATGGCATTTACATCGCATCCAAGGATATTCTGCTTGTGCTTTTTGCAGTGGTCGATAAAGTCTTCAACCTCTTTAGGAGGCATCTCCTTGTCCCCAGGGAAGTAGGCCAAAGCAAAGAGCAACTATTTCGTTCCTCCCTCTGTGGGCACTTCCATCGTCACTGCAACTAGATCTTGTGAAGTAAATTTTGTAAACACAAAAAAATTAATATTTTTATTTATTATAATAGCCGCTCTTGGTCTATTAACATCTCTGCAATAGATGAGCTGACTTACCTTAGTTGCTAGTCCTTTAAACTTACTTCTAACCGTCCAGGGTTCCTAACGTAGCCCTATATCCATGTTACCGTTGGTGATTCGTCTGGCTAATAAGGCTGATGCGCCTTTCGCATGATGTAGATTCACTTTTTTACTTTAATATTTTCCATTTTTATTTATTTATTTATTTTTTGTTTAACTTCTCTGGTGGCTTCTTTTTTCCGGAGCCTGTAGGTCTTCTCTTCTCCTACCTTTTTCATAGACTGGGTTCCTTTTGGGAGGTTTTGGGGATTTCTTTCTGCCCAAGTAAAGGGCTTCTTCGGCGGAAGGAGGTTTTGGTGGTACGGGTCGCTGTCAACGACCGAGGACCCGGATGGCTCGGTCTTTTCTTGGAATTCCTTCCTTGGTTCTTCTTATTCTTATATGGCGCTACGCCCCACGAGGAGAACAGGCCTCTTGCAACAATGACCTCCGGTCATCTCTATTCTGCGCCATCGTTCTCCAATCCTGGATCCCTAGCATGGATCGGCCTTCTTCTGCGACACCATCCACCCACCACAGCTTTGGTCTGCCTCTCCTTTGTTGGCCATTTATCTTTTCTTGTAATATTTTCCTTGGAATATGATCCTCAGGCATTCTCATTTGCCCAGCCCTTTCTAGATTCGGTTCGTTTTTTCTCACCTGCTACTTTAAAACAACCTCCCTTATGTCAAAGAAGATTGTCCCATGTATTTTAAGGGCCTCAAGAGCATCTTTTTCAATACCAATCACAAACTGAGTGAGTTTAGGGCTATTATCTCTTTTGAACACACTCCATGTGCTCACCTTCAGATTGGTGTGACGAAAAAATAATCGCTATAGAGAATGCTGATTATACAAAAATATTAGAATTTCGAGAAATGAGACGAAAAGTCAAAAATAAAAACGAAACAAACTAAAATATCGGATTAAGGAAGCAGTTGGTCGGGGGATGCGGTCAATGGCAAACACACTCATAAGTATAACATATTTATTTTGTGACAAGGTTTCGGCCTAAGTTTTAGGCCATCATCAGAACTAAGAGGCGTACAGCCGAGAAAATATCAACAAAATATCGGATTATTTTTCTTCTAGTGAAAAATAAGATTTTATTGCTTATCTGAACATTTGTGTTACATTCTTGTAATTATAAACGACATAAATACACATATATATTAATATTTTTTATACATGTACACATTGTTTTTTCTGATAAATTTAAAATTAATAATGTTATAAAATATTATTTTTCTTCCATCCTTATTAACCATCACTAAATATATAAACAAATTTGATTATCCGTGCACCTTCTACCCGGGATAATCGAGGTTGCACTGTATTTTGAAGTAGGTGTCGCAAAATATAGAGTTTGAAAATGATCAACAATTTTGTTTTAGAAAAGAGCCGAAGCGTTACGAAAAATAAAATAGTGAATTAGTAAAAAGCTTTTATTAATAAAAAAATATGGGATTAAGAAGGATTTTAATAAATAATAAAAAAAAAAATAATATCAACAATCCAGAAAAAGCCATTGTTTGCAATTGATGATCTTTGATTTTTCTGTAAAATGTACCTTTTTTTTATTATTATTATTTTTTATTTATATTTTTTTTTTTTTTTTTTTTTATAGAGTATTGATATTAAACATTTTTCGATGGCAGCCTACAACACAAATTGATATCTTTGGGATTATATTTCTTATCAATTCAACGTCAGTTTTTCTAGAGGTCATTCATCCTCTTTAAAGTCTGATGAACATAATTCTTCGAACAATCGAAACGGCAATCAATATATTATTAATGTACTTATAAATGACGTAGGTTATTATACGAAATGTTTACCACGGGGGAGTATAGGAGTTGCTTCACTGGAGTCAATGCTAGAATGTCAAGTAGTCCCACAATGGCCGGAAACATAATTGGCATGCTGCTGTTGCGCCTACGACCCGCCCTACACACATGGACCATAACCTATGAAGATTGACGTCCTTCCATAGAAGAACAGCATCCAAGAGAAAAATACGACAAACTATGTTTCATATTACGTTCCTCTTAAATAAAATTTAAAGTATTGTGCTTATTCCGAAACATAAACTTTTGCATAAAACACGACACTAGCAAATTCAAGGGGAGGGTCCCCTTCTCAGAAAAAAAATAAAATAAAATATTTTTTACATTGGCCAATTTTTGTTTCTATGGATGATATGGAGACAAATAAATAAACAATTACAATATGTTCTCTTTTTAAATCATAACGCATAACAAAAATACCATTATTAGTGTAGGCCTACAATTAAATTTGATTTCTCGTGTTCAAGTTTTCAGATTCATCTTGTCCTCAATATTCAAGTTAACCATTTGCGATAATTTTGCATCAAATATTCGTATTAGCTTTTATCACACGTTGAGGTCTCACTATTTCAAAAGGTGTAAAAAACGCAGTTTTGATCAGTGGCCTTCAAACATTTCCCGGTGAAGGATCCTCCTGCTGTTAGGAGGTATCTTTATCCCAAGACTCAAGGTGTTAGCACCCGTCCCAACATTAAATCCACGATCCGACGTATTCTGAAAACTTCATTAACTGAAATCAATAAAAAAAAATTATCAAAATCTTTATAATTTTTTTATAAATTATATATCATGTACCCACATAAACTATTTTTACAAGTTGACAATGTATAAAGAACCTTATTTCAATAGTCCTTTGTTTAAAAGTGTTTTTAGCCTTCTTGGTTACCGATGGTGAATTAAGTACGCCGGGGGTTTTTTTAAGCAATTCTTTACAGCATTAATTTGCGGTTTTCTTAAACATAAAGCAACTTATTTCTTGAATCAGCCACTTAGTTACTCTCACGATGCTGAGAGGACAATGCTCTAGAAATAATCCTAAGGCAAGCCAGGTTCAGTGGCGTAACTGAGAATCAGGAGCGTGCATAGCACGTGGCAATGTGGCAAATGGAACGGGCCTCGAATTAGTCTTTATAAGAATAAAATAAAATTCAAAATTATATTAGATGTGGTGAAAATATTAATAACTAACATTGTATTATTATGTATAATACACAACCACATCTTCAAATTTTGAGTAAGAACCTTAGGGGACCGTAAAACTTCACTGACATCATACTTAATGCCAAAATCATACTTACACAACTGCTAAGGATCAATGCGCTCCTCCCCCTCCAGAAAAAAATAACCAACTTTGTGTGTAATTAAACATACTAAACAGAGCTTAATTATTCAGCGTAATTGTTCTCATGAAGTGTTTTTAAATTGTTTGAAAGAGTATTTACATAATATTTTATTTTTATGGAAATGTTTTCCAGTATATCCGTTTATGTGCAGCGCCCTCAGACATTATGCGTCGCATCGTTTACATTGCCGCTCTGTACTCCACAGGCAGGGAATCGAAGGTCATCAGAGGGAGGCGGTGATGCACTTTAAATTCGTTTCATAACCCCTAGAACATGATTGTGGAGGTTTCGGGGATGTCTGATATTTATATTTTTTCCGCTATATTAGGGCACTTCGAGAGGCCCCCTTTGGATCAAATGAACTGAAATTCGGTATGCAGGATTGTTTTCTAGGCTGAAACATACTATAAAAGTGGGGGTAAATTAAAGTAAAAATGTCGGTATATTTACCTTTTTTTGTGGTTTTAAAAGTTTTGCACAACTGTATAGCCCGTCCAAATTGAGGTAGAAGATTGAAAATTTATATGTGAATTGAGTTGGTGTTAGAGACGTTCCTTTTGGGCTTCTCAAACTTTTTTTCTCCTAACCCCACCATTTTGATATTTTCAATTTTGTATATTATTTAACTTATGACGTTAGTGGCGGAGCTCTGCTGCTCTGGCTTTTTTTGTATAATTATAAAATATTTATAAATATTCAGCCCTATATTATGTTCTTTATATAAATTATAAGAAACAATTTGTTCATGCAAGTAAAATATTTATTATATTTACAATATGCCATCAAACATTAGGAATAATCCTTTTTAAAATTAAAAATATATATGTAATGTGTATTAGTACAATTGGTGAGTTGAACATTCGCCATCTTTGACATAGTAATCGTACATAAGAATTGCGAGTCAGGAGCCCATAAATAATGTTTTCACAAAAATTGTAGAAAATACTTTAATGTGACGCGGAAATTTCCAAAAAGGAATGTTGGAAGCCTATGTTGACTTCAGTGGTACTGCACGGCCTGGTCATCTACGGAATAAAGCTGTTGTCCACAAGACTGACAAGATTACAATGCCCTTAACTAGTAAAATCAATCTCTCAACTGAATAAAAACCTCCAGGACTTGTTGAAAGAGTATCGTTTTTTATAAAGACGACGATGTGCACAATACCATTGATACGATGAAACTACAAAAACTTGGATGGGCACCCTACTTATTCATCGGATCTTTCATTAACTATTACATTTGTCGGTCTCTGCAGAACTTTCTGACAGTAAAAACTGTTTCAGGACAAGCAAGCCAGCCCCTGGATGAATCTTTCATCGGCAAACCTGAAATGAATCGTAAATTTCAGAAACCCAACATGTCCAAGTCTAAGGAATATGAACATTTGAGGTTTCTGAAATTTACGGTTCAAATAGTTTAAGATTATGAAATAATAGAATGTTAGAACCAGGTCATACAAAATAACTGCTAATTTATGGATTGTACGTTTATTACAAGATGAATTTTATTTTCTCCCGGAAAACTCAAAGAACTTACAAGATATTCCAATGTTCCACTTTTAAAATATCATGCGGAAATATATGTATTAGAGGCTTGTTTGATGATCAAATTAAAAATTCATTCTTTACCTAAAAGACCTTAAAATAAAGATATGTATTTTTTTCTGAATAGATTATATTAGTATGCCCAGAAAATTTAAGAATAAATCTAGAAAGCTCATATGCAAGTAATCGATAATAATAAAATTATGGGGAGTGGGATAAACCAGGAGTTACCTGTTTTTTTGCCAGAAAATTTTGGGGTCAACTTCGTATATATATATATATATATATATATATATATATATATATATAACAGTTATAATTACAAATTACTATGCTTGTATATAACCCTTGATTTTGAGGCAGGCTCGAAGACATGCAACATTGCGGCTCATCCCCTCCGGCTCGATTTTAGTAGGCAGCCTTCTTACTCTATAGACCTTGCATCAGAAATACTTTTGCAAGTGTTGCAACCTCCCAATGGGTCTAAAATGATGATGATAAACAGAACGATGACGAAAATAATCCAGATTAAAATATTAACAGGACAAACATATTTAAATTATAAACAAAGTATTTTTCTGCAATTCCTGTTAATATTTTAATCTTGGTTATTTTTGCCATCGTTCTCTTGATCGTCATTCTAGACTCATTGGAAGGTTGCAATATTCACAGAAGTATTTCTGATGTCCCTTGAACAGATTCCAAGGACATCATTGAAAGCAGGTTAATGATAAATCTAAAATAGTTCTTTCAGTTTAGTCATTTTATATGGCACAACATTTTCGTAATTATGAAATTAATAATACACAATGATGTAATTTAATATTTGTGTATTGAATAAATATAATGCATAAGTAGTTATTTTATTATTACTAGTATTTTTAACTATATTTTTAATTTAAATATTTAGTAAAGTAGATGTAAAAAATTACATTTATTTTTATTTTCAGTAAAAAGAAGACAAATACATTGCACCTATATTCTTATAAAATAATATTTTTTTAATATTTATAGAAATTGCATTTTTTTTTTTAAATATTGGATACATCCATATTATTAAAAAGAAATAAAACGTATGTTTCCATTGAAAACTCGGATTAAAAATTTTTCACGATTAGCTAAGTGCAAGTAGAAATACTTTTTGTATTCATTTTTAATATTTGTTTGAAATGAATCTTCTGAAAAAGGAGACTTGATCTTTTTTAAAAATCATACAAGTCATTAGGTGGCCTATTCATACTTCATAATGCTATTCACTATTCATACTGCACTAATCCCTTGCTGTAATGGATAGTGGCCTCCAGAGAAAGCCATGCTAAATTGTGGTGTAATTACAATGCATTCAGATTTAGAGGTTTTATTTCCATGTATTCATCAGCTATTGAGATATTCCAAAGCGAAAATACAAAAATTATAGGGAAAAATTAACTTCCTTTGTTGTAAACATTGGCGGTTCTAAAAAGAAGTATAATAATTTTTTTAGAGAACATAAGACATATTAAAATATATTAAGTGATTGTAGATCTGATACAATCAGGCATAGATGAATAATGCTTTTACCAACAGTATCCGATCTTCACATCCTTGATTTATGTCAAGTCAACTATCACATGCACAATATAAATGATATACTAATAAAAATATTTTCTTAAAAAAATCAGAATATATAACAATGGAAATCTCCTAATTGATATAACATCCAAATTATCATGTTTGGTTACATAAATAATACATCCAGATTACTCCATTGATTCAGATTATATTTTATTAGATCATAATTACAAAACTCATAAAAATATATATTGGACATGGGTGTTTAATAAGTATAGGACATTAAAAATTGAAATAATTTATTAAGAATAAATAAATTTCATAATCCAAAGGAACAGAAAATGAAAAACAGATAAATCTATAATACCCATATAAATAAAAAATACATTTATCATTTGATGATAATCTAATACTATGCTTCATGATCATCATTGATATTTATAAGTGATTCCCTTTGTTCAATTTCAGATTCGGTAAGCCTGAAAAATATTATAAGCATTAACAGGAAGATAAGAGACTATATAACTAGCAAACAATTAAATAGTATTACATTAGGACACAGATAATAATTAAAAATATCATTAATGAGAACAAAATTCATGTAAGAGACAAAAGTTTATTTTTGAAAGATTTCAAAACAAAAGCCTCAAGTCACGATTACTAACTAACTGGACCCTATTTCATAATAAAGGACAAAAGTACAAATACGAGAGGAAAGGCTTGTGTTTAGAGGTTACAAGTTACTTATCATCATTAGGTAATAATAATTTCATTAATTTTTTTTTTATTTAATATTTTTTAATATAGCAACTTCTACTTTACTTTATAGGCACACCCTGTTTCATAATAAAGTACAAGGACAAGTTGGCCTATGACTTACACTGTCAAATGTTGAAACACAATAACATTTAAAATAGTTACATTAAAAACAGTAAATTAAAAAAAATGAATAAAATTATTATTATCTAATGACAAGTAACCTGTAATCCTTTCACTTGTACTTTTACCACTTATACTTGCACTTTATTATGAAATAGGGCCCTGGTTGATATTTTGCCAAATGAGACATCAGCACTATAAATATTACTGTTAAACCATACTATTGAATACAAACCTTAAAAATAAATATGAGATAATAATAATCTCTATAAGGACGTAATAATCTTAAAGACATAATCATAATGTCTATAAGGCTTGTTCTTATTAAAATGATTTAACGGTAACATACAATGATGAGGTCTGAATTAGTGACATTGACAGGTTAGTTATTAACCCTTTAACGAAGGCAGGTCGGGAGGGGATAGCGGGCCCTTAGGACGGTGACCTTGAAGTGACTAGTGGGCTCTCCAGACGGAATGCTTTTAATGAAAAATATCGCAATATCGCATAATTGAACAAATGTTTCTGGCATTTAATTTTTTTTTTCCATTAATTTCTACCTCTATTGTTAGTCCGATATAAATGTAAAAAAAAAGTATAATTTTTATCAATAATATAAATAAATATTAATTATTTTAAATGATTTTTTTTTTCAAGGCGAAATTCGGGAAATTATTATTGTATTGTATTTAAAATTTTGTGAAAAACATGTTACAGTGTATATAAAAATATACAATCTTTTCTTTATTTATTCATCTTTTACGAGAACCTTGGTGTCCGCTCTATCGAGTAGTTTTAAACAAATTTCTCATGTCTTATTTCATTTGTTTTAATCTACAACTATATAGTATATAGCTTATAGAAGAAATATCAGTGTTATTCATAATAGAATCAAAAATTAATTATTTTTCCCATGGTGGTAATTCGTAAAATTATCACTTTATTCTAACTAAAATTTTGTAAAAATAAAGAAAATTAAAGGAAGTCTATTTCAATAATAATAATAAGAAGAAGTCAGATAGGTAATTAGGAACGCAGAATAAAAGATTTGGGACTTATCCCAGGTACTTATTGGTTAGTTATTAACTGCTATTTAAAAAAAACTAAAGGCTCTAACTGGAATTTTAGGCCAGTTGCTGGGTAATCTAATCCGGAAATAATTCATGATACAGGTTTTGTCGTTTTACTTTTTTAGGTTATGGGCCAATCTTACAATTCTAGGTTTCCCGCCTCTGAAAAGGTCCAAAGCGGCTGCTAGGAGCGAAAAAGTGGCCTAAAATTGGTCATTTTTCGGTTTTTAAAAGATAAATCCAAGAAAACCCAATTAATCACAAAAGTGGTTTTTATAAAAATTGTATAACATTAAATTCTGCCTAAAATGAGTACCAAAATGATATATTTTGATTTAGCTATATCTGTAAGGGTTTTCGGCAAAGTATCACTATGTTATCAACTTCCCAATAAAAAATTGTTTTTTTAGAAAAAAGAAAAAGGTAAAAATAGGGTAAGAGTAATTTCAATTTTACAAGGAATATTGATAAAATCAGAGAAACAAATAGATCGATTAGTAAAAATGATTAATTCAAAAAGGTTGTGATAATATTTTTAATTTCCTAAAATTTATAAGTCCTTTGTAGTCGAAGGAAGCTTTTCCTCATCTGTGAAATTCCATTATCTTAAAATGTGTCATGAATTGCTGTCATCATTAGGTAATAATAATTTCATTATTTTTTTTTTATTTAATATTTTTTAATATAGCAACTTCTACTTTACTTTATAGGCACACCCTGTTTCATAATAAAGTACAGGACGAAGTTTTTAGAACTGAAGATGAAAGTATAACATTCGAAACTAGTTTTCAATAAAAACAAAATTATAGGAGAGGCAAAGAATTTATCAATCCCTACTTATGAAGTAATTTATTAATCTCTCTTACTTAGTAATCTATCATCTCATGCTTACCATTCATACTCTAAGCATCCATGTGAAAGAATGAGGGAAAGTAATAGAAGTTGGTGGGTACATTGCGGGAATGAATCATAGAAACTTAGGAGCTGTTTAATTAAGAAAGGAACCCTTTAGTATTTATCGTCAATATACTAGGAACCATATTTGGTTTAGAAACACCATTGTTCGTTCAACTTCAATAATTTCTTTACATATTATAAGTCAGAGACATGGATAATATCTGAAACCAGCGAGAAAGTCTTGATGGCATTTGAGCGGAAGACAGGCTGACGGAGTAGCATTGTATACCAGAACTATAACTAAGGGCCAGCAATTAGATGACAGCAGTAAAAGACCATTTAAATTGTTGAAAACTGTAACTCATTTACTGAGAGAGAAGTAGTCACATTGCATTAGACTTTTTTAATTAAACCTAGTGTTTACCTAAGTAAAAATAATACAAACAACAAAAAACAAAGAACTATTACATCTTAATTTTCTGTTAGAATTATTTAAACACTTGGGTAATATAAAATAAGCAGAAAAAAAAGAAGTGATTGGTGAGTAACCAACACTTCTTTTTCTTGAAATATGAATGAAACCCTGATAGCTGATCTAATTAAAGCAGTAATAATTGAAATTAGGGTAAGGCCCCGGACTCAACTGAAAAAAGATCTGTTGAGATCAAGGATCTCTTGAGCGAACTTAGTGAACATAAATAAAAAGCAGCAATAATTTTAATAATTCCAATGAATACAAATGTTACAATTGAATACAAAGCAGTTAGCACAAATAGCACTAGTCGGACGAGCTTCGGGAGGGTAACATCAGAAAGATTTGGCCCGATTATAAAGTAGTACCAAATATATAATTAATATTGGAGTATTTAGAATATAAAAAATATATAATGCTTAAAGCATGTTCAGGATTTGGTGAATAAATTCATAAAATATATATGGCTATATACAAAAACATGACCTCCCATTCATGCACAAAAAAAACTCTAATTAACTGCTCTAATTTGCAAATAGAAAAAAACAAACAGTTATAATACAATTTTAATTGTGAACATTTCAGATCTATAATTAAAAAAAAAGAAGGTTAATAAATTAATGGTAAACAGGCATACCTTTCTTCTTCAGATAGAGAAAGAACCTTCTTCACTCCTTGAAGAACTGGGTCCATGTTGTCATAGTGAGTTAAAAATGTTATAAACACAAAGGAAGCAATGACTGGAATACTTCCAATGTAAAATAGAAATGATGGGGGACAAATTGATAAAATCATATCACTTACTATTGATAAAGGTATGGTCAAACTTAGTGCTAAAGTAGCAATAAGTGATGAAGTCAGGAGACATCCCCTGAAATGAAAAAAAGTATTTTATTTAAACATAATACATAATTTGGAAAAATACAATGAATAAATTGTTGACATTATTAAAATAACAATATGGGTCAATTAAAAAAAAAAAATGTTGCTTTTGAATTTAAAATGCATTAAAAAAACAAAACAATTTATCTCTAATACTCAAAATATAATACATCCTATCTATGACAAATTTCTATTTGAAGAATAATTAAATTGTTAACAAACTTTATTTGAACTATTTTTACGCTTAAAGGCTCACTTCGGTGAACATTGAAAAAACCGGTGAGAAAAATTCTTCATGATTTTTAAATCGGGATTTTGACTGGGAAGAAATAAATTAAATGCAAAATACCCTCAAATAAATATTGTAGCACTGTCTATGAATTTTCTATTTCACTAGTTATTTTTAACAAACCTCCTAAAATCGGGATTCAAAGTGCACAAGCCGGCTAGTCCGTCCGCCCCAGATCCACTTGCACTCCTATCATTTCCATAAAAATTTTATTAGTTATTCTATTATATATTTTTTCTACTTTCATAAGATATTTTTGACAGGTCTGAATAAAGAAATAAAGCTAAACAAAGAATTTATATCAGATATTAATTTTTGGTAAAAGAATTTTTAAAAAATGATAATATAAAAGTATTTTATTTAATTAATAATAGTTTCACTAAACTTTCTTTCTTGATTATATTTCTTATAAGATTTGTGAAGTGAAGCTTCCATGTATTTTAATATTGTTGCATGTATATTTTATTATTACATCGTTAATTTATACTGACTACATTTCGAGGCAAATGCCCCATCTTCAGGTTGTATTGCATCTGTATATTAAAACAGACATATTATATAATTTAACAATTATTATGTTCTTAAATAAAAACAAAATATATAGATAATTATCCGTATTATCACAATAAATGTCATTTGTAGATTAAAATTAACACTTTTAACATTCTTTAAATAGTCTAAATTGTGATGAGGGTCATAATGTATTATCTAATGCATTTGCTTTTCGTGTACATCTTATAACCTTCACCTAGATCTATAAACATTAATATTGCTGGATCTATTAATTAGTTTTATTATTAAAAGATTATGATTTTGAGTATGTTGAGTTATGTTATTTATGACAACCAATGTTTATTATATCTGTTATGTTAGCATTATATTTACAGTTTATTTATTATGTCCATATAATGATTATTAATGATTAAATTTTTTGAATCCGTTTTAAAATTCACTGTATGTTTTTAGTGATATAAATAGCTTCTTTAGTTCTTATATTTTTAGTGTTTTTAACAATATCTATTATCTTTGGGCTATTGAAGTTGAATTAATGTTTCAGTGTAATGCTGTGTTGGGCAAGTGCTGTTGTATTAATACTCTTATTATTTTTGCAGTTACTAATATGCTGATTTATTCTGTTTTTTTAATTAATAATTGTTAAATTATATAATGTCTGATTTTAATATACAGATGCAAAACAATGACCTATTGATGGGGCATTCTCCTCGAAAGCATTGTCAGTATAACTGAAATAAAATCTCTCTGGATTTTAGAGTGACAAACATAAATGTATGAAAAGTATCTTCCCCATTAATAGTTCTAATATTAAAATCAGCGTTGTCAGCAATAGTCAGAATAAAATAAGAATCGTCCATTCATATTGTCTTAAAAGAGGTTGTAGCTACATTATAATTATAAGTGCTCCACTATAAGAACCACAAAATCCTAATGAATTGATTAAATTGATGAGTTCATGCGATTCATGAACTGCTAGTCTAAACATGAGAGGTGATGTATATGTATTTTATAAGGCAATTACTTATTGCTAAACCCTTTTTTTTTTATCTTTTGAAATTTTTTTTTGGGTGGAAGTTCTGTATAAAGTGGTTTAAAAAAAATCAAGAGAATAAGATATTCTATTTGCCATGCATCATTTATTAATTTTATAGTATTCCCTTTTATAACAGATTACTTTTGGAACCTGTAGTTTCCTTAATAATTTATTGGTTCTCAAAATATTCCACTAATCTGATTTTCATGTTTTTTATTCATCGTTACTTATTTTCACAATCCAGTTTACTTTCCATAAAGTCTAATAATTCAGTGGCAAATTGAGCTGCAAACATCCAGATCAAAATGGCGGACTTCTTTGTAACAATTTCGATGAAGTTTCCCTTCTGCCTCTACCAAATATTTTATTTCATCAGTCCTACACATGGCAGACGATGATAATTTATAATTTCTTTTGGTTCAATATTCTACCATTTTATGGATGTAAAGTATACGAACTTGCCACTGACGTTACCCATTTTTTTTTCCCCCTCCATTTATCTGAAGTTTTCGTAAATTCAGCCTGAAAGATACAATGCAAAATAAAATGATAATACCTCGTATCTAGTAATTCTTATCAAACTTGTATCTTCGGCTATTCTATCCAATTTTCGTATCGTCTATTAATTCTAAATAGTTAATTTATTCTTTATTTTTATTTGGTTGTCATCATTTTTTTCATTTAAGACAAATAATAAATTAAATATAGTAATTTTTTATTATTAAGCTGAGGTCAAATTTAATTTTGAATTCATTTCGGGTATAGAAGATAAACACCCTTTACAAGAAATATTACTATTTTTTTATTAGAAATAAATTACAGAAATACAGTAGAACGTCGATTATCCGAACTAATGTTGTCAGTGGTGGTCCGGATAATCAAAAGTTCGGATAATCGAAATTCACTTACTTGCATATAGAGTATACAGTTCTAGGTATACAAATACTATTTAACGAAGTAGTTTCTGAGAAATAATTTCAATAATTTCAATAAAGGATGGCTTCCTTTATAGAGGTTCTGGGAAAAATAATTTTATTTTTCGTTTAATTTTATTCAATATAACAATAATTTTAACAATACCAATAAGTAATTTTATAATCAAATTAATTAAAATTAAAAAAAAAAAAAAAAAAAAAAGACCGTTCCGATAATCGAACGTTCGGATAATCGACGCTCCACTGTATATAATAGGATAACTAAATACATTTTAATGGAAATAATAGGAATGCAGGGAGGGCCGGAGCCAGACGGGATTGGAGGTCCGCGCTTTTATATTAAAAATAAGCAGTGAAATAGAAACTTCATGGACAGTGCTACAATATTTATTTGAGTGTATTTTGCATTTAATTTATTTCTTCCCACTCAAAATCCTGAAGAATTTTTCTCGCCATTTTTTTTTCAATTTTCACTTAAGTGAGCCTTTAAGCGTAAAAATGGTACAAATAAAGTTAGCAGGCAATCTAATTATGCTCGGAATAGAAGTAGTTTTACACCTCTATGACTGGTGACAACAAAGTTATACTGTTCTTAAAAATTATTCCACGCCGATACTTCATGCGCCATTTTGAACATGTTCGGATTCTTAGGGACTTTGCAGGAGATATATGTTTTAATGACTTCTAAAACATATATGAAATTCAGCTTGCCCTTGATTCTTTCCAGGTTTTCTGCCATCTTGGAGTTATTTGACTGGGGTAAATATACAACAGAACCAAATTTAAGTCTTTTGGTAATGATGATGCTCATTAAGTGTCATCTAAGACAACCCTAAGCCTGTTGATAATTGGCATGTATTTTTGCTTCGTTCCTCATATACAAGTGTCCACATTCTTTAATTTACGAAGCCAATGCACCAATCAAACCTTTCATTCTGGGTGGATTCCACTAAAGATCATCTTTTTCCAATAATACCTCATATACACCAACATTTAATTGTCCACAGTTGTTTTTGATTAGCAAAAGTTAAAAGAAAACCTAATAATTAAAGGAGCATTGTGTTAACAAAATATTTCAGTATAAGTAAGAAATTAATATAATTTGTTAAGGAGATTCAATATAAGTAAGGGATTAATATAATTTTTGTAATATACTTAGACATTACAAAATTACTTACAATACATAAATAGAGACATAAGATCAATAAAATACATATAACTTGAAAAGCAACATTTTTTTTTTTGTTTTTAACTCAAAATTAGTTTGGTTAGTTAATAATACAGGAGTTAAAATTGTTTATTGTAGTGAATAAAGAGCAAAAAAACAAAAAAAACAATTTTCTATTTTGAATCAAGGCATAGTATAAAAAAGGAATTGAATTTTGAATACTTTTGATAAACCATAAATCCCAATGATAATAAAAAGAAGTAAACAGTATTGTCAAAAACAAAAAATAGGAATTAAAATTAACATACCTACATTTGGATTATTATAAGAACATGATACAGATCAAGTACTTGATATAAAAATTAAATGACTTACCAAAGCCAAAGAGCTTCAGAAAGGACAGTACCAATTAATCCATTGATTATTAAAAACAACCACTGGTTTTTATTGGGCCATTCAAACAGTTCCCATTTACAATAATGTAAAACAAAAAATGTCGGCCATAATAATATAAAATTGAACAGACCAACAAACCCTAAAAAAATATATATAATTAAATGATAATACAAATAATATTTAAAGAAAAACCAACATAATTACTAAAATAAAGAGAATAACTGCCTAATGAATATTAAAAACTGTTAATGAATTATGGAAAATAAAATAACTCTTTCATTATTTAAAAAATGTGCTATAAATCAATTAATAATTATTTCAATATATTAAATTACAAATTCACTTTTTCAAGATAAAAATAAGTGTTCGTGAAATATTAATGACACAATAAACGCTATTTCTGAATTCACTATCATATTTATGATAAAGCGATCGTTTATTAGGTTTTAGAGAGTTCTGATTCCATTTCTTGAATTGGATTTAGGATCGTGCATGCACATTTCGCTTTTCCATTACTATTGGAGTTTTATATGATAAAGGCATCGTTTATAAGGTTTTCGAGGGTTCTGATTCCATTATTTTAGTTGGGTTTTGAATCGCGCTTGCGCAATTCGTTTTTCCATTGCTATTGGAGTTTCCTATGATATAGGTATCACTTGTTAGGCTTTCAAGGGTTCTGATTCCATTTCTTGAATTGGATTTAGGATTGCGAATGTGCATTTCCGTTACTATTGAAGATTTCTATTAAAGAGGGATTGTTTATTAGGTATTCGAGGGCTCTGATTACATTTTTTTTAGTAGGGTTTTGGATCGGGAATGAGCGTTTTGCATTTCCGTTACTGTTGGAGTTTTCTATGATATAGGGATCACTTATTAGGCTTTCGAGGGTTCTGATTCCATATCTTGAATTGGATTTAAGATCGCACATACACATTTAGTTTTTCCATTGCTATTGGAGTTTTCCTTGTTACACAAATCGTTAATTAGGTTTTCACGGGTTCTGATTTCTTATTTCAAATTTCATTTTTTGAGTATATCGTCCTATAAAACCTAATAAACAATAATTTTACCGAGAAAAAGGTCAATGATGATGGTTATCCGAAATGAGTATGCTCGATAAAATATACAATTCCAAAAACTAAATCAGAACCATTGAAAATCTAATAAACGGCCCTTATAAACGACGAAAAGTTCAATAAGAAAAGTAAATCGAAATGCGCAGACAGGATCAAAAATCCTATGGTAATTCGAAAATATGATGATTGATAACTTCATAAACGATACCTGTACCAAAGAGATGTCAACATTAATAGTAATTCGAAATGTGCATCCTCGATAACTACCTTCGAAAACCTAATAAACGATCCCTATATCATAGAAATATTTAATAGTAACGGAAAAGCGAAATGTGCATGCACGATCCTAAATCCAATTCAAGAAATATGATCAGAACCCTCGAAAACCTAATAAACGATCCCTTTATCATAAAAATCTTCAATAGCAACAGAAAAACAAAATGCGCATGCGCAATCGGAAATCTGATAGTGAATTCAGAAATAGCGCCCTTGAAAACCTATTAAACGATACCTACACCAAAGAAATTTGAAAACTAGTAATTAAGTAGAAATACTCGTGGCCGAACAAAATTTTGGTAGTAAATTTGACATTAACAACTTCGAAAACATAATGAACCATCACCAAATCGATGAAATCCACCCTCCCCCACTAAATAAATAATAAATATTTAAAAATAAATAAACAATTTTATTTTAAAAATGTAAATTACCTACTTGAAATTAGCACTTAATATCAATTATCTAATAAATGAAAAAAATGTCGAAAGAATATGCCGAAATTATTTCAAAAGTCATTAATGTAATTAAAATAATTATTTTTCAATAATAAAATAAATAATATTGAATTAATTCAGGTCCGTTTTTGGGTTACAATTGAAATGGAAAAAATTATATTTGAAATGGAAAAGGTTACAATTGAATTGGAAAAGCTGAAATTGATTTGGAAAAGGTTACAATTGAAATGGAAAAAGTGACAATTTGGATAAGGTTACAATTGACTTGGAAATACTATATATACATAAATGTACAAAAAATTGCAAAAATAAAATTTAAAAACAAATAGGCTTGCATTTTAAATTAAAAGTACACACACACATATGCGTATGCGTATATAAAGGATTTCAAAAATAAAATGTAAAAACAAATAGGCTTGCATTTTAAATTAAAAGTACACACACACACACATATATATATATATATATATATATATATATATATTTATTCTTTTTTTAATTTTTACATTTTATTGAAAACTCATGATTGAACAGCAGTACATGTACAGGTTTGGTTACTCCTGTCTTAAGGTTTTGACCAAAATGTTGGTCCTTTTCCTATTATAGATAAATGGACTAACTGAGTGAAAAATAAAAAAAATTGAGTTAATCTTAGATATAACAATTTTATATGTGAAATCAATATAAATAGAAATGTTATGTTGTTTATATAATTTTAGAATGGATTATCCTGAAGATGGGGAAATTCCCTGAAACGTAGATAATGTAAAGATGTGAAAGCAATTTTAATAAATATTAATATTGAAAGGAAGAAGTCTGGCCTATGATCAAATTTTAAAATTATTTAAAAATATCTTCCATTATAGCCAAATAAGGCCAATAAATTTAATTATCTGGCAATTATTTGGTTGTGTACCTAGTACTGAATATGAAAATTGAGAGCGTCCCCTGAATATGAAACCCAACATTTTCGAGGAGGGGGGATGACTATGGTAATATAGATTATAAATATTCGAATAATTGGTTGTCCTTGGTATTAATAGTATCGTAGCATACTCTTGTTACTTTAGCTCTAACTCTAAAATGTTTGTTCAAAATAATGTCTATTGTAATTTAAAAAAAAAAAAACTTTTCAATTTGTTGTTTTAACTTCATCTTGACTGATCCCCAACCAAATAATTATCATACTTACACTATCACTTTCACACATTTATTTAATCTATCAACTTTTTTTTTTACTAAATATTCAATGAATTAATCAATACTAGAGATGGGTTGGAATATGTCAATCTGATACTTTTTCACTGATGCCGACTAGTAACAGGTGGAAATATGACAACCTGGGCCCTATTTCACAATAAAGTACAAAATAATACTATTAGTCTTATTATTTGTACTTTATACAATTTCGTTTCATAACAGCAAAGCACAAAAGTACAAACTACAAGTTTTAAAATTTATAGTACAAGAAAAAGTCAGTGAGGACTTGAGGGGAAAATACATTGACGCATAAGTACTAACGCTATTCTAACGTTGGTTCTGATACGGTTTTTAACCAACCAGTAATACCTAAAAGTGTGTGGTCTGCATGAAGTTCATTTAAATTATTATGGAAGATAAAAAAAAAAGGAATTTCGTCACGAAAAATGAATGGCTTCTTTTGTGGCAGTGCTTTTAGGCCTCAAAAATAAAGATGTAAATTTCAATATATATATCGTAACGATAGTTTTCAAATATATCGATTGTTTATTTAATTTTTTTTTTTTTTAAATATCGGTTTTTAATACTCAAATTTTAATATCGATATGTTTCTATAAAAAAATTGATGTTTCCAACATTCCTAATTTATTTTCAAACCCCTAATTTGTCATAAATAATTATTATAATTTAAAATGTTTATGATATCCTTTTTCATAAAATTCATAAATTGTTTCAAATCTATATTAATTTGTTTATTTAAATTTTATGTATTCCGTTTGATTTTATTTATATGTCTTTCACTTGAATCTATATTTCCGTTTATTAATTGAATCATGTCATTATCTATGCTTACACCCTCAAAACTGAAATTATCTCCCAGTGATAGCAAATTTAATATATTTTTAGGAATCTCTTTTTCTGTCAGATTAACAATTCTGTTTTCTTATATCAGTTTTTATAAAGTTCTAACACTGCATTATAATTATTACTATGCCCCTGTACATTATTTAATTTTATATTTTCTATTATGCTATTTGTCCCTATGCATGGTATTTTATCATATTTAGTATTACTTATTTAATAATTTTATTCAGTATTGGTTTTTTATATTTCAGTTTATTATTTGAATGATGTCGTCACCTATGATTACACCCTCAAAACTGAAATTTTCTTCCAGTGAAACCAAATTTTTTAGTTATCAATGGAACCACTTTCCAAGATAACAAAAATGTCCACTATTGATAGCGCAAAACACTATAAGCTAATTATGCAAACTTATCTATAATGTTATAAATATCTATATTTTATTAATCAATTATGTATATATTATGTAATGTAAATGACCAATTTGGTATATTTTATTTTTAATCGTATAATAACTTTACTAATTGATCACCTATATAACGTAATAATCTGTGTAATTTTTAATTTGATTTTAGTTTTCCATTACCCAATTTATCCAACCAAATAATCTATAAGTTATTGACATTTCCACAACACTTGTTCTGACATAAGCATCATGCTAATTTATAGCTACTCCCATGTTCTACTTATTATTCAGTTTTATGATGATTAATTATAGTGTTTATGAGATACTTGAGTGCTTTATTTTAACATTAAGCCATCATCATCATACACATTTATTTCAAAAATTGATTTTAGCTATCATATTCATGTATACAATGTCATATCATATGCATGTATAAGTGCTATCATATTCATGTTTCATATGATCTATAAACTAATTAAAATTATTTTGAATTATTTAGATGTCTATTACATACTTCCTACAAATTATTTTCTTATGTCTTTATAATCATTTTTTAATTTTAATAGTATTAAATTTATTTATCAGATTCTCGGCCAGTATACTTGTTTGATTTCTATGTTTAAAATTGGCATTGACAATGTGCTACAGAATTTAATTAACTTTATTATTATTAATTAACAATTCATTTATCAATAGTGAATCCAAGCAATCTAAGATCTTCCATTATTACTTTGATTTAAGTGTCTCATAATGAAAGTATCCTATGATACGGGCACAAAACAGTTATTGAACTTTTTCAGAAGGTTTCAGTTTAACTATTTTACAAGAACTTTTATGATTAAAATATTAACATAAAAGTTCTACCCAAAAGAACCTTCTGATAAAAAGTACCCTAAGAACTTATATCATTAGTTTTTTTTTATAAATCTTCTGTTAAGTTCTTGCCAAAACATTTTTAATAAAAATTATGATAAAAGTTCCTACTGGAATATTTTAAATATAAGGTCTCACAAATAAGTTTTCACATACCTGTGGAGCACATTTTTTTTTATAAGCTTATTTTTCAGAGATCATTTGAATGAAATAAGGAGATAACCACAAAAAGCCTGCCAAATAGATGCTCAAGACACAATTCCATCAATATTACCCATATTTAAGTGGGTACTTTAATAGTGAGAACTTTTGATGTAATAACATTTACTAGGTTCTCACTAAAAAGCTTTATGGAGAGCTTTTATAATATAGAACTTGTACAAAAAGTGTCAAGCTTCTACAAACAATTTAATTATTATAAATTTGTTTTATAATACGTCTAATTTTCCTTATGTTTGTTGAGTAACAATTGGCCCACTGATTCCTTATATTATAATAAGATAATAAATAGCACAGTTCATAAATACAAGAGTACAAATTACAAGAACTAATATTTTTTGTTTCATAATGGGGACGACTACAGTAATAGTATAAGGCCTTTTATACAAGTTAGGAAGTACAAAAGTAGAGGTTAGAATTCGGGAAGGTTTTTTTTTAGATGTTGCAGATTACTTATTGCCATTAGATAATAATAATATTTTATTCAATTTTTTTTTAATTTACAGTTTTGTAAATGTTTATAACTTTTGGAAGGCCACAAATTGAATTTGGTTAAGATCTTCCTCCGCGCATTGACCGGTTGGTCCTTGCAATATGAAATATTCTGATTTTTTTAATTTAAAGGCCTCAAATTGTGTTCCGAGGACACGAACTATCTTTTATATGTTTTAATTTATAAATTAACTTTTTAATTTATCTCAAGTTATGCATAAATATACCTATACAAAGATGCATAATAAAACAAAGGACTTCTTCATTAAAGAATATTAATGAGTTTTAAAAAAAAGTCAGTTAATATAAAACATTTATCTGTGCATTCGATACAATTATTGTTGATGATTTTGTTATTATTGAATAAAACGAGTTTGGTACGCCTGTGTTAATATATTCTTAAATATTCAACAGTAGTCCATTTGATTCTAAAATGAGTGAGTGAGAAGGAAATAGAAAAACACACTTGTGTGTTCTATCACGCATATTAGAAAATAAAAAGATATTATGTTGTGTTCAACGATAAGCTCACCAAAACTGATAAAATGCGGTTTGGAAGGAAGTTGGTGAATATGCCAAATCTATCGGCGTTGTGCCGAATAATAAAGAATGGAACTACATAAGGGATGTTTGGAGGCCTAACATCAGAAGATTGACGATGGTAAGTAAATAAGTTGCTGTTAATTTTTCAATCGTAAAGGACCCTACTGTATTTTATAGGAAAAGTGATTTCAATCAAATGCTTTGGAACTTTGTAGAGAACTAGTTTTTGTCATTCTGAGCAAAAGTCACAGTTGGTCCAAAAAAATTCGATGACAGGATTATGCTAATTAAGATTTACCTATACCGGAATAGTAAAGGCATCAGATACCATAAGGCATTCAAACGTATTTATTTCAATTCTTACTGGTTCAGATGCATACACACACACACACAAGATATATATATCTTATATATATATATATATATATATATATATATATATATATATATATATATATATCGTTTATCAATTTGCACCCATTCATATCCTCAGTGTGCTATATAATCCCATTCTAATTATATATAGGTATACTCTGTGTGTGTGTGGGTGTGTGTGTGTGTGTTTGTGTGTGTATGTGTGTATATATATATATATATATATATATATATATATATACCTAAGTATTGAAGTACATTTTTTTGTATTAAGAGAGCGAAATATCAACATTGTGGTTCATTATTGTCCATGGGTAATAAGTTTAAGGACTTTTTGTATTAATGGGTATGTCTGATTTCAACTACAACAAAATTTTTATATCAGTATAAATATTTAAATTGCAATTAAGATAGTAAAACATGTGGTTTATATATGGCTAATTTATGTTTCAATACATTTTTATTTTATCCTTGCTTTTTTGGATTTTCATAATTATTTATTTTAAACTACCTAAAATTATATTATATTCACATTATTTATCTTGTTGGTTACCCTATCTGGAAAGGTAGAAGATATTCAGTATTAAAAAAAAATTTTTTTTCTTAAAAACAAATAAATATTATTTATAACAATATAAAAAATAACGTACTAGTAAATTCTTAAAAGAGGTGGCTACTAATTTGATTTTTTTATCAGAAATTTTTTATTGATTACTAATTCACATTTTAATTTTTAATCAATATTTAATTATTAATTAATATGTTAATTATTAATTGATATTTAAATATAAATTACACCTATTAAAAAATGCATTGAATTTTTGGTAAACTTTTGGAATTGCTACTAACAACTGTTAACAGGTCTAGATTTTCAGACCAGACTATACATTCACCCACTGCGCATGCGCAATTAAATCCTCAAACCGATGGATCCTTCTCAGTTGGAACGCTGATGTAGGGTTAGGACAGACTTCCAGCATTTTTACGAAGGGGTATAGCAATGCTAAGAAGACTCTCTACAGAGGAAAAAGGTTAATCTGATCCATGACCAACTCATTCGGGTTATGCTATTAACAATTTCGATCCAAGGACCAAGTCAGGAACTGCGAACCATCATACGCCAGGGAGCGGAAGAATGGTAAGCCAGAGGTGTAGTAATGATAAACGATTGCTGACAACAAGTGGCGCATCCGGATTTGTTGAAGCTCAACGCCACCTTTTCATAAGAAAATGAATGCAATTTTCTAAAACTTCATGGACGAAAATCTATTGATACTTAGTTTTACACATAATTGGTAAATTTTTTTCACCACTTGGACTAAGCTTCCCAGATCAGAAGCTAATAGAACGTTGAAGAGATTGGCCATGATATTTAAACTTAATGATGGTGTAGGAAAGAAGGCGGTGGGGACAAGAGATCTATTCGGTAAAAGGCGGGAAGTCTGACCTAACCCTACATGACTATTCCAAGTGAAAAGCATCCATCGGTTTGAGTATTTAATTGCGCATGCGCTGTGGGTGAAAGTATAGTCTGGTCTGAAAATCTAGACCTCTTCAAGGTCGTTAGTAGCGATTCCAAAGGTTTACCGAATTTTTTATTAAAACAATGAGTAGCACCATTTAAATAAAATTCAAACTTGGCATTTATTTTCTCTTATTAGATAACTTTCATTAACTCTATCTTTATTAATTATTGAAATTCAAATAAAATTCAATTTGGTAGCTGTGAAACATCTTAATATAACTATAACAAGGGGCAGAACCTAATTTCAAAGAAATGTAGTTAAAAAGAATGGGACTATAAATCGCTTTAGAAACTGTTATGTTGGCGTCACAATTCTGAAATTTTTCCGAATTATGAGAGAAATGAAACTTGTATTAATATTACAAGAGAACTGAGACTTGTATAAATAATACAAGTAAATGCTAGTACATAACAAAGATTTGTACTATTAGCCACTGTTTATGAAAAAGAATCACTTGTACTATCCAATATTTTGCTTGTATTTTCGATTTTAGTGCTTGTAGTTTGTAGTTTTGTACTTTTTCATTATGAAACGGAATTATAACAAGTACAGACTACAAGATTAATATTATTATAGACGGAATGCTTGAGAGAGAACCTTGTGATGCATAAAAATTCAGTATCTTGAATTTTTTAAAAACATTTTGATTAGTTTTGTTCTAGTAGTGTGAAATAAGTCGTAAGTTGATTGTTATTTCAATCCATTAAAAAAATGGCTTTAAAATTATTAATTTGTTTTGTAATTTAATTATTGTTATAAAAGCAATTAATTATTTAATTTAATTTTGTGGTACTGTTCTGATGCTGCGGTATTAATGTTTTTACAATTAGTATTACAGTGTGTAATTCTAATTGCAAGATCTTCAGAGGTTTCTCCAAGGTAAACGACTGCTCATGGAATTATAGACACCTTTAAAAACTCAGTTATACATTGAATAACTATAATTTTGACAATGCATATGAAATTCAATTTTCACAAAATTGAACCCATTACTAGCTCATTAGATAATATTGTTTTTAAAAAAAAATAATAAAGTCATTTTTACAGCATTTTATCACAAGGATTATTAGAGCCAAAACAAAGAAATGAAATTGTGATCTTTTTTCATTCTGAAATGTCTCTATCCTTTGTTTTAGATATTTGTTTAAGTTAAAGAAATTTCTGAGCTCTGAGTTAATTATCAGACCCTGTGCTTCTTGATGATTTTACGTTCTGTGCTCAGTGGCTCAGAAACCCCCAATTCGTGGCCAAAAGTCCTACTAATACGTTCTAGGCTTCAAAACTTATCCAATAGTGATTAAAGTTATAGGTTTATAGCAATATTAATTCCTCATAAGATTTTGGTTAGTGGGGGGAAGGGAGATCAGTAATTATTTATTTAATTTTTTATGAATAAGTAAACAATTTAACTATATTTGTAAAATAAACTAAAAACTAGGTTGTGGACATTAAGAAGGTACAAAATCACTATCTACATAAATCGGAATTCCGTAAAAACTGAGATCTGGTTCCTTGCGATGTATTGTTGTTGACAAAATAGTGAGGAAGTTAACATGACTGCACTGATTCGGAATAAGAATGTAATAATTGAAATTAATCGTTTAACGTGATAGAGATAAATAAATAAAAACAATGGGATTATAGCTATGAAAGTATTACAGAATGAAAGACAGTATTTAAGTACAGATTATTCTTGACGAATGATACTTTTACTTCGTTAAAATATGAATACAAATAATTAAATTAAATAAAAATCAATTCACTTATTGCATAAAAATATGAGAAATCAATTATAAAAGATTTAAAAAAGTTGAGGTAGGCAAGTGCGTTATTGGTTTGAGTGTGTACACACGTATATAGGCTCTCAATGATTTAATATTAGTCCAATAGTGTTGGATTAGCTTTTTATTCTTTTATTTCTTCCTTTTAAAATAGAAATTGGAGTGAGAGCTGAAAAGCTTGTTGATCTTAAGGGTTGTCTACTTTATAAACCTTCTAAGAAAGAACCTTCCCACATGCTAACTTGTACTATTTTACTTGTAGAAATCACTAATATTCGTTCCTATTATGAAACAAAAAGTATTAGTGTTTGTACTTTGTACACTTGTATTTGTGAACTAATACTATGAGCTTTATTATGAAATAGGGCCCTGAAAGTATCAGGTACTTTCAGTCCCAGATAGGTAGTACCACTGTCACAGTCTGATGTTCTTGGGCCAATCACATTGTTACTTTTACTTACATTGTTCCCTCCAAGGAACATTTTAGAAAATTCAATCTCATTCCCTTCCCCTTCTCCACTATAAAGCCTCAGTGTCCATCTACTCTTAACCCCTGGTGTTTTAGTTCTGTTTCTATCACTTCAATCCTCGTCATTAGAAATTAATTCTTAAAAAAGACTTTATATAAAACAAAAGAAATAAAATTGGAGATTAAGTTTAGAAAATCACAAATTTATATAATCACATGTAAGACGATAACATAATTAAAACTAATCAAAAACACTATATTTTTTTTTCTAGAAAATTATAATACCTATAAAATCAAAATTACAAATATACACCTTTACATATTATATTACATATTATTAATAATTGTTCATTATAAAAAAGGCTTTTAGAAAATCAAACGTTTATTTAATCATACACAGGTATTTTAAAATATATTGCTTGAACAAGAATTATTTTTGTCCGTTAACTATTAATTTTTATTTATATTAAAGTAAATGTGGCAGTTAGATATATTAAAAGTAGCCTAATCAAGCAAATAATTTTAATAAAATGTATTTTGTGACGACAAATTGTGATATAATTGACCACGATGATAGTGATGACTATATAATTTTGAGAACAGTTATAGTACAAGAAAATCTTCACCATCATTTGAATGTAAAATATATATTACGAAATATCGTCTTTAAATACACATTCTTTGATGTACTGGGAGAGCTCCATGAAGTATATATAAAAAACTAGTTTTAAAAAATCTGAATCATGATGCATGACATTTTGATGTCCCACTACTACAGAATGCTGAAAATCAATCTTGGTCGATTGATAGTGTCACCCAACTGGTACTGGCACTGGCAAGGGTGGGGGGACAAAATCCGGCAAGTGGTCCTTTTTGCCTACAAGTGCCACCCTAATTCTACTCTAGGTAAGGCTGGGAACATTTTGGGCAGGCAGTAGTTGCTAAATGTGACAAAAAGTATCAGGTACAGCTGAGGAACAGTAACAACTTGTCATTGATAACACTAGATGCTATCACAATCCATCTCTAATTAATAACCAAATCATGTTTGAAAGAATATATGCAATTCAATAATGATAAATAAAAATGCACAATATAATATCTTAAAAGTAAAGGGTTTCCTTATAAGTATTGTGTATTTAATAACTACTGATGCTCAAATTAACGTCGGTGTGGATCAATTATAAATATTCATAGAATTAATTGCCATACTAACCAAAAAACATAGGTATTTCTAATTTTTCTTCACTATCCACCATTCGTTTCAGAAAAACCAAATAAGAAGCATAAAAAAATGCACTTACTAAAGATAATATCACCCCAAGTGGTAACTTCAGATCAAGTTTGGAATCAGAAATACTTACAATGCTCTGAAAATAAAAATTAAAGATTATATTTACATTGGTATAATATGAGAGATTATTTCTTTCTAATTATAACTACTAAAACACCAGAATACCGGCTCCTGAACCCCCTTTCCTCCAGTACACAAAGAATCAAGCTCGTCAATCGAGATGACTTCAGAACTGTTTTTCGATAATAGCTAATGTGATAGTAGCTAATGTGAACCCATTTTCAACTATTTAGCTGTAATTTCTAAAATTATACCTTTTTCCCCAAAGTCCATAATTTCTATAATATTAACAATGGTGTGAGCTTTGTGAGATATTTTAAGAGTAAGTTTATCTTTTTCTCTCTTGAGAGTACAGCGAATGAAAGTCAACAGATGACAACAATCTATAATAATCCTAAATAGTATTTACAATTTATTATAGCTTTACAAAAACCACACTTGTCCATTTCCGCAAATTGGGATTGCTACAGATAACCATCCCTAACAGGAACCTCATTAGTGGATGTCAGGCAGATAAAACTATTGTTAATTTTTTTTAATAAAAAAAAAATCTGCAACCATCTAGCAACAAGAGATAACATCACGAGGAAGCCACACTGCTGTTGGGTGGAGGAAGGAGTCAGAGTTGAAAAATGGCTAACCTATGAAAAAAGAGCCTTTTTCTATCAATATATATTTAACTATATATTTAAATATTATAACATATTTTACAGAAATTTAATTGCATCTTAGCGCTTTATATCCTCCTGATTCACATCCAAACTGATGTTGGTTACAAGAACATGTTTCATCAATCTGATATACTTTTTTTAACCCCTTTATATTTAAAATACAAACAAGCCAGTAGAGACAGTATTTTTCCTAATAAATGCAAATTAATTAATTACAAAAAATTAAAATACAGTTTGCACCATTCGTATTAACTTTTATTGTCTTTTAAAATGATGTGCATGAACGGGTCATTTCAGTTTGGACGTGCTTCAGGCTCATATGTGTTATCATAGTTTCAAATAACGGTCAAATTCTAGAACAAAACATTAACTCTACAATTTTTTTCATCGATTTGGTGATCGTTCGTTAGATTTCCAAAATTGCTAATGTCGAATTTACTATCGAAATTTTGTTCGGCCACAAGCATTTCGACATAATTATTAGTTTTTCAAATTGGTTGGTATCGGTATCCTTTATAAGGTTTTCAAGGGCGCTATTTTCGCATTTACTATTGGATTTTCGATCGCGCACGCACATTTTGCTTAACCATTGCTTTGAAGTTTTCTATTAAATAGGAATCGTTTATTAGATTTTCGAGGTTTCTGATTGAAATGAATATCCAAATTAAAATATCCAATTCGAAAAACCAAATCAGATCTTACGAAAATCTAATTAATGGTCCCTATATCGAAGAAAATTTCAACAAGAATAGTAAATCGAAATACACATACGCAATTAAAAATCTGATAGTAAATTCAAAAATATAGTCCTTGAAAACTTAATAAATGAAACCTATACTAAAAAAATGTCAACTCTAATATTAATTTGAAATGCGAATGCGTGATCGAAAATCCAATTAAAAGAAATGAAATCAGAACCCTTGAAAACCTAATAAACGATTCCTATATCATAGAAAATTGCAACTGTAACGGAAAAGCAAAATACGCACGCACGATCGAAAATCCAATTAAAAAAATAAAATCAGAACCCTCGAAAACCTAATAATCGATCCCTGTATCATAGAAAACTTTAACAGCAACAAAAAATGAAAATGTGCATGCGCGATCGAAAATCAGATAGTAAATTCGAAAACAGCGCTCTTGAAAGCGTTATAAATGATACCTATACCAAAGAATCTTAAAAACTAATAATTAAGTAGAAATGCTCGAGGCCGAACAAAATTTCGATAGTAAATTCGACATTAGCAACTTCGAAAACCTAATGAATGATGAAATTCACCCCTCCCCCAAAAAATAAAATAAAAGAATACATATTTAAAAATAAATTTTTTTTTTCTTCAAAAAATTAAACAACTTGAAATAAGATTAAATATAGTTTGCAATATTAAAATTATTTAATAAACGATAAAAATGTCGGAAGAATAGGCTGAAATTATTTCAAAGGTCATTATTGTAATTATAATAATTATTTTTCAATAATAAAATAAATAAAATAGAATTAATTCATGTCCAGTTGTCATAATTGAAATGGAAAAGATTACAATTAACTTGGAAATGCTATAGTTTGAAAACCTGACTGTCTTAAAGTTATGCCAGTTTAAGGTATAAATGAATACATATATATATATATATATATATATATATATATATATATATATATATATATATATATATATATATATATATAGCATTCAGCAAACCTTACTGATTAGGAATTTTCGGTATGTCGAGAGTCAGGAGCTGGTATTCTGAAATATCATCTTATGATGATGTTAACTTCGGTAAATAAAAAAATAATCATAGAATCTACATTTAACTAGGGAAAATACTTCTTAAAATAATGCTCATAACAATAATTAATTTTTTTTTATAAAACATCACTAAATCACCATGTTTACACCAAGCAAACATTTTAGTTTTATTTATTGAGAACTTATATTAAATTGAGGACTATGTACACTTTATTTGTTTTGTCTGCTCTAAGCCTCTCAGTTATCTGATTAACATAACTTAGTTCTCAAAGACTAATACCATTTGGTAAAAAATCAACCAAAACCAATAACCGCCAATCCAAAAGGTCCTAAACTAAAATAAGTAGCTATGATCACTTTGATATGAAAGAATACCTAAAAATTCCTTTCTTTGGTTACTAGAAAAAAAATGAGTTAATAAAGAAAAAATAGTTAATTACAATAATAAGGGCTACACACAAAAACCATCTTTGGCTACATACTTCTCCCCACAGACCACCGTCAAAACCCCAATCTACAAGGTCAGACCTAACATTATCCTTCTTTTGTATATCCTTAGACATTCTGCATCAATTGTTTATGTTATTTAGCCATTAACTAGGGCGGTATTAACAGCCTCTTTAATATTACCCCTGAAGCTGTCCACAATTCAACTTTTTAACCGTATTTTTCATTTAAAGTTCCTAGAACTTTAAAGATATGCTTAACTTTCATGAAACATTTTCTATCATTAAAAACGTTTTTGATTTCTCTACATTGAAGTTTTCTGAAAGAAATCGGTTTTCTTTTAACATGTTTATAATGCTAAGGTCAGTTTTACCATTACTAGTTTGTGATACAACCCAAATTATGCTCCATGACATGTTATTATGTTTAATATACTGTTTCACCATTTATGCTGTACCAAAACATCAATTAGATATCAAGTATGTAGATTAAGCGATGTCCATGCATATTTATGATTGAATATTTGTGTTTAAAAGAGGTGCTTTTGATTATTAGATTTTTGAGATTGTAAGGTTTATAAGTTGAATCCCATTTTCATTACTATATTCATGCAGATTTTCTTTACCGATTATAAGATAACATACTTCTTCTGTTTTCATCCTTCCCTACCAATTGTGGTATTTTATCAAATACCCACTCCTGTTTACCATTAAATTGCCATTTAAGTTTATCATAACTGTCTTTGAACCATAATTTATAAGTAGTATCCCTTCTTGTTGTTTTCTACCAACTTTAACCAAATGCTGTATTAAGTCTTCTAAGCTTCAACATTTCTATACTCAAACCTCTAATATTCAACCCCCATCTGGAGACCCAAACAGTGGACTAATCTGGATAATGAGAGTTTTAATTCAGAAAATAACTTGACTATTAATGTTTTGTGTTGAGCTAATGATATGTGAATAAATTTTAACATAAATTTAAAACTCCAGCCAGAAGAAGTTAGTAAAGAAAGTTTGTGAATCTAAGAAAGATTATGAACATTGTTATAACGGAGCTGCGGATATGTTAATTAATATTAAAAATTAAGAATTTACAAAATATCCTACTATTTTAATTAAACTATTTGACAAACTTTTTTAAGACTTTGTTGATAAACTTTATTATATACAAAACACTGTATAGTATCACCATTATAAATTACTTCTGACCAAAATTTTCAAAAGCTTTTATGATATGATACCATCAAAAATAGAATAGTAACCAAATAGCTCTTATGTTCACTGAATTAGAATGAGCACAATAATAAGAGGTTATTGAAAGTTATACAACCACAAAAGGATTCAAGGAAGGTTATGGTGTAAAATCAGTGATGAAAAACTGACAAAAAATTAAATACGAATATAAAAAATTAATGTAAACAAACCTTTCATAATAATCCTCATAAACATGTTTATATATAAAATCCCAAAGATAATAATATATTTGATATTCTTGATACCACAAGAAACTGCACTGAGCGCACAATCACCCAATGAAACAATAAATATTAAACAAAATTAAAAACAAATACAGATAAAATAAATTAAATATGAATTACTTACCAATCCAACGATGCTGATAATAACAGCAATGAGTTTAGATAAAGTAAACTTATCAGAAGAATTCGCAGGAAAAATGGAAGCTAGCAATAACGTAAAAATACTAGAGGAAGAAGATAGCAATGATACTAAACTTGCTTCTGCATAAGCTAAAGCTGCTTGGAATGTATAATTTGCTAGGAACCACTGGAAAAAAAATATATGAAATAATAATAAGAGAAAAATAGGAATATTAAATATAAACTATAAAATAATATGAAATAAACAACTTGAAATGTAGATATCTACCATTTATCATTGATATACATTAATTCGCTTGGTGTTCCTTAATTCATCTGTTAAGTTCAATCTAACTGTAATATTAGCCCAATTCGATTATGAAACTATCAATGAATAGGAGAGTTAATGTAAACATTTAGAAAATAGTCAAAGATTAAAGAATATGATCTAATCATATCTAAATAAGGTTCAAACTGTCATTAATGCTAAAATTACTGAAGAAAGAATTCACACCTTGGATAAATTACAATTTACAAACCTCCTACTAATTCAGATCATATTAAATAGTTCTTTTTTTTACAGTGAATAATGCTGAGCAAATATATACAGGGTGTCCCAGGAGTAAATGTCAATAATTGAAAGAGGGATAGTCTATCAAAAATGCAGTTCAGTACCGCCAAATGCGCTTTCTTATTGGACTTTTATTGGAAAAAGATGTGGTTTTCTTGGAAAATCCTTAAAAAAATTATAACTCGAAAATGGATTGAAATAACAAGGTGTGGTTGGTGGCACTGGATGGCATTTTTGGTAGTCTATCCCTCTCTAAATTATTGACATTTACTCTTAGGACAACCTGTTTACAAGATAATAATGAATAAAAATCAAGGAAGAAGACAAACATATTAAATATACTATCAAATGAAGCATAGACAGCGGAGTCCCGATCATTCGAAATGAATGGGACCATACCCATTTCAGATTAAACGAAACCATTCTTAAAATTTCATAATAATGCATGATTACAAAAATATTATTATGTGTGATTAAACAATCTTATTTTATAAGGTCTGCCTAAACAAAACCAAATCTCGGGAAGAACTGGGTGATAAGAGAGGAGAACCCTGCCTAGTATAGTAGTCTAAGTAGTCAAAACGATTCATCACAGTGCTCGACAGTTACTGACTGCAGCCTGGGTGTTGGAGGGGGATTCAGCTGACTGAACAGTCTACTTTTGGTGCTGAAACTCTTTCTCACAATCACCCATAGGTTACTGAGTTTACCATTAGTATCTGAAACACGTTTTGTTTATGTTGTGTCTATACTGTGTTCTATTTTATTATATGTGCTTATTTTATCCTGTGAGTGTAGAGTAATGGTTTTGAAATGGAAAAATATTTTATGCACATCAAAACAAAACTTGAAATTTTAAAATGATTAGATAAAAAATGGTGAAAGCACGTAAGAAAGTAAAATTGGCAGCTGAGTTAGAAGTGGGTAATTCTACGATCAATGATTGGAAGAAAAATCATTCGAAAATAGGACAGTTTTGCATTTCAATAACAAGTGTACTGAATTCCACCAAACTGGGAAAACCACTTCACTAGACAAGCTTGAAGCCCTGTTCAGTTTTCTCAAGAAAGAGAAAAAGATGTCTAGATTAGGGGGCCCCAAATTAAAAAAAAAGTTTTAAAATTAAATAAATTAATGAATGGAGACGAGTCTTTTGTTCCCAGCACAGCCTGGTTTGTTTTGAGAAGCGTCACGTCATGTACCAGTTAGCCATTACATCATTGATAAGGCTGCTGCAGCCGAATATTGAAGTACATTTGTTGACACAATTGCAGCAGAAAACTATTTTTTTGTTCCTTTTTGCAGAAAAAAGTCCACTTTGTTCCTGAAGTTACAAGATTTTGTCAAACAGCTGGTTTACCAGCAAGTGCTTTGCTTTTTATCGACAATTCTACCTCTCATCCCTCAGAAGATGTGTTAGTTTATGGAAATGCAGAGGCTATTTTCCTACCACCAAACGTGACCCGACCCCATTGCTTCAGCCCATGGATGAAAATGTATTGAGGCATCTCAAACCATCATACTAGAAAAAGATGCAGAGAAGAATACTCAAAGAAAAATACGAAACACTATCATTGATTGAAAAGCTCAAGATGATAAGCATTAAAAATGTCATTTACTGGATTGTAGAATCATGGGTATCTGTAAGTGCACAACTGTTGAAAAAATCCTGGAACAAATTTTGGCTGAGTCTAACTTTCACAGACGACCCGAATCAGGAGGAAGATAGAATCAGTGTTCTGCAGGCACAACTGAATAACACTCTTGTTTTTTAATTAAATACCTAGGAGAGAGAAGTGTAGAGAGTTTTAAAGCCATAATGGTCACACTTCTTAACTTCAACATATATCAAAAATATTCATCTTTCTGCAGCTATAGCTCATTACAGCCACTGTAGACCTGTCTTAAACCATATGTAACAAAATAAGTACTAAAAATGATTGTGTATTAATAAATTCTATAGCAATATGGTTTTAAACTTGAGAATTTCATTTTATTATTATGTAAGAGGATTAGAAGAAAAAGTACAAGCACCTTTGGAAAGAAATTAATGACAAAAAATAACACTAAAACTCATTTGTATAAAATAAACCAAAGAAACCCAAAGTATGGTTAAATGTTGACACCCAGGATAGGGATCGACCGACACCGATATTTATAACGGCTTATTTACCGATTATCAGTATCGGCTGATATTTTTTTCTAACTTTTTTTTTACATTTGGGTATACACATGTTAAGTCATAACAGGAAACACATTCCTCCGACACATGTCGAAGAGTGCGTTAACACATCTTTTAAAGAATCTTTCATATCATATAGATATTTCTTTGCTGAGATAATTAAAGTTGCCTTACAAATTTTCCAAGTCAAATGCAAATGCAAAGTTCCAAGGCAAAAGTGTGCAGGGGATTGGCAAAAGTGTTAACACACCACAAGCTTGGGAAACAAATCACTTGGTATATGTACTCAGTTTACTGTGTTCTGAAGAAGTAGTATGGCGGACCTCCAAACTCTAGCGGCTTTAATTAACATTTGGGTTATCCTATTTTTATTTAAATAAGAAGTGAATTATTGTGTTATTTCTCAATTAAAACTTTTTCTCTCAAAAATTGTATTTACTTAATAAGAAATTATTTTTTTGGTTTTTTAAAATTGTAATCATATAAGTATTTGAATAGTTTATCCTTATACTTGATTAGAAACTGTAACTATTTTATTATTATAGCATTTTTGGATATTCAGTCCATTTATTTCATAAGATTTGTTTTGTTTTATTATTGTATTTTTAAGTAATTCTCTTTATTAACAGTAAGTAAATTTTATACCCCCACCAATAAATGAAACATAAAAATTAATAAAGTTATATTGATATGAAGTTTTTCTATATACTGTTTCTTTAGTTAAGATTAGAAGGACAGGAAGCGACCGCAAGTTGAAATTAGGAGGCGGAATGTCTAAATGTGAAAATTTGCTTAATTACGTTTTTTAGGGTACTGATTGCGAATTTGAACTTTATTACCTCTAATATCATCCGAAAATAAAAAAAATTAAAAACTCAAAAAATTAATTTCGACATTCCGTCTCATAATTTCTAATTGCACTCACTTAAAAACAGAACAGCCAAACGAAAAAATCCTTATAATCAAAATTGTAGGTAATTTACTCATCTTTTATATTTAGTATAAAATAAATATTTGAATTTATCTTATTGATTTCAACATTGGCCAATAAAAAATTATTTTTTTTATACTTCTGGGAAAAATTCAAGGTATCAAAGTTTAAATTTGTAATCAGTACTCTACAAAACATAATAAATAAATTTTCGAAACTTCTCCAAAACTTTCTTCCAAGATCCCCTTTCTGGTCTCAACTGGGGTCCAGTTGTTTTTCAATTTTGATTCTTCTGTCAAACCGAATTCAATGTTTGAGGTATTCGTTTTACGCAGAATTCAATGATCGTTAATTTATAATAAAATGAAATTTTCACTAGGGTGCGCCGTTAAAAGGTTATAGGCCAAAAACTAAAAAAAGTCCGAAAATTTAGATGTTTCTCCCGATTCCTCCACATACTTTATTAAAAAATCAATAACTATGGTCTTTGTTAGAAAATAAAAATATTACATATTAAGATTAAAAAAATAATTTTTTGATTTTCAGTTGAATGAAAAAATGATTATTTCCTGAAAAATTAAAAAAATAGTTTTTTTTTTTTTTTACAGTTTATGTTGACTACAACCATTATAAAGCTTCCAGTTTTCATTTCTGGATCATTACAGTAGTAATATACACAAAAATGGAATAAATGTGAACCAATTTTATCTAGCAGTTGATAAGTCAGCTCGGGCTTCGCTCCATTTCAATGTTCCCCTAGCCTACCAGTTAAACTGTAGTTTCTGTTTTACTAGTTAAAACCTGCTATATATATGTGGTGTTATTTTTCTAGGAAATATGAATTTTATCAAAAAATTATTAAATAAAAATTGTTCAACTAAGATTACCAATAAATAAAGATGCGATAACATTTTAAGCAATAACAAACGATAACCGCTCTAAGCATCAATCCTGTGAAATTTTTGATATTTCAAGAAAATATCTGCTGTAAGTTTTTTTTTTTTTTCAGGAAACGTTGCATTTTCAGCTATAACTAACGACAAAGGACCTATGGACATCAACACAGTGAAATTTTTGGTGTTTCATGAAAAACCTGCTTATTGCTAACTTAACATCCCATTAATTTAACACATTTATTAATACGAAAGAAATGATAGAAAGAAACAACTTGCAGTGCAATTACGGACGTCGGGTAGGGATGCTAAAAAAATTTAGATATTTTTCCCGATATATCGCAATATCGATATTAAAATTTGAGTATCGAAAACCGATATTTTTTAAAAAAGAAGAAAAAATATAAAATAAAAAAATTCTACAAGGACAGTGTGTTCGACAAACAAAGAACCATAAAAAGTTCTGTTGTGGTGTGTTCATGTTATTATTTATAGTGGCTATGCTCAAAGGATGGGACGTCAAAAGCAAAAGATTTATATTGATACTGATATCAGTTAACAAAATTAATTTCTTGATAATATCGGCATACAAATATTTAAAAATATCATTAATATTTTCTAAAATAAAAAAAAAAAAAAGAATAAACGAATTGGAGGAAGATTAGGAGATAACCTGTTTATTGATATTTAAATCCCGTTTAAATATCATCAAATTAAATTAAAGAAATGAACTTAGAAAAAACAATATTGCTAATGATATTGGCAGAGAAATATCGTTTAGATTTGTCAAATTAAAAAAAAAAAATTAAACGAATCGGAAGGATAGGGAATAACTTGTTTCTTAATATTTAAAGTCTGCTGTAAATGACCGTAATAAAAACAATATCGACAGTGAAATATCGATATTATAAAAAAAAAAATCTTAATGATATCGGCACAGAAATATCGATATTATAAAACAATATCTTAATTAAATCATCCCAGAAATATCTGAATTATAAAGCAATAGCTTAATTATATCTTCCCAGAAATATCAATATTATAAAAACAATTATTTTAGTGTATCGCCTCAGAAATATTGATATTATAAAAACAATATCTTAATTATATTGGCAAAGAAATATCAACATATGCCACTTTAAAAAATCAATTAAAAGATTAAGCATATCGAAGGCTGATATATCAATATTTACATCCCTAATATCGGATAGGTTTAGACACATTTCTTATGCCCATCCTTTCGCCATGAGCAGAAATGCAAGTCAAAAGAGTCTTTTATCGTTCTATAGAAAGCTCTAGTTCCTTCTAGAACTAGTTATTCATTCCTGCTTTTGTTTATTTTGTTAAAATCAGCTTACTTATTGATTATCAAATAACTGTTGATTGAAACTTTTTTTTTTTTTGATAAAATGCAGATTTCTTGAAAAACCGAACATTTCACAGGTTTTACGCTCTCACCTTTTTTGTAGGTAATCTTAAGTTGAACAACTTTTGTTTGTAGCTTTTTTAGATAAAATGGATATTTCTTGAAAAAAAATTGCTTTTTTTACAGTTTATTTTGACAAAAACCATTAAAAAGCTATAGATTTCTATTTCTGGATAATGATAGTTGTAATCTACTCAAAAAGATGACCACACCATGCTCAAAATTACCCTAGAAGTCAGCCGATAAACTTAAAATCATGTGCTAGCTGATAGACTAAGCGGGTGAAGATAGCAGCCATAGAAGATAACCAGTACTCTAGCTCCCTGCCGTACTGCTGCTATTACCTGCTCTGTTCTGTGGCCCAAAGGAAAGAAACAAACGGCCCATAGGCTGATATAACGGCCTTTCATATATCAGTATCGGCTAAAATTTCTATATCAGTCAATCCCTTAGCCAGGATGAACATTTAACGAAGTTTTAAAATGCCACTGAAATTTCGGGAATTAACATTCTAAAAAAAAAAAAGAAAAGAAAGGAGAGTGAGAGAAAAATAAGCAAAGAGTAAAGAATTTAAAAAAGTAACATATTATTAAAATTTAATGCCAACTGATGAGGAAATATCTAACATTGTTCTAACTTTTCATCACCAAAATCCAACCACTATCACTATGGTATTTTATAGAATAAGTACACCAGTTACTTTTCAGAAGCTACAGTGATATTACTAAATATCATATGATTAAAAATATATATGTATTGGCTACTGAAACATTTATTTTATCAGCACATACTTTCCGCAGATAATTTTTCCAATCTTTTATCTTATTTGGGCTCATTAAATTTCTTTAAACAGAACTTTGTATTTGTGTGTTTATTTCCCCAAGAATATTTAAATAAAATGGCTGTATTTGATTTAAATTTTGTATTGTTGAACCACGTACCTCAGAATATTCCTGAGACTTTCCTACAATTTCTTTTTGAACACCTCCATTTGTGTCGATTGTATCACAATACTTCTATAGTTATCCTTCACTATAGCGCACTTCTTTAATTAGATTACCTTTCAATATTAAAAACGATCGGGCACTCTTTTAATTTTTCATATACCTTGAACAACTTAATTTATCTGACTTATGGTTAGGCTATATTTATATATAAACATATGATCACTGAATCTCATATTAATAATAACTAACAATCACTGTAGTTACTGGTGCACCTATTCTATAAAAGACCCAACCACTAATATAAAAACTTTTTCAATATAAATCATTAATACATATTAAATTTAATTCGAACAAAATCAATTACTAGGGTGTAATTACCTAGGTATATTAATATTATTTGATCAGATGAACATGTAAGTAAATAATAATAATAAATTAATTGTATTAACTTACTAAAAAACAAAAATATAATGCTATTTTAGCAATCTGGTCAATAGACAGTTTATTAGAATTTGATTTTGTGAGATGTCCAGCTCTTAAACTAGCTTGATATGAGAGCCTAGCCCAGAATGCATCAGTAGCATTTGTTTCAGACATATGACGAACCTATGGATATAATAGAATTAATTATTTATATTGTTTGTTAAAATTAACATTATTCATTTATCTTAAGCAGTAACACTACAATAACTTAACAGTTACCTCCGCCAGTTTACAAAACTTGACAACCCTTTGGAGAGAAGAATCATCACTTTCTGTCCCTGAACCTTTTTCTACTTTTTCAGGCCATTTAATGGGTACATAAGTTGGAGGACTCTAAACAAGCATAGAAAATAACAATGAAATAAAAGTAATAAAATTAATACATTTTTTTGTACTTAAATATTTCGTGGTCGACCAACATTATTGTATAACATACTATGTTACTTTCTTATCATTTACGCTTTGTTTATGAGGATTATTTATTTTTTGCATTACTTACTATTGATTTGTTTAGTAATAACTGTGGTTTGTTTTTAATAAGAGTAGTTTATTTTGAGATTTTCATTTTTATCAGTTTAGTTTTGTTTATTGACATTATTTATAACTAATTAGAATTGTAGAACTAATTAGTTTTTTTGACAATAAGAGTTGTTTTTTTAAAGATTTTATTTTCATTTACGACAATAAGTGTTTTTTTTTTAGTTTAAATTTCTATGCAAGAATTCTATATCATTCTTTGGACAAAAAAAGATAAAATGGTACAACTTTACAATCGGGACGCATTAACAGTGGCTGCAGCCATAGTTTGCCGCACTAGCACTCTCTAGCAACATTTGTGTCAATTAACTGCATTGCATTGCATTCAGATGCAAACAATCGTATTCATCAGAATTATTACTGCTTTAATTAGATATTATTTTTAATTATTAATGATGTTGACTTTAACTTACTACGTTCGCCCAAGAAATAAACAAAACACCAACGGATCCTTTACAGTTAAGGTTAGGGCCTTACCGTAATTTCAATTATTACTGCTTTAATTAGATCACAGCAGTCGACTTCCGCTCGATCAAGAGATATGCAAACCCCCAAAAGTTCCTTTTTAGTTTAGGTCGGGCCCTTAACCTAATTTAAATTATTACTGATTTAAAATATTACTAAAACTTCCCCAGATCACCGGGAGTTGAAAGCACTTAAAGCAGTAATAATTCCAATGAATGTGAATGTTATAATTGAATGCAAAGCAGATAGTTAGCAAAAATGGCACTGGAGAGTGCTAGTGCGGCGACCTTCGGGGAACTTCAGCAGGTGCCACTGATATTGCGTCCCAATTGTAAAATTATACCAATAAAACTTTGAGAATTGTCTTCTTCAGAAGATGCGCTTAAATATTTTCAAAATTTTGGAATAATTCCGTCCAGGAAACTGTGAGAAGAAGATACATTTATTGCTATTTTGATTAGCATTAGGGAATTTTCATCTCCAAAATAATGTTAATTGTTCTTACATATTTGGTTTAAAAAAAAATTTGGTAATTATTGGGATCACACGCTGCTGATAACAAAACGGGGCGTGGCTCACATTGTTGACATTGAGGTTAATAATGTTTACATCGAAGAAACGAATGAAAAGTTATATACAGTAAACACAGAAATGAACACATTTTTATTATTATTAACAATAATAAAGT
Source organism: Rhaphigaster nebulosa (assembly GCA_948150685.1). Taxonomy (NCBI): domain Eukaryota; kingdom Metazoa; phylum Arthropoda; class Insecta; order Hemiptera; family Pentatomidae; genus Rhaphigaster; species Rhaphigaster nebulosa. Next base: position 104,104,977 of record OX411307.1, read on the forward strand.
TAAAATAAATAAAATTTTATGTTCCCCATCGCGTTAATCACGATATTCTGTACTTTTCTAGATTATCAATCACACTTACTACGAATAAGAAAAATTACGGCTAGGAAAATTAAAGCTAAGAATTTAATTGATTAAATTCATTATTAATTAATTGAGTAGGGCTTTAATAAATAAATAAATAAATTGGTAGTTGGTAATTTTTTTTTATCCTACAATTGAATTAAAATTTTTAATAAATTTTAATCGGTCTTGCAACTGGATGATTTTTCTATTATTTTATAATCATGCTATAGTTCATTATGGTGTATTACCACAAAACTGAAGTTACCTAAAAACAAAACTCCTTATTATTATTAATTGATCAGTGATCATCTAAATCCTCAAGTGAATATATGAAGGGACCCCCAAAAAATTAAAGAAAAGGGTTAACTATTGTATACACCAAAAGGGTAGTATTCTGAACTGCTGTAATTAATCTAGTATTAATCTATTAATTAATACTTATAATTAATCTATTAATCTAGAACTGCTGTAATTAATAATTAATCTACGTAACTGGTGACGTGAAGGTGCATAACCTTACTCAGGCCATGCCCCCTTTTGATAAAGCAGCGTGTGATCCCAATAATTACCAAAAATTTTATGTTTTGAAATTAATTTTATTAACGAAATTTAATTTATATTGCTTCAAAGTTTTGGTATTATTCCATTTCTTTTCGTAAAAAGAATTTTAGAAATGAAATGTAATTAAAATTATTTCTTAAAACTGTAACATAAATAGGAAGAAGAAGCTAGGCATTATCGGTGCCCTGTTATGAGGAACGGTAACAGCTAACCTGGTCGACCAGGAAATCCGTAGGTACCCATGTTTTTTCAACAGTAAAATGAATCATATAAAGCTATATAGCATATAAATATCATCTAACCAAACTTGTATCGTCATCAGGTTGAATTATATCTTCTTCCAATTCAGTCTCCAATGGCTGAAACCATACAAATGATTTTCATTCAGTAATATTTTTAGCAAAGAAGTAGTAATGTGTACACATTGACTATAATTAAAACCAATAATACATACTGTATAAGCAGGCTGCTTTCCAAAATAGTCTCGCCAAGGAGGGTAACAAAACAAACCAAGAAGATAAATTGTAAGCATAGACGTTTTAATATAGGTACTGAAGAATGGTTTCTGGAAAGCTTCTTGATTGTAAATATACTGGAAAAATTAAAATATAGTTGACTTAATATAAAAACATTATTGAAAACATTAAAACCATATATTGTACACAAATCACAATAATTAGAAAGTTTATAGGAAGAAGATGGAAAAAGCAATAAAACTGACAAATCAGCAATCGATACTGTCTACCAGCAGACATTGATGTAGATCGATATTTTTATGATTGCACATGCCTTTTATCGGAGAACGGTCACTACTTTAGTGCTATCATTTGTAATTATAGATTGTGTTTATTAAAAATTCAATCTGAACCTCCCCTCCCTCCCCCTTGGAGGTTTCTTTATCTCTTAACCAAGCTTAGTGAGCCGAAGTATTGTAAAAATACTTCCATTTTAACCAAAAATAGTATTTTTATATATATTTAGCTATATCATATATATCACATCGACCAATTTCTATTCTCTCCAGAGTAGAAGACTCGTTTGGGGGAGGTTGAACAAATAATTAATATGTTTAATTTATTTCTAATAAAAGCAAACCCAAAGCACCCATTGAAACAATTGATAACATTACAAAGAGTTATATTAGCATAATGTAGGCTATTAAAACATCTTTAGCTAAGAGGAACCCGTTTCAATTATTAAATTGCTGTTTTTAGTGTTTTTCAGGTAAAAAATAAAAAACAACTCTAATTATTAAATAACAAAATATTTAATCAGTAAGGTGCACATAATTTATGTACTTTATTGAGCATAGTATCTTTAGAAATCCATTGAAATCAAAATCAATATTGAAAATTGCACTTTAAACAAATCATAAAAATTCAAAACAAAAGAACAACATATTGTTTCCAAGACCACATCATCAGTATCAGAGAGGGCCAAAACAGCTGATATTTGCACTTTAAGGATTATGATAAATACAAGCAACCTGAATCATATTGAATAAATTTCTAAAATATGAAACATAAATGTAATGTGTTCTGTTCCTACCAAAACTGTGCAGCCGAACATACACATTTTACAATCAATATATGAGGATCAGATAAATATTTAGGAATATCTTAGGCTACTAAACTGTAATAAAACTAAATACCCACCTTAGTTAGCTCAGAAGAGAAAACCCAAATTACATCCACAGTTAGCAATATGAACACACCTAATAACAATCTTCTAGACTTATTTAACATTGCAATTTAAAAATGATTGTTTTTAAAGGCGTTACAGATGTCATATGTTAAAAATACAACATCAATATAACTACATCTTAATTGCATATATGTAGTAGATATGTTATGGGAGTAAATGTTTTACGAAATTATGAAATAAAAATACTTTAAAAAGTCCTTCGGCGAAAACATCTTGCACAAATAAGTACCGGCTCTACTGAAATCACAACCGCCCAGATAAACATAAGCAAATATCAGCTCTATCGATTTAAGATCATATACGTACCATAGAACTAACACGCCATAGTACCAATTCCAGTTTAACTTCAACTGCAGTTGGAAAATTTTAGTGCATGTGATAAAGTAAATAAATCTTAAGAATCTTATAAATTAAGATATATTTTTTGAGGAACAAAGTAATTCATTTTTTCACATTAATATTCTGATATTATTATGTCGCCAGACCCTTTAATTCCCGGACCTAGGTTCGAGGTCAGCTGTGGTAGGAAATGTATTTTCTGTTTTATCACCTTCCTGCACAGGCTGTTGAAACAGTATTTTCCTATCAAGTACTGAACCTAGAATCTTCATCGGTTTTAAAGTTACCGGTTTAGTAATCTTCTGTAAGGTTAGTGAGAAGTTAAAAGAATTAATGCAAAAGTCAATGATTAAAGCACGAAATATCTATTTAAAAAAAATTGACTGCAATGCAATTTTTTGTTTTAAAGAAATTTGAATATAAGGTGATAATTGAATGTAAGTGCGTAATTGTCTCGTTAAATCCAAACCCTCGACTGGTTTGAGCTGCCCTTTACGTAGCAAGAGGCCTAAACACTGATGTATCAGAAATCAGCCACGAAAGTACGCTAAGATGAAGTATAACGAGTTGTAAAAATATTAGTAATAGCCTGTTGATAAAGTTGTGTCTTCAACTTTTGCAGTACAGATATAGCGGTGTTTATTTACCAGTAGGCCTTTTTTTTTCTTTTTTTTTTGCCGTTAGAGGTACCTAAAGAAGCTGTTCTTCAAAATACTTTGTGATTTACATTTCTCCTTTATATTTTTTAAGCGCTTGTCCTCAGTCACCCAGCAATATATGATAGTAGGTGCAAGTGTTGACCTTTGTTGTTATAAATTCATCAAAAGTTATTGTCCTCAAATTAACATAAAATTTTAAAAAAAATGGATCAATTTTACTTACTGTGAACAATGAAAAAGATTTCGTGAATTTAGGTAACATAAAATCATTTAAAGACATTCCAGTAATTTTTGAATTACATAAATCCCTTAATGTTTCACGTGGCGTTGCCTATGTCCCTGAACTACTAAATTGTTCTGAGGAGGAAATAGTTTCCGAACTCGAGCAGCATGGCGTGGTAAATGCAAAAAGAATTTATAAAAAATTAACAACGAAAAAAGAGGTACTCCGTTATTGATATTAACCTTTGAAAAAAGTGAACTCCCAGAGAGAGTATTATTAGATTATATGTCAATAAGAATCCGACCGTACGAACCAAGACCTCTTCTTTGTTTTAATTGTTATAGATACAGACACACAAAGAAAAATTGTAATATTGTCAACTGTGGAAAGTGCGGACAAAACTCACACAATTCGGATAGCTGTAAAAATCCCCCAAAGTGTATAAATTGCTTAGAACATCCAGCATTTTATACTAAATGTCCGGTGTATGAAAGAGAGAAAAAAATTGAAAAGCTCATATCTCAGGACAAAATTTCTTATCGGCAAGCGGAATTCATTATTAGAAGACACGACCCGACTAGTAACGAGCGTTTGCCGACCGTTGCCGACGTTGTGAGAGCTCAGCCCACCGCTCCCCCCACTACTCAACTTCATTCTTCTGTCACCGAGGCACTATTAGAACAGATTTCTAAACTAACAACTTCTGTAGAAGTACTATCTAAAAAAGTAACGGTATTGGAAACGAATTTAATTAAAAGTAACTCAGATGCTAATTTAATAAGCTCTGAAAAATTAGTTGTTAATTTGCCAAAAAAGAGTCTATCTGGAAATAAATCAATCTGTAGTGCTAAGGAACAAATGGAGACAGACGAAAACATTATTAAACAAAGCACTGTATCAAAAACCTCTAAGTCGGATATGAATTTAAAAAGAAACAGGCCAACGTCAACTAATTCCTCTCTTAGTGATCAAAGTAGTACATCCTCACAAAACAAACCTTATCAAACCTTATCAAAACAAAAACCTAAAATGGGCAAGAAGTATTCTTAACCGTATTATTTAGTACATTCTAAGCCAACGACTCTAATTATTCCAGCTGTACACTTTTAACAAAAAAAAAAAAAAAATTAATTTTAAAACTTTTCTATGCTATTAAACCTTCTAGATCTTTTCATCGTTACTTTATTGGTATTGTTATTAATTGGAATATTGATTATTTTCAGCATATTAACTATCTTAAGAATTTTCCATCTCTTTACTATAAGTCTTATATATTTCTGTTTTCACTTGATATTTCGTTTTGTAATACTTTCCTGTTTGTAATATAGGCAGAATCCTTATTACAACTATGATACATGTTTATTAATAAGAATTTATCATTTAGTTTTCAGGCTCTTAAGTCTGTTTATTATTAATGATCTCTTCTCTAGACCTTTTATTTACATGTTTTCATGCATAATTTGTCATTTAATTTCCTTTTTAAGTAAGACACTCTATGAATCGTGTGCTTATCTGCTATCAGCGTCATTATTACTCAAACAGTTTAATAATAATTGTCTTTATCTCCTTATTTAGGGCGTTCGGCTTAGTTAAAACTTTTATCGCAAATGAATATTTTGCAATGGAATTTAAACGGTCTTAATCATAGAAGTAATGATTTGCTTCACACCATTCTACAGGACAACATACAAACAGTTAATAATCTTTTAGAATTCATCAGACACAATGAACTACACCATAAAATCTAATTCTTAACTAACTACCACCGACTTACGTTGTACTGATTTCATCACCCTTTCAAGTATTAATGTGAGGCAATAATGACCCTAGTGGTTGATGAAAACAATAATTACCAGTAGGAAAATGATTAAAAATGAAATTTTATATTATTTTATCGTAAATTTAGCTTTTTTACGTAATTAAAACGATAAATATTAAAGTAGAATAACGATACATACAAACGAAAATTATTATTTATATTATAATATTTAATGCTGATAGATGAACAGCATCGATCAAGTTTGCTGGGTGTTGGATCTCACCGAGGCCCAAATATCGACTCTGACCACTACCTCGGTCTGGCAAGAATTAGACCCAGAATTACCTTGAAAGGACATACTTAGTGGGCTTCAAATATAGGGATGATATGATCTAAGAAAACTGAATGAAGAAACGCCGGGGTCATACAAGCGAGAATATGATTATACGGTGAAGGCTGAACTACAGGAGGAAAGCACTGGTATTGACGAACAATGGCCAGCCTACTCACGAGCTATCCATAAAATTTTATACAAACATAAATTTAATTTAAATACAAATACATTATGCAAAACATAGAAAAAATATTTTTCAAGACCCTCGAGTTGGCGATATTGAGTACAACCTAAGTCATAATGATGGAGACCCGTAACTTCGGAACCAGAAACTAAATAAGGTAATGTGGGGCGAGTAGGGTTGGAATATCGAAAGAAACATATCGATATTCGATATATCGATATATCGCAAAACCAAATATCGATATCCACCGATAATCGGTAGAAAAATATCGATATATCGATATATCGAAAGGAAATGGATGAAAAAGCAAAGAAGCCGTGCATTAAATGAGTATAACGTTATGAAATTTATGAGAAGGTTATGAAATAATATAAATATTATTTGTAGAACAATATTTTTTATTATTCGTGAATCATTATAAAAAAAGATAGAAAAGAATAACATTTTGGTAAAAAAAATAAGTATTATAATACATTTTTATCTTGAAGGCGTTTTGCCATATTTCATATATTATATAATTCTACAAATTTTTCTAAAAAAAAAATTGTATTTTATAAAGTTTCCATGCTTGCATTGAGCATTCTCAAAACATTTATCTAAAAACATGTAATTCATCTGATATATATTTCAGTACAATCACCATTTATATTATTACCTGTTAGTCTTTACATTGTTACTGTTTGTCTTTATATTGTTACATTGTGTTGCAATCTCATCTACTGATTATTGTTTGGCAACTAAATATTGTTTATTCTCATATTTACCCCATTATATTTATAAATTAACATGAGCTATATTTTAAGCAATGATTATATGCAACAATTTATTTACATTTATAGTATTGCCTATTTTATTTCAATTTGGTGGATGATTGATCCAGATTATTTTTTGTTTTGATAATCTTAAACTCTTAAGTTTATTTGAAGGATAAGGAGGAAAAACCTGGACCCTATTTCATAATAAAGTACGAAAGTACAATTACGAGTAGACCTATTATTTGCTATGCATATGACACACTGTGAAATGTTGAAACACAATAAAATTTAAAACTAGTTGTTAGCATCTACCTAATGTGCCTCGATTCCTATTCTTGAATATTCTGGCCTTTGACTTCACTTTCTAGCAATACTTATGGTAGTGTTCTCTTTCCTTTTAATAATTCTTCTAGATCTTATTTTTATTTTAAATTTACTATTTTCATTACAATTATTCGTTCTTTCATTATATATCTATTTTATTTATTATGTCTATGTAATGATTTTCAATTTCATATCGATTTTGAAATTGAGCACTTCTTTATTACTATTAGGATATTTGGAATTTGTCTTATGCTGCTTTAATCTTGTTTTCAAATTTTGCGACATTTCTCCTCTATAATACTTTTCATTGTATTATTTCCATTTTATTTTGTAAATTACATTCTGTCTATTTATTGTTTTAATTTTCTCCTTAGTGTTTGTTATATATTTTCCTAGCTTATTGTTATTGTATTACAACAATTTCGAATGACTATGTTCATCATTCTTAAAAGCTTTTTTTAATTTTATACATAAGTCTAGGAATGACTTATAATCTTTGATAATTATGCAGGTTATTATATCGATTCTAACTTCTTCTTTTTTGTCCCTTTCAATCTTAATTTTTTTTAAATCATCGATCGGTTTTGTTTTTTAGTTATTTTTTTTTATTGTAGTATTTATTTTTATTTTCTATTATAATTCTTTCTTGTAATTCTATATTTTTATCGATGGTGGAAGTATGGTTGACTGTAGAAATAAAAATAAATGTGGGAGAAGCTTCGTTGAGGTCAATGAAGAAAAATACCAATATGAAAGCTTATTTTTTTGCATGCCAATCAGGTTTACGTTTTAGGCCAGCATCAGTGCTAAGAAAAACAAGATAACAGCAGTGGCAGTACCAATAACAATAAAAGAATATCGTAACAAACAGAAATGACTAATACAATGAAAAAAATGAAGTTTATAAAAAAAAAAAGGTGTTAATTTATAATGTAACAGATTATGAATTATATGAAAGATAAAATAAAATATATGAAAACTATTAATTACAATAACTATTTACTAGTAGTATAATTACAATAAAGATTTAGTTGTATGAAAAGTATATCCAGATAATTATGATAATTGTGTTTCGGCATTGATTGCACCTCCCAACCAAGTTTCTCATGCAATATATTTTAGTAGATTTTTCAACTATATTCATACTAGCATACCATATTGTATTTATAGTTCTTTTTGATAAAAGTTATTAATCAATATTTTTTTTACTTATTTCACATGTTCTTTGTGCCAGTTTAACAGATTTATTAATTAAATTTTCCATTGTATTTTTAAATAATCTTTGTAAACTTGTAATCTTTATTTTTAGTTTTCACCAAAAAGTCAGCAGGGCCGGATCTAAGGGAAGTAAGGGGGACACTTACCCCGGGCAGCAGGAATTTAGATCAAAATTTTACTTTTAGGTGAAGCAAAGAATATTTGCTTCTGCTTTTCAATTGTTTTAACCTTATTTCATTCAATAATATGAGTTAATATTCTTTGCTTCACCTGCAAAACTTAAACCTGATTGGCACCAAAAAAAAATAAGTTTTCATATTGGTGTTTTTCTTAAGCTTAATTTCATATTGGTGATTAAATAATTAAGCTGTAATGTTAAGTACAGCTCACGGATAAAATTAAAAATATGATAAAGAATAAAGGAAATTTCTAATTAAAATAAAATAATAAAATTTAAAATATCAATATCACCGATATATCGGTGCAAAATATCGATATCTCGATATATCGGGTCTTAGGATAACGATATAATATATCGGTTTTTCAAATCCGATATATCGCGTTCCGATATTCCTACCCTAGGGGCGAGTGTGTACTAAATTTTACAAAGTTCAACTTTAAACGAATGTAAAATCTTTATTTTTGAAGATAAATTTTTCCTGTGTTTTTATAAATGTTCCTTAGACGATTATGTTTAAATATATCATTCAAGCTTATGTGTTTCAATCACGTTCATTTATATGAGACTGATAATGCAATTTAATAGCACCTGATACGCACATGCTCCTGCCTTAAGGAGTAAGTGCGTACGACGTATCTGGAAGACTCATTATTCAAGTAGGAGCGGTTTTGGGGCAAGTACAAAATAGTTCGGTTTCCGGAGGGTTATTATACTGATGTAATCACCTGAAACAGTTAAAGCTTGTCTGAGATTCACATTTTACAATCTTCATAGAGTTATGATAGTGGGATATGGAATATAATTGAATAAATGTGTTGAAAAAAATAAGTTTTGTTTTAATTCGCTAGTCCGTAGTTACCTCTTCAAAACAGGATAGTAAGGGTAAGTGTACACCACACACACTTATCACACAACAAAGGTCTGCACTTGTCCCTACTATCATGTTTTACTAGGTGACTGCGGACAAGCGCTTAAAAAATATAAAAATGTCGAGGAGAAATGCAACTAACAAAGTATTTTGAAGAACAGCTTCTGCAGGTTACGCTTACGGCAAAAAACAAAAATCTGATGTGGGCAACACATGACTTCCTTGTACGCCTATTAAATTATAAATCCGTGGCTCAAAAAGTGGTACTGAATTTGGTTACTAGTTTCCGAAGATTGCAGTAAAAACGACACTCGGCGTCCCGTCATCCATCTATTGACACACTCTTGTCACTGGAGGTCTCATTCCATTATTATATGTCGTTTTCCTTCAGTGGGCAACTAGTTTCCAAGATATTTCTTCATGTTCCATGACAACAATAAAACTGTCAATATCACTGGATAAAGCATTAGAACTAGACAGTTTCGACATTTTAAGCGGAAAAACCCACTTAACTAATATCTTATTCTCATGATGAAGATTTGTTGATCTCACAAATGGGAAGGAAAACTAGTATTTTAGACTCAATTTTAACACTTGAAAAAAGTAATAAAACGCTGCAAATTATTACACAATGGTTTATTATTTCCACTTAGTAATATTTCAAAAATTTCTATTCTGTCCAAGTAAAAAAAATGAAGCAGTAGGCACCAAAGGGAAAGAAATTTGAAGCTTGTCACAAGATGATTGACGTGAGAGTGCTGAACTAACTGAGTGTTAATTTAAAAAACTCTGTCAATGCAAGTAGGCTGTGATGTGAAATGATACAGAGGAAATATTTGATGTGCACTTCAAGGAGAAAACAAAAAAAAAGGAAAGACTAAGGAAGCTAAAGGAAGTAAAGAAATAATCCAAGGAAGAATAAAACAGAGAGATACGAGGAAATGAGAAGCCCAATAAATAAGTCAGGAAGCAGGATAACTAGCCGCCAGAAGAATCAGTCTCAGAAGTTCCTTACGCAATATCTCAGCTAATAATGGTCCGAAATGATTTTAATTTCGTTTTGTAGGGAATTTCATTAGCGTTCGCTTAAATACAATAAAAGCACCAATCAAAAAAAAAAAAAAAAAATTGCATAGTATGTTATTTCATACTCCAAAATCTAGTATGTTATTTAAATCAATATATAAGTTGTAAATACCAAATTTGAGAAGTTTTGCAAAGTATTTTAATATAATTTTTGATGGAAATCATTTATGACCTTTAAGTAAAGTACCACTTCCGGTGATTAAGCAGTGACCAAAAAGGGAGGTTCACAACTAGATTTTACAACAATCCTAAACACAAAATTTCAACTTTCTACGGCTAACCGTTTTTGAGTTATGCGAAATACGAACGTACGTACGAACGAACGTACGTGCGAACGAACGTACGTACAGACGCCACAACGAAACTAGTCAAAATGGATTCAGGGATGGTCAAAATGGATATTTCCGTTGAAATCTGAAGACCGAAAATTTTCGCGATTACAATACTTCCTTTACTTCGTACAAGTAAAAAGGCCTACTGGCAGGTAAACACCACACAGCTGTACAGCAAAAGTTGAGACACTTAACGAACAGATTGGAACTAATATCTTAAGATATAATTATACTTCACCTTAGCGAACTTTTGTCGCTTATTTCTGATACATCAGTGTTTAAACTTCATGCTCCGAAGAGTGTAGCTCTAACCAGTTGAGGGTTTAGATTTAACGAGACAATCACGCACTTTCCCCAAAAACACACTTACTCCACATTATGTTATTCCTATATGTCTCCTACAACAGTTATTATAAATGCCTTAAATGAAAAAAACCCAACTTCAACTTTCCTTATTATACTAAAAATAATAAAACATATTTACTAACCCACCGTTCTCAAAAATCAGCAAACATCCACAAAACAAAGGAAACAAAACACAGATCCATCTGGCTTACATACATAATTATTGAAGAGAAATGTTCCGTCTTTCCGGGGTTGGCCACCAATCGGTGGCTAATCAGCAGCATTAATCACGGAACAACCGTAATATGCGATATTAGGTCCTCTATCTTATAAATTTGTCTAAATATATTTTTTTTTGCTTATGTCTAGTTCTTACTTCTAGGTACAGTATATAAGGTTCACGTTCAATTTCTTAATTCATACTATCTTTATTTAAAAATTCAGTTCTCACTTCGAAAAGAAGCAAATACTGAAAATGAGAGAAGAAATATTGCTATGATATACAGTGAAACCTCTCTACAACGGACAGACACGGGTTCGACGGCATTGCACGTTGCAGAGGAGTGTCCGCTGAGAAGGGGTATATAAGTGCCTATTAAAATCTGAATATATAAATGCATTTATCAAAACAATTATATCAATTTTGATGAATTAAGTTTATTAATACAACTTTTAGTTCTATTTATACACGTGATATTTTTTAAATTTAATATGTGTGAATAAACATATTTAAAAAAACAACAGAAAATAAACTAGGTAAACAAAATGTATAAACTACTTAGGTATTTACATGAAATGAAATGAAATGAAAATAGCCTTTATTTGTGCAAAATTAAGTTTGTATATACAAAATAATTTTTACAATATATAATTTATACAACTTTTTTTTTTTTAAATTAGTTGATTAATTATTTATTTATTTTTTTGCACAGGCCTTCCCTTTTAGGGAGTAATAGTCAGTAATTCCCTGGATGACTAGTCCTACTGGGAAGCGGGATTTGAGAGTTCCGCCCACTTCGTTTTCCAAACATCCCTGTCCCTAGCAGCTCTCCACCAGAAGAGGGGTCCCATGACGGACTTGAACGTATCGCTCCATCTCTTCATTTGTCGGCCTCTTTTGGTTGTAGGGCGTCCATTCCGAGACTATTTTGGACCACCTATTGTCTTTACACGGTAGGAGATGTCCAGCCCATTTCCATTTTATTTTCCTTATTTGCATTAGAGTGTCTTTAAGGCCTATTTCTGTCTTAAGCTTCACACATCTTACCCTGTCCTTTCTCTTCACATTCATAATTCCTCTTTCAATGCTATTCTGCCACACCTGAATCTTACTCTCTTGGGCTTTTGTTAATGACCAAGTTTGGCAATCGTAGGTCATCACTGGAAGAATGCAGCTATCAAAGACCTGCCTTTTTTAGTCAATACCTATGTCTCCCTTCATAATGTATCCAAGCGACCCAAACTTGTTCCAGCCACATGCCACTCTCCTCTGGACTTCTTTCGTTGCTCTATTTGAAAAGGACACCAGCTGGCCTAAATAAACATATTCTTCTACATATTCCAAAGTGTGATTGTTTATTTTTATTTCTTGTTTTTCCCTATTTGTCATTACTTTGGTTTTGTTGTAATTTGGATGAAGGCCAATTTTTTCGCAAAGCCTTAGGAGATCTTTGAGCATTTCCAATGGTTCCTGAATGTCTTTGGCAAAAAGCACAATTTCATCTGCAAAACGTAAGTTACTTAGCCATTTTCTATTTATTTGTATACCTACGTTTTCCCACCCAAGACAACAAAACACCATCTCTAACACGAGGATAAACGGAAGAGGGCAGAATGGGTCTCCCTGACGTACCCCCTTCTTGACACTGAAGCTTTGTCCTTTTTTTCTGTCATGACGTATGCTGACATTTCGTTATAAAGCTTCATAATTATCCTTATACATTTCTTCTCTATTCTTATAGTTCTTAATGCTTCAAATATGCCTGCGTGTAAGATGCTGTCAAAAGCCTTTTTGGAGTCAAGGAAACAAAGGTACAGAGAAAAGTTATACTCCTTGGCTTTCTCAATCATTTGATTAACAGTCTTAATGTGGTCTACTGTTGAAAAACCCTTCCTAAATCCTGCTTGTTCGTCCGCTATGCACTCCATAATTCTTTTTGAGAGCCGTTCTTTAATGACACTCGAAAAAAGCTTTGCCATGGTTGAACAAAGGGGGATAGGCCGGTAGTTCTCCATATCTTGTTTGTTGCCTTTTTTGTGGAGAAAAATTATTTTAGCTGTTTTCCATTGCTCTGGAATTTCTCCCTCATGAAGAATGAAATTGAATAACTCTGTCAATTCTGTCATGAGAGCATCCCCTCCTGCTTTTAAAATTTCATTTCGTACCCCATCCGGTCCAGGACTTTTGTCAGGTTTTAGTTTTTTTGTGACAAATACAACTTCATCCTCCATTATCGGTAGAACTTCCTCTAAATTTTTTACTCCTTTTTTCCTTCACCTAATTCACTGGTTCCTGGATTACAATCGTATAATTTCCTGAAGTAATCCGTGGCCATTCTGCTCATGTGTTCTCTATTAGTAATAATATTTCTTTTCTGGTTTTCAAGAGCAACCATCCATAGCTTTCCTTTAGAAAGTTCCTTCTGAATTTCCTTGGTAGATCTGTTGTTAGACAGAGTATTGGTAATAATATTGTTTTTATATTGTAGCAAGCCTTCTTTAATTCTTCTCTTTATGAGGTTATTTAGAATTGTTTCCTTTCTTCTTCAGAGAGATTTCCTTTCTCCTCTTTCTTTCATCATGCTCCGAATTCTAAACAGTTCCTTAGTACTTTCAGATAACTTGCTTGGTTTATTCTTATTTAGGGTGAGACCAAGTCTGACAATGTCATCAATGACTTTTAAAATTAAGTCATATTTTTCTTGTACGGTACAAGGAGCTTTTCCCTCTTTGCTTTCATGACTGCATTGGAGATGCGTTGAGAGGTCTGTTTGGAATTTTTCAATTTGAGCTTGATCTTGTAAAAGATAAATTTTCTTTTTTGCTTTAAAGGGTCTTCTTTTTTTATACTTTTCAATATATATCTCCGCTCTTAACATCCTATGATCTGTGTTGAAATTCAACCTTTTTATGACCTCAACATTTTTAACCAAGCTGATTTGGTTTGTAAGAAGATAGTCTAGCTCAAACTTGTGGCCTTTGGAACACCAAGTCCAATTATCCTTAGCTTTTTTCTTAAAAGACGAATTACCAATTTGAAGATGTTGACTAAAGGAGAAATTAATTAGCCGGTTACCACCTTCGTTTCTTTTTCCATATCCCCAGTCTCCCAACATTTTTTCTTCACCCTCTAATTTGACTCCGATCCTGCCATTAAAGTCCCCCATAACAATAATCCAATTATTTTTCCTTTTAAGACTGGACATTAAGCTTTCCAATTCTTGATAAAATTTATCTTTTGCTTCCTTAGTGTCCTCCAATGTAGGAGCATGCAATTGTACAATAGTTAAGTTTTTGCTAGGAGTAATTTGTAGAATTAGCACAGCCACTCTATAATTTATTTCTTTAAAGTCAGTTATCATATTTTTTAATTTTTCTGACACAAGAAAACCAATACCATACATCCCATTTAAAGATGCTGTGTGCATGAAAACATGTCCTGATTTTTGTTCTAAAATTAAACAATTTTTTCTCCTTACTTCTGCCAAACCAATTACATCCCACTTAATGTCTTTAAGAGCATATGTAAGCTCCTCCAACCTATCTTCACCTAGCCGTGGCCGTACATTTAATGTGCATACCTTGAGAATGCCTTTGTTGTTGCCATGAAAATTTGGATCTTCTATTTGCTAAGAACTAGTTCCTGGGGCTTCCTTTATACTTATTTCTATTTTTCCTTTATCTTGATTTTCTAAGAATCTGTCTAAGCTTATAGATCTGTGGCGAGTATGGATTTCTTTTTATTTCTTTCCTTTAGGCATTTTTTCCGATTTTTTAATTGTATTTTTTATTAATACTTCTCCGTCTTTATCTGCACTCCTTTCCCTTTTTTTTCCCAAAGTTTCTTGAGACTGTAGTTCTTCCATTGAGAAAAGTTTGTCATTTATCAATCAATACTTTATCATATCTCAAGGTCGCCTTATTTCCTTTTTCCCAGTGTGTTTTCATAAAAGGAAACAATTCTTTCCTAATCTCTCTGACAGACTTTGGCAAGTCATCTTTTATTTTAATTGATTTAAATTCATCAGATTTAATTAATTTGGATTTATTTCTCATTATATCATTTTTTAAAAACATCGAATTTAATTTTACTATTACCGGACCATCTTTATTTTTCGAGTTTATTTTTCTTATTTCCGTTATGTCATATGGTCTTAAGTCTAAAATGATATAATTCAATATTTTCATTATGATTTTGTTCATAACTATTGCTTTTTCTCTATCTAAACCGAATATTATGATATTTTTCTTTCGAGTGTTATTTTCTTCCCGTTCCCGATAATTTTGAATATTAATCGTCAGTTCGTTAACTTGTGCTTTTATTTCTTTGATTTCTTCCTCTTGATATCTTCTACTATCATCTAGTTTTGTTTTCAACCCTGATATTTTTGTTTCCACATCTGATATTTTTTTCTATTAATATATTAAATTTTCTTCTATTGTTGACATGGTGATTTTACTAATTTAAATTAAAAGAATAAATAAATAAATGATGGTCCCAGATCAATTTCATCAAATTCTGCTTTCACTTACGCATGCGCAAATGCATCTTCCTTGACACCTATACGTCGAAAACGATATGTCCAATGTGGCCCAAAGTCACAAAAAAGTAGAGGACTAGTGTTCAAATGGTCCAGTATCAATTTTATCAAATCTCATCCACTGCCGTCAACGGGGGTGAGAATGGCCAACATTTTTTTCTGTTGCCTTACACAAACGAAATACTGATTTATAAGTAATATTCTAAAATATAAATTTATAAACATTCCAACACGGTAGCTAAATAACTGTAACTAACGATAGGAGGATTATTTTAGATCAATTAAAATCATGTTACGATTTTTTAACAAATGAGTGCTATTCACAAGCACATAGAAGATAAAATATTGCTTCTAATAAAGCCAAAATCACATAACTGATTTTTGATCACATGTGAGATTTCACGGTGGCAATGATGATACGGAGTTATTAATTTTGTAAGTGCCCGTTCAGAAAGGCCAGTTAAACTCTCGGTACCGAAAATTTGGCTGTTCGAGTCTGTTAGAGCGGTGTCCGTTGAAAAGAGGTCTAAATTTCTGCACTTCTAGGCTGGTACATTTAAAAATTGGAGGGTATTCGTTGGATAGAGGTATCCGTTATCGTTTGACTGTAATTAAAAGATTCCAAAAACAAAACCTCGTTTCTCTTAAATACCAGTTATTAACTAACTAGCAAACCCTTCGCCAATTCAGTCATCATCGGGATAGAACAAGACAAAATCACACGAATGCAGAAAAAAGAACGCTCATCTTACATCAACAGGCCAAAAAAGACCCATAAACTGGCGACAGCACATCACTCCAAGGCATCTATCCTCCTATACATGTGTGGGGTAATTATGTAATATCCCGTCGACCATATGTTCTATTATGTTGGGTTATAAACCTATGCTAAGGAATTGAAGGGAATCTGTAAACATTTCAATATGATGAAACTCTGAATCCAAATCAATTGTAAAAATATTTTTAAATCTTGTAACTTATATTTGGAAGAAGAAATTTATGTTTAATACTTTTTTCATTTAATTTTCTATAGAAAATAACAAGTTTGTATTCCTCTTTACTGCTGGCAACTATTTCATTTTTAAGTAGCGTTGATAACGAATTCTATAGTAAATTAATTTTCTTGATAATACTTTGTTCTAATATTTTTTTTTTATTTGATAACTCATTTGCTCTCTTATTTGAGGTGTTATTTTATAACCTCTGAAATATATTGGCTGTTCCGTTTTTGATTTAATATGACATTCTACTGAATTCGAGCATGGTAATTGTTGTACACTAGTTTATTTTATTGAAGGATATCTTCCAAGGAGATTTATTAAATTTTATTTTTTTATATGTTCTGTTCTCTCAATATTATAAATTACCCTTAAATCTTTTATGAAATTTACACAATTAATTTCTTCACTTATTTTTCCATTTTTAATTGATTTGAAGTTATTGCGATCTGAATGTAAGAGGGGTTCGAATAATGGTATTCAAACAAATACCTCCGTGAGCAAACTTCGAAACACATTAAATGCCTGCAGGTCGTTCAAAAAATAATGGGATAAGGATAAGGAAATAAGGGAAAAAAAAAGGGCAAATAGTAATGATGAACTAAAAATCTTTTTTTGTTGTTGTTGATCGAACTAAGCGAGTTGTAATATCCTCAATAATTACTAGATCAAAAAAAAAATCTAAACACAACAACGTACATGTATACTTGTATGGAACTTGTACTCGGATGGAAAGAAAAATGTCCGTAAAGAAAGCTAGATTTTGTATAGCTTTTATTCAGACCAATGCTGACATTTATTCGAGCATTCGCGTCTAATTTTGACAACATTGGACAATCCCTATTTATTGGATTATTGCCTGGATTTGCACGCTTGAGCATTATATATGTTTAATGGGAGGGGGGGGGGGGGAGGAGGGGGTGATTCATTCAAGTTGGGACAAGCATTCGGGTGTCGTTTGTAAATTGAACCCAACATTGATGTACAGTGAGTAAACAGAGGAAAAGCATTACGAGTGCCTTGTATTCATTTTATGTTAAAAAGTCTTGTTTTTGGAGCACGTATGATTTTAAACCTTTCGTAATCGACACGGATTGCGCCAGTATCCAAGTATATAACATTTGACTTGGGAAGTTTGACAAATCAATCTCAGTGTACTGGGTAGGAGACTGCAAGTCCCCATAGTCATAAAAAGATTACATCGATTTTTTTTTTTTTTTTAAATTCTGATTACGGCATTTTTGACGAAACATTACGGTGTATTATTATACACAAGCATATATTTTAATATTTGTAAATACAAGAGTGGGTGACGCTGGACAAACACCTTTTGTCAGGGTGGCAGTCAAGAATAAAATAAAATAGTAGTAACTATTTATTTAAAGCTGACGTTTCGACCAACATTGTAGATCTTCATCAGGGCTAAAAATAAAGATACAAAGTAGTAATTTAGGGGTATAAAAACATATATACAATACATATATAAAAAAAACAACCTAAAATTGAACAAATAGAAAATATAAGTAATAAGCAAGCTAAAGATGAAAACTATATTGACTGATACAATTGTCGTTATAGCAAAGAGTTAAAAATCAGATGTAGAAATATATTTGAAAATAATAATTGATAAAGTAAAAGTGATAAATAATAAATAACTGAATAAGCAGTAAATAGCTGATAAAAGCATTTATATTGAAAAAGTGACAGTTGGTAAAGTAATGAATTTATTATTTCTAATTATTAATATTACTATTGACAGGTTGAATTCAGAATGGAATACTGGAAGGCCGTTCTGTTTGGAAGTTAAAGAATATTGACTGTTTTTTGTCATTTTCGTCCCACTATGCACCGATCTGAACCAGGCGATCGATCCTTCAACTCAACGTGCTCACCTGAACTGATGGACTTATCTTAAATTAACCTGAAATTTGTGTAAAACGCGAAGAAAATGCGCATGCACTTTTTGGAGGGTTACTAAAATGTGGAAAAAAGAACATTTGAAATTATTTTCATATAAAAAAAAAATTAAAATATCGGTACGTTATACCGCATATCGCATAAAGTTATGTCCCAATATCAAAGTATCAAGCATTAAACACTCTAATGACGCTTAAAGTAAAAACGGAATTACTCAAAAATGGGTTAAAAATAAAAAAAGAATTTTTTAAAAATAATAATAATTCTAAGAACAAGCACGTTATTAATTTTTAAAAAAATCTGAGAACCACAAAGAACCTCCATAACTTACTTCCAGAGTATTTTAGGCAAAATGCGTTACCAATCTTAAAGAACATTACATTTCCTGCAAGTTTTATAGGAAATATGTAGGAAATATATTCCGAAGAGCTGCTGAGATACGGGACTGTGAATATAGTATCTGCAAAAATGTCAAAAATGACACAAAACGATAGGGATGTGAGTGGTTTCGACTATTTTTCGACTATAATAACTATTTTTAGTGGAAAATGCTTCATAGTATTAAATTTCCTACAAGATTCATACCAAATATTTGTAGTTATTCTGAACAGACGCTAAGAAATATTAAAATAAAAATTTTAAAGAAAGTTAACAGGAAATTAAAAATATCACCCACTACTCAAATTATGTTTTCTGAATGTAATATCATATTCAATATCCAATCCATTATCTATGCAACGCGTAGTTTATGAGATTCATGTAAATTATGGTGGAATGTTTTTAAAATTTATAATTCTTTTTTAATTATATATATATATATATATATATATATATATATATATATATATATATATATATATATATATATATATATATATATATTTCACATTTTAAACGTGGAAAATACACTATTTTTTTTCCTCCAGATTGCTACATACTGATTTAATCTAAAACGCATACAATTTGTTTCTACTATTTTTCTTCTAATTATCTTGTTGAAAAAGTCCATTGGAAATTTATTTCAAAAAATGGAAATATTTTCTATATCGCGCCTTGACTATGGACTGGTTTGAATAGAAGCCACACCGCACAGTGGGACGAAAATGACAAAAATCAGTCATAATTATTTAAATTCCAACAAGAGCGGCCTAGAACCTTCAAATTTTGTACATATACCAGTCTTACGTTGTGAATTCAACCTGTCAATAGTAATATTAATAATTAGAAATATTAAATTATATGTTAAAATAATTATCATAAATTCGTAAATAATTATCGAAGTTCCATCCGAAACTTCTGGTATCTCATCCCCATCCCTGTCTGTCCTGAAAAAGTTGCCGAAAACGAGCAATAGAAACCCACCGGCTATGGGTTTCAAATATATATATATAGATAGTTGCTGACTTCACAACTCCCGAAAATATAGCTCCACTCAGGGCAATAGTTGTAGTTGAGACATTGAGGAACTTACCAGTGGGTAAAAAGTTTTCGGACGCAGGGTAAAAGTTGTTCGGCAATTTTTGACTTGACGCTGCAACTCACGTTTCAGAAATAATTGCCGTGAAAAGTTGCTCGTCTAAATGGGCCTTTAGCAAGAATTTCGAAGAAATCCCAGGTGCCTGACATTTTAATTCCATTTTCCGCCATTGGCTATTGTTGTTTCCCCTACCAATTCTCTTTATACTATTCAAAAATTGTCACATTCCATGTCGAGACGTGTGCAAGTGTCATATTTAGTTTGTTATAAAAATGCCAAACATTAAATCGACCACAAAACTAGAGCTTTTGTAAATACATTTGCGAATTTCTTAACGAACCTTTCGCGCAGACGGAGATGCTTAGTTCTGAGAAAAAGTTACATTTTTAAATTTAATTTAACAATATTTTTGAAAATTTAAAAATTATGTAATTTCGAATAATTTTGAGGAGTAAAAGTTTATATTTTATTTTATTTTTTTCTATATTCATGTGTACATATTTCTAGTTTTATTTCACATATAAATCTAGTCTCTTAAATTATTACATCATTTTATAGGTTAATTATTTTGTAATTGTTTTCTTAAATATTCGTCTATTTATTTATTTTTTTTTAATTTCATCAATATTCAGGATTTGTATTTTTAAATATATCTCATATTTTGATACATATTTGGAAATATATAATTGCATATATATGTACATATTTAGCTTTTTATTTTAGATGAAAATCCACTTCATACTTATGACATTTTTTCGTTTATTCAGGGTGTCCAGCGATATAGCAGGAAACATTTCAAACATAATGTAAGGATTTCAAGGCTGTGAAATGTAAAATTTAAGGAGCTTTTTGCCAAATTATTGGATTTAATTTTAAACAAAATTGGAACCATAAAATTTTGTATTTGGCCAGCTTATGGTAAAATAGACAATTAGGACTTGAGAATGAATTTGAATAATTATAAAGGTTGTATTCCTGTTTGATAATGAAAAATTGTTACTTTATTTCTTACTGCTACATGCATCGTCAAAATTAAAAACAACTATTAAAATACAGTACAAAAACAATTTCAAGTGTTACTAAAAAAAAACTCACGTATTGGAATAAATTTTGCCACAATTTTATTCATAAACTTATTTTAAATAAACAAAATAGTCATAATTACAGAAATAAAATGAATCCTGGCAACCCCTTAACCTGGTCACTCCATCCTCGGTCTCAAGGGCGAGTGGCGAGCCGGTGAACATATCATAAGAACACGAGTATAAATAGTTGAATTGAAATTCGGAGCTGTTTGGAGCTAATACATTATTTTACCGTTCCATGAAATCCTTAGTTCACTTAGCGATAGATATAGATAGCAGCGACCTGGTAAGATGAGACAGAACACAGAACAAAGGCTTTTTCTACATTTTATCGGATTAGAAATGATAAGGGGAACAACTAACTACATCAAACTTCTTTTCAATATTTTATACACTTGTCGCTTAGTACTGATGGAAAAATGAATAAAAAAACAAAACATAAAAGATAATTAATATTTAATTTAAAAAATAAATTAACACATTTTCCCTCCCAAATTAGTTGAAATTAGTACTGAATTGCAATCTAATAAACTAAACAAAATTCGAAAGAATATGTCGAAATTATTTCAGTCATTTTAAGTCATTATTTTAATTAAAATAATTATTTTTCAATTATCAAATAGAATTAATTCATATCCGGTTGGGTTACAAAAAAGTGTTGGAATGAAAAAAGTTACTTTTAAAATGGAAAAAGATATATTTGAATTGGAAAGAGTTACAATTGGAATGGAAAAAGTTACAATTGAAACGGAAAAGATGACAATTAATTTGGAAAAGGTTCCAATTAATTGGCTTGGAAATGTTTTATATACATTTTTTTATTTATGAATATATCAGGACCCAGTCCTGCACCCTATTTCATAATAAAGTACGTAAGTACAAGTGAGCCAATGAGTTACTACGCCTATGAATCACACCGTGAAATGTTGAAATACGGTAACATTTAAAAAAGTTTTATCAAAAAAACAGTAAATAAAAAAATAATTGAATATATTTATTATTATCTAATGACGATAAGTAACGTGTATCCTCTATAAATGAATATTTCCACTTGTACTTTTACCACTTGTACTTGTACTGTATTATTATGAATATTATGAAATAGGGCTCTATTATGAGAGGACATCCGTTAGACTGGCAGTCAGGTTCAAAGATCAGAATTCAACAAATAAACATAATATTAATTGCCAATTTTTATTCGCAACTACGGACAAAACTGAATAGTTTTCAATTGTCAAAGGCAATTTTTTTTTCTCGACTAAAAAAATTAGTTGTCCACAACTACTAAAACTAATTTAATTGCTGAGAAATTAGTTACCAAACAGTAACTAATAACTAAATTGTTTGCATTTTGATTGCAACTAATTTAACACCTATTAGTTATTTAGTTACAAATTTATCTAACTAAAAAATTAGTTAAGTAATGCCCAACTCTGCTATCTACAATATAAATTTTATGTGTTTGAACATAGGGATCGTTCTTGCTCCGGCTGCTAGTGAAGAGGTAGCGGAAGGAAAGTGACTAAGTGCGGGGGAAGGCTCTGTCTATGACTTTCAAGTGCTTGAAGTCCTAGCGACCGGAACAAGAAAGATCCCTATGTTCAAACGCGTTTTTTTAGATATTTAATCGAACCTCATATCATTTTAAACGCTATCACGTATTATTTTTTATTTTTATTTAAAAAAAAATCACATCTTAAACCAGAAACAAAAAAAAACCACTGTTCGGCATGTTTATGAATTTTTTCCACCAGGTTGCTACATACCGATTTTTTCTAAAACATATACAATTTGTTTATACTTTTTTCTCCTAAATATCATGTTGAGAATGACCGTTGGCAATTTATTTTAAAAAAATAAACTTTCGCGCCGGGACAATATTTATTTCGAGATGGTTTCTTGAAATGAATCTTGACAATCCCATTCTTGTTAAGAAATGATAAAAAGGGCAAAATATGAATTTAGTGAAAATGTCGAGTAGCTTCACCTGACGGACTAGTTCCCCCAAACATTACCAGCTGTGCCAATAATTAACCCGAAAACAGTTATGCGAAATTACATATTATTTTGTATAATCAGAGCGGCTGCTTACGATAATTGATGAAAATCAGCTTAAGAATATTGAAAATAAAATATTGAGTAGAATGTTCGGCACGAAGAAATTACACGGATTCACAACGCGTGATAATAATTGAACACCACGGCGCGTGACATGATCATGTAATGTTGAGCTGTATAACGAACGAATTACTAAAACGTTAATCTGTATAACAAGACGTAGATGTGAATTCTGTAGATACAGGTTTTTACGGTGTGCAATAGAGGAAACTATGTAGGTAATGGTTACACTATGCTGCTCGATTTTTTATATTTCTGTAATTTTACATGGTCCTAAAAATTTTTTTGAGTTTTCTTTTTGCACTGATTTCGGATCTGTAATTAGTTTTTTTTCTGTCACGTACAGTATTCTGGCTAATCAAGTTAATTCATTTTTTATTTAAAACTAAATTCCACAATGGGAACTTTTATTGGGAAGGAGGGAAATTTTATTTTATGTTAGAGGGATTAGAGTCATGCCTGCTCCACACTACTGGCAAATAGTTTGTCAACAACTTATCCAATGTTTGTGAAGTTTGAAATGTGAAAGTACAACTGCACAAATGGGACATCCACAGCCAAACCATTTGAGGAATCGTTAGCTAAATGTTTGTGAAAATATGTGTCAGTAACGCACTCATTTAATCCACTTAGGTTCGATTATCAAGAGCATTCAATTATAAATATGAATTTTTCACATCAATATGTACTCACATTTCCTTTTTAACGTATTTCAGATATGATGGGGGTCAGTTGTTAGCAGATCTCGTGCGAGAGCCATCAGTGGAATTTGAAAATTTTTGTCGAATGTAAGGAGAAATATTATTTTATTAGAATATTATAAATATCCACGCAGAAATGTAGTTTTATTAGGAGCTGAGGATTAACATTTTTATTTTTTAATTCCATAACTATTTGCTCCTTGAGAGAAAAGAACTTGCTCTCCATAGTATTGAATAAAAGAGATTGTTTGTCCTTATAAATATATATTGTTATGTATTGAGAATAGTGGGATAGAAGGAAATAATAAATATTCATAATACTAATTAAATAAGGCATAAATTAAAGAGATGCCACCCGGTTCAGTAATATCAATATTAACCAGTTTCTTTTTTGGATAAAGGAATATTTACAAGGTCGGCCGTTGTACCTGGAAGGTGCAGTTCAAGACCGCCAATAGGCCGCTTAAGATAAGCGAAAGTAAGAACACAATAAACCTAGAGATAGGCCAGGTCGAGCTGGTGTAATAAAATCTGCCGCCCAAGGTTACAAGTCCTTTGAAAATATTCTTACAACGACAACCAATAAGATGTCCCAAAAGGAGAGTGGGGAACAAAATTCATCTGTTCAAGAAGAAGTAGGGGAAACGTTATAAGAGGCCGGGAGAAAGATAGTTCGAGAAGAGTTCGAGAAGAGACCTAGACCATAGAGCAACAATGAGATAAGTGCAAGTCCTTTGATTCATTGTGTACATCAATGTATAATATTATGTGGCATCAGGATAATATTTTAAATAAGCAAGAGTTCTTCCAGTATTCTCAAATACATATGTTACAGTCTGTAGGTTTTTATAATGATAGTAATTTAGATTAGAAATAAATAAGCCAATAGTGTTATTAATAACGTAACGTAAATAAAGTAAGATCTGTAACAAAATCTAACATTCTATTTACCCTGCATGCCATCATCTAGTTAATTAAGTGAAATGGTGAACACGACACCCTTGGAAAGGTTATCCAATGGTATTTATAATATCCCAAGCTAAGTGACCATAGCAGGGGGGTTCTGCGGTCTCTAGCCTTTTATATTTAAATATAGTTAGATTGATCGGCTCCCTTCTGGAACCGATGCAAATAGAGATTAAATTAGATCATTAAATTGAGTAAATGTGTTTTCTGGAACCCCCACCTGCCTTAGAAAAGAAGTTTGCCAGGAACATAGCAATATATATATATATCTACCAGGAGTAGCCATTTTATTTTTTACTAACAATATTTTGTGAGCTTCAAAGATAGGGGATTGAATTTAGAAAATCAGCTGATTTTTAGGAATTGGTTTACAAAAAATCGGTCGAATAGCGCAGAAAAAAGGACGAATCAAAACAATAAAGTCCTTATTCCTAATACGCCGATGACACAGCTTTGTACACATCTTCCTATCGAATAGATACAATAGTTAACCGTTTACAATAAAACTTTTAAAAAATGAAGAAATATTGCCTAAAATGGAAATTAAAAATCAACCCAAGTAAATCTGAAGCCATACTTTTTACAAAGCGCCGACCATATCTAAATAATCATGTTGTCATAAACTTAGCCCTCATCCCTTAATCAAAATCGTTACAATACCTTGGTCTAACTCTGGACAGATGTCTCACATTCACAGAACTTACCAATAGAAAGATAGATAAAACAAACAATTTTTTTTTCAAAATATTCCCATATTTTAATAAAAAATCCAAATTAAGCTTCTAAAATATAATAATCTTGTACAAATCAGTTATTCAAACTCAGATCATTTATGCCTCACTCGTTTGGAGTTCATCTTGTTTAACAAATAATAGAAAACTGGAAAGAATACAAAATTTATCCATGAAAATTATAAACAACTACCCTCGCTACACAAAAATATCTACCATGCACTACGACTCGCAACTCCCTTCAATACAACTTGTCTTATCACAAACTACTACATATTTCAGAATTGGCAACTACAACAAACCCTCTTATTTATTCTTATCTTCTTATTACTTCGAAATTTATTTCTATTTCATCTTTTGTATTTATTTATTTTTTTGTTTAGATTTTCTGATTAATTTTTCCTACTATTAAAATTTAAAATTATGTTAAACTTATAATTTTAATCAAATTTTATTTTCATGTTGAAGATATCAAATCCAGAATTGTTCGAGTGTAAGGATGTGACATCCGTAATCATGTAAACTAATAATTTTTGTTTCTGTAAATTTGTTAATAAAAGCTTTATTATTATTATTAAAAGAGAAATAATAAAGAAAACAATTTAAATTTTATTGCTTCAATGGAACAAGGTCTAAGTGCTACACAAACTGTAAAATTTAGCGATTTGCCGTTCGACATTTGAGTTAAATCAATGATGCTTTTAACTTCCAAACAAACGAAAATTTCAGACTATTTCAAAAGAACGAAATCAAAAGATAAATTTCTGAATAATGATTAACTATTGTAAAAATATACTTAATATATTTGTTTTGTTTTTAAATTGACTTGTCAATAATGAAGTTACATTTCTCCCCTTTCGATAATCCCAATTCTTCGCTAATCCGAAACCCCCTTGGTTTTAATAAGTTCGGATTATCGAGAGTCGACTGTATGCTTGGTTTCATTCTGTATAATTGTTTTCTTTATTATTTCTCTTTTAATAATAATAATAAAGCTTTTATTAACAAATTTACAGAAACAAAAATGATTAGTTTACATGATTACGGATGTCACATCCTTACACTCAAACAATTCTAGATTTGATATCTTCAACATGAAAATAAAATTTGATTTAACATAAATTATAAGTTTAACATAATTTTAAATTCTAATAGTAAGAAAAATTAATCAGAAAAAAAAAAAAAAAAATAGAAAAGATGAAATAAAAATAAATTTTGAAGTAATAAGAAGCGAGTAGAAATCAATATCGAACAAATAAATTTTTTCGCACATTGCTTTAATCATTAATAGCTAGTTTTTTTATTTACTGATCAGACCATATCTTATTCGGAAAAGGCCTGACATCATTATTCCGGATAAACGGGGTTCTATTGTACTAGATTAAATCAAAGCCTATTTTATTTTTATTTTTTCAAAAACAGGATTTACAAAAATAAAATAAGAAATAAAATGTAATATCCTGAACAGTTGTTATTTTAGGTTTAACTTATTCCCAGTGGTTACTGATAATTTCTAAGAGTTTGATTTAAAATATGTAAATTTTAGATTCCAGAGAACAGTCATTTTTATAATAATGCTTTAATAATTCAGGGCAGCATAAGAAGAAATATGCATCAGCTAATTAAATAAAAGGGAAAATGCCGTTTGACATAAGACCAGCAACAATATTAAATTCTTCAAAAGAAAATGATATATTGAGATAATGAAAACAATTCTAATCAACGAAGTGGAAAAAATGAAGAAATTAATAAAAACACGTGGCATTAATTTATTCTTTGCTCTCTCGCCAGCCTAACGTAGGGATATGAATATCAAAAAAAAAAATAAATAAAGGGACACACATCTATTCATATTTTTGTGCCAATATAACTAAGATATTGCTTGTACAATATCGACATTTCTGTGCCGATAAAATCAAGATATTATTTTCATAATATTGATATTTCTGTGCCGTTATAATTAAGATATTGTTTTTATAATATGAATATTCCTGGGACGATAATATTTGGATATTGTTATTATAATATTTATATTTCTGTGCCGATATAATTAAGATATTATTTTTATAATATCGATATTTCTGGGAATATATAATTTAGATATTGTTTTTATAATATCGATATTTCTGTGTCGATATAATTAAGATTTTTTTATTTTTATAATATCGATATTTCGCTGCCCATATCATAATAATATTGTTATTATTAAGTTCATATACAGCAGACTGCAATTTCCTATCCTCCTTCCGATTCGTTTAGGTTTATTATTATTTTTAATCTGATAAAACAATTAACGATATTTTGAAATATCAATATTTCTCTGCCGATATAATTAAGATATTATTGTTATTGTATAATATCGATATTACTCTGTTGATATCATTTCGATATTGTTTTTCATATGTTCATTTACAACAGGATATAAATAATAAAAAGCAGGTTTTCTCTTAATCTACTTCCGATGCGTTTATTTTTTATTTTTTAATTTGATAATAAGAATAAAGATATTTTGAAATATCGACATTTCTGTGCCGATAAAATTAAGATATTATTTTTATCTCCTACCCTTCCTCCATTCGTTAAGACATTTTTTTTTTTTATAAAAACACTAACAATATTTTAAAAATGACGATATTTTTTGACGATATTTTCATGATAACGATATTATTAACCGACATCGCTATTAATATAGATATTTTGCTTTTGACACTAATATCCGTAGAACACAGCGACTCTAAATAGTAACACGAACACTCCCCACATCATAAGTTTTTATGATTTTTGTTTGTTGAACCCGCCGCCCTTGTAGAATTTTTTATTTTATAATTTTTTAAATATCGGTTTTCGATTCTCAAATTTTAATATCGATATTACTGTATATCGAAAAAAAAATATCGGACAAAATGTCGATATATTTTTATAAAAATATCGATATTTGTTCAACATGTCTAGCCTGGCGCAGCCATCTTATTCCATTGAAAATTCTAGATTTCTTTTTCCATACGTTGTGACAAAGTTGTATCTCAAGTTGTATTATCATGTTCAATCCCTCTGTATTGACGCGTGCTGCGTAATGCTGAGTTCCAAGGAAACAGATCTTTAAGCAGATTATGGGAATCGGACATCTTTAAGAAGGATAAAGAGACCTACAGAGACAACGTCGCCACCTCCTTGGACCTTCATCGCCGGCAGTCAAATTTCTGTCGCCAACATCGCGAAGAAATCTCTGAAGTGAAGTATATTGTAAATAGTATAAATTAATTTAAGTTTATTCGTTAATTTACGTTTGTTTGTTTTCTCCTTATAATTTTCTAGATGTATATAATCTGGTTCTTAGTTCATTGTTTCTCTTTGTCAATGTATTAAATCCTCCTTTTTTTTTTTTTTTTTTTTAACATAAACATATTTATTATTCCGAGGCTTTCCTCGACAACCATATTGCATTGAGAGGAGATAGGGTTGAACGGTCTAAAGAAGCTTTGAGGAGAAATAGCCATATCGACCGATAGACTATCGGCTTACAAGTAATTGGACAGGTCTAAATCTGTTGCAGTTTGCCATTAAGGGGGTGGGGGCTGGGATGGTATTTTGTTATGATTATTTGTAGCCTAGAAGGGGGGGGGGAGCATAATTATTGGATCAGGCACCAGGGAGAGCGGCTATAGTGCTGTTCCGTGTAGGGGCATTACTCTTGATTTCCTAGCCGCTGACACCTTCAGCCACCATACACACTTCCCCTCCCTCTCTCTGCCCCACGGCGAAAAAATAACGTCTCTGCCTCTCCTCTTCTCAGGAATTGCCGAATTATCTGTTTTAATGTATTAATCGAAGTGGAGTAGCGTTTAAAGAAAAAAACAATAAAAAAATTATTAAAGTATTTGATGATAAACACTTTTTACTATTTTCACTTACCTATATATGAAATATAGTAATAATGAAAAGTATTGCGATCGTGAAAAATTTGCCAAAGTTTTGATTTTTTTTCTGTTAAACTATGTCTCTACTGCTACATTTCTCGATAATACTAAACTAAACACACTGGCAGTCAAAAAGACACCAATTTTAATCCATATCCTGTATAATTAAGATATAATGGAAAAAGTTCTTATTATATATAAATATATATATTTCTTATGGACTAATTGTTTCAAGGTTAAAATTAGAAATGCGTGAAAATTGTTATAAAACATCATCCATTATATTTTCAGAATTTTCAGAGACTCATATTAAATACAATTATGAACAAATAACATCAGGTAATGGGTGTAATATACAACATTACAAGAAGCCTGTCATATACAACCTTACAAGAAGCCTGTCATAACTACCATACAGACCTATTTCATATTAAAAAAAAAATGAGATTCAGATTTGGATCGGATCTATAAAAAACACAGGTACATACCATACCTTTAATATTCAAGGCTTCTAAGCCGATTTAAACTAAAACGGTAGAAAATCTCATCATTTGGCTCATATTTCATTTCATATCTTCTGTTTATATTTAATAATGAAGTAAAATTATTATTTGCATGATTCATTTTCTTTAATTTTATATTTTAATATATTTAAATAATCAATACACCATAGATATATAAATTAATTTATAGAAGGTATCGTTAGGTAAAATACGTCGTTATACTGGTTATTTCATAATGGAGGAAAATATTTCCTATAATTGAAACTATAAATTTGTTTAATAGAAAATATACACTGGGCATTAATATACTAAGGTATGCTGCACTAAATATTAAATTGAAATACTGATATTACGGCGATATTATTATTATTTTTTAAATATATATTTCTTATAACATTAACAAAGAGTTCGGCAGGATTAAATAAACACATGTAAATTTAAGTAGAAATTAAGATTAAATAAAATAATATTTCAATGTACGAGAGACAGAATAACAAAAAATAAATCACATATAAACTTTTTTTTTATAGGAAAGAAAATTAGCCGAACAAAAACCAATTCGTTAATTATATATAATTTATATTTCTACCAAGTAATAACAAAGGAGTTTCATTAAACTTTGATACAGAACTCATAATCGTTTCTACTTTATTATGAAGTTAAGTAATTGAACTTTAAAAATTGTTACATTACTTTGTAAGAGGATTACTTATATCAGTAGTTATAAAAACAAACATTTCGTTTACGTTTATGGAGCTAATAATTTTATTTTTTACAGGCAGCGAAAAGAAAAAGACAAATATAATTTAAATTTTCGGATCTATTAAAACTAAAAATATTTTCCCAAGCTAAAAATTCTTGTTTATTAGTATTTTTTTTCAGAGATTCCTGGCTGTATCAGGGATAATGCTGGGTAAAGCAGCTGACATTGATGGAATCGCACCGGAGCTTATTAAACACGCAGGAGAGGATATAGTTAAAATGTTGCAGAGCCTGTTATCAAGACCTTGGATGAAAAAAAGAATACCCAAAGAGTTGGAGGATAATATTTTCATGCCTATCCATAAGAAAGGCTAATATGTATGTCCTCGGTGATATATAAGGTGTACATCCGTATCCTCGAGAGAAGATTAAGAGGAATGGTTGAAGAGAACCTTAAGAAAGAACAAGCAGCATTGGATTTGCCAAGTAGGCAGACCTAGAATCATATTTTGCCCTGCGGACAATCATTGAGAAAGCGTGGAACAGGGGGACAAATGTATACATAGCATTTTTGGATTTGAAGGATGCCTTTAATTTTGTGACCCGAGGGGAAATTTAGAAAGTCCTGGTGAACAAAAGAATATCTAACAACCTCAAACTTTTAGGATTTACAAGGGTGTTCAGGGACGTAGTACTGGTAGTAGATACCCTGCAGAATCTACAGGTAGCAATAAATGAAGGGGGTGAAGAACATCAGTTGGGAGGAATGGCCATTAATGCTAAAAAAAGCAAAAGCTATGCAGGTTGGAAGGGATGATGATGAGGGAGCGGTAACCTGTAAGGGGTTACATCTTCAATTTGAGGATGCCTATGAGTACCTGAGAACAATAATTAGTAGAAATGGAAAAGTAAATCACGAGGTACTAAATAGGGTGAAAGAAGCAAATTTAGTATACTCCCAAATACCCTCTACGATCTTAGGAATTAAGGAAATAAGCAGCCATACAAAGTTCTTTCTATTAAAAACAATATTCCTGCCAGTTTTACTATACGGAGTGGAGAGTTGGACAGTAATAGATCGACATGCTAGTAAAGTGACAGCATCAGAGATGGGGTTCCTGAGAAGGATCAAGGGGAAAAACCGAAGGGACCGAATACGCAATGAAAGTATCCGGGAGAACCTCGGAGTCTCGCCAGTTACAGAAGTAGTTGAGTAGCATCAACTAAAATAGTATGGCGACGTGAGTAGAGTGGGCGATGAAAGGAAGATTAAATGGTTGATAGAGGCCAGACCAGAAGGAAAGCGTCCGCATGGCCGACCGAGGCAGAAGTATACGGATTCCGTCGCCAGGCTTGGGAAAAAAAGAAGTATTTTGCTCTCTGACAGAAATATTACGAATGATCGCAACAATTGGAGAAGATGGACCAAGACTAAACCTGCAGGCCTTGTGGGAAATTGGAAATAGAGAAACAAGAAGAAGACTTTTTTTTGGAGAGTTTCGCCTTCCGATGCTTAAGTACAAAATCCTCCTTGTGCGTAATAGTTGACTGTGCGCAAAAACGGCTCTAAAGATTTTGATGATACTTTCCTAAAATTATCTCTTTGAAGCCGTTTGAATTTTCATATACAGTAGGAAAAGAAGTTTTGAAAATTTTACTTGCGTATAACTCAAAAAGTATAATTTTGGTGCAAGTATACACTAGGGGCGCGTTATCACTTGTTCATTTCGAGGTCACCCGAAGGTTGCCGGACTAGCACACACTAGCGTCATTCGTGCTGACTAACTGCTTTGCATTCAATTGTAACATTCGTATTCATTAGAATTGTCGAAATTGTTCCTGCTTTAATTAGATATTATTTAAAATTACTAGTGCTGTCGACTTCCGCTCATTACGTTCGCCCAAGAACTAAACAAAACACCAACGGATCCTTTTCAGTTGTGGTCGGGGCCTTACCGTAATTTCAATTATTACTGCTTTAATTAGACCACAGCGGTCGACTTCCGCTCGCTGCGCTCGCTCAAGAGATAAATAAACCCCAAACGTTCCTTTTCAGAGGTCCGGTCCTTACCGTAATTTTAAATATCACTCATTTAAATGATTACAAAAGTTTGCCCAGATCACCGGAAGTCGACAGCACTAACAATTTTAAATAATATGTAATTAATGTAGTAATAATTTCAATGATTACGAATGTTACAATAGAATACAAAGCAGTTTGTTAGCGCAAATGGCACTAGAGTGTGCTAGTCCGGCAACCTTCGGGTAACCTCGGAATGAAAAAGTGATAACGCGCCCCTAGTGTATAGTTGTACCATAATTTTTTTTCTGAATTATATATATAGTAAAAAATATTCATAGTAAAAAAAATCGTTTAAATCAGACCAGAACCTATTAGCAAAGATATTATGTATTGAACTTCGTATCCATGTTTTGAAAAGTATAGTAAAACGTCTTTAATCCGGATTAACTGGAACTAGGAATGAACTGGGGAATGTAATAAAAATAATCTGATCCGAATAAACGAGAGCCGGATGAACGAGGTTTTACTGTATTTATAAAGTATTCTGCGCATATTCTCAACAGTTAATTTTTTTTTTTTCGAATTTCTCGAAAACTATACATCTCCCAAAACATTGCAGATGCTCATTTGAAAGATAATAAAATTATCTACAAACCTAAACAATGAAATAGCAATAACAAATAAAACCATCATAATCGGACCTTTATAATATTAGCGAAGATACACCAAACAATTATAATATTGGGCTTGCATCCAAAACGGTTGTAAGTCCAAAAGTCATGTGAATAGACGACACCAGATATTTAATCTACTGGTTATGAATTCGTTGCACCATTCATAAAGGCATTTCATCTGATTTTTTCGTAAAACTGTTGTATCAGAAAATATTATCAAGTAATCCTTTTTGGATTTTACTGACATTTCTCAATTTTATTTATATTTATCCAATTTTTATATCTGATGTTGGTCCACCATCTTGTTATCCAGTTCTGAACACTATTGAACATCGAGCGAGTAGTCTAGAGGAATAAAGATTTACACAAATTTACGAGTATTAATTCGAGAATTGAGGATTTTTCAGATGGTAGAATGTTAAAATATACCTCAGAATATAATTAAAAACTCGAACAAGGTAAATTTTACATATACGAACGTAAAACCTATTCTCCACGAGCGGGTAAAACGCCGCTGTTCACCGGCTACCAATCCGCTTGTGGAACAGAACAATGGAATAAGTATGGACTGTCTACATGGGCGGTTTGCAAGCCAGGGCCTACGGGTATAGGGCGGTTTGCTTCATGTGCGGGCAGGCGGGGCGAACGCCAGCAGAGGCGTTAGAACCGCGACTCATACTCCATGTAGTGCCAGAGAGCTTTTTACCTGCCTCTGCCGCACGATAACTACTTGAAGCGTAGTGTATTCTTTATAAACGTAAAACATGATTGACACTGAAAAGTTTATTTATGAATTTGAGGCTAGACCTGCACTCTATGATGCTCAGTCCAAAGAATGTTCTAATCGAGAAGTTAAATCTAGATGCTGGTCCGACGTAGAAAGGAACATGTTTTAAGATTGGGAAGATATTGATATTACTGCTAAGGACGAACGAGATAATTAATATTTAATCTAGCTATAATATGTTTGTTCGTTTAAATATAAACTGGTTTCAAAAAATTTGGCTTCACGCCTCTGCTAATTTTTTTTAAATTCTCTGAAGATCAATCTCAAATAATAAAAACATTTTAATAATCTTTTTAAACAAATTTATTCCTGTTGGTTTACTATACTTAAGAAGATATATCACTAAATTTTTGTTTAAATCTTTTTAAACGTTCATAAGTGAAATGTTTGTTGCAAATTGCACAGTCGGAAATCGGAAAGCGATATAATAGTGTTTCATCAATCAGTTGTTTACATCCACCTACAGTTCGCGGAAGACCCTCTCGCTTTATCCCTTTGCCCTATACCCTTTCCCCTTTTGCGATTTTACTTCATTGTTCTGTTCCACAAGCGAGCTTGTAGCGGGCGAACAGTGGCGTTTTACCCGCTCGTGGAAAATGGGCCTTACAAGCGTCAATTCAACCGCTCGTGGAGAATAGGAAAAATGTTTAAGCGGTTTAGGCGGGCGAACAACGGCGTTTTACCCGCTCGTGGAGAATGGGCCTAAAACAAAATAAATGCATGAGAAAATATCCTCTATTGCATTTCAAATTTTTTGACAAAAGAAAAATAATAAAGCGTTTTTTTAAATTTGTGAAATAGTACCTCTCTTATTTATTGCACGAATAGGGTTATACTCAGTGGTGAATTTGTTTTACTATCGCCCACAGGCCTAGAAGGTAATACAGCTCCCTCCAACCACTGTTATCTCCAAAAAAAATATTGCTTCATAGTTAAAAACTAAGTAATGATAATTTATATGTATATGTATATATATATATATATATATATATATATATATATATATATATATATATATATATATTTTTTTTTTTTTTTTTTTATAGACTTTTTTCACTGTCTTATAAAACATCTGGATAATTCTAACTTCTGTCGAATAGATTCGAGTTGGGGACACTCTTGCATGTGTTTGACTGTTTGGTCCTTAAGTAACTATGTGTAAATTGGCAGTGTCCAATCCGAAGTCAGAATAATATGATATGATTTCTTCCTTTCTTGATCTTCAATTGCTTGTAGCCCATTTGTTACACCCATGTTTCATTTCCGACATTTTACATTGTTTTCTCTTCCAATCTTTTACCAGTTTTCTAAAAGAATTATCTTTGACTAGCCCACCTATTCCTCTAATGTGGCATCTCTTATTGTAGTTATTCCTGATGCTTCTCCATTTGTAGCCAAATGGGCTGCTTGGTCAGCTTTTTCATTTCCCAAGATTCCGCAGTGTGTAGGAACCAAGTCTGCTTTATTTTTCACTCCCCACCATACGTTCAGTATTTCCCTAATTAGGGAATTGTTTGCCCATGTGTAGTCGATGGCCACCAAGACGCTACTGGAATCTGTTGCAATGACCAATTTATCATGGACCATGCAATCCAATAAAGAGCCTTCACGATGATGTTGCTTCTCCGGTGAAAGTAATTCTATCTACCTATCAGCGGCGCAACAACTCATTGCTGAGTCAAGGCCTCCTGTAACATTCTCCGCTATGTGTCCCGGTCCTGTGCAGCCACCATCTAATTCCGTACTTGAAGCAACGTCCGGACATCGTGGGCGATTCTTCATCTCCCTCATTTATTACTACGCCCATGATGAAAGTAATTAGTGGTGTATAAACCGCTTGTTTGAATACGTTACTTTCTATATCTTTGACCCTGCGGATTTCAGATTGTACGGCAAATAAACATGGTGCTTAAGGATGATGGGTGTGTGCGTTTAATTTTGATACATATTTTATTGTTAAATATTTCCGCCTCATTTGTAAAGATGGTTCTCCGGACTCGGCATGATTTGTATATTTATGTTTCCTTAATTGAGCAGTTTTTGTACTTAAGAATTCGTTGAAATTTTAAAATATAATTTCACCCAAATTCTGTCACCCTCCAAAAAATTGCCGCTCCAGAAAAGTACCTTGTCTGCCTGTGCGCAAATCCACTACTGGTTATACTTATTATAATTTTATATAATTATATTCATTATCATAATTATTAGTCGATTGGAAGCATGATCAAAAGATAAAAGGTTTCCTACTTTTTTCTGCCTCTAAGGGAGTGAATTAGTGTTTAATGGCTTGGTAATTAGTATTTGATCTCTGGATTTGACGGGGTTCTTAAGAGGGAGGTTAGTATGGAGGGTAGTATTATATAATCACTATTACTATTATAAATGGTCTCAATC
This sequence comes from Rhaphigaster nebulosa, assembly GCA_948150685.1. Classification (NCBI taxonomy): domain Eukaryota; kingdom Metazoa; phylum Arthropoda; class Insecta; order Hemiptera; family Pentatomidae; genus Rhaphigaster; species Rhaphigaster nebulosa. Next base: position 104,141,665 of record OX411307.1, read on the forward strand.
TAGAAAATCTATTTAGATTAGTATATTAAACGTATTATACCACTACACATAGAATTCTGTGCATTTTTGAAATATTTACATATAATACTGGCGAGAGCCTTTTTTACTATATCTATATTTTTTTTAATAATAGTATATTATTATAATTTATAATTTTACTAAAATAATCATATATGATTATTTTCCTTATAATAACCTCCCCCACAAAAAATACATGTTTAATAAATTGTTTATATGTTTTTCATAACAATGAACGCAGGCTCATTGCAGAACTTTAGGGTTGGGCAGTTTAATAACCTTGGGAGGGCTCTACACAGTTTACTGCTTTCCGCCACGACCCAAGTAACTATTAAACAGGGTAAACTTTTATATTTGTTCTTTATTATCTGTATAAAAACACTTTTTATTTTATGAGTACCCATGATAAAGGCTCTCCTTTATAAATATAAAATATAAGGGGTAAATACAGCGAGAAAGTGATTTTATATCCAACAAAATATAAAAATTAGGGCTTCGTTTGACTTTGATTCCAGTTATTTTTAAATGGCCATCAGATAGTGCAATATGATGGGCATGGTGCACTCTTGCATTTCACACATACGGGACCAGGAAATTGCTGTTTCCAAACAATCACTCATTTTCTCTCAAATATGGGCCTTTCTTTTTTTTATTTATCTGCTTCAATTATTAATAGTATAAGCAATATATATTTTTTTTAATATTAGTTCCTTATTTTCATCTTAACCAGCCATTTTATTTCTATTTCTATGTTATACGTTAATTGTCAAATATAACAAGGGAGCGGAGTAGCTCGGTGGTAGGGCACTGTGCTACCATGCTCCCGGTCCCGGGCTCGAGACCGGCTGTGGCAGATAATTATTTATTCTGTTATCAGCCGTGGATCGAACCTGTGGGATCGGGAGACCCTCCTGGGGACTACCTAGCCTCTATAAAGTGAGTACCCTTAATTGGGAAAAAAACCTGGCGGTTGAGCGTGATCTCGGCCAAATCACCTCCTTGCACAACCATTGGCCTAGAAACAGTACGGTCCTTACCAAGTATTGAACCCAAGACCCTTCGTGGGTTGTTTTTTTTTTTTTTTGTATTGTCAAATATAACCAATATAAAAAAGTTTTTAAATTATTTGAAAATAAACTTAATCATATAGAGAGAAGAAACACTTATTAAGAAAAGGGTGCTGCCCAACTGTATTGGGTGCGCTACATACACAGCATACTTTAGACATCTTAAAAGTACATTGTATATATACTTTTTTCTTTATTTTTATATAATCGTTTATTGTTCTAGTTTCTTTCTTCCTTTTATTTCATTCCAAAACTCTCTATTCACCCCAAAACACCTCTTTTGAATAAGAATAAGATATCATTTTAGTATTTTAATAATTATGAAAATTCATCTAATATTAGCGCTAAAACTATGTAGCGGACACTGTTATCGATAGATAATAGATGGAGAACAGCTGGAGAGGTTCTAAAAAGTAGTAATGTTTTCTTGTGATCTACAGGCCGAATATAGCAACTTACTAAAAGTGATTTTTTACCGAATATTGAGCAGGAAAAGAGTGGCTTCTTCATCAAGCTGTTTTTTATAAAGTGAGTGCATACATTTCCAGCAAGTGAACTTTACACATTTATAATAATTTTGTTATAATCTTTTTTTTTATTTGATAAAATTCAATAAATACTATTTTTTTAAGATTTGGTTTATAATTTTGTTAATTTGAGATCAATTTGAAAATAAACATAATCCCAACAACTATATTAAAAATAAAATATAAACCTAACTGTAGTAAATAAATTAAAGTTATACTCCACAAAATATATATACATATATATATATATATAATAATCTTTACAAAAATTAACGTTAATACATCAATAAATAATTATACATATAAAAACATAAATAAATAAATAGTGCTGTATAAGCAGGCCCAGGTTCGTTACCATTTTTTGAATTTATCGGATCCATGCATCATTTTATAAACTTTTTCAGACATCCAAAAATTATATTATCAATGCCATATATCTCCATGATATAAATCGTTTTAATTATTTAAACTTTTTTTTTTTTTATGTTTTATGCATTTTAAAAATTTAATTTTGAATATACAATTGTATATATATATATATATATATAAAGAAAAGAATACGCAAAGTAAAAATACCTGAGGAATGCCTGTCGATCGTCATTTGAGTGCAATGAATTTGATTATATTCTTCACGAATACACAAAATCTGATTAATCAATAATTAAAAACCTATAATGCAATAATTTTTTACCCCGAGAATATTTCTTTCTTTTTTTATTGTATAACATTACATTCTGTCTCAATTAAGGACAATAGTAATAGTGATAAGAGACTTCACTCACACCATACTTACAGAAAACATATACGTAAGTCAAATAAAATAATACCAAAACAATAATTGGAAAAAAATATTTAATTAAATTAAACTTGAACTTAAATAAACATCTTAAACGCAGACATGCATATACTGTAAAACACCGTTATAACGCTCCTGTTTATAAACAATTTTCCACGGTTTCGGTTCCAGTTGGTGGTTTTCCTATAAAATATTATTCGTTATAATGATCTGATTTCCCGGTTATAGCTCTCTGAATGAATTTTTTCTTTAATATTTTCAACAGTTTTTTTTTTTTATCACTATGAGACGGGTTGACAAAGTTTTCAATATAGTACCGGAAGGAAACAGTAAACGCTTTAGGAAACAACACTTTTTGTAATTGATTCCACGAATATAGTTCGTAGGAATGTTTAGTTTTAGTTAGGGTGAGATGTTTCGATGGATTGAAAGGTTGATAGTAGGAAAGGAATCAATTTTTGCCTCAGGATTGATGAAGAAGTTATTTCTACGTATGACGGAGCCACGAGGAGTAAGATTAGATCTCCTTAACATGAAGAACTTAAAACCATCGTGAGACATTGATTCATCCACACCCGAAGCGAAATTAAAAGGTTTTGATGGTTTCGATGATGACCTTATGACCAACGAAGTTTAAAGAATTAATGCCGTAATTGATGATCATAAATTATCGAAAGAGATGAAAATGAAGAGGAGGAAGAGAATGAAACGGAATCAGTAAATACAACAGTTGTTCCTATCAGGCGCGTACGCAGAACTTTTTTTCGGGGAGGGATTTAAATTTCTTTTTGGAAGAGGTATTTAAAAATAAGAAGATAATTAGTCAATTAAGTGTCTATAATCATCAAATTGGACGTAAGTTTTAAGGATAAAAATGAAAATTGGATAAAAAATGACTATAAAAAATACAAAACTTATTATTTTAAATTATTATAAAGATTATCATATTTTTCACAAATTTAGCGGGGAGGAGGGAGGATATATACCCCTTATTTCCCCTCCCTGCATACGCCACTGGTTGCGAACTCTTTACAGAAGATTCGCACTTCTTTTTCATGAATTTATGAAGTACAAGACGAAACTTTAGTACAAATAACTCCGAACAAGGCCTGTCCCCCCACTTTTGGAGGAAAAAGCAGGACCCAGGAGATCCCAGCGCTTCTCTCTCAACTGCGTCACTCGTATTGAGAGCCATTGGAGGCCGTGAGAATAGCTGAAATGCTAAATAACTCAAGAAATTTAGATAAAAAATCATCGATGCATAAATAAAAGTGTAAAACTCTCTTTCGACTTTTTATTCTTAACCTTTATTCTAAGAAATGGCCAGTTTTAGTTATTATCTTGAAAATCAGTATCACAATTACTGCAATTACAATTCATAAGATAAGATTCGTAGAATTCAAAAATCGAATAAAAACATACGCATCCTCTGCCGTACCATCCTCCGCCTTTTTAAAATGCTTTTATTGAAAATCAATTAATTTTTAAGTATAAAAGAGCAAAAATTCAAAAAATAGACAAAATTAATTGTAAGGAATAATTGGGAGATTCCAAAAACAAAGCCTTAAGTCTTTAATTAGTAAACAACTAATCAGTCACTGTTTCATCAATTCAGGCATCATAAGAACATAAAAAGACAAGATCACATAAAAACAGGCAAAATACAGCACTTACATAAAAAATTTCAAAAGGACCCACTCAAATACGAGAGGCAATACATCACTCTCAGACATCTCTACATAAGGTACTTCATATATGTTGTCTATGCTCTATGTAAAATCTTAGTTGTCTCTTGAGGCATATCAGTGCCGGGCTTAGACATTCTTACATTATTAGGCCTTAGGGTTTTTAAAGTATAACACAGTTATATAATAATTAATAAACTATTTATTAATACTTACAACAAAAAATCAATATTTTTTTTTGTACAAAATAAAATATATTAAAAAGCAAGTAACGGTCATATACGGGTGATTCTAAAAAAAAAGAAAAGGTTTTTCAACTAGCTTACTTTCAAAAATACATGAGCTCAAAAAATACGGTATATAATTTTAAATTACTTTTGAATATCGAGAGAGGACATTTCAATACTTCTGTGATCAAGAATAACTTTTGAAGTAAATATAGGAATTAAAAATTATGATCGATATATGGCGCTGAGATTTGTCTGTTTTATTACATATAATGAGTTAAATATGGTGCAGTTCAAAGTAAAATTTGAAACTTAAGTTAACGTTTTCAAGAAAAAATAAATTAATTAAACTAAGTGTAATGCAATTAACTATTAAAATGATTTACAATATATATATATATATATATATATATATATATATATATATATATATATATATATATATATTATTTATACGCACACACACAAATACATCAAGAGTTCATTAAAAATGTAACTCCCAGTAGTTCTCGTAATAATAGTTTCAAGAATTTTCAGTGCCTGACTGAAATTTCAGACGAAAATTTTCGATTTAGCCTTGGAACTGAGATGAATAGATAAATAGGACTGAGAAATTAGATTTTGAAGCTCGATCTTAAAGTAACTTTAAACTTGAAACTGAAAACATAATCATTTCAATTTCGAACATCATAAAATCAACAAATGTGAAAAAATAAACAGATTTTAGGACAAAGCCAAATCTAAAAATATTAGCGGCACATAACTGAGAATGATGAACGTACCTGGTGCTAGTTGTCCACTTCGGGCTGACTAGGCGGGAACTGGATTAAATCTTTCAGACCAACTTAGGTTATACACTCACAGGCTTATCGCTTAACTACAAAACCTTCCACGCACAAATTATTCGGAACGCGAGAGGCTTAGGTTTCACCCATGGGACTGAGGTTTTTTCAAAGCACAAAACTACTGTTAATTCCAAGATATCATTAAATTTATGAAAATCAATAAAATAGAGTAAAGATCTTGTTCTTAAAAGGTTATAAGACGTTTGAGTTAAATTATCACCGTCTAAACAAATATACCCAAACTTTATAATACCCAGAAAACGAGATCGGATACATCCATGGTACTGAGAAATCAAACATTTCAAGTTAAATATGGAATCAAAAAAACACTTTAAAACTCATTTTATTTTAACTTAAATTGAAGATAAGCTAAATAAGCTTATGAGGGGGGAAAAATAATCTGAGGAAATTTAAACTTTTAAATGGCGTGTTGACTCGAAAATTAACGTTTTTTTGAGGATCACCCAAAAAAGCCCTGAAGGTGTTTTCATGTAACCCTATGAGCCGTGCTCAGTGAGTCAAGTGATATAATTCCTGTATGAAGAACAGGTTTACCAGCTAGTATAATAATATAAATGTACCTACTTTAAAAATATAAAACATCTTCTATCTTTTCAATATTTTCTGGTAGCTGGGTCCCCCTAAATTAGTGATTTGGAGTATTTACAACTTTATTAAGGCATTAACAGTGGTTTTAGGGAGTGACTGGAGGCTACCAGGAGATTGGACAGATAGGTAGAGGGGGATGATTCACTTGATTGATTAAGCAATATTAGTGGCTGTAATCCCTGCCTAGCTTTTTATTAGCCTAATGGTAGTCCCGCCTGCAGCTGCCCTCATCCCACTCTCTTGTTTACACGCTCTTCTCGTATCAATGGTCTTAGGTACGCACTTTATTGGAATGTCATCGTGATTTAATGCACCTCATGAATTTATGTCTTTATAAAAACATATAGTATAGTATAGCGATATAATATATTATATCGCGGTATAGCATCATGTTCGGTCTGGAAAAAAGAAATAATGGTTGTGAAGAACGATTTGGAAGACCTTATGTCTTTCGAGACGTGCTGAAACACGGTTTTTATTTCTTTATTTTTATATACATATAATATCCATCAGTTAAATCGAATTCTATAGAACGAAAACTACTTCAAAACAGCTAATCTACAAAAGATAAAAAGAAGAATTTTAATAAGAATATATGGTCCAAAATAAAAAATATAAGAAGCCTACAGATTAATGATTAAATATGTTAAGATAAAAACGAAATAAATAACGATAAAAAGAAGACTGTCAGCGTAAAAAAAATATAAATAAATAAAAATCAATTTGTTCGGTAATATAAAGTTTGCGATGTTAAACATATTAAAACATAAATATCTTAAGAAATATGAATTTTTCGTGTATATATATAAATAGAAAATTAAGTTCAAATTTGTTCATTTTCTGTTCTTGAAAAACAATAGCACATTGAAAAAAATAAAAACTTATATATTTCCCTTATTAAATTAAATGTTTCAGTGAAAATTAAATTAAATGTTTATACTTTATCTGACATAAATATATTTCCTAAGTTCTCAATTGAGAATTTCTTAATAAGCATTGAGCGATGAATTGCATATTATTTGTTAAATAAAATAAAACAATGCAACTAAACGAATAAAAGTTAATCATATAGGCTACGAAATATGAATATTTTGAATAATCTGTGAATAAAGACAATACGTATGACAAATATTTTTTTTAAAAACTTTGTTGATTTTGCAAAGGTAACATTTAAAAATAAATAGAAGATAAGCTAGAAGAACGAGACAAATAAATAAATAAAAATGAAGTAGCGGTGTAATAGGAAGAGGAGAAGCAGGAAGAGGACCAGAGAAGAAAAGATCCAGAAAGAAGCCTGAAGAAAAATGTTAGGAAGAATTGGAAAATTAAAATTAGGAAAATTCTATTATTTTGAACTATAACAAATGTAAATATTTTATTTTTACTATTTCGATTTTGTTAATGAACTTAAATTTCTATAAAGAAATCAAATTGTTAATATACTTTTGAGTGATAAAATTTATTATTACAATTATCATTATTATTAAAAATAATAAAAAATTATTCCTTATTATCTAGTTATTTATTTTTTAAGAATATTAACATTTCGTTTCCTATTCCATTAACTTTTCATTCATTTGATTGTATTAATTTATGATTATTTTATCTGGTCTCTAATTAATCTGATGAATATGATGAAAACTGATATTTAAAAAAAAAAAAGTATTTACAGAGGTACATTTACAAAATAAGTAAATGAATAAAACTTAACAGAAGAAATTACCCATTTGTAACACTCCAGTGACAGATCTATGTTAGATGGTCCCGAAGCCATCTTCTTTTCTGACGATTCGGAGGATCATTTTGATTCGAGTAGGTAGTAAGGATTGAAATCAGCGGGTTTGAATGGGTACGGAGTTTATAATGAAAATAAAGAGATATTTTTCATGCCGATAAGGAATTTTTTTTTTTTTTGTATCGATTAATATTTCCACAATTTATTTCCAACGAATGAAACAAATTCACATGAAACAAATTAGGAATAGGATTATAATTATAAGTTAAAAAAACAATGGTATTAAAAAAAATGTGTATATTAATAGAAAGTAGGTCCTCTTCTTGCATTAATAATGGTTTGAAAGTATATTGACATAGCGCTGATCTAATAAGTCTCTCAAAAAATATCTGATAAATATTTCCATATTTTCGATTAGAACAAATCTTACTTTTGAAGAGATTCTGGTAGTTAATCAACACTTAATTCCTCTTTAGAACTCATTCCGTTAATTTTTAGTAGATTTTAGATCTGGAATAGATGATTTTCAGGTATAGGGAAAGGGTGGGAATTTTATTTCCCCTCAGCGTAGTATACAGGCACATAATAAATGCCTATGAATATATTCTATATATAATATACAGTATATTGTATATATAATATTTTTTCTTAACCTTGAATTTGATCTTGAATTGTATATATTAACAGCTTTAAGTAGAACAGAAATTTTTGTTCTCATAAAATTATGTTTTATTCTTAACTCTTATAATTTGTAACTAATTACTCTGAAATAAATAATATTAATCGGCAATTGATTGATGATAAATTAAAATTATTGTATGATTTGTATATTTTTTTTTTGTCTAATTGAAATATCTAATAAGCTCGATACGTGATTAAGGTAAGGTGCGCGAAATCCGTCCCGTCGTCTAAATTCGTCCTCCCTCCCCCCGTTATCTATCAGCGTTGAAATTCTGTAGCCTGTTGAAAAACTCTCGAAATACTTCAGTACCCCAATTGACTGTTGATAGTAAAATAGTTGTGAGATTTCGTGTTTTGGCTCAGTATTTTTCAACTATAGAACGTGGAGGAGCTGATTAAAGTTTTTGTTCAACATCAGAACTCTATTGTGGTACATCAAGGTATGATATTTTTTATTTTATCATTACTATTCGTATACTAGAGTGTTGTTTTCGTGTTTAAATTGTATAAGACCCGAAAGTTTGCTCATTGAGAAATGGAAAACTGCCACTGCTTTCATAGGTTGGTCCTATATTCATCCCTCTCACAGTTTTCAGCTATTAGAATTTGATTATAAGGGTTCTGAAATTCGTCTCCCTTTGTTTATTTGATTGCTCCCCTTTTTATTTTCAATTAGAAATTTAATTAAAATCTACAATGAATTGTCACATTTATTAATAAAAAAATAAATAATTAAAATGTTTTAATTATTTTAATGTAAATAAATTTCGTTTTGGTAACCTATCTGTCTTTATTCAAATGCCTCTGATTTCAAATAAACAGTAAATTGTGAATTTAATTGGGGAACGAAATTAGGGATACTCTTCTAAAATACTAACACTTAGGTATGTTTTGTTTTTGTTTACTCAGAGATTAATTAAAGATTATTTAGTTCTGCCAAATAGCAATATCAACATCTGTTGGTATAGAACAGAGGTGTTTGTATTAATTTTTTGGGAAGTTTTAAACTTTAATTTAATATCTGAAGTTTCGAATTTGGCTTAAAGAGACTTTATTTGGCCACCTTAATGTCTTAGTACTGAAATTTTTAATACTCATCACATGTATGTTATATTCAAAACTGATCACTTAAGGGCTTTTCGGTATTAATTAAACAGTCAATTAGTACTTTATCACCTCACTATTCTAGAAACACTGCATGTGTCATAGTGCCTCTATAACTAGGCTTACTGCACACAGCTCCGAGATAATGATATCAAGCTACTAAGATGTGTAATGGTGAGTAATGGGCTTCAGAACAGCATCTAGCAGCCTAGTTCACTTCTGGTCGAATACTGCCTTCGGAAAATCGGATGTCGTGAAAATTTCAAGTTTTCAGTGAGTATTATTACTGATGAGATATAAACAATTCATTCATTTAGTTTAGATTCTGAAAAAGTCCCTAAAAACGATAATTACTTTAATAAAAATATACTTAGAGGATACGTCAGGGATGGGTTGCTAATCAATGATCAGTTATTTTTTAATTGTCATTTCCTCAGCTGATATTATTTAGTCTGGGAAATAGAAAGCTCCTTTTTTACTGGTCAGATTCTTACAATTTCTTACTAGGTTCTTACTAAATGTTAACCTTTTTCAGTACAAGCATACAATTGATTAAAAAAAAAAATTAAAGTACTCGCTTTTCTACAGTAAAATAAAAAATCATATACAATTTCCGATACTCCTGACCGCGTAAATAGTTTGAAGGCCCATTTTGTGGACTTGGAATTGATTTATTAATTTATTGAATTTTGCTATCTGCGTTTTTACGCTTATAAGTATTTCATCCATTGATTACGTCTTTTCTAGATCTATATTATTAAATTTTGCTCTTATTACTCAAGATAAAGATCTAATTTTTCCATATCGATCATCGATGAGTCGAGAATTATTACGCCTTATTTCTTGGAATTTTTTAGTCAATATCACGCTGAATCGATATGAAATCACGAATATCTGCTTTAATAAAATTCTCTGAACTTTCTCTTATATTTCTTCTTCATCAGAAGGAGCCAAGCCGTTACGACCAACGGCATTACCAGTTGCCCACGGCTGGTTATTATCTGATTGTGAGTCGGAAATAGAACAAATTGAAAAAAGATTCTCTGTTTTGTTTTTATTATATCCCATATGAAAATGTCGATAGCTGGGCCATTTTCAGTATTGCTTTACGATGGATTCCCTTGTTTCTGACTCTATAAATGGGAAATGTTTTCCCCTTTGATGGGTATTTGAATTGATTCCTTTGCCTCCCACCCTACCTTGCAACACAGAGGGGAGAGTCTTTATTATTGCCGTATCACGTATATATAAAATTCATGAGATGTAAATTTGAAAACATTTTTATTTGTATTAAAGATTTACTGATTAAAAAGTCTCTTCATTGTCGGAGATAACTAATAAAATAGGATAGTCTAATTTTTAGCGAAAAAATAATTTAAAAAATATAATTGTTTATCAGTAATAAATTTTTAATTTATCAAAGTGGAATTTGAAGAAGGATATTATTAAATAATTATAAATAACTAAAAAAAGCATTTAGAGTATGTTTAAGTTTTCAAATCTTAAAATAAGCAAAAATGTTTCATCAGATTTCCCTTATTGCAAAGATATTTTCCGGTATTGATATTGCTTTTCACAGGATATTCTACGTTTCGTAAAATGTAAAAGGTAGCAGTCTGGGAGCCGGCCTGCAGATAGTTTACATGCTAATTTCGAACGAAAATATTTAGGAGAGTTTCATAATACTGCTATGTTTTCTAGGTTGGGTTGAGCTTGATATCTATTTAGCTGCTAATGCATTAGTCTATATATATAGGGATGCCATAGGGCAATAATTGAGGATGATTATCCCAAAATTAAGTAAGCTTGTGAATACTTTTGAATTTCTTACCTTGTCCTCTAAATTGGATACCTTTCCAAGGGCCTGGTTTGTGGTTACCATTATTTAAAAATTAACAAAGATAATGTTCCTACTTTTAATTTTAATACTAATGTTAATCAAAGTTACTGCTATCTTAATGAAATATATTCAAATTAAATATGGGCATGGTTACTAAAGAACTACCTCCTTGCTAACATTTATCTTTATTCTTCAAAATTAAAATAACAAACTATTACAATAAAAATTAACCATGGAATGATTCAGCCTAGACTTAGCCATTAATTGTTTTAACATAAATCTCTTATCTGTACTAATTGGTGTCGATGGTTCGTCGGGCGAAGGTTTGAAGTCGATGGTTGAAGTCTTGCATCAGGAGAGGTCAGGGTTCAGAGGAGCAGTCTTCCATCAGTCTCGATCAGTTTCTCAGTCTTGCCTCCGCCTCGATCAGTTCAGAAGTCCTTCTTTTTACCTCCTCTGCTTCTCTTCCTCTTTTCTCTCTTGTTTTCCCTAAGAGGGGGTCGAAAACGTTGTTCATTGGCCGACTAGTTTTATAGAGGGAGGAAATTCTGGGATTTCATCGGATGGCTCCACCCCTTGTCCTGACAGCCGGTATCTGCGAACCATTATTCAACTAGTATAATTTAATCATACCTTTTCCAGGCGGTCTCCACTTTATCCTCGAGGCCAACCAAGCCTAAGGGGACCAGTTCTTAAAATTGATTAGGTATCCTAGCTTTTGGCTTTGTTACAGTGTAAACTTCTCGGTAGGGTTTTTAAATTAACTTATCCCTTATCTCTTATGTGGTGACATCTGTCATCGCCTGTCAGTCACCCTTCTTTCTACCTGCTCGTCCCTTATTTCTTTTGTTCGCACCTGGTCTGTTTAAATTATATAACGATAATATTGTCCAATATCAATACATATTAATACAAAGTAAAAAAGAACACACTATAGCTAAAATATACCATTCCCAAGTCAATTGTCACCTTTTCCAAATCAATTAATCAAAAATGGCCATTCCAAATGTGCATGCTCGATCAAAAATCAGATATTAAAATCGGAAATAGCGTCCTTGAAAACCTAATTAACGATATTTATACCGAAGAATTTTTCAAACTAATAATTAATTAAAAATGCTCCTGCTCCAACAAAATTTTGATCGTAAGTTCGATATTAGCAACTTCGATAACCTAATGAGCAATCACCAAATCGATGAAATCCACAACTGAATTTTAGTTACAACTAAAATGGAAAAGGTGACAATTGAATTGGAAAAGGTCACTATTGAAATGGAAAAGGTTACATTTGATTTGGAAAAGGTGATAAGTGACTTGGAAATGTGTATATGTACTTCAGTGCTATGGGTACAAATATGTTTCAGAAATGTAATTTAAAAAATATAATACGACCAATTAATATTATCCCGTTTTTTTCTTGGCATATCTGAAATAATTATACAATCACAATCCTCCTCATGTCCGTAAATTTTTCGACCAGAAAATTGAACCCCTATTAAAGGAAACCATCAGTCCGAAAAATTAAGTGGAGCGAGACGGCTTTCTAAGATTCATTTTTCTAACATGGAGAGAACCAAAACGAGATATTTTATTGAAATGACATTACATATGACTTTTATTGCAGTATTAACATGAGTATATTTAACATTTCATTTTATTTCAATGTATTATATACCCCATTCATAACAGACTTAGTATAGAAGGATGCTTGCTGGTGCTGATATTGCAATCTGTCAGGAGGAACTAGTTCAGCAAAGCCTACTGGTCCTTATTGCAAACCCCAAAAGGCTGCACGAAACGTCATTTTTTGAGTGGATCTAATTGAATGCGTGAGAATACAACAACAATTTGTTAATGCGTAAATTAGTTTTCAAATAAGGTTTCAAATTAAGCATGAGCGGATTCTCTAGTATTATGATTATACTTTTCGAGATTGGCTATGAAAATCCTCTAAACCTTAAAAATTGAAGTTCATCAGGATTGGCAATAGGATCAAAAATGTTTTACATGAATTTCTTCTTTTATAACTCCGGGTTTTTATGAAGAGGGAATAAAAAACCTTGTTCATAGAAAGAAATGTATAAAAGTCGAGGAGTATAATCTGGGTGATTTATAAAATGAAATTATATTGATTCTCGATTAATTAATAGTATCTCGAAAAATTGGCATTCATGTTGATAATATAAAAATGAATAACTTTTTAAAAAAAAAAATTTATTAATGATTTAAAGATTCTAACACAAAATTGTTTACAATTTCTGGATTTCTTATGTCCAATGCTCAATGAGACCAAAAGTGCGTATAACTTAGATTATTTTGATTAGCAAATCATCCTTGTCCAACTTCGAACCAAGGTTAGGCTATTGATATTTCTGATATCTAATCATTAAATTATATATCGATGGAAATACATTCTATAAAGAATAATTAATTATAATAATAAATTATTTATTTATTTCGGGAAAAGTCCCTTTAAAATAACATTATAGGCAATATTAGTTGAGCTTTAAAGCCTTAGAGTAAAATAAAAAAGAAGAAGAGAATCAACATATAATAAAATAAATGAATAAATAAAAGAATAAGACAAAAATATGAAATTACAATAAATCATCATGATATTACATTTATGCCTTTAAACAAAAACAAACTTCCAATATTAATAAATTAAAAATAAATATAGTTAAAGAGTAACGTAGTTAAAGTACAAATAATGTGTTAATACATAATTAGGTACAGTTTTCAGTTGAAAATAAGGAATACCTATTTACAATTCTTTTGGAACCAGATAGACAGGAGGTGACTGAATAACTGGGATTTGAAGGTGGGGAGAATATTGGAGCGACGGATGGAAGAAGAAATGGAATTCCATAAGGATCGGATAAGAAAAGATCTGTCAAAAGCTGCGAATCGATGGGCCGTTGTATATAAATCTGAAGGCCGAGAACGTGTATGCCGGGAAAGAACAGAGTATTTGAATTGAAGATCTAAGATGCATGATTCATTGTATGATAATTATAGCAATAATAAATTAAAAAAAGAAATAAAAAAAACCTATGCTAGATACTAAAACCGTAGAAGGGTCGAAGGGTAGAAGGTGGTAGAAGGTAGAAGGGTAGAAGGTGGATTCAGTAATTAACCGAAAAGTTTCTTTTTTTGGTTATACTGTTTCCTTACCATTGGTTATACAAGGAGGCATCCACACTCGACCACCAGGCTTTTCCCAAACGCAATGAAGGCTCGGGTACCCACTTTCTAGAGGATTTTTGTGTGCCACAATGCTCACCCGACCGTTGGTCCAATCACCCCACCGATCAGAGTTGATTCACGGTTGATATTCTGCCAAAGCTCGAATTGAATCCCACTCTCCATTATAATAACATTAATAGGTTTAAAAGCATTCTAAAATTAAATTGTTAATTTATTTATCTATTTTGTTGTTGTTAATATTCAATCAAATTCTTATTATTGACGAAAAAAAAAAAGAAAAAAAAAAGGAAGGCAACTGAATCTATAGAGATACTCATAAAACAATAGAATCAACTGGTTGAACATTTGCGACTGTCCGTGGGGGAACTGCTGAGTATGTAGGAAGGCACGCCCCCTATCAGCCAATAATAGGACGAATTCAACTGAGCGTTATTACTGATACTTTTCACAGTCTATTCGTTCTTTATTGTGTATTAATTAATACTTAAATTATATGTAGTCACGATTTATCAAAGAATCATGAATATTGTTTAAATGCTAATCTGCGACAACAATAATGATAAAGCTGAGATAACCCGATGATTTAATATCGATACAATAAACAATCGTTGCCTAAATAGTTCTCTTTGCCGAAAACCAACAAAACATAAATCTATATGCTTAGAACCAATCTTCCCGTCTACGTTTAGGTCTATCCCTTGGAAGTTTACCCATTTGTTCAGTACTAAATACCTTTCCAGTATTTCGTTCTCTATTCAACTCAACAACTTTACCGTGTCAATCAGAGTCATTAATTCAATTACATTAATCAAGCAAAGGTAACTGCTTCTTGTAAAGATTAAAATTTTCCATTCGACACTTCTATCCAAGGGACAAATACTTTACGCAATGCTTTATTTTTAATGTTCAGGAGGCGTTGTACATCTAAGTCACGCTTCGCATCAGTAAAGAACACTAGGGAGTAAAATATATTCTTGTGAATTACTATCTTGATTCTGAAGAGTAATCGAGAACTGAGAAATTTTCCTTCTGTGACCTTCCTTCTGTCTCCTCATGAATTTAGTTTCTTACAAGGGCGTATCCAGCTCAAAACAGAAGGAGAGAAATATTCTAAATTTAATTTCTTTAATATAGAGGGGGTGCCATTCAATAATTTACAGTAACATTCAAAAGAAAACAATTTATTTTTATGAAAATTAATTCTTAAACAATAGTTTGCGAGAATTAGCTATGAAATTTTAAAATTTTACCCTGTAGGAATGGTTGATCTTTTAGATTTTCAGCTATTTTAGATCCTTAAATCTCTCTACATATTAAAATATATATATATATATATATATATATATATATATATATATAATTATCTTATATATACACACACTCACACTCATACGCCAATGAAATCAACGCCGCAGTGGTAAAATTTGTCAATTTAGTGGCCAAAATTCTGTAACTTTTGATAAATGGACGATATAAGAAAAATTCCTCTTTTATTTATGAATAATGCATGAAATGTTCTTTATATGTGACAGAGAAATAATTATATACAGGGTGTCTCTGGGCCTTTGAAATTAAGTTTTTTCCTCTTCACTTTATTTTAAATAAAACAGTTTATAAGGTATAGGGCTATCCAAAAGGAAAGGAATGAATTAATATCCTTCTCTATAGACCTTTCCAGGCATTTACTACATTAACAAGATTTAATAATAACTAAATTAAGAAGATTATAATGATTATTTGAAGAAAAAAAAAATGTTTTAATACCCTTTTCCTAAATTAATGGCCTGAAAGTGGGCGGGGCTTCAGATTTTTAGATATATAAAACACTGATTGATCGTATTTGATCGATCAAATTGTATTGTGGCATTTTAGTACCATATACCTTCTACCGCAATGAAAAAAATTAAAACCAAATGTTACCAATTAAAATTTTTATGTTTCATTTATTTTATTTATTTATGTTTTGGTCACACCTACTATATTTCAGGAATACGGTAATGTCTGTAAAATTATTGATTAGCAGTATGATTTCGACCATGTTAAATATATCAGCTATTAAAAAATAAGAATAAAGAATTAAAAACAAAATAAGTCAAATTTTATTTGGTAATATTTTGTTTTAATTTTTTTCATGGTACTAAAGTACCATAATACAATTGATCGATCATATACAATCAATCAGTGTTATATAGATCTGAAGCCCTATTTTTAAACATTACATATATTTTTTGGCCATTAATTTAGACAGAAGCTTAAAATATGCTTGATGTTATCTTATTTGTCACTTATTTTTTCCATTGGAAAAATTTATAATTTGTGTAAACAAGATAAATTTCAAAAAAATAAAAAATATTATAGTATATTGTTAATTTAAATATCTTTTTATTTTTTTCTCCGAATAATAATTATTTGTAAATCTTGTGAACGTAGTAAATACCTGAGAAAAGTGTATACCTAATAAACTACTTTATTTAAAATAAAGTGAAAAAAGAATTTAGAAAAAAAAATTTCAATGACCCATAGATACCCTAATAATTAGGTCATTCCGTGCTCATAAAAAAGGATTTTTCGTTTATCGTCTTTTAAGTTACAGAATTCTGGCCACTAAATCGACAATTTTTACCACAGTGCGCCTTTTCTACCTCTAACTGTAAATTTTGTTTTATTTGATATTTATCTCAAAACCTAATTCTTTACCTGCATCCATATTCAATTTATCAGTTTCCGCATCTTCCATTAGCAATACCTATTTTAAAATAATAATATTTGTTTTTAATGTTTTTTGTGTGCCTATGTTTCGAGAATTGTACAAGATCAGATCATGAAGGAAGTAGAAAAAAATAAAATTTCTCTTCTTTTTCTCAGGAAACGGCGGCAGATATAAGACAATAAAAATTATTCCGAGATTTTTTTAACGGGCCAGCAATGATAATAACCGGTAATAGATGTTCATTTACCTTATATTAATTCTATTAATATTAGGTAATTCCTTATGTGTAATTTATTACTTACAAAATACAAATATTAGACCAGCGAGCACCTTCAACCGAAAAAATAATACAAAAGTAGTAAAGTATAATGGTTTTATCACGAAATCCCATTAAAATTCTCATCCATAAATTTTTCCTATAAACAAATGCAGGGCCACACAGAATCCCGAAACTCTGATAACTTTCAGGGAGCCCAACCCTTAGCGAGGTATTAATAAATTTATATGTTATTTAATTAATGATTAATTGATAATATCGATATTTACAGCTTTTGAAATAATCAAAGTCAAAACTCGGCCGGGGTATAGGTACTTGGAAGCCCGACTTAAAACAGTTCGAGGGGGGTGGGGGACGACAATTCTATGAACGGACCTGACCATATGATATTAGCACATGCTATTCTATCACATCAGTTGAATCCCAATTCGAAATTCATTTTCTCTACTGATTAAGTCATGAAATAATTAATTTTTGTTAACTGGCTGTACTCAGATCTTCCAACTATAGTGAATTATTACTATATTTAATTAGTTTTTGGATACTTGACTGTTGAAATTCCAAATAATAATTTGTCAGGATTAATTTTGGTAAAAGTATAGTAAAAAAAAAAAAAAAGAAAAATAAATAATGTTTTTTTTATTATATGTTCACTTGACTAATACGAAAAAAATTTATTTGGCACTAAATTTTCTTAATGTGATGGCACAGGCCCAACAGGACCATCCAATACAGACTTAAAACGCAATAATGACTAGGCAATAGTTGCAGTTAACTAAACACATTTAACGCTAGGCACCCTCCGAACGGCCTATTGATCGCTTGGAACTGTGAAGTGAAAGAATTCAATCGTCGAAACGAAGACAGGTAGGAGGGTCGGTCCAATATAAGGTCACGTGTAGGATAATTGAGACGACAGACGCAGGCTCCAGCACCTGGTATGCTCCCGTTGACGTTAATCCCTCTCAGGAAAGGAATGTAATTAAATATTTTATGGCTCATCTCCTGTGCGACTGTATCTCTTATTTGGGGATTCCTTCGACACTTGCCGTAAGTTATGAAAAAAAAAAAAAAGAAGCCCTATTTCATATTTTATTAACTGTTCCCGCGGCGGTAATACAAAACTTAAAAAAAGATAAGATCAAAACGTATTAAACAATATGTTCATGCCAAATAAAATAAAGTTCAATAAAGACTTGCGATGAAACAAACTATTCGAAGTTTTTCAATGATTGATCTTTGTTTGTCTTGTTGAAGGTTCATTTTCATGTCAGACACCTCGGAGCATTATCGGTGATTATTTGGGCGTACGGAAAAACGAAATAATGTGGCTATGGACCTAGTTTTAAGTATATTGAATAATTGTATTCATGTCATAAAAAATGAGCTTTGAGGGTTGTAAAAAATGATTTTTGGATTGTAACAATACGATATGGAAGGCATTGATCGTTTTTTAAGGCAAATAGAAAAACAATAAAAATGAACATATTCATGTTTATGTTTTAAAAAAAGTAAATTGGTATTTAATATTGTAAGTTTACCACTACCACTTGCGTGCTAACCTTAATGAATAAATATTTATTATTTTTGATTTCTTCAGCCTAATATCATTGTATTGAATTATTCAGTAATCTTTATAATACTTTATAATCTGTATAATACAATTTAGTGATATAGTGATTTTTTATATCATGGCTATTTTAAACTTGATGCTATCGCACTCGGAATTATTTTGGATGGGGATTTAGACGTGTAGTCTTTAAAGATTTTTTAAATTTTCATTTGTTGTTCAAATAAAATTGTATAGTACTTATATATGTCCTATAGCTACTAAATTTACTTTGAACCAGAAAAACAACTTTGACTTGATTTTTATTTTATTTTTTATTTTGACTGTGCATAAAATTCTATCACGTTATGAAATTTTGAAGAAGTGACTGAAAAAGAGAAAAAAATAAAGAATAGTCCTCTAGAGTGGTTAAAAAATCTGAACAGATAAGGTAATGCCATTTAACGTTAATAATAATCCATATTGCAGAATAGTTCAATTAAAAGGAAAAAAAATGTTTGTATCATATCTAAAATAGATAAAAGCACTAGTATGCTTGTGTATGTAGTAACTCAGTGTTTCTGGTGATCAAGGTTTCATCAAAGTAAAGAATTTTAATGGTGGGTCAATTGAATAATGAATTCCTTGGTAACCGATGTGTTCTGCTAGTAACACTGTTGAAGGATAAATTAAGACATTTTAGTCCAATGAAGAAGATGATATTCAACAAAAAAATCATAAATTGTTATGGTTCAAGCTTTATCGATATATTTAAAAATTAAAGCCTTCTTGTATTAATTTGCGCGAAAATGTGGTTATGCAAGGCCATGGTTAAAGTTTCCTGTTAAATATAAACCAAAAATCTTTTGTGAATTAAATAGATTAGCTAGGATCAGGATAACGATCTAATTCTTAAATAAATAATTTTTGTCTAGTTTTAAGGGCAATAATTACCGCGAGCAGCTTTTTACCCTTAAAACCACACAACTACAATCTAATTCTACACTTTGTCATATAAAACAATATGGTACAAAGTTTTCATGCAAAACATAAGCAGTGTAAAAAAAACAACAACAAATGTTACCTCCAACCAACACGCTGTGAGATCAACAGTGCCTTTTCTTCCCGCAGCCTCGCTTTCAGCTTCATATGTTCACATGCGCACAACTAAACTCCTCGCCGGGAGAACTGTCAAACGCACAGTTCCATAGGAAGATTTTTGCTTCTTTTTCATAAACTATCGAATGTATACTAGCATTAAGCTTGAGGATTATATAATTGTACAAGTATGAAGAAAGAATTAAAAAAAAAAATCTGATTATATTGAGTGTAATGAATAATATCAAGATGAAATAGGGGTACTGCAATTCTACATTACCTATACGCAAGCCGTCACTGCTCAGTTTTAACCACGTTCCTCACGAAGGGCTCTAAGAAATTTTATTGTTCGGTACAGCACCGTTACTAAAATATACGTCCGAATAGATCCAAAATCGTTTTTAGATTTTTTTTTTTTTCATTCTTATTATAAAACGAAATGAAAAAATAGCTTTACTTCTATCTAAATAAACATTTGTCTGGCTGTATATTTATAAAAAGTTACTAGGCAATTATTATTATTAAAATCAACTATAAGTAATTATTATTGGCGTAAATAGATATTTTTAATATTGATGCGGTAATTTGGTCACCAACCAAGTGAAGGAGTAAGTCATTTTTGAAGAATCCTTGAAAGAAGTAGAATGAATTATGAAGGATTTGCTAAATAAAAGCAGTTCTATAAGAGGGTTGGGATCTTTGATCCAAACATGGAATAGAAGAATGCAGTAAGAACTTGGAAAAGAAAGAAACCAAGGAAGTATTGCCGTCTGGAAACGGGATAAAGCCACTTTAATTCGGCATAACTACAAGACATGAGAGGGCCTAGGAATACCAGAGATGAAGGAAATGAAACAATGTTTGGATATAATAATACCGATGGATCATGTTATACCAGAGATTGTTCTATTGCGGCGGAGCATACTAATATGTACATCTGTATTGAATATAATAAATTTATTTATTTTAGAATGCTTCAATAAATTCTTAGGTAATTCACACTTAAATAACAAATTTAATTGATATATTCTATATTATTTATAATCTAATAATATATTCTAGTCCATACTGGTTTAATATAGAGTTAAATAGAATAATTTGGTAGTGACCGTATTCCACATGTGCAAATTAGGTCCAATTAGTTGTATCTAAAATTACAAATAACGATTTTTTACAATTATGATCTCATTTTAAACCTTTACTTCTACTGTTTTCAATTTTATTATAAATTTGTATATTTAAAAAAAAAATTATGATATTTTCAATTACTTAAGAATCTTTCCTTAACATTTCTTGCAAAATCTGTTTTAGACCTATGATGTTTCTGAGCTACTATACACACTATGAGAATGTGCTTCACCACATTTGTCTGAATATTCTATGCAGGCGATTCCACAATATATCATAAATAAATAAATAAATTAAAAATTTAGTCTGTACGCACATTTACTTGTTGCAGCTTTGTTACAGCTGTGAATTTTAATAAATAAAATTAACAAATAAATAAATTTATATAAATTACCTCAATGCAGAGGGCTCCTGAATAGCCAGTTTAAATTTAGATCAAAATCCCATATTGATTGGCTTATGTTTAATTCTGACATGTCTGCGTGAGAGTCTATACTGAGACTGCTATTCAGAGCTGATACAATCGTTCCAAAGGTCTGCTTTTTAACAAAATCCAAAAGAAATTACCAAAGGGGAGGGAGGGGGTGACTGTGGTTAAGGATTACAGATAGCCGTGGCCCCATCCTAAAGCGGTCCATTTGTATGAGGAGCCTACGCTGGGACCCCTAATATATTGCAACTACCCCCTTCTTCCCTCCAAACCTTGTCTTTTACTTTTATTTATTTATATTTTTTATACCTCCTCCCTCTTACGAGGCTTATCGAATTTCGTTCCAATATCCCCCTAACAGTTTATATTCGATGCCGAATGGTACCGGACACTCGATACAAAATCCTACACAGGAGTCTCCAAGAGACGACCGTCTCCTAGGAATTGTTTAATCCAAGTACCTGCTATAGAATCCCTTGCGTATACATGCTGAGGCCTCAATGTAAATTATTGAGAATAATTTAGGTGTCGAAAATTCTGCGTAAAGAATATGAATCAATCAAAATACCATTTCGTCGTTGTCGCCGTCAAATGTGCGAAACAAACGAAGACTGGCAAACGAGAGACTCATTTATAAGAAATGTTATAAAATGTAGTTTTATAAACTAATTATAAACATTCCAACACGGTAGGTAAATAACTGTGAAACCAATTTTCTACAAAGATAATAGATATTGTTAAAAAGACTAAAAGTAGAACAACTAAAGAAGCTATTTATATCACTAAAAACAAAACAAACAGTCAATTTTAAAACGGATTAAAAAAATTTAAGTAGCCATTATATGGAAAGAATAAATAAAATATAATGCTAACATAATAGATATAATGAACATTGATTGCCATAAATAACAAAACTTAGCATACTGCAAAACCATAATCTTTTAATAATAAAACTAATTAATAGATCCAGCAATAATAATGTTTACAGGTAATAAGATGTACACAAAGAGCCCATACATTAGAGGACAGTGTGACAATGAAAAAATGATGAGACCCAGATCACAATTTCGACTATTTAAAGAATGTTAAAAGTGTTAATTTTAATCTACAAATGACATTTATTGTGTTAATACGTCTAATTATGTATATATTTTGTTTTTATTTAAGAACATAATAATTGTTAAATTATATAATATATCTGTTTTTAATATGATATATAGAAGCAATAAAATTACCTGAAGATGGGACATTTGCCTCGAAATGCAGTCAGTGTAAATTAACGATGTATGTAAAATATATAATAGCTTACATGGAAGATTCACTTCACAAATCTTATAAGAAAACTTCTAATTCTTCCTAGAATACCAATAAATTTAAAGAGATAAAATCTTGTTTTTAATAAAATCAAAATCACATATCTGATTTTTGGTCACAGAGGAGGTTTTACAGCGGTGTGAGGTCAACGACAATATTTTATTAGCATATGCCATGGTTCCCTTACAGTTGAAGGACTGCTACTTGCAACGTTTAAAACTTAAAATATGCCGGTCGCAAAATTAAAGTTTAGTTCAGTGAACAATAAGAAAATAATTATATATTGTGCCGGCTCTGCTCTCACGCATCAGGCTACCAATACCTAAACCGATTAAGATGCATTATACCCGTAATATTTAGATTTTTGTTGTATCTACAAAGTACCAGTAAACCTGGTTTAAACAATTTCACGCGAATCAAATAGCCATGTTTGTGAATCACGCTCATATTACACTAGTTGTAGTATAATTTTATGTAAATAACACTGTTGGAATTATTAAAATACGCCGGGGAAAGTTGCTATGATCCAGTTAACTGTCAGTCTTATGACCTGTCATGGATGCATTACCATGCAGTCCCCTTCGAATTTTACCGCTCTATCCTTCACCTCCGCCCTCGTCCAATAAAAGCTAACAGATTGATTGACACAGTATTTTCGGTAATATATTTTGAAATAAATATCATCATCCAACATCACAATGAAATTAACTTATTTTATTGAATGAATTAAAATAAATACAGAAGCAGAAACAAGCATTTTTTAATTAACCTAAAAATTAAATTTTGCGCCTTCTAAATACTGCCGCCCGAGGCAATATTTAAAACCCTTTGCCCCCTCCCCCTAGTTCCGGCCCTGCCTGATATACCTCTACGGAGGTACGTAAAGAATATGCCGTTAAAACGTATTTTCAACAATGTTTGTGTTAATATTATCCAAAGATTAAACATTCTTGGACAAAAAAAAAATTTAGTCGGAGTTTTTGAACATTATTTGAACATTAGTTCTAAGCAACATGTTTTTTGGAGTTGGATTTATAAATATTCCTTCTATCTACTGTTTTATAATGAAAAAATATATTTCTGAGACATTAGCAGGTGTGGTACTCCCCCATGCGCACTTCTATGGGTGCAAACCTCCTAAGTTCTCTGGTGGAGCCATCCTTCGTCGGACCAAATACTCCACGCAATGCCGTTATTATCAAAGCGCTAAAGGAGTAATCTATCCTTCAAAGTAAGTGATCACGCTTTTCGCCCGTAAGCGGCATACACCAACAATAGTTCGGCGAACCAAGTTCCCATGTTTGTAGAGCTGACGAAAAACGGTTCGTAAGTTTTTCCTTTGTTCGTATAGTGTGGTGTGTAGGCCGCTTTAGAGAAGAGCAGGGAGGATAATAGTTTTGCAAACTCTAACTTTTAACTTTCAGTAAAAAAGGCGTGGGTTAAGAAACTTTGCAGAAGTAACAAGCATTTCTCGTCTATATTAGACCACAAATACTTAAATTTCTTGACGTGTTTAAGCGCATTCCCTCCTATATCTTTATTTCAGAAATCGTAACCGTTTCTACTACTAACCATATATTTATTTTTTCCATATTTATTTCGAGACATAGTTCTTTACCGGCTTTCATCTACTGTAATGCACTCAGTTTATACTTCCCACAGTATTTTCTTTTGTTCTTATAATTATTATCGCTTACTTTATGTTAATTAAAACGGCTAGATTCATTTGATACCCGCTAGTCTTTGTTTTTGATTAATGCAAATTCCATAAACGCGAACTATTTACATCTGACTGCTATACTGGCCAAGATATGAATTTATAAATTAATTAAATTTGGCTTTCATGAAACATGGTGAAATCCAATTTTCAACAACTAATGGTGTATTAGAAATAATGTTTCATGAGAATTTCAACTAACATAAAATTAAATTTTCCCCTTCACCTGTGGAAAAGAACTCCAAGCAGCGTGCCTAGTGGAAGGTAAGTACGGGGCTAGGAGTTGGGAATTTAATCTAATTCAAGTAGTCCGGATTCCTCCCTTTGATCCGCATTCTAATTTGGCTAGGCATCTACTGATACTCCTACTCGTCTCTCACCATGGTTCCAACCTTCACTTACCGCTCAATTAGCATGTATTTGAGACAGCACGACTGCCTCTTCTTTTATTAATAACATCACGTGCCATGTTAGGGTTTTTCGTTTTCCTGATTTCGTGGAAACATTCGTTATCGCATTTCCAAGTTTGTCCACGTTCTGCATTTCCTGTTTATTCCAAGTTTATATCTTTCTCTATTACTTCGAGATTATCCTAAAGTAACTGGTATCGGACGTGAAATGCGATGCGCCGTCATCTTTTTTATATGATGGAATACAGATTTTGATTTGAAATTTTTTAAAATTAAAATGCGATGTATGTTGTATATTTTATAGAATAGTTAAGGTTACTTAGAAACATAATGTTTTCCAAAAATTTTATAAATTCTAAATCATGTTGTGGGGTTTAATAAATCTAGTGGTGCACTTGAAGTGAAAAAACTAGTATATTCTGAAATTGAACTTATTACTTTCCCCTACCTATATATTAAATATATAGTAAGAGGAAGAATTGCGATCTTGAAAAATTTCGAACCCATGTTTTCAGCGGAAATACCCTGAGTCCAAATAACTAAGTCTCACAAAATGGTGTGTGTGTGAACAGCCTAGCTCAAAAACGAAAATCAGTACGAAACTGAAATTGCGTATGTACTTAAAATAGATATATTTCTGGGATGTTATAGCAACTTTTTTGCTAAAATCGACTTACCCGAAGTATAACTTTTTATCATCGATTTTACAATTTACTCGAACGCAATTCTAGTGATTTTTTAAGATAAAACTTCCCCGAAGTCTTCTCCTTGAATCCCAGCAACTTTTAATATGTATAGTACATCACTGAAAAATTGCAGCGAAAATCGTTATGGCGAAAAGAAAATATTATTTGCGCATAGCTCAAAAAGTTTGCATTTAATTGTAAAATTATGTATACATTCATATGAAAGGTAATTAAATTCCCTCTAAAAAAAATAAAAATTATCTGAATCGGACCAGTATTAGCAGAGCTACATAGCATTGAACTTCAATAGTATAGAGCCCGAACCTAGATGGAATGCCGCGTGTGTCCGAAACCAGATGGAAGTGACCGAACTGCGCCTTCCGTCACCTAGCTACTCCTGTTCTCAACAATATGCTCTATTCAACTCAGTTGTTAACTTTACGTTTATTATTATAATACGTATCACGATAATAATTATAAGATGGTAAGAGAAGGTTGTGTGATGCGGGCATCGCACCAGATTTTCTTTTAAATGTAAATACAATTTAATAGTAAATAATAAAACGTATAAAGTTAGTCCGCGTATAAAGTTGTCTGATCGGCCATGTTAGTTTTACTTCAGTTTTTAAAACCGGAAACATATAATTTCAACTATAATACAATAATAGAAAAAACAAAATAATACTAAAAACTGTTTCATAATATTACATGGATAATAGATAAAATCTTTAAAAAAAAATAAACTCTTAATTAACTTATAACATTAATATATTTATAATTTATTATTTAATTAACTTATAATATATAATAAAATTCAACATGGATAATTTAATAGTTTTTCTGATTCATCACAAAAAATTTGTATTTTTTAAATTTATATTAATATTTCAACTAAAAGGTAATAGTTCGATAGTAACTTGCATCGGTTATAATTTTTCCTTGAATATCTCACATATTTTGTTTCCATTTTTGACAATTAACGAAGTTAATTTTTTGTCATCACTTCATTCACTATTTTTAAATTTTATTTTATTAGTCTTTCAACGCTGTCTACTGCTAGATATAATATTTTCCATGATCTAGCAGTGGACAACTAACCCGATGATCTTAGTAAGCACATTATACTATTTTAGTAAATCTAAAACAACAAAATTAAAAATTAAGTACAACTAAAGGCATTTAAATAAATAATGACACAAAGATTTAAATATAATGATTTTTCAGAATCGTAAAAAAAAAAACGTTCCATACTTCGCTAAGCAAAAAATGTTCCTCCATTGCCTTTAAGTTCTGAAAACTTATACCTGATATTGCATCCTATGAATTGGATTTCGTTGTAGTGCATTACGTGAGCATTTTTTCGGATTTAACTTTAAAGTGGAGTGAGGTACCTACATTGTCTGCAAGTCTTCTGAACCCTTCGTGACGATACGACCCGGATTAACCAATATTTTCCACCGAATTTTCACTAAATGAATTCGTTTCCGAAAATTTTTTTTTATAAAGTGTGCGTAAAATATATACTCATATATATTTTACGTACACTGTATTAAGAGTTCCATGCATACTACGTTACTGGTATAGAGACTAACAGTCCATTTATGACTAAAGCGGTGAGGCCAATTTGTTTTAATTATGAAATAAGATTGATTAAATATTATCGAAAAAGAACCAATTGCTAAAGGATGTTTAAAATATTTAAATTTTAATGTTTATAAAATAAAAAAAGAGTACTTTGTAATTTTAAAATTGTATGCAAGGAAAAAGTGAATGAACAGGATCTAACATATCTGCATCTTATATTTATTTTTATATGAGCCGTTTATTTTGAAAGTGGGACAAGTCCATTTCTGAAAATAATATAATGATCATTATGTATAAAACTTATTATGTTCTTTTTATCTGCAAACAATTTATAGTAAAAAAAAAAAAAAAAAATCAGATTCCCTAATATTTGGGAGGTCTTAGCTATTAACGGTATTGTAAATTTGTTTATTTTGAAAGTGCTGCAAGTCCATCTTAGGTTGAAGTTATTTTTAACCGAAAAAATTACAGCAGAATTTATAATAATAATAAGTATATCATAATTTTAGTATTTCGATAATAATAAGTTTACTTGCAGCACTGGAAGATTTTAGTAATATTGGCAACACTGCGACAAGTTTTTTTTTTCAACCAACCTTTGGAGAAAGCGGTTTTAAAAAGAAGGGAAAATGCCGATGGAGGAAGACCAACTAATTTCGAAAATATAAACCTTCTTTGTATTAAAAAAGTAGATCTATTACATTTGACAAATATATGGACATGATAAATTTATTACCATACATACCTCCTGTTCATCTGAAATGCTAATTCAAATTCAATATAATTATACGCATAAAGTAAATTATTAACAAATGTGTATAATTTTATTGAAATTCTTAATAAAAATTTTGAATGACACGACTGAAATATCTCTTTAATTAACAATTGTAATAATCATTAATTTTGAAAGTGAGGCAAGTATAATAATAGGTATAATAAAACCTTTATTTTTTTTTGGGAGCACTATAAACACTAGGGATCACAAAATTACATTACCAATGTTTTTATGTGCTACCAATATTTTTAAATTTATTGAAATGCAAACCTTTAAATATCTCACAATAACAAAAAAAAAAAAGACTTGCCCCACTTTCAAAATAAACGGCTCATATACATGTAGATGCTAATTGCATACTTAGTATAATTAATACTTAGATAATAAATTAATAAAATTTCATCGACGAGATTATTGAATTTATAAAACGTCACAAGATATTAAAAGGGTGATATGGGAATTGTAAAACCTACAGTATTTTTATATTTTCCCTTGTGTAATGAATTTATAAAAAAAAAAAAAAAAAATGTATAAGACCACAGTTTATGCTATCTACATTTTTCTGCCGAAGAGAGACGAAGTTTTTCAGAAATAAGTTATTCTTTAAATAGTCTAAACTAAAAAAAACAAGTGGGTACTTGACGATTATAAAAAAAAGTAGGTTCCTAATAAGAACGTGATAGGTACCTGAACCTTCTATATCTTCATAAAAATGATTAAATTATACAAAAAAAAAGTTCATTAAGCACCGTTAACCGGTGTGAGAATGGCCAAAATGGAAGTGAGAGTGCAACATGTCCCTAGCCTGTAATCACTCCGTGTTTGGGGTGACTATTATTTCACACAAACTCACATATTTATAGGCTGGGGTGAACATAGGCAGAAAAATAATCTTTTGGGGTGAGCATAGGCAGAAAGATAATCTTTTGAACTCTTATTAGCTAGTCGCTAATAAAAATAAATACTGGAACATATAAAGAATCTAAACTTTTTTTTTAAATTCTAATATCATTCTAGAATATAAATTGCACTCGAATTAGCATTAGAGAAATATATAATCTTTCCAAATTTCATAAAAAAATAAAGAACTACTTTCTAATCTTCACAAGAAAATTAGGAGATCTTTAAATTCGTTTTCATCGAATCTTAATCACTTTCTTCCCTTTTTTTTTTTTCTTTTTCGGGGGAGTTAGCAATATTATTTAATGCTATAGAAGGTACGCTTCAAATCAAATCTTCACAAATCTTCTTTTTTTTTTTTTTAGATGTTGTTCGGATTATGGAGCGATACAGATAAGCGAGAATCCACTGGGCATCACTAAACAATCACAATTCCAGCGCAGGTTGAGAATGGTCATGAATCCACTTGGCCATGTTCACCTCCCAAAAAATAGAACTTTGGCTAATGTTAAAAAATTTGCTAATTTTTTCATTTAGTTCACAAAGTAAACGAAAAAACCTTACCTTTGTTTGCAGAAAGGGTTGTTCCAGCACCACAAAAAACGACAAGGTAATCGGTTTAAGGAGATTGCTACACCACTACAAGTTTTGCCAACGTAACAAAAATTATTCATCAGAGCAAAATATATTTAATTGTTTTTTTTTTCTGCATGGAAATGTTAGAATAAAATTATAGAAAATATTTAGACTTCTATACCATGGTCTAAGCTCACATAAACCATCAGTAAATGAAAAAGAAAATTGACTAGGAAGGTTTCTAAAGCAAAATTTAGTCACTTTTCTCCTAACTTTAGCTATTTTTACTTTAGCTATCCTAACTTTAGCTAACCTCGGTTGACGGCAAGCAGAATAATGAATTATTTAAAGAAATGTATCAGGTCATCCTCTAAGTAATGTCGGTTTTAAAATAGTGTCTGTTTATGTTGATATTATCAATCCCTCCTGTACAATTGAATTGTGTTTAAATATTTTGTTTATTATTATATTTTTTATTACGCACTCTTCTCTTTATCATGTTTTCGTTGGAGAAAGTTAGTCAGTCTGTGCTAAAATTTCATTTAAAATGGATTTGATGGAAAATGACGGTGGACGTTTGGTGTCGATCGACGTTTTTCTGCTAATTCTTCAACTGATATAACAGGATTTTCCTCAACAGTTGGCTGCGGGAGTTCGTCGCCAAGTCTATTGGTCGACCTGTCCGAGACTCGTCTTCATGTTTGCGGTTTCCCGCTCGAAACTTTTTAAACCACCTCAGTGCCATTGCCGTTCACTAATGACGTTTTATCCATATATTTCTGAAAGTTTCCGATAAGTTGAAGCATCATTTTCTCCTTTATAGAATTCCCAAAGTATAACATGGCGTAAGTGGTTTTTGGGAAGATCCATGTTAATTGAAATTTCAGCACGGACTAACTAACTTTCTCCAACAAAAATATGATAAATAGTATGTAGTGCTATAATAAACAAAATATGTATACACAATTCAATTTTACAGGAGTAATTTATAAATAGACAGATTTTTCAAAACCAGCATTACTTATGGGATGACCTGATATAATGCATCATTTACGGTATCATTTAAGATTGTTTTGTTATAAATTTAAAATTTTGAATTTCAATTTTTTTTTACCATTTTTATATTTCTATTTAATTAGGCGCAACCTTTGAACGAACTCCATATTCGATTCAGTAGTTTTGATTAAAAGAAAAATAATTAATATGATTCAGCAACAATGCCTTAAAATTGGAGAAATACGTGTCTTTTCTGTTCTTAAAAAAAAAAATCTTATTAAAAATGAAAATTATTAATAGTGGTATATTTTGCCTCGAAACAAAGGTTTTTCTTGAATCAGGCCCTGAAAAATGAATTAAGTTGACATTGCAAGAAAGGAAGTTATAACAAGATTTCACTATGTGACGTGATTCATTCGACGCATAGTAATTTTACTTTAATGAATGGTTTGTAAATCATGTATTGTTTTTTTCTGCGATTAAAAATTTATATATATGTCCCGAAATGGGAAGTTCTGAAACAATAGAAATCTACACTAATAAAAAAGAGAAAATTCCTTGTCAGATGAAAGGTACACGCCAGGTTATGTAATCTGAAATAGGTTACTAAGATAGGACAAGGGGGACATCCGTAGATCTAGTAACCCCGTGTTAGCAGTTAGTAGTTATGTACTATCACATCCTCCCCAGAATGACTGATCTTGACCTGTTGTAGTTTAGTTAAGTTTATACTGTTAAATACACAATCTTAAGTTTCTCGGTAGCCTGTACATGGTAAATAGTTTTCTCAGATATATAATATATATTTTTTCGTAATTATATTTGCAAATTAAAATTTACGACTATATAAATCTCATAAATCGAAAATGATAATTTAAAAGTGTGCCAGTATGTTTTTCATTTAAATTTGGTAAAAAATAAAAATTATTTTAGAAATTAACCCTTGTAAGTTTTGAAATCGACCGATGACCTAAAAGTAACTTCGAATAAATTAACAATTAACAAAGAGAGATATTTTTCATGAGAAAAATAAGCTTGACCAATATCATTCCGAATAAAAATAAAATATAATTAATCCTCTATTTTAACGTCAGCTAATTAAGATAATAAATTTAATTAAAACCTTGTTGTAGATCTTAATACAATCAAATGCTATATTCCGCAATAAAAAGAACAGCGAAGAAAGAAGATTAAATGGAATCGACAACCTAGATTTAGTAAGTTTAATTGGAAACGACATTAAATAAATAGTAAAATTATAAAATATTTACAAGACATCAAAGTCTTTAAGTAACTGTTACTTACTAAAGAATAGTTCCTCTTGTCTAATGTGGGCCTAATGTCACCAGAATATTAAACATATAATAAAATAAAAGTTAGGACAAAAATAAAATCATATTGTCTAATATTTTAAATGATTTTTATTGAAAGATGTTTTTGATGTTGAAACTTTTTAAACATATTGAAACATTTAATCGATAATGTTTACTAAGATTTTTGTGTCAACTAATACGATCATGTATGTATAAAGATTTATTTTTTAGGGAGTAAAAACAATACTTCTATTTTGGAAGAGGGATTATTTTGGAAAGGGGGAAAATATAGATACAAGAAAATTTGACAAATAAGTAGGAACTTAGCCAGGATAAACATGGAGTAGTTTAAGATGAAGAATTGACAGAGTTAACATATTATTAAAGCAAAAAATGAAAATGAAACAACTTTAAGATGGTCAAAGTGCCCAAAACGTTGTTGATATGAAGTAGTATAGAAATAAACAAGATTAAGCAAAATAGGGTTATTAAATTGAATTCTTGATACAGATAAAACTATAGATTTATTATTTCTCAATTAAGTAATAATAGATATTGATGAGCTGCTTTCCATAATTAATATCATAATTTAATTTGCATAAACCAACTCATGGCTATAACAGTCACACCCAAACGCGCGTGCGGAAAAAAGTATATATCAATTGGACCATTTCTTTATTAATTAATTCTATTAACTGCTTTATTACTTACAGCAATATAATATAATCTTCTAATTTATTTATCAATTATAGGTATGGAATTAAATATTTTTTTATTTTAAATGATTTTTTCTTCCGTATTAATTTTGAAAGGGCATTTTGCTGGTTCATTCGAAAAGTAACGTGAATAAATGATATTTTAGAAAACTTATTGATAGGAAGGTTTATTGGTAGGTATGTACCTATCAATAGTATTTGCAGACAGAAAATAGCATTTCGAATTTTCACTTGTAAAAAAAGTTGTTTTTGACCGGTTAACAATTATGATTGATCATGAAACATTTGCAGATATTTTTGCAGAGAGGGAGTTCAAAGTTTCATATCCGTCATTCTTGGATTGTTTTGGAATTCCTTTGTATGCATCATGCACCACGAGGCGTAAACCTTTGCAGTAATTATCGGTTTTTCAAAATTTTTATTTTCAGGAATCAACTAATCGAATGAACCAAGTTTTGTTTGGTTTGAAAAAAATGAATAAATTAAACATGAATCAATTTGAAATTTTTGTAACACAAAAGTTATTTTATTTTATTAAATATATATTTTTAATATATTCTTTATTTTATATACGTAACTTTATTTTAATTTTTATCAAAATGTGTGAATTAGCAAAGTTTTTATTTCATACTTTTTTTTTCTTATTATTACTCTCACTTCCTAGAAATATATAATAAGGGAAAGTATTGCGATCGTGAAAAATTTCTAATCTCAGTTTTCAACGAAAATAGACGTTTTCAGGTCCTCTGAGTCCAAATGACTAGATAACCCAAAATGTTCTCTGTGTGTGGTAAGTCTAGGCGTGTGGTGTCAAAAAAGAAAAGTTGTACGAAATTGAAATTACGTATTTTAGGTAGGTATATGCCTGCTTTGTTGAATGGATGTGGGACAGGTTGGGGGGGGGAGGTTGAAACAAGTTCAGATATATTAATTTCAATGAAAAAGTTTTCATATAAATTATTTATTGATAGTAATGCACAATTTAATGTAAAATGTGTGAATTTATAATATTTTCTATGTTGAATGCTGTTTTGTAGCAACACGATATATTTGGGCATACTTTAATAAAAAAGTATCTCTCTCTATCCTTGTGTTAGAATATAGTTTAATTGAAGGTAATAGTTTTATAATTTAATTGAATGGATTTTTAAAAATCATGACAAAAGAAACCCTAAATTTGTCCCCTTAGGTCTCAATGACGGAATCCCTGGAAAATCATCACAGACTTGGCAGGATACGGCTAATACAATTTAAATATTTCTAGAAATATGCAATATGCTATTAGATTTCAATTTTGGATTTACTGATAGATAAGTTCCATTAGCACCATTTCATTATTTATTTTATTTTTCTGGCTTAGGAAAAAAGGGGGATAATTCAGATAAGGGCTCTAAGAAAAATAATACACGAAAAATTATTGTACTGAACGTTTATAAAAGATAGACTAAATCAATACTATTTATACGAATATATTTGTTCCATGATCGCTCCAGCAATATTGGATTTAGAAAATGGAAAGCCTTTAACTTAGTGGCTCCTAGTCTGTTTTTTTTTTCTCATGTATTCATTAGGATATTCATTTGCCCCCTTGGTCTCCAACTCAATTGGAACTTCTAAGACAGAAAGTCTACTCCATAAAGAGGGAAGGGAATTTTTATTTGTAATTTTTATTGGATGAGAAATTGTTTTATGCAGGAAAGGATATTTGGGTCATTCTGCGAAAATAGGTACATTTTCTAATAATTTTCTTATAACTTCAGATAGAACTATAATTAAAAAAAAAAATCTTTATGAATTTTAATTGCATCTCAGATACTGTTTTAAACATATTCCATCGTAATTGTTTCTCGAACGGAAGATAAATCATAATATTCCAATGAGGGGATGAGGGTGTGAGCATAGTTGAGTGGGGGAATGAGGATTAGAGAATATTATAAGGAAGTAATAACAATTAATATATATATATATATATATATATATATATATATATATATATATATATATATATATATATATATAGTTATATCGAAATATGTTTGGTTTCGAAATAATTTAGTAAAATAATTACATTATTATTAAATTATTACAAAGCGTATGAGATAAATTAATTTTAGCCTATGAATAAAGAAACTGAATTAGAGACATATTGAATGAAATAAATTTTTTATAATAACTAAGAAGTGAGATGTGAAGTTTTTGTTCTTATTCATTGTTTACTGATTAGGCCTTAACTTTAGAGTCTCCATATTTACAACACACCAACTCCCATAAAACCTGAAGAACTACAATAGAAATTCATCAAATATTTAACTTATTTTCTCTATTCTTTGAGCAGGTGAGGGAGTGAGGATCACCAAACACAAAGCGCATTTTTTAACTTAACATCTCCAAATCACAGAATGTTAATGGAGGCTTCTCTTAGCATCGGTTACAATTTGGTTTGGAGGTAACTGGTAAGGCTTGCCAACTGTTTTCCTCAGATGTAGAAGGCGGTGGGTTCACTTGAAGCCCATTTTTGAAAAAAAAATAATGAGAGAGTGAGGTAAATGGCTAAGGGACGAGTAATTAATTTTACTAATTGCCGACGTAATTATTCAATGATGAATTTAATTTTCTTTTCTGAAAATCCTGAGCTTGAATGGAAACCTAATGCATTTTATAGAGATAAATTAGATTTTCTAGCAGCTAAACAAAGTTGATGTAAAAAATTTAAGCAATAGGACTGTGTGAGAGTGAGGATTTAATGTTTAAAACATGTTTACGTCATTATAAACATGTTTTAATTATTATTAACATATAGCTAACCCATGATAAAACAATCTAAGACCATGCTTTATCAAAACCAATGAAAAAATATTTCTGCCAGATGCATCAAAATAGCCCGATTTCTTCATGAGACTGATTTCCCTATTTTTGAAGAAGAATGGCCCATATAAAAAAAATTATAATAATAAATTCTGAATAAATTGTCTTTAATAAAATATTACTGATCATATTTTATGAGCCGAAATTCGAATGCCGTCTTGGATGAAGAGGGATGGTTATTCTGGCTTTATTTTAGCTCTATCTATCCATAACGGTGTGAAGATTTCTCTGGAAGATACTGGCATTGAATTGAGAATTTAATAATTACGAAACTTATTTAAGGTCGACTAGGAAGACCTCGAAAGATGTGGACTGAAGACGTCAGGAAAGATATGACGGCTAGAGGTCTAACAGAAGATGACTGCACTGACAGAGTTCATTGGAGAGAAGAGATACTAAGGAACGGAATATAACACAGTTGCAGGACCCGAAATAAGAAATAATATAAGGTCGAAGAGTTGTTTTCCAAAGAAAAAAAAAATTGTTAACATTGAAAACAGAAAAGTAAAAACGGATTTCTGAATCCATAAAAACTATAAACCATGCCTTAAAAAATACATTTAATAGTTTTCAATGCATGCATCTCAATATTTTAATATTTTTTTTACAAAAAGTTGTTAGTTGAATTTAAAACTATCTATACAAATAAGTGAATGTGGCGAGATACATAATAATTCAGGTTACTCAAGGAGTTAAGGAGGATTTTTTAGCACGTCTAAATAAATTTAATAACCAAAGATGTTAAAGTTATTTTATATTTTATTATATAATATATAATATATAGTTTATGATTTTTTTCTACATATGATTCCACACATATATATATATCACGATGGAAGATAGTTTTTAGATTTTCAAGGAATTGCTTTCAAACAAATAGCTGATTTCTTTCGTGAATTTTTCAAAGAATTTTTAATCTCTTTTAATAAAATATTATATGTATAAGTTAGGCCTACCTTGTAAATTTTTATTATTTTATTTGGTTTTATTTTTTGGACACATGTAGAGATAAAGGACGTTGGCATAATAATTAAGTCTTATGAATTAAATTAATAGCAATATTAATAGAAATATTTGAACTAATGTTAAAGCAAATATATATCGCTTCTAAATAAACAAACTAAAAAAAAAATTAATTTATTACATATTGTTCGGCTAATATGTTAAAATCAATAAAAACAAAAAGTTGCTTCTTCATGAAAACGTTTCTTGATTTTAAGGATTCAGAGAGGAAGTTGTAGATGCCAAAAATATGATATTTTTCTAATCTATGCACATTTGTGAAATATTTATTTCAATAGTGTTGGCATCAACGATAGTCAATGAAAATGTAAGCAAATGTCTCTGTCATAATTAGATAGTGTTATCATTATAATTGATTCCAGCTGATACATTAAAATAAGATAACGATACTACATCGAAATATTGGACTGCATAGATATCTTTTAATCCTGGCAACAATTTTCGTTAGTAGAAATTTAACTGTTTTAACAGGATCCAACAGTACAGAAGGAAGATAGCACCATATTGATTAGCGTATATTATATATTTTTATTTTCATACTTTTATTTCGATTCACTCGGCTTTTAAAAGCGAAAAAGAACATTTTTTAAAAGCAATAAATCTTTTAGTTGATTGGACAGTTCTGATTATTCTTCAGCGGAGCTAGAAGTAATTGAGGGCTTTAAAGTCTACTTCTTTTTTTTTTTTTTTTTTTCTTTGTTTGAGAAATAAGGTTATTAGATTTAATTTTTTTTCAAGTTTACTTTTGTGTAATAACTCGTCCAATTTA
Source organism: Rhaphigaster nebulosa (assembly GCA_948150685.1). NCBI lineage: Eukaryota > Metazoa > Arthropoda > Insecta > Hemiptera > Pentatomidae > Rhaphigaster > Rhaphigaster nebulosa. The sequence goes on from OX411307.1 coordinate 104,178,842, forward strand.
TTGTTGTCCAAAAATATTCATATTAGCAAAATGTATTTCACATTACACATTTCTTAGGTTATGATTAAAAGTCTTACTATACATATTTTAAACATGCTCTAAGCCCTTCCTCAGTATATTTTTGCAATATGCAGTTATAAAAAAAAAATGTATAGCAAATTATGAACATGATAATTGTAACCCAAACACACCTGTTAAATAAGATATAGCAACTTGATTAAGAATAATCCTTTATGGAAACATATCCTAATTTTAATAATTATAATAATAATATCATCTCAGCCATTTGAAGGAACAGGAGGCTTAAAAATGATCAAATTTCAGTTTGTTATAATTGACAATAAAAGGTAAAAAAATGGAATTAAATTAAAGAAGTAAGCGGGTAAAGACATACTATTATCCGAGCTTAATTTTACTCGTTGAACTTCATATACGTATAATGTAGAAAAATAAAAAATAACTTTTGTATGTATAAAAAATTAATCTTTATTTTTTCATTTTATTTGATTTTATAAAAATAGTAGTGTAACAATTACCCACTTTCATCTTAAATTATATAATTTTTAATAGCATTACTAAGCCATAAAAACACAAAATTATAAATGTTTATATTTTTTTTTTTACTCACAGATCCATGTTATTTGTTAAAAAACGTAACTGTTTCACTTTACACTTTTTTCCATCTCTCTTAGTTTTTGATATATTCACAATTGGAAACAAGAGTACCTTTTCTTTTCTTTTTTCTTTTTTTTTTTTTTTACAAAAATAGTCATAACTTAAATAAAAAATTACTAGATCGCTACACCGCTCATTTTATAGGCAAATACCTTTCAAGCCCCGTTATTTTTTATATCCTACAATAACTTAATTAGTGATAAGAAATACTATTACCATGCAAACACCTCTCATGCTTAAAAATCAAAGTTTTTCAATACCCACAGGACCAAACAGCGACCGAATATCTCCTTTCAGGGTCCATTTTCAAAAAGTTTTTAAAAAATAATATGTAATACTAATACAGAATACTTAAGAGCGATACATCTCACTTCAGATACCAAGCTTTTACTGAGAAGGAAATAATAAACTTGTTAATTGGAAAAATGCATACTCTGATCGATTAATAAAATTATGTATCATCTATTCATGTTTTATTATTGTATCATTAGATTATTGTATCATTTAATTTTAATGATATAAAGCATGTTATTATAAATAATTTAATATTAATTTAGACCTTTATACATTTAATCGAAGTTTCGGTGACACTAAAGTTGATTTTATGACGAAATATTTTTATTTATTTTATAATCTAATCATCTATATAGATAAAATATCACCGTATGTATGTACATATTAATAAAGAATTATAATTGCGTTATTCACTTACTACGAGTGAAAATAAACAAATTTGTAAAGCACCAATCCAGAATTCCATAGCCATGGAGCAGGTTTTATTGGATGAGAATAGATATCAATTTAACTTAAGTACTTTCGATCCCTCTTCAAACTTGTATTAGCCTTACCGTAGGGAGGGGAGTGTGCATTGAATTTGGAACACGGTTTCGAATAAAATGATTCTAGTGCGCTTTTAGCTTGTTTATAAAAAATCTATAGAACATAATCTTTTATAGAAATTATTTCCTCATTTAATTCCATATTAATAATAATAAAATCGTGAACAGTTGTCCGAAATTTAGTTTTCTTTTAACATATCGATTCATTCTACAAACGCTTTATTTAGAATTGGATCGCATTATGTTTAATCGTAAAATTTTATTACGGAAAAGTTGAATGAAAGGTACATGTTTAATTTATTAACTCATAAAAATAAATATGATACATTTCTAATAAAATTAATTTTTATATAAGAAATAAATACTTTCCCTGTATTCCGAGTGAAAAAAAAAGTATATATTTAGTCTAAGGAATATTCAATTCCAAATTCCTCAAAAATAAAAAACGAGAATATCTTAAAAACAAAATAATAGAGATAGAAACTAATAGAATTGAAAACAACGTAAGAGACATGTACAAGGGTATAAACAGATCGCGTAAACAGTTTGAACCAGCAATGAATGGAATTAGAGATGAAAATAACAATATCTTGGCCGATCCGTGGGACATTGTGAATATATTTAAAAAACACTTTGAAAGTATTTTGAATTCGGGAAATAATAATCAATCTCCTCCTTCTGAATATCAGAGTGCTGAACCGTTAATTGAAGAACCGAGTAAGGAGGAAGTCGAAATAGCCATCGGAAAATTAAAATCTCATAAAGCAGCGGGAATCGACAACATTCCCAGTGAAATAATAAAAGCGTGCGGTGAAGCTGGAGTTTCTAAAATACATTTTTTGGTTAAAAAGATCTGGGAAAATGAAAAAATGCCCGAAGAATGGAAAGAATCTTTACTTATTCCGATTCACAAAAAAGGTCCGAGGACGGAGTGTAATAACTATCGCGGAATATCACTCCTCCCGGTATGTTATAAAATATTCTCGTTGATCCTAACTAGTCGAATCACGGAATATGCCGAGGAAATTATCGGAGACTACCAATGTGGTTTTAGACGGAACCGATCAACTATCGATCAAATATTTTCCTTACGGCAAATATTAGAAAAAAAATTAGAATTCAACGGTGTAGTTCATCAGCTTTTTGTGGATTTCAAAAAGGCTTATGATTCCATCGATCGCCGGAGACTGTATAACATTTTGATTGAGCAGGGAATACCGAAGAAGTTAGTAAATCTAGTAGGGATGTGCATGACCGAAACATTCAATAAAGTTAGAATAGGTAATTATTTTTCGGAGAAATTTGAAGTTCGCTCGGGGTTAAAACAAGGCGATTCCCTTTCACCTGTCCTATTTAATTTAGCATTAGAGTATGTCATTAGAAAGGTAATGCTTACCGAAAGGGGTTTAGATCTGGGTGGTAGAATATCCGTGCTGGGGTTTGCGGATGATTTGGTATTATTAAGTGAGGAGGCGGAAACTATAAAACTGAATACAGCAACGTTGATGACAGCTGGGAAAGAGATTTGTAGACAGCGATTAGTGGTATCGGCATCGAACCTCCGGGTTCGCTAAGCCTTTTATTATTTATTATTAAGGAATATTAGTGATAAAGAACTGTATTTATGGGAAAATTAAAAATAAAGTTTAAATTTCAATTGCCTAATCGTCCCATTTTTCTGAATCTGCTACTGTCACTCAAGGCTGTAGGTATATTTAGTCCCCATACACCTTTATAGAACTGTGGTGATACGAGAATTTAATGATATTCATATCAGATTGTCTCATCTTAAAAAAAAAGAAAAGATAAATGCCACATGTAACTGTACTTTAATGAATGCTTTTTTTAAAATAACGATTCTTGGTAATTTAATAAAAAATATCTCTTCATTCCAAAAGTTATATGTATTCAAATGTTATCGGGAAAAAAAACTATAAACGTATCTCGTTCAATAATAAAAAAAAAAAAAAATTCTAAATGAAAATTTTATTCCACATTATGAATATTTTAGATATCCATGAATGAATAGCCTTTTCTAACCTTTTGTTTTAATCACGATAACAAAAATAACTTTTCTAAACCCGTTTTTTTTTTCATTGATTTATTATTGTATTTATTATTCATTGTTATTAAGATTTATTTATTGAAAAAATAATATTAAATTTGAAAATTTTTTTTTATTAAAATTACTTATTGATTAGAAAAAGTCCTATATAAATGTCACATTAATAACCGTAACGTATATATATATATATATATATATATATATATATATATATATATATATATATATATATATATATATATACACTACATTTATATATTTATATGCAGGATGATTTGATCAATTTTTATATTTGCTTCATTTTATTACTTTTGTTAAATAATACTGTTTGAACCAATTTAAAACTATTTTGACCTTGATTAGGATTCCATTTATATGAGTCCAGCGAATTGACCACTGGACCATGTACCATGTAAGTTTTGAGTTTTAATCGGGTTAAAAAAAAAAATAAAATGATAGAAGTTTAACACACTTATATTATTTAAACTAATAAATAATTTAATTACAATTGACAATTATATAATTTAATTTGACATTTTAGACGATCGATTTCTCACAAGGTGAGCCAAGGTTAATTTCACTCCTATGCTAATTTACCACAGTTACTAGTATTGGCATTATTGGGTATACTTTTTTTTACTCAGTGGTTATTTTGGGATGGGAAATTTCCCCTTTCTTCCCCTCCCCCTCTCCCGTGAATCCGCCATCGTCATACATAGATAAGTGAATGTAAAAATGGTTAAATTTCTAAATAAAATATAAAATACAAGTTCCTTAGATTATGTATTTTTCGTTCGAACTCAATATCATTTTGGTTAAATGAGGAATTTAAATAAATAAATTTCAGCCACTTCTCTTTTTTTTCTACCCTAAAAATATTAATATAATTTTTTTTGGGAGGAAAATACTTCAATTTTTTATCTGTTCATTTTCTATTTCAAGTATTTTTTGGTAAACTACTGTTTTTCTATGACTTTTTCTTATCCCTTTGTATTGTTTTTAATCCAATTCATCAAGTTTAATTGCTATTATCATTATTTTGTATCAATGATTATCATTAAATTTTAATATCTGAATTGTTTAAAATTAAGTTAAGCATTTAAAAGCCAAATGCTCCTAATGCAAAATCCTCAAGCATGGAGTAAAGTAGAACAGAATATATATAGTATAATCTAAACATGATATTAGCGAACGATAACATAGTTTTTTATAGTACCTATACAGATTTTATTTTACTGTACAAGGAACTGAGACCCTGCAGGATTAATTTTTTTTATTTAAAGTGTTTTTATAAAAAATATGGTAAAATTAATTGTGGTTGACCATGATTTTGAAATTCAAAGAATGATATTCGGGGATCGTTGAGTGTACTGATAAAACACATATATCATGCCTACAAAGTAGATATTAACAAAATAAAAAAAACAGAAGCAGGTATATACAGTATCCATAAAATATTTTAAAAAGAAGAACAAATAAGAAAAAGTAGTGAATATTATCTAAGAAAGTAAAGACACGCAATAGTCTACAGAGTACTGAATGAAATAAACAATACACTCAACGGTTTCAGGGGTAGGGGTGACGATGAGACAAGAAAAAAAAATAAAACAAAACTTTATCTCAAATAAACTATTGAGTATACAAAATTACACTAAAAAATATAATCAGTAAATAATGAGTCATTATTTACTTATACCATAAATATTGATGTTTAATAGGAAAGATTTGAAGTGGATTTTGAGACCTCTGTATTTTAATAGTTTATAACAAACACACACACATAATATATATATATATATATATATATATATATATATATATATATATATATATATATATATCTTCAGGTCTAAAGTTCTCTAAGTTAAAAATGTTTGTGGAGATATTAACAAAATTTTAATTTATTAATTCAAAATTTTATTTTAATAAATTATATATATATATATATATATATATATATATATATATATATATATATATATATATATATCTTCAGGTCTAAAGTTCTCTAGGTTAAAAATATTTGTGGAGATATTAACAAAATTTTAATTTATTAATTCAAAATTTTATTTTAATATATATATTATATATATATGTATATGTATATATATATATATATATATATATATATATATATATATATATATATATATATATATATATATATATATATATCTTCAGGTCTAAAGTTCTCTAGGTTAAAAATATTTGTGGAGATATTAACAAAATTTTAATTTATTAATTCAAAATTTTATTTTAATATATATATATATATATATATATATATATATATATATATATATATATATATATATATATATATATATATATATATATATCTTCAGGTCTAAAGTTCTCTAGATTAAAAATGTTTGTTAAGATATTAACAAAATTTTAATTTTTACAATGGGAACCTTTAGGCCTTGAACTATCAAAAATATTGAATTAAAAGTATAGTACATGAGTGAAATGTAGAACATAATACATATAAGTGAAGTAAAATCAAAGCTGAAAGGAATGGGCAAGAGAGAACATTCTCCGGCCAAAATGGATAAAACAAGTTTATTTGTTTTATTACCATCTTGGCCGATCCCCGAATAACAATCAGTAGATTTGAATGTATTAGAATTAGAAACCATACATAAAATGCCACTAAAGTTTTCAATCTAAAATACGTATACGTCACCCTTTTTAAGTAAGCCTAATAATACACATCTATGTAATGTGTGGAGGTTCTCACCAAAAAGTTACATTTCCATTTTGTATTAAAAAAAAAATTATTTCCATGTAAAGGATTGTAGAATAGCTCACAAAATTGTTATGCTTTGGTATGATCTAGTGATTTCTTTGTGCAATTCAATAAGTAGATATATTCAGCACCATTTAGCACAACTTAGAATTGAATATAATATAATTTTAGCAAAAGCAGTCCTTTCCATGACAATATATATATATATATATATATATATATATATATATATATATATATTTTTTTTATACAAAATGGAAATGTAATTTTATGGTTTGGACCTTCAAATATATAAATGTGAAGATATAAAAATAAAGTTAACGTTAAATGAATATATAAAAATAGATGTATGCAAGTAATAGAGAATTAGAAAATTAAAATAGAAAAAACTAAACAAAAATTAAATTAAAAAAAATATTAATATATTTGTACATCAATAAAACAATAAGATGATATATACAAACAAGATATTTAACAAGTGAGGATAATTTCAGTCACAAATGGAAATTTCAAATTTACTATTTGGGGTTTTCAAACTAAACCTAAAAATGTGCTATACACCCAACGATTAGGATTTGGATTTATTTGCAGGATGATCATGGATTTCCAAGAGCACAACAACTGTTTTTTGTATTTCTTAAAGATTTTGTCTTCTTAAGATTTCCCATTCAACATAAATGCCAGTAGTTGACGTCAACAATCAAACAAACATAATCTATATAAGCTATTCCACTCGCTACGACATTTCAATAATTTTTTCGTTCGAAAATTGCAAGATCAGTCAGTATCAAACTTTTGACTTGAGCACAACACACTGCCCACTGTGGATAACAAAAATACCAACCAGGAAATTCCTCTACGGCTACGACAGATTTAAGACCGGTCTTCATATCGCTACTCACTTAAAAAATGCAATCAAGTTTCTTCTGCATCACTTCAAACAGCGATGGAAGTATTAAACATTTCATTCTATCATATTACTTTGATCTCTCTTGAAGAGGCACGAGGGGAAGGAGGGGGGATGTACCATAAGGAACCAGAAACGGCTAAATTTGTTTCCGGAGGCGATTCTTGGCCATGAAGCAATCTCAAGAATATAATAATAAAGAGAGAGGACATTAAGGGGAGAGAGGGCTAGACTCTTAAACAGTTTCAATAGAAATTTACATGGAGAATATTGAATGAAGGGTGGGGATGGGCCACGCCCACCAGCCAATGAGGGGATAGGGTGGGCGCATGCGCAGGATACGGAAGGGCGGCTGGCGGGACCACGTGAAGCCAGCCACTCCCATCCCAGCCATGCTCAACAACCTCAGCCTCATCGGATCCGGCCCCCTCGGTAAGTGACTAATCGATAACTCTCACACCGATGTATCTCCCAGCCTACTTTTCACATATCTCTTTATAAACAATATTAATCATAGTTTAATTATGTCTAAAAAATCTAACTCCTGACCATTAATTAAAAAAAATATACAATTAAAAAAAAAAAACAGTTGAAATTTTCCATTACTCTAATATCTACACAATTAAAAAAAAAATTGTAATCATTACTTTAACTCATAAAAAAAAATAACCAAAATATATATTTTTTATAATCCTTTGCTTATCCATAATGAAAACAATTTTAAAAACATGAAATAAAATAAAAATATTATTCATCAAATTTATTAAGGAACACAACCGGAGCCGATTCACCTTCCGGCAGAGGTGCCGTAAGTGTTGGCATTCTGCATCAAGCATCAAGCGACAGTGGATTAGTTCTGGCTCCTTGTTTACTCCGTATTGTCAATTTGATACTTTGCCATACATGAAAATAAAACAAATATAAATTTTCATAAACTTAATATTAACAATAAATATTAAAATTTGTAGTTTTAAATCATGGATTATAATCAGCGTGGCAGAAATTACGATTATCTACTATTTAGCACAGTCGCTATAAAAATAATTGTATCACTATACATTTATTTTAATATTTTTTATATGTATTTAAAATAATTGTGTATGCATGTTTTAATTATACTTATATAACGTTTTACAATTCATATATATATATATATATATATATATATATATATATATATATATATATATATATATATATATATATATATTTTTTTTTTTTTTTTTTTTTAAATATAAAACATGATTAACAGTTTGATTTCAGCCATACGGACCTCCTCGCTAATGCTCATTAATAATGAATTTAGATTCTGTGTACATAATATGTTTGTTTTTTTACACAAGAGTACATAGCGATGTAATTCATTCCGATCTGGAAAACGTTTGCAGGGCCGAATGCAAGAAGTACTGAGGTTGAGAGATTTCGAAAGATCCGCATCAGATGTAATACCTACAGATTTTATTTTGAAAATTGGAGTCTACGAGGCGTCACGGAGTGAAGAATGCACGGATGTTCCGCTACAGAATTCCCGACGTATGAATGGATTGGATTACTCTTCACAAAAAACCGTTTATCTGTTTTGCGATTCCTCGAAACGCAGTGCTACGATTCGCTTCCACTTGACGAAAAACCGTTTTCCATTAATACTTATATATAATTTTGTTTTTTAATCCGATGGTGAAGTGAACCACGATACCCGAGTACTAATCATTTATAATTCCAAGTGTCGAAAATGAGGAATACAGTGCTGCATCAAGTGGATAATCATATATGCATATATATATATATATATATATATATATATATATATATATAGGTATATGGCACAATTATGTTTATTATTAATCAATTCCTGATCTATTTTACTTCTTTCTTTTTTTTAAACGTTAAATATAACGTTAAATAAACGTTAATAATTAAAAATTACAATCAGAAATTAAATAGGCTATAATTTTAAAATATGTTTTTAAAATATGTACTAGCAGTTAATCCACATGATATAATCCACTTTAATGGATCAGATTTCAAACCCTTTTCACTAATTGAATGAATTTTTAATTAATTTCTATTTACACGTATATAGTTCTTTTAACTAAATTTTTCATAATCATTATTTAAAAAAAATAGAATACCATTATTATTGTGTATTAGTTAAATAATTAACTACTGGTAAAGTACAGACAGGAATCAATAGCAACACTTGCAACCAATTTGAAAGCATTAAATTAATTTTTTTGTCGGCATTTATTATTTTATTGAAGATTATTGTTATTACATATTTGAAGTTTCCTCCATATAAGTATTTATAACCTGAGGTTTAACAGTTCTGAGTGCCTAAGTTCAGTAGTCTGGAAAAAAAATATTATACCAGGTTTTCGGATTACTGGCATGTTTTAAATATTTACTTTATAAATTTGTTTTAAAAAAATACTATTTTTAAAAAATATAAAATTGCTGTTTATACAATAGAATTTAAAAAGAGTTTATTAGTAGTTATAATTATTATCAATCACAATTTTTAAAGTAGTTCGATGTAATTGATTAAAAAAAAAAATTGTTGGTCCCTAAAATAAATTAGAATTTGGCATTGGAACCTAAATATTACACCAATAATTTTTTTTAATTCACATTTTCTGTAAAGTTTTGTATACGGATTATTTCTATCTACTGATTTAACAAAATTCCTTCTCTTTTTTATTGTTCATGCAAAAAACATAAAATTTAAAAATGTTTTACTTTTTCAAATGTATAACAAATTCAATAATCTTATTAATTATATTTTTAATTTTTAAAAAAATGTCATATTATTTTTAGGGTAGTTGTATAAAACATAGTGTTTTATGAGCGTTATAAAACCTGTTTATGATAATTAAAAATTATTACAAAAAAAACTATTTTTTTAATACTTACTTATTTTTAAAAATATCCGAATTCTTATAATGTACTAAGAATTCATTTGTTACTGTTATTAAATTTTTCGGTTTAATTTACTTATTAATTTTATTACTCTGTCAAGCGAAAAAAGAACTATAATAAAGACATTTAACTACAATAAGATTAACGATAAAAAAATGCCATAAAAAAACAAAACATTAAATTTAAAATTTCCGGGCGGAAATACATCAGGAAGTGTATCGGTTAACTACACTTCCTGATTAATTTCCATGTTTTCTAAAATGACGGTTTTGCTGTATAGTTAAAAAACAATTAATGTTTATTTAGTTTATTTTGGTATAGATATATTATAACACATATAATGGTTGGCAATTAAATGCGTTTGAACAAATATAAAAAAAAAACTTCTTAAATTAGAAGTTCAAATAACTCGGTAGGTATTACAATATCCTTTCAACATTTTGTACAGAATATTTTCATTTAACACTTAATGTCGGAGGCTGCCTAATGATTTTTACTAATGATTATCTACTAAAAGTAAATAATTAGTTGCTATGAACGAAATTAATAGTTCATTTATTAAAAAATGGAAATTAATAATAATATACTTTTTAGTTTCGAATATAATAAGAAATACATTTTTTTTTATCTTAAAAATTTGACAAATAAATATAAAATTTAACCTCTAAACATTTATATATTGTGAGAAAAATTTGTAGAGAAAAAACGAACAATCACAAAACAAATCATTTCGTTTATATTTTTAAGTAATATTTCTAATTAAAAAATTAAACATGTAAAAAATGCAAAACATATGTTAATTTGAGCTGCAACAAGCTTATGTTCGGAGTTTTTGTTTCATGTACATATGGCATTTTCACAAACACTTTTTATCGGTTAATATTTAAAATGTAAACATTGAAAGGCCATAATAAGTGCGACCAACGGAAAGTATGTTCTACTTTTAATGCTGACTGTAAAACATGACAATAAATTTTTTAAATTTCTATATCGCCTGTTGTTTACAAAGCTGTAGAATCAGTTGTTAACAAGGCGGTTTTTAATCCGCACTCCGGTATAACGATATAATTAAAAAAATATATCCAGACAATATTTCACTTTATAAATTCACTTAAACATTGATCCAATCTTTTTTAAATTCATTTTTACATTTCAATTTGACATCTTTCTATAATTTAACGACTTCTATAATTTTTCTTAATATGGACTTAAATCGGGCTGATTTTTTTCCGTTCTCAGCGGATGGTATTTTATATTAGCTGTGATTTGATCAGATTTCGAATATCGGAATATTTTAAAAAATATTAACACATTTTTTATGTACGATTGTAACTTTTTACAAGAGATCCAACTTTTTGAAAATACGTCCTAGCTACCAAGACGCTGCTACAGATTAATTTTTTCTAATATATATTATTAATTCACAATTTTTTATGAAATTACAATTGTGCCGATGTTTCGGATTTGAGTTAATTTAAAAATATTTTTCAGCTTTGATAGATAGTAGCATGTTATGGGTTTATTTTATTTTTCTAAATCGTCCAAGTTTTAAAATAATATTAAGAGCATCAAACGTGACAATTCCATGTTTCAAGGAAAAGTAATTTTGTTTGATGCTTATAAAATCTGAATTTGAGGAATTTTACAGGAATGTAAAAATTAAAGTTACCGGTTTACTATATTATTATATTTAATCACACATTGGATTCAACTTAATAATTCAAATTTCATTTTAAAATTTTTAGTTCAAACCATTTTAATTAGTAGAATAATTATTTTTTATATATTTTTATAATTTTATTTTTATTTATGAAGATACGTCTTTTCAAGAGTTTTTGTTTAAACTTTCATTAAATGAATCATGAATCATAATTTCGAAAGTGGGAAACTTTTTAAATTTTATAAAAAAACACAAATTGTGTTTCTTCACAAATTTCTTCTGTTTCATTTATACTTTACTTTTTGTTGGTTAGTGGATGTTCACAGTTGAACGGGAATATTTATAAGAAATAAATTGAAAAGTACCTATAAATTTGAATTATCAAAATTGAAGGTTGAATTAATGGATTAATTTATAAAAATAATTTATTTACTGTTTATAAAAAAATAGATTATGTATTGATCGATGTTCAGAAGGAAAAAATAAACAAGGAATGATTTATTAATAATTAAAAAACAAAAAGCATACTACAAAAAACTTAAATGCGTGCCCATTACGTTTAACTGAACAATTATATTTATATATTTTCCATTGATTTATGTCTACGTATATGATAGTTTCTCGTTTAATGCAATTACTAAATATATAAAATGTATAAGTGTAGTTTTTAAGTGGAAGAGTAAAACTATGTGAATCATCTCCACTAAGCCAACTATTTAATCGTTATATTAATATTTTCAAAAGTATTTGGAGTTGTAAATTACGATCAAACTATTCGGTCTTAAATATTTTGAGAGTTAAAGACAGCACCCGTTATCAATGTCGTGTAAATCGATATTTCAAAATTTCCTTAAAATTTATACGTGATACAGAAATTGGTACATATAAATACGCATGAATGTCTGAATAGGTATTTATGGAGGAAAAAAAACATATATATATATATATATATATATATATATATATATATATATATATATATATATATATATATATATATATATATATATATAGTTGAATATCCCAAGCATAATTATACTTTATTTTATAGCTTTATTATTTATGATTATTAAATTAGACTAGTATTTCTTTACATATTTTTCTGGAAAAATAAATAATGCAGAGTACTTAAATATGGGTGCTAAAAAACGATAAAAGTTTCACCTAGAACATTAATATTTGACTCGAATGAATTTTTCTAGTGTTTTGTAATAGTAATACAAAAAATCGGGCCATCAAAATACACAGACGTCGATAGATTCATTAAATATTAAACTGATTATAGCTAATCAATAAGATTCTTTAGGAATTCATTAAAATATATCATATCTGTTTAATTCAGAAAATACCACTAAAATAATAATAATAAAAATTAAGAAATAAATAAAATAAAATAAAAAAATATATAGGTAAGGCAAGTCGGGGTAATTGTTTACAAAAATTGAAATCTGGACCTATTAGAACTCTAAATTAATTTTCAACAGGGTCGCAACACTTTCTTTTCTAGGCCATAAGAGGATTATCGGCCATTTTCAGGAGGGGTTGCGGACAAGTGGATTCGTGTGCGTATGGATTCAGGTTATCTTTTAGAGTCAAATTTATAACGTAATGGTTTCTATGATTAATTTTTTTAGTAATAAAGAGGGGGAACATTAAGGATTTTCGAAGTTTATTGCGAAGTAGTTACGCCGAGATATTTTTTTTCTTTTGTTATCACTCAGTACAACGCAATTAAGGTTGTGAAATTTTGAAAACTGTTGTCTTGAGAAAATGCAAGTAAAAGATTTATTATTTCGGGAAATTCAATGTTCAGTTCAATCCCGCTCTTAGTCTGATGGGGCCCAGTCAAATGGGGACCAGAAAGGGATCTCGGTGGAAAGTTTTGGAGAAGGTGTGAAAATTTGCTCATTTATGTTTTTTACGATGCTGATCATCTATTTCAGCTTTGTTACCTCGAATTTTCCCCAGAATTATATAAAAAAAAAGCAGATCAAGATAATTTTTTTTGCTTATAACTTGAACACCATGCACTATTCCAATAAATTCTGGAATTTCCTACAATTTTGATTCTTATGATTTTTTTAACTTAGCCTTAAAAACAAAAAAGTACGCGGTGTCAAAGTGCCAAATTATATATTTATATAGTATATAGACTATATATTTATGTAGTCAAAGTGCCAATACGTTACACTCTACAATTTTTTCCTCTAGCATTTTTCTCTCAGGTCAACCGTTTTTCGGTAAAATGCGCTTGAGCCTTCTTAAAATGAACACTGTATATGTATATATGTATATATATATATATATATATATATATATATATATATATATATATATATATACACACTTTACATGAAAATTATGGTACTATATCGTAGTTCAAAAAAGCAAATTCTAGTATTAGTGTCGAATCGTTTACCAATTGATGAAGTTGTAGAATTGCAATTTTATAGTTTGCAAAATTTGTAGTCATTTTAATGGTGATTATGTTGTTGATGTACTTTCTCTTTGGGATTACTATCTTCCACCGAGTTTTAAATTTTTATTTCCATTTAATATGTTTAAATTTTTAAGCTTTCTCGTTTTTCAATTTCTTATAGATGAGTTCTTACCAGGATCATTTATTTCATTGATCTGTATCAGGTTAATCAATTCGAATATAGAGAGGTTGTTGTTCAATGAAAGATGTATCACTCGGAAGCGCATGGCTTTGTGATAAATTTCTATGAAACACTTACTTTAATTAATTTGTTCATAGCACTCTTCAATTAATGGCATTAAACGCTTTTTTCATGAGAGGGATTAGTCTAGATGTTCGTAGGCTTAAGTTTCAATCCGAATCTTGGCTACCTATTTATTTTGTAAATTGAAATGGTAAATAAAATGCATTTCAAGCATTTAGAATCATTCATTGTATATTATAAAAATTTTAATATCGGTATAAAAAAGGTGACACAAGTAACTAAACGTTGCTATATTATAGGAAATTTTCCGTTTTGTAAAAAAAATCTCGTAGAACTGACATGTTTTCAAAAGAACGGAGAAAAAAATATCTGGTGTCCCCACTCACAAAAGTTCCGTAACGCTTTGCACCCAAAATCATATTTTTAGCTTTAGCATTTAATTGCATAGATGCGTTGAAAACTCCATATCGAAAATTTGACCCGATTACAATATCTTCCTTAGCAATATGGTAAGGAAAGTAATAAAAAGTTCAATACACTGCATCATAATAATTAGTTCGAATTCGATTATTTTTTTTTCTTCAGATTTTTGACAAATTAGGTTCACCTGTTCAGAAGATAATCGTTACACATACCCACAGACAGGCCAATCGCTGAAAATTCGTCCCTTGACTTAAGTAAAGGAACACACATTTTGAGGTACTTTTTTAGATGTATCTTAATAAAAAAAATCCAGGGAAAGTTATTTGATTATCATTAAAGGTGTCTCCGGAGAATTCGTATGGTTGTCTATGTTCTGTGTAAGAAGTTACCAGTTTATTACCCAGTTGAAGGCCTTCGTTTTTCATCGAAGCGATGGCAAAATGAACAAAACAACACTATAACTTGTGTTACCTTGATAATAATAAATAATTTGTATTTGCTTATCTTGGTCATTCCCTGCTTTTCTTTTCAATATTTTTTTTTCGATATTAAATCGGTTAAAATTAAGGAATACAAAGAAATTGTATTTTGGGCAAATCAGACTCGAGTAGGCTCAATTCGAAGTAGAATTCAATGCACTATACTTTTTTCCTCTCTCACATCTCTCCCGCAGTAAACTCATTGCAGGAACCGTCAACCGGAGACTTGACTTAATAACATAAATTCTTCATGCTCTGATAGCATGTGGCCTTAACATATGTAGTCTTATTATTTACAGTTATTGAAATCCATTATACTTCCAAATCCACAATAATATTAACAGTATATCCACACTATATATCCAAAATCCACTGTTTTTTTAAATTTATTTATTATTAAATTAGGTTGGAAAACGTACAACCCCCAGAGATCTTTGGCCCTTTCCCTGTAATAAACCGTTTGTTTATAGGAACATTTTTATTCACCATCAAATTTAGATATTTCTTTTTTCTAAAAGAAAACAACGGTCAACAAAAATTATAAGACCGAATAACGAAATCCAACCGTGAGGTGAAAAAAAAATCAAATATGACAGGACATATTACATTAAATATATTCAAATGGGCCTTTAAATTAGAAAATTATATAAACTTATCGCCAATTAATTGAGTACGAAATCGATAGAGGATCTTCACCTTAATCTTTCACTATCTGATGTGATGAGAAATCTAAAAAATAGAAATAGAAACAGAAAAGAATTCTATTTTGAAACGAAGTTCCTTAAGAATAACATAGATCTAAGAAAAAAAAAATTATTTTATTTAAACAAATACCTAATCTCTATTAAAAAAAAGGAGAGGAAAAATTAAATTCACCCAGTAAGAAAAACTTGATAATTAAAATAATTACTGTAAACTAGCCTGACTTTGCACCATTCTTGTTAGCATTAACCCGCTTTTCGTTTGTAGTCTGTATATCGAATTTTGAAAAAAATCCAAACTTATTAACTATGTACATCCAGCCGTTATCAAATCCACTCTTTAATGAAACTTTTTTGCAATGATTTTAATATTTTTTTTATTATTTTTTTTTTGTGGTTTAAAGTCAACCGGAATAACAGTGCTTTGCACCAACATCAGTTTCTCGTTTAAAATGCCTAGAAAATGGTGATTCAAATCCAAAGCACAGAATTCGTTTTAAGAAATTGTTTAATAATTTTTGCAGCTTATCTTGGTCAAAAAATGAAAATGTCGTAAAAAAATTACCATTGGGGAATGATTTTTTAAGGTAAACAAGTGAAATGTAAATTATTTTTAATGGTTTTAACCGTAGAACAACAGTTTTTATACCAATCGTACATCAATGTTGACATTTTCCTGAAAGTCGTTTCCATCATTGGAATAATCGCTGTAACTTCTGCTACCCGGCTTTCGTTTATGCTTCGCCGGGATTTTTTTGTATTTAATGAAAAATAACCAATGTTATCTAAGAATCTATAGCATGAGTGAAATATTTGGATAGGCTCAGTTTTACTCGATGAGATGACTTTACACCAGAATTTTGATGGTGCAAAGTCATTCCCACTTCGTTAACAACGATATTACTTTTAATTCAATTCGATAATGAGGTTTTAGGCGTTAACTTTTAGGAAAACACGAATGAGGATTTTAAACTGGTGTAAATATTGAGTAAAAAAAAAATCGGAAAATTAACGAACCAAGCGGCTTTTGTACGGTGAAATTCATTACTTTTACCCAAAGGATGTTAGAAATAATCAAGAAATAATCATCATCTCTGAACAGAGGAGATTGTAAATGACGCTAAAGCTGTCGATAATAATTCAGTGTTGCCAGAAAATTGTGATAAAGCTAAAATATTTCTCATTTAGGCAACAAAATTATTCTTTTTTTTTTTTTTTTTTTTTGTGTGTGTGTAAAACTTTTTTGTCACTTTTGTGCGAAATGACCTCACGGGCTCAAAGCCAAGTCAGTTTACGGTATTTAAATCCGTTGTTGAAAGATATAAAGCTGATTTCGAAATAAAATGTAGTATAATAAATAGTTTCTTATAAATGTATAGAAGAGAAAATCCTATTCATAAATAAAGAGCAAAATAAAAAAATCATAATCGCGGGCTCAATCAATCAGTTTCATCCAAAAATGCAAATAAATAATAACCAAATCTTAAGCAAATACAGGAATATTAAAAAAAAAATCTTTAACTGGATCTAATCAACATAATATGCTAGACTTTCTATGCCGTAAAAACTCTTAGTTGAATAATTGATGTAACTGTAATTTTTAACAAACAGAAATTTTGAATCTGAACAATAATTATCACGAAATTTATTGAAATTGAATCAGTGGAACCGAAGGCAGACAGACTGGTAGAGTGCGGTTGGGGATGGTGCCTTTGCTGATGTTTCCCCTCCATTTGACATCCCCGGGGATCTTCACTAATATGCATGGGGCGGCACCCCATTGTGCAGTTAACAGCTTGGCTTAGTGCCCCCAGGCCGCGACTCACTTTTCCAATAGTGTAATTTGGCTTTGTTTATTACTATATCATTAACAATGGATAGGGATGCCGCCGGTGATTTTGTGAAAACACTCACTTTACGTCTACTATCCAGAAACCTTTAAGTTATAATTAAAACAAAAAAAAAAAAAAAAAAAAACTGTTGTACTTCCTGCTGCGTGAAAGCTTATGTTAAGGGTAAAACAACGCCTTAAGAATTTTGAAAATTAAGTATTGCGAAGAATACTGGGCCCGAAGAAGGATGAACCAAGTGAAGAATTCGGGGGGCTATACAACACATAGCGGCGTAAACAGCGACCGGTAAATATCATTGTAAATTCTACCGGTAAATATGATCATATAAAAATTTCCTACAAAAATCTTCCTAAATTAGAATATAATAAACATAATATGAAAAATCTCTCTTAAATTTATATAGGATGTCCCAGATAACCTGTCCCCCCGTATATATTCTAGAATGTTTGGAATATCAGAATGAAATTTGGCGGATACCAACTGGATAACCATAAGTTATTTTGAGGCGTATTGCTGATTTATTAACCTATCGGAGTATTCCTCCTGCGGTTCTAATTCTAAAATCTTCAATGGCATGGGTTTTTTTTTGTTTTTTTTTTAATGGATTCTGATAGGAAATGAAATTTTAATACGAATTCATATCGGGCACTTCCGATTAGATCCGATCTAATCACAAAAATACGGTTTTTATACAAAGTTCCAAATTTCCCTGAAGGATATCATTTTTTTTTTTATGAAACTATTCAAGTAAATTCATTTCGAAATGAGACAACTTTCAATCCAGAACACTAAGTATTAGGGCGGCAATAATAAATAAGAAATCAGCGTTTTTAAGATTAGCGCCCTCAGAGCTCACCGGGTCAAATAAGCATGCGTTATGAATTCGTCTTAACATTTCATTTCCTACCCAAATCCGTGAAAAAAAAATTACCCTATCCCATCGGAAATTCCAGATTTAGAATCGCTGGAGAAATATTCTAGAAGGCTAAGAAGTCGGCGACATGGCTCGAACTAATTTAAGGTTACCTAATTGGGATCCCCAGATTTCATTCTAATATTCCAATCATTTTAGAATTTAAAGGGGGACAGGTTATCTGGGACGCCCTGTATATCAAAGATCTCCAATATTCAGTCTATTAAACAGAAAAATATTAGTTGTGAATGTTCTTCTCTCAAATCCAACAAAAAAACTTTCTTAAGGCACAAATTTTCCTAGCTCTATCATTTTTCTAATTCTAATAAGGTTTATCCAAGTAGGAATTCTGAGTGAGTTCATAACATTTCATCAACCGATATCCTCCCTTAGGACAATAACGTTCTTAGTCGAGCTGCTGAAACAATATTGTTGCCTCCCCTTATAATGAAACACATGTTATAAGGGAACGTCGACTTGTCGCGAAAACTTAACAATCCATTTTGTTTTCAAAGTCACTTTGACTGATTATTATGAAAATCCTAATTCCTGAGGAAACGTAATTGCAAAAAATAGATCTCGGTGAGTGAAATGGGCGTGTAATATTGTTCGGACGGATAATATTCAAATCACTAGAAGTGTAAATCTACTGGTACTGGTACTGATATTGGTGGGGGGAATTAGTCTGGCAAGTAGGCCTTGTGGCGGCTACCTTAAGGTCGCAGTTTATCTCACTCAGAAGAGTAATCAGCTCTAAACGGAGAGGTAAACGTCCTATGGATCAATGGGAAGATTGAGTAAGGTCCCAACTTGAAGATTTTTTATATATATTTTTTTTTTTTGAATTCTGTGAATGAAGGATTTTTCGGGAAAGTTTTTTTTTTCTTCTAAAGATATTATAGGTTATCTGGAGAATATTGAGGGTGTATCTAAGCCTTTTAAGCATTTGCAAAGAAGCCACTCTCGTGGCTCGTGACTAAATAATTTTTTTTAATCAAAAACTTTTCTACAAAAAGTTTGGGTGAATAACTTACTCTGAAGAACTCTCTGAACTCTCTAAAAGAGTTCGGACTTAAAATATAAACATCTGTTTTTATTTAATATTCATATTAATGAATCAATATTACCATTACTCTAACAATCATATCAATTCCACCTAGGCGAATTATATTACAAAGATTTATAAAGACTAAATTGATAATTTTTTCATTTAAACGACTTTATTAATGGTCCCACTCTTAGAACTGTAAACAACATAATTAAATATTCTTATGACACGTCCCTAACATTTGTATTTGTTGATGTTGCTATACAAAATATTATACATATTTTTAACTACATGTATTAGAAATTAATTGATGCATTGTTGTAACACACAATGCGCATGATTATCTAACTTCATTATTAGAAAACAGTTAATATTATTACACACGATTTAATTTTGTCTATGCACGATTAGAAAATTAGAATACTAACAATTAATTTAGGGTAAATGTAATTAGACCTTAATGAAATAGAATAATCTTGATTATTTTACTATCGAATTAATAATGATAACACATCACCACACATTCCATTAATAAATAATAATGTGACATTTGTATTGTTTCGAATATTAATAACACTATTTCCCTCAAATAGTATAACCGTTATTTCAAATTGGAAATGCATGTACACATAGCTGGGTTAATCTACATCTACATGACTTACTCAAGGAAACATTACACCACTTTGTAATAGACTACAAAAAACCATTAATATCGACAGCTGTCGACACAGTTTTTGTTAGGTTAACATTACTATCACTCTAAATCATTTTAATAATAGGTGAATAGAAGATTTCAAAATATATTCTGTAGTATTTCGTATTTATGAAGGATTGGGGTAGCTCAATGGGTGCCCGTGGGTAAGATAAGAGAAAACTCTCCGACTTTCGTTCGGGTCCGTCCAGAAAAGAAATTTTGTTTCAAGCCGTGGATCGACTATAGTGTCAGTAAAACCTCCTGGGGCGCATCCCAGCTCTATATAGTGGCCACTGCCGCGTAACCTGAACGGTCGCTGTGGTCTCGGACACCTAGAAGATATATATATATATATATATATATATATATATATATTATTAAGTTTACTGAAAGAAAATCAAAGGATGAAAGATGAATAATGTAACTCAAAGAAGCAATAAAAAAGGAATGCGGCGGCAAAGAGAATCTTATGACCGAATATTTTTATCACAACGTTTTAGTTCATTTATTTGTATTAGGACATTCTAAAGCCGAGTAAAATAAAGAAACCAGATCACTGGCGCAGCACCGTTGCTTCCCTCTCAACACTACTAATTTCCCCCTTCGTCCCTCCTCTAATACAGCTGTTTCCTAACTCCTCCACGAGAGTTTTAGTTTTGGGTGTCGTCTTCGTATGGATCGGGCACAAACGTTGAGCACACAATTTGTATTTTTTTACTACTCCTAAGTACTGTAATAAATTTCATTTTTTAAATATTGGTAATTATTTTTTGTCACATCATTTTGGAATGCTTTGTTTTGGGGATTTATACCTTCCAATAATATAATTTTTCGGTCAAATTATCATTCAAGATTATAACTATACTCATGCTGCAGCCATGACATTCAGCCCCGAAGATGGCCCTTGATTAGGCATTCTAGTGGAGGAAGCAAAGTTCGTAGAAGTTACCGAGGCTTTATTGAGTACCTGTTTTAGGCCAGCGAGCTTCTGCAGGAATCTCAACTAATGAGGCTATCATTAGGATCAAGACGACCTATTTCGGGCCCTCCAAAAATATTGGACTTGTAATATGGGTCGGGTTATTTTAAGATACTGTGCAAATTACCCGTGAATGACAAAGAAAATTCTTTCTATTCTCTTCGCTAAAGAGACAACAATAATACGAGCACCGAAAATATCAAATTTTCCATTTGACCGCAGTTCATATTTGAAACCCACCAGATCAACTTAGATTTAGTATTTTTTTAAAATAAAAAAAATCGCCTTTCATTATTTTATTTTAATTTTTATTGGTCCTTATTATTTACTGAAATATGGATTTAAATACTGATTAAAAATGAAGAGAAATTGAAATTAACTTTGGACGATTGAGAAAGCAGAGGAAGTGTTTTGAACTTCTCTAATGATTATAAATATCACATGTCATAAATATGTTGTGCAATATTTTTACATGTTTATTGCATTGATATTGTCGTGTGTTTAATTCAATAATTGTAAAGAATATGACTATTTGATCACAGTTCATATTTGAAACCCACCAGATCAAGGTAAACAGTTGTAAATACCGGATGCATACCCCAATTTTACAAAAACGTCAAAAAATGAATAACATAAGGTAATGTGGTGTAAGTGCGTTTTTGGAGTAAGTGCGTAATTGTCTCGATAATCCTAATCCTGAAATTGTAAGAACTGCCCTTTTGGGACCTTGATGTCAAAACACAGACGTATCAAAAAATCAGCGACGAGAGTTCGCTAAGATGAAATATAACGGGTTGTGAAGATATCAATTCCAATCTGTTTATTAAGTTGGATCTTTCAACTTCTTCTGTACAGCTATATCAGTGTTACAGCTTTATCCACCATAAGGCCTTATTTATTTATTTTTTTTTAAATGGGGTAAGTTGAACCTTCAGAAACTGTTCTTCAAAATACTTTGTGATTTACATTTCTCCTTGAGAGTATTTTAATTTTTAAGCCCTAGTGAGTGATACCTCGCCAATACATGACAGTAGGGGTAAGTGTAGACCTGCGTTGTGTGACAAGTTTGTATGGTGAAAACTTACCCCTATCATCATGTTTTGCCTGGACAACTGGGGAATAGGGCATTGAAATAAAAATCTGTTTTTTTAATAAATTTATTCAATGATATTTCACAACACTTTTTATAAATGTCACTGAGGATTGTATAAGGTGATTCTCAGACTAGTTTTAAGTTTTTTCGATGATTAGATCAGTATAATAATCCTCAGGAAACGAACTATTTTTAACTTGCCTCACAACTGCTACTGCTTGAATAATGAGTCTTCCAGATACCTTGTACGAACTTAACTTAAGGCAGGGGTAAGTGATTACTAAGCACTACTAAATTATTATCAATTTCATCAAAATGGACATGGCTGAAACGTGGGCTTGAATGTAATATTTAAACATTATCCTCTAAGGAGCATATTTAAAAAAAAAGGAAAAATCTAGCTTCAAACAGTCATGTAAAGTCGAACTTTGTGAATTCTAGTGCGCACTTACCCCAAATTACCTTACTGAAGTTAACTAGCGTATAGAGTATGCGAATATATATCAATGTATTTCTAAAGCCAACAGGCGAAAAAATGGTTTTTAAGAAACAATACGTGCCTTACAGGATTTGCATCCTTGGATTGTTTATAACAGCAAACAGCTGATAATCAAAGAACATGTTTTCTCAAACTGTATGCAAGAGTTTTAATTCATACAGCCTTATACTCGTATAATCTAGTTCAATTCCTCGTCACTTATCACCTCTGAAAATTTTTATTTTCATCCATAATTATCAAATATATACATGTTTCCAGGGCCCATGAACATAAGATGTCTACTCACCACTTGTTCGTGGATTTTAAGAACGCGTATGACAGCATCAAGCGTCCTAAATTATACGAGGCACTAAGAGAAATGAAGGTTCCTTCAAAGCTAATACGCCTTATAAAAATGACAATGAGAGACGTTAGGTGCAGGGTCCGTATACAGTCTGAATACTCTTCTGAATTTGGCTCAAATAAAGGACTAAGGCAAGGAGATGCTTTGGCGTGCCTCCTGTTTAATTTGGTGTTGGAAAAAGTAGTGAGAGAAACAGGTATCCAGAATAATGGCTCCATATTCAATAGATCGGTCCAACTGCTCGGTTATGCGGATGACCTTGATATAGTGGCACGATCCTTTACCACGCTTACTGAGTCTCTCTTAAGCCTACAGAGAGCTGCCGCACGCATGGGACTGACTATTAATGAAAACAGAACAAAATATATGTACACCGGACGAAACAGACCTCAAGAAAGACATGTTGTCGTAGGAAGCTATACCTTTGAGAGAGTGGAGGAGTTTATTTACCTTGGATCTCAGGTCACAGCAACAAAAATGTTCCCATTGAAATAAAGAGAAGGATCACAGCAGCTAACCGATGCTATTTTGGTCTGTTGAAACAGCTCCGGAGCAAGCTCATTAGCAGGAAAACAAAGGTCCATTTATGTAAAACACTGATCAGGCCTGTCCTAACATACGCCTCCCAGACATGGACACTATCCACACAGGATAAAAATAATCTCCTGGTCTTCGAGAAGAAGATCCTTCGGAAAATCTATGGGCCGGTAAGGGACGAGGAAGGCTGGAGAAGAAGAAGAAATAAGGAACTCTATGAGCTGCTCCAGGATATAGATGTTGTGACCTTTATTAGGTTGGGACGCCTTGGGTGGGCAGGGCATGTTGCACGGATGAGTCCCGATGAAATGCCTAAAAAAATCATGGAAGAGGAAATTCATCGTCCAAGAAGAGTCGGATGGCCCATGCTTCGGTGGATGGATGGAGTGGTACAAGACGCACCTGCTTGGAGTTCGAAATTGGAAGCCAGCAGCCCAAAACCTAGCCGAATGGCGGAGGCTCATTGAGGAGGGTTGTAGCGCCATCTGATAGATAGATAGATGCATGTTTCTAATATTAATATTTTGTAATCTACATATAAATATCTGTTTCTATTATATTTTTCTATTATTCATTACAGATTGGAGCAAGTCCAAGGACATTTTCCATTCTGCGACAGGAGTTAAATCTGAGGGATGGTTCGGCTGTAACATAGGTAAGTTGAAGGATAAGTATTTATTTATAATAGGCTTAAGTAATATTTATTTTTAATAAAAAAAAAAAAAAGAATATTTTATTAAAATAGTATAATAGAATACGCACAGATGAACCGCCTCTGTAGTGTAGTTGGTTAGCTTAGCAGGTCTTAGTTTTTTCCAAAGAGAGACTAGATTTATTCAGCCTTGTTGAAATTGGTTATGAACTTCCGAGAAAGAGCTAAAGAGTGATATCCATTGAAGACTGAGGTTAAGGCTGTCAAGAATTAGATATGATGAACCAGAATACATCTCATCCCGCCAGTAACCAATACTTCGGCTACTAATGCGGTATAATATAATATGAGCTCATTAAGTTAATTTCAAGGAAACTATTAGTGAAGTTTAATTGCTAAACTTATCCTATTACCTCTCTAACCAGAAACACCTGTATGCAAACTGGATCTCGAAATCCCTCGGAACAATTTTGCTTGAACTTTTAGAATAAGGATTTTGGGGCCTCATAAATCGATTGGTGTAATCCTTTACCCTAAGAAAACTCTTATTTAGCTAAAAAATCAAGCAGACCGGTGGGATAAAAACGTTGTATGAAACAGAGCGAAACGCGTGTAGTTAAAGCGAACTAAATAACCGCGGTAATTTATTACAGCCAGATCTCATTCAAAGAAATTTTTTTTTTTAATAATAAAAATCGCCTTCATCTATTTCATTTTAAATTTTATTTTTCTTCATTTTTACTGTAATATGAATTTAAATATTCAGTAAATTGAAGAAACATTAACTTAACTTTGGACGGTCAAAAAAGCAGAGGAAGTATTTTGTCTTATATTTTGAACTTCTTTAATGATTATAAAAATCCCATGTCATAAATATGTTGTGCAATATTTTTACATCTTTCTTTTATTGATATTGTCGTGTGTTTAATGAAAAAAAAAAAATAATTGTAAAGAATATGACTAAGAATACAACACAACACATAACTATTGTATGTTTTTTTCGTCAACGCTAATTAACTAAATACAAATATATAAATTTTCTGTTTAGTTTCCATAGGAACATTTATTTTTCATTAAATGATATAAAATTAGAAATTACTAACTATAACAATCATTTAAATGTATGAGTTTTTCGTCACCCTCCATTAACTTCAACGGCTTTATATGTTAAATATTAATTTTGTTTTAAATCTTTAATTTTCCAACAGTATATTATACATCTATATTACTTCTCTTATTTCCGAAAATTTGTTTTCAACCTAGGAAAATAAATATCCTTTTTTCTCCTATAGTTAATTATCAAATTCCTTCATAGTTTATATTTATACATTTTTTATTACTACTAACAATGATATATGCTTAATTATTTCAAATAAAAAAAATTAAAGGTATTTCAGAGGAAGCCATTTTGAAAACTGGGCATTTAAGCCCTGCCAGAGGATATTAAAGAGCATTTAATTGTACATTGATATAAAGAGTTTGCTCAAAATCGTTTGAGCCTATTTCGAGAAAATTGAAAAAAAAGCGTAAAGTGGCATGCTATAAAGCAGCATTTTTGGAAAGTCTATTTTTGAGAAAAAGTTGCAGTAACATCACGGGCTTATACCAACATTAAATTTGCAATTTCAATTTCATACAACGTTTCGTTTTGGAGCTAAACTTACCATATGTACACACACGCAGAGAGGAAATTTTGCGAAAGTTGGTTATTTTGACACAGAGGACCTTAAAACGTGTATTTCCGTTAAAACTCGGAATAGAAATTTTCACGATCGCAGTACTTTCTCTTACTATATATTTCATATATATGGTAAGTGAAAGTAAAAAATAATTAAATAAAATGATATTCGAATATATCATGCTCCCCAGGTACTATTTTATAAACAGCTGTATTATTAAAAAACCGTACAAAACTTTTGTTCATCAGACAAAAGTCAATCCATCCAGTAAAAATATACGATAGAAAACTATCAATTACATTAATGTTCACCATTTCTATAATTAACGAATACAAAATAATTAAAGACATTTTTACGTTTTTTTTTTTTTTTTTTTACGTTTTTTTTATTTATTAATATATATATACATATGAATGGCAGTGGGAAAAAAACGGTCCGCAAGCCAGGTCAATGAATATAATTTAAAATAAATAAGAGTTTGAAACATTAACACAGAAATTTTTGTAGTTAATGTTTTAAAAATATGTATTTAAGTATGTGGTCCATTTTTAGATATAGGAAATTTAAAAGCTAAATAATTACTACAGAATGATTTCTTTTGAATTTATAATGGTACCATTCCTATGAATAATATTCAGTCTCTTTTATCCCTTTATAACGTAGATATTATTAGAAAAGTTGAAGTAAGAAAGCTTCAAAGCTCTTTCAGAAGAATTTTACTAACTTTTCTTTTCTTACTTAAATACATCTTTGTCACCTCCACTAGCAACTTCCGCAAACCATCTGGTCGATATCGCTGCTTTGTGAGTTTAATATTAAGTGCCATTACATTCATTAGGCCGAGGAGGTGATGACTTTTTGTTTTATTTATGAATCCAAAGTAGCTTGGATTAACTGCTACAATGTGCCGAATTTTCTATTTGGACATATTGTAATGAATTAAAAAAAAATCTCCTTTCTATTAGAATTTACGTCTGTAAACGGCTATGACTAAACATCTTATTTTATATAAAGTATGGAAGAAAAACGATGAAGCTGGTTGAAAAGCTTATTAAACCTGTCAGTTGACAGTAAACTATACTTAGGTAATTCTCAAATAAACTGTCACTTTCAAAATTTGGAAAAAATTTCACGTTAATGGAAACTAGCCTTGGGCACGATCTAAGTGTTATACCAGTGCCAAAGAGTGCAAAATCTGAAGTCACTAGAGTTAAGCACTGAAATTGTTTTTTCATGATTAGCATATTAAGCAAGCTTCTACATACATATTTTACGGTCGACCATACTGTCACCATTATTTATTTTTAAACGTTTTTAACCATTAAATATCTAAAAATTTACTCTGCTTTGAGACGAATTGAATTCTGATTGAGGGATTGAAAAAAAAGGAAGAAAAACGCAGAGCTTCTAGAAATCTCAGCGCAGCCAAAGTGATAGTTTATTTGAGAATGACCCTACTTGAAAATCCTGTCTACTGGAACTTCCTCTTTCCTCCTAATATCTATCTACTAATATCTGCCTATCTATCTACCTAATATCTACGAAAATATCTAACATATAAAGCCGTTTAAGTTAATGGAGGGTGACGAAAAACTCATACATTTAAATGATTGTTATAGTTAGTAATTTCTAATTTTATATCACTTAATGAAAAATAAATGTTCCTATGGAAACTAAACAGAAAATTTATATATTTGTATTTAGTTAATTTCAGACAAAATCTAATAAGCAATTAGGGAAGGAAATTATTGCAGTGGGTATGAGAGAGAACGAGAAAACTATCCGGAGGTTAAAAAGCTAAAAACCGCTACGTTCTGTAACATATCAAAAATTATAATGTAAATACAAAAGAATTATGGTTAAATGTATTCCGTATTCGATGGCTCACCAAATATATTGAACAGGCTGCTAATGGTTATGCAAGCGAGAAGTTGCTTAAAAGCTGAAAAAGCCCTGGAAACCAGATCTACGAATTTGAATGGGGATATAGAAGCTGTTCTACTAATGCTCCTAAATTTTAATAGTTTCAAACACAGTTCTTTCGCTTTAATCAATTCAATTGACCACCAGGTGATTTATTGGCGGATAGAGGCAAGCAGGCAGCCGTTGAGTAGAGCCTGTTACGTTCGTTAAGAAAAAGAGCAAGAGAGAGAGATCGGTGCCGAATTTTCAGACGTCAATTAAGGAGCGACAGAGGGGTGAACTCCAAGTCGATACCTTGGAGTGGTTCCTGCTTGAGGAGATAGCCTCCGAACTACTGAGATAAAATAGAAAAGACGGCGTAGTATACAAGTTGTGCCGAAAATCAATTTTATCCTTGGCTGCCAAGAAACACCTGAAGACCCATAACCCTTTAAAAATGTTTATGTAAATACAAAATAACTTGGGATAATAGTATTCACGGATGGCTCTGCAGATCGATATACAGAGCAGGTTGCAACTGGTTATGTTAGCGAGAATTAGAAAATTCCTGAAAATCAGATCTACGAATTTAAATAGGAAAATATGTGCTATTCACCAAGCACCTGATATGCATGAAAGAGAACTATTAAACTGAACTTTGAACTGTCACTAAAAATCCTCCAGCACTTTGGCACGTCCCTCAATAAATAGCCATTAAAAACTTACCACTACTCCAAATAAATTCACATCGATCAATTTTAGATTTCTTTTTTTAAAAAACTGACTCCTTTTTCAAAATTACTGCTGAATCCTGGAATCAATATGTTGAGATTCAATAAGATTATTCATTAGAAACTGGCGTCCAGATTAGTGACTGGAAAATCAGATTTTGCCTAAATTTTGAAGGTCTTCATGGTAGAGTACCTCAAAAGAAACCATTCATGGGTGAAATAAAAAAAACCTTGGCAAATCAAACGCGTAAAAGGGGTAGTTTTGCTGAGCTTGACTTGTCTGTGTTCTGTCCGATCCGGTTCTTGCAGGAAGCGCCACATAAGCACACGTGTTGCATCCATACACCTGAACATTTATATAAATTAGATATTTTCACATATTAATTTTATATTTTTAATTGTTTATTTTTAAAATAAAAATAGTTTAAACCGAAAATAACAGCCGACAAAAGTTCGAATAGCCGGAATTGTAGCGTATGGATAGATTAGTTTGCTAAGCTTCTGTTAACCATGTTTGCTGTTTGGTTTGGCTTGGGACTTTCTATAGTCTGGCAAAGGTATGAACGCACTTCTACAACCCATGAACGGTCTTGGGTTTAGTTCGTAGTTAGGACGTACTATTACAAGAACAAAGGGGTGATTTGGAATAACGCTCAACCGCCAGATTTTTCCTCCGATTCGGGGTAACTACTTTATAGGGACAGGACGTGCCTAAAGAGGGTCTCTCGACCCCAGAGTCATTCCGCGGATGGTATAACAGAATAAGCGATTAGCTGCCACAGCCGGACTCGAACCCAGGCCCGAGAATTCATTTTGAAACAAACTGCATAAACGGTCTTGCCGCAGCTGGAGAATGTATAAATAAACCTCTTTTCTTCATTTGGCAATACACTATTTAATTTTGTGAAGTCGGGTGAAGTTTTTTTTTCCTTCCGTCAACTAGTTTTATAAAACTGGGTGTTCAAATAGTTTTTGCCGACACCGCATATTATTCATTAGCAAACATTTAACTTATTCGTCGATGCTCGTTAGATTCAGCTTAAAACATATGTAAAATACAACTCATATAAATACTGACACAATAAATATGGTCTGTTGTCGGGTATATTGGAGTATGTTCAATACGCATAAGACAATATATGCGTATGTATACACACGCAATTAAGTTTGTCAATGATTGTTTCGCTCTCGATCCGATGTGCCTGACACCAGCAGAGGAAGCTCTAAGTGGGCGGAGCTATGCCGGGAACAGATGTTGCCAACTTGACACCCCATTCTCATGACATCGAATCGGTGTTATCCTATGTTTTGTATTTTAAAATTTATTTTTTGGGTTATATAATCGATCATATGATTTTTTAACAATGATTAATAAAATAAAAAATTGAATTCTTAATTGAACTAAATTAGGCACCAATTACATTTATATATTTAGTTCATTATTAAATTCTTTCAGTTAAAAAATCATCTGTGAATAAATACTTAAATCATAATTTCATATGAAGTTATGATGGAATACTGTTTTTTCTTCTATCTTTCCCAATTTCGCTACCCCAAGCATTTATTCTTAACTAAAATTTGTAGAGAAATGGATAGGGGAAAAAACTCCTTTTTTTAGAATTATCAACATTTCATGTGAAAAACAAATGAACTATTTTTAATACTAGAACTTCTTTTGTTGGCGATCAATACCTTAAATAATTATAAATTATTTTGGTGAATATGTTTTGGCAGGAAATATTAAAATTTATCTTCTTCTTCGATGGCGCTACAACTCGTGAAGAGTCCGGGTCTCCCTTAGACTGAGCCACCAGTCTTCTCTGTTTTGTGCTGCTGCTCTCCAATTTCTATTCCCCAGCATTTTTCGCGCGTCTGCAGCCACACAATCCTCCAACCGCAGGCGAGGTCTACCCACTTTTCTGCGTCCGAAGATCTTTTCCTCAAGGAGTCTTTTGGGGATTTCGTTACTACTCATTCTTGCAATATGCCCTGCCCATCTCAGACGTCCAGATTTTATAAAATGCATAATATCCTGATCTTTATAGAGATGCATAACTTCAGCATTTTTTCTCAATCTCCATATACCGTTGTCACACACAGGCCCCAAAATCCTTCTCAGAATCTTCCTTTCAAATCTTAATAGGGACGATTCTAGGGCTTTCGTTATCGTCCAGCACTCCGACGAATATGTGAGAACCGGCCTGATTAGGGTCTTATATATTCGTATCTTCGTTGTCCTGGAGAGAGACTTGCTTCTTAGATGTTTCTGAAGTCCATAGTAGCACCTATTGGCCGCTATAATCCGGCGCTGAATCTCCAGTTGCTTGTCATTGGTTGAGTTTAGCTGTGTTCCAAGGTATATGAATTCCTCTACACAATCAAAGATGAAATCCCCTATTTTTACTACTCCATTAAAATTTATCCTAACATATATATATATATATATATATATATATATATATATATATATATATATATATATATATATATGTATGTATATATATTCAAAACATTTCTCCTTAAAATAAATAAGAAAATCCCAGGATATAACGCTGGGTACACAATGCAATACAAATATTGTACCAGTGAACAACATCGATCAAAATGCATTATTATAAATTAAGATTAATAAATAATACGGAATATTTTTATAATAATTTATTATAATGCATTATGATCGATTTTTTTCACTGGATTATCTTATTTATTTCAAGGATAAATGTTTTGAATTAACTATTAGCAATAATAAAACTTCATTTGCTTGCGATCAATACCTAAAAGAATTCTAACTTATTTTCATGACACTGTCTGTGTCTCTTCGATGAGCTTCCGCTTATCAGTTATCGGGAGTTCCGCTTATCGGGCGGACTTCTCTTGTAGGAAAAAAAAATTATAATTAAGACTTCACACGTGACAATTAGAATTTACAAGTATGACACATTCTATGAAGTATATTACATTCAAATAAATCCTTAGATTTCGATTGACACAATTCAAGATGAATATGCAACTCTAGACCGAAATTGTACATTAAAACAATTACGATTGTACCGCTCTTTTAATGACTTTAATATTAAAAATGTTTATAATATATTTTTAAAAGGGGGATATCGTTCGATCTGAAATTTCGACTTATACCATGTCACTAAACATGGACTAAGACTATTCCTTAGTAGTTTAGACAAACAAATTCAACAATGAAAGAAGGCACCTATAACAGGAACCGAATCGTGGGATCCATCACCCGCTAAATTAAATATTTACTGTTCGATTATCTCTTATTCCTTTTGTTTGTTTACCCTTGTTATTTATACCTAACTGAATACTTTAATATAATAAAAGTCGAAAAAGAATAAATATTTTGTATGATGTAGGTACTTAATGAGGTTTAATAATCATAATAATAATATGTAAGAATATGGGTTCAAATTAAATAGTGCTAAAAGCTGGAAGGCAACCTCCAACAGATCAATCCACCGCTAATTGTAAATTAAACATCTACTATTTAATTTTCGCTTATCTTTTTTTTTTTCGTTTTTATACCAGCTAAAGTATTTTTAATTTAAGAAAAAATTAAAAATCGAAAAAGAAAAAACTTTGTACAATACGCTTCATATGGTTTAATATTTATAGTAGTAATACATATAAAGAAATGGCCTTTGAAAAAAACCCGGAAGTTCGTGATAAAAGATCCATATGAAGTTCATATTTTTTTTACACCATCTACATACTCTTTTCTATTGTCATTGATAATGTTTTTTGAATTAATACTTTTAGTAGTAGTTGTTATTTTTGCTTTCACTTTTATATATTAAATGCACAGTAAGGAAAAGTATTGCGATCATGAAAAATTTCGATTCCGAGTTTTCAACGGAAATACACGTTTTAAGATCCCCTGAGTACAAATAACCAAGTCTTTCAAAATGGCCAGTGTGTGTGTGTATGTAGTAAGTCTAACTCAAAAACGAAAAGTAATGCTTATGCCCAGGATGTTTCAGCAACTTTTTGCCAAAATCGACTTACCGGCCAGTTTATATCATTGATGTTTACACACATTTTAACAATTATCTCGAAAATGGTTCTGACGATTTTAATGAAGCTCGTTTTATCAATGTACAATTAAATCGTCTTAAATATCAGCTAGGTCTTATCCTCATTGAAATAGTCTGACAGTACTTAATTGCCGAATTTTCAAAATGTCTTTCTCTAGGTACCTTTAATTTTATTTATTTGAAATATTTAATCGTTTCTCATTGTTAGTAGTAATAAAGAAATGTTTTTTATCTTACTGTGATCTAAAAATAATAACTTCCAAACATAATTCCAATCTCACCATATATTATTGATAAGTCTGATTTCAGAGCTGAAGCTGAGGTGCTTAGTTCGAGTTATCGGTTATAGCTGAATAAAAATAGCCACTATTCCCTCTAGCCCAAAAGTTCCAGAAGATGTTTAAAAGCATTTTTCAAATCGATGCTGAAATGGGACGAAACGATGAAAATTTAAGTCTGAAAAAAGTTATATTTGTACAATAAAATAAGAATTAAGTTTATTATTTAAACATTTATTTATTATTTTTTTGGAAGTTTTTATTAATTCCTTTATACTTTCTTATTCTGCATTTATTTCATGACGTTTCGGACTAATTTATAAAAAAAACTTTAAAGGCCTCCAAGAAGAACGAGTTAATGAAAAATTCTTTATCTGTTTAAATTTAAATATAAAAATTTAGCTAAAAATTGAAAAATATAAACGTAAATAGCCTCAAGCAAATTCTGTTTCAACACCTGCGAACTCTGTGTAACTTATACGTGAAGTTAATTATTAATGGTACGTTTTCCAATGTTCAACTATTGGTGACGAATTAGTTATTATTACTAATGGATGAATAAGCAGAATATTCCATTCGCAGTTAGTCGGCCATGAAGTGTTTGCATTCCAACCACCATTTTTCCAGTGATCATTGATTCGGCTGGTCTCGTCACATGCATAATCTATCACTTTAGGGATTAGTGGAGAAAAATCTTCCATTACATTCTTTTATTAAATTCACATAACTAACTGACAACGTTTCGGGGCCCCAACATCAGGTCTCTGCAATGCATCTATAAATCAATAAAAAGTTTATAGTAATGCATAATTTGACTATTAATTTGTTCTTTAATTATAATTAATGAGTATAATATTTACCAGAAAGTTCATGCCATAAAAAGGTTCAATTCAATTCTTTCTTGCTTATATAATCCATAATATATTCCGTCCAACATTAGTCTATTTAAAATAATTTCTATTAGGTAATGAAGATCCCTTCATTTTCCATTATCAGAATGACCTCTTAAGGATTACCTTGTGTTTTCAGCTATATGTATTTTAACCTGTAACCTTCCCAATATCTATTATTATTATTATTAAATCTACTGTTTTATTCTATTTAAAAAACATGATTTTAACAATGTGATGTGCATTACTAATTATGCAATCAATGTTCTATTTTATCTATTCCGTTTATATTTTATTTCCAAATTTTTTATTATATCTGTATAAAGGTTGCTCAAATTTCTAGAATCAGTTTTGAATTTAACTGCTTGTTTAATGTATTTTGTTAATGGCTTCGGTGTTCTTCTATTATTTGTGTGTTTGATAATATCTATTATTTGAGGGCTACTGAAATCAAATTAATGCTTCGTTGCGATACTATGTTGGACTAGTGAAGTTGTAATTTATATTTTTATTGTTTTCACAATTATTAATTTGTTGACTAATCCGGGTTTTTAATTTTTTCCACGTCCCTCCTATTTATATTCCCTCACAGTCTTGACACTGGAGTTTATAAATCATGCTTTGCTTGTCATTTGTTGCTATTATATCATTCGTATCGTTTAAATAATTCTTTAAAGGGGAGTTGAATGTTAAACATTTTTGGCATGAACTTTCTGGTGAATATTATACTCATTAATGTAAATCAATTATAACTAAAATACGTAGTAATAGTCAAATTGTATATTACTATCAACGTTTCGTTGATGTATAGATGCATTTCACAGATCTGAAGATGGGACCACTCGTCCCGAAACGCTATCAGTTAATTAGGTGAATTTAATAAAGGAATGTAATATTGGAAGATTTTTCTTCACAATTCTCTAAAGAAAATTTTTATATCTTCCTGGAATAGTACCAAATTAGAAATAATCTATTACGTGTTAGATGTGATAGGTTGAGAGAGGATAACTAGCACACGCGTGTCCCCCGGAAAATGTGAAAATATCAGGTTGTATCGCGCAAAATAACACGTTTGGCGGTAACAATATTAAACTATGAGCGAATACGATAAAAAAAAGGTATTAATTAGTAAATTAGTATTCGTAATTAGAACGGAACGCAAATTTTTAATAGTTAAGTACAGCGAATTCTATGCGAATAATGATTGTCCATTTCTATTTGTCAATGAAAATCCTTCAGACTATTTTAATTAAAGTCGAATACAAAGCAATAAAAAATTCCTTTTCAGGAATTCGTTTTCAATCAAAGCACGAGGGAATTAAAAAACTTTTTTATTGGAAGCATCATATAAAAAACAAGAAGCATATTCTGATTGAATATTTAAA